>JAWNNK010001459.1:0-1200000 GCA_035045065.1 Hirtodrosophila trivittata | reverse complement strand
ATAATAACTACTGTATTATTTATTTTATTTACTTACATGATTAATTATTATACAAAGAAATATTATAATAACTAAAGGAAGGGTGTGGTAGCATCTAAAGCTATCGACTCGGCAGTTTAATTATATGCTACTTAGTATGTTATTGATGTCTAAGAATTTGATTATAATTTTTACATTATGGTGAGTGGGGATATCTGGGTTTGGGTTTTCATTTTAGGAGGTAGTCGTGGGTTAAGGTGGTGTGACCAGTTCTGACCTGAACATTGCAGTGTGTTCTGTATCATGAAGGTGAGTACCGGACGGGTTCCTTGTTTGGGTTAAAATGTTTAAACCAGGACGTAAGTGTCCCATTGTGTCATTCCCTTCCTTTTCAGAATATCCTGAATGCAAGTAGATTGTCCTGCCAGTTTCATGCCGCTCTTAAGGCGTTTTTTTATGGCTATCTTTAAGATTAACACAGTGTTGTAAACGTCTTCTGCCAAGAGTAAGGCCAAGCAGTTTAAAACTAGATGTATATTCTATTGTTATGTTATTTACCGTTAAAGTTGGATATGTACAACGATGTTTTTTTTTTCTAAATATGGAATAGTTTACATTTCTTTAAAGCAAGAGTGGCATTTGAGAGTTTGCCCCATTCTACAATATCGTTAAGTATTTGTTTGAGCATCAGCATAAACTGAGAATTGTATTTTTTTTTGTGTTGTAGGATTATATTATATAATAGAGGACTGTTAGGCAATCATGAACAATACCACTAAGAGTATAGACCCTTGTGGAACGCAGTTGTGTTATTAATAAAAAATTAGTTAAGGTGTTATTAACACTAACACGGATGGATCGTTTGGTCAAGAAAGCCTTCACGAGGTTGAAGGGCTTAGTGCAGGTTGGTTGGAGCCGATAAGCATATTTTTGGTCATAAATCACATGATCCTCTTGGGAAGAATCCCAGTGTTTTGCTCAAGCAGGAGAGTAGGGATATGGGACGAAGGATGAAAATTCGTGGGAAGATTTGTTTGGCTTAAGGATTGGGATTATTGCAGCCGTTGTTCAAGTATGCGGATAGCTACCCGCATCTAACATTTTGTTGTACATTTCTAGCAATATTTGCTTTCCTTCTATTTGTAAGTTACGAAGCATAACGTACGAGATGCGATAACCAGGAGTTTTCCATTAAGCATGCTGCAAGGCTGATTCTAGTTCAGTGGATGTGATCTGAGATTTAAGATAAGATCTGAGGATATGTAGTAAGACAAATATGCGTGAGAGAGAAAGTTTTCTTTATTAACTTTATACACATTGGAGAAGATTTTATCGCTGGAATAATTGGACCACATAGATCCGAATGCATTGCCAATGTCTACCGAATTTTGTAGCTCTACATTATTGTCTCTGATGGATTTAATTGGCTATGGGAAAATCCCAACTAAATTCGTTGACATCGGCCCAAACTTTTGTTGTTGTGGAAAGTGGGTTTATGTTAGACGTGAAATTGCCAAAAGATTCTCGCTTTGCTCTAATAGCATCTCTTTTAAACAAGGCTCTCGCTTTTTTGTAAACTACCAAATTGGTACTCTTTTCAGAGGTTTTATAGTTGTGTCAGTGAACCTGATTTTGATTTCTCAGGTGTTGGAGACTTGGGCTGAACCATACAGGGTTTCTTATAAGTTATATAATACATGTTTGTGAAATGGCTCCGTTGGCTGTTGTCATTATGTTTTCCGTAATTCTAGCAGCGAAGAGGTTCAGATTGTTGGTCGAGGGGAACTGAAGGAACTTTTTACAAACAGATTGTAATGTACTCCAGTTGGCATGGTCAGTTGATCGTAATAGGGAAATGATCGCTCCCGTATAAGTTTTGGCCAATGAATCATTTGCTGTATGGTACCAGGGTTGCGGAAGCCATACTCAGGTCAATGTTAGTAAAGGAGTTGTGAGTAGAACTGTGGGTGGCAGAGCTGTCATTTAAAAAAGCTAACTTAATTCTGACTACGAGATCTTCAACTTGATACCCTAATAATTACGAGACGGGACCCTCAAAGCGGACTCCAAGCATTAAAGTCCCCGACATAGATTATCGGCTTTTGAGCTGACTCTACCATATTTATTAAATCTGTGACTGATAGTCTCTGGTTAGGGTGTATATAAGAGTTAAATCTTATTTTATTCGAATGGGATAAAAGCTTAATGCCAATGGAGAAAATGAGATTAAATTGATAATTTTGTGTGGGATGTTTCGCCATATTGGTATACCAACACCATGCTTCGCGTGGAGGAAGAATTATTGAAAAAATAACCAATAAATGGTTTGGGAGTTGCAACTTGAGTAGTATTAAATTAGACATTAGTTTATTGGACGCATATAATATCCAGATTGGTTTGTTTAATAAATAATAATTGTTCAATGTAATTTGTGAAATATCCGATTATGTTCCATTGTAGAATTGTAAGGATCATTGTTGGGAAGAGATAAAGTGAATATTATATACAATGGAAAAAGTTGTAATTCTAATATTGTATAAATCAGCACCATCCATAGAGTCATCTGATATGGTGCTATATTCATTTTGTTATAAGTTGGTAGAATTAGTTGGGAATTTTGGGTTAGAAATATTTTTAGTATTGTTAGTAGTTGGCGAGAGGCCGAGATTATCATAAGATCGACTGTTCCGTTTGTGTTATTTCATGTTGATTTTGCTGATAACTGAGCAGCGTGGAGGAGGTGTTTGATGATGATGTTGATTGTTTTTTTGTTTTCTTGTTCGGTCGTTTTTTTGTTACAATTGTGTACAGTATTTGCTACTGCAACGTAGGAAGAAGGGCTGGATTGCTTTGTTGTTGTTGCATTGCACAATAGCTTCGCGCATTGTACATTTCTATGTCGTCTTGAGTTTCAGAATTTCTCTTTGCTGCTGATATTTGGGCAGTAAGGAGAGGAGGATGGATGATCTTCTGAACAGTTGACGCATTTCGATTGTGTGCAGGTGTCAGGCGAATGGGGAGATAAAGCGCAATTAACACAACGAGGTTCCTTTTTGCAGTGTTTGGCAGTGTGGCCAAGCAGCTGACAAGATTTGCACTTCATTGGATTCGGTATATACTCCTGTACATTTACCTTTTAGGTGGTATAGATCAAATGTGACCAGAATTACTCCAGAGAGCTTAATACCGGTGTCCGTAGCTTTGGTGAACTTGAAGATATCACTGACTTTTTGGGATCTTAGTTCTTCTATAATTTCTTCGTTTGGGATGTCGGAGAGATATGGAGCGTAAATTGTGCCTTTTACTTGGTTTAGAGTTTCATGCATCTTGCATGTTATGTCGCAAATGCCCGGTAAAGAAGGTGAGTTGATGAATTTGTCAACCACGCTTTGATTTTTAACTAGCATCAGCAAGTTACCGTCGGGGAATGTCATGTCGACCTTTTGTCTCTTTTTTTTCGCGGGGGCTTTCAGAAAGCAACGCAAATTGATTGCCCCTCAGATAAGGGGTTTGAAGGAGAGGCCCTATAGTCAGACGAATTAAGCTTTAGTTATGAGAGCTGAAAATTAAATGCATTCGCGAAAAATGCAAGAAAAGCAATTAATGAGAGACCACGCAGGTCGCAAAAGAAATACACCGATTAGACTCTGCTGATAAGAAAACTGATGTCTGCCCGCAACGAGAGCTGGCTGAAGACGAATAACTACTGTATATTTATTATATTGTATTTTGTTTTAAGTTACTTGAAAAAAATAGTTTACTTACGAACAGTTTTTCATTTTTAGCGCTTGCTAAATAGCCTCCGACTCATAAATGTATATCATAAACACCAAAAACTTGCAACTGGAACGGATTCCAACTAACGTTGACGACCAAAGGAAACGTATAACGGATAACGATTTGAAAGTATGCACTTGGTATGTACGACCCCTGTATAGATCTGGTGCTGATCAACAACTAGCAGATACCCTCAATGATTACAAGGCCGAAACCACTGCTATCTAGGAATTGCGATAGACAGGGGAAGGTGGAATCAGGAGGAACAATTGTGACATATACTATAGCTGTCATCAAGAACGGCATGAATTTGGTTGCGGTTTTCTTGTAGGTGCCAAGCTTCGGCGCAGAGTCTCCCAATTCCTGCCAATGTGCGAAACGAGAGAATGGCAACGATACGAATTGCGGCCAAGCATGCGGCCGCTGCCCCTCACATGACATTAACATTTTTCTTGGAGATTTTAATGGAATCTTTGGTGGAACTGTCGGGCGTTTTAGTTTGCATGTGACCACTCAGAGCAATGGTCTTAGATTAATTGGCTTTAATGCAGTGCACAATATGGTGGTGCGTAGTATCGGATTCATTCATTGGGATATTCATAAGGCATCCTGGCTGTCTCCTGACCGAGTGCCTCGAAACAAGATTGATCATGTTGTGCTCGTTGCAAGGCATGCATCTAGCATACTTGACGTGCGATCGTGTCGGGGTCCTTATATCGATTCTAACATCTACCTTGTACCTTAGATAACTAAGGTACGCACAAGGCTATGTGTATGCATACAATCGCACGTCGGGGTATGTCAGGAAAGCTGGACATCAAGCAGCTGCAATTACAACAAACAAAGGATTCTTTCTCCACTCGACTCTCTCGTCTGCTACGCCAACACACTCTAATTCCTGAAAATATCAGCGATATGTGGGCACACATATCTCACTCTCTTCGCTGCGGCGAAAGAACTTATTGGATTTCGGCACCCTCCTACGAGGAATCCATGGTACAACCAGGAGTGTATAGTAGCAACTGCTGCAAAAGGTTATGGCAGGATCCCATCTCACGTTTGCTACAGGGCGACAAGCCTAGCGCTGATACTGGAGAAGACGATTCACTAACCCCAACGAATGGTAATATTGATAGCCCAGCTCCAAGCTATATGGAAATTCAAGTCGCGAATCGGCGACTAAAGAGCAATAAAGCCCCGGGATCTGACGGAATGGTGGCGATGAGTTGGTAGGGTGCATGCATCAACTCATCTGCAAAATATGGGTTTTGGGAGAGAATGCTTGACGTTTGGAACCTCACTATCATCAGCCCCATCTTCAAGTAGGGGGATGCCACACTGCGAACCAACTAGCGTGGCATAAGCCTTCTGCCCATTGCATATAAGGTTCTCATGAGCGTGTTGTTTGAGAGACTGAAACCACACGCAGAGGCACTGATTGGATCATATCGGTGCGGTTTCCGACCTGGTTAATCAACCATTGACCAGAAATTCACACTGCGTCAAATCTTGGAGAAACACATGAGAACCAAATCGACATGTAGCATCTTTTTGTCGATTATAAGGCCACTTTCGATAGCCCACGACGTGACCGCATGTACGCTGCCATGTCTGAGCTTGGTATTCCTTGAGTATTCCTTCCCTCCGTAAGAGAGTTAATTTACTTTGGTTCTGCTACGATTAATAGCAATGATGTCAGTCTGGATATAAAACGAAGAATAGCACTTGCCAACAAGTGCTACTTTGGGCTTTGGAGCCCTCTCTCGGCTGACAAAGACAACACTCTACAAGACGCTCATCCTTCCAGTGCTTCTTTATGGAGCTGAACCTCGGACAATTACAGAATAAGAAGCAGCTGCGCTTAGGGTGCTTGAGTGAAAAATTCTTCGAAATTTTGGACCCGTATGCATTGGTGGGACCGTACCGTATTAGATGGAACAACGAGCTGTATGAGCTGTTCAACGACATGGACGTAGTCAGCCGGTTGAACACACAGAGACTTCGCTGGCTGGGACACGTTGTGCGCATGGAAGGCGAAGCTCCAGCTCGTTAGGTTTTTGATGCGGTAGTAGGTGGACAACGGAAGGGAAGGCCCCGGATACGTTGGCAGGACCGAGACACTAGCGCATTGGCTACAACATGACATCGTTCCCTAATGAAATGAACCATGAGACACAGAATGAGGCTGGCCTTGACGTTCATCAGTTCTGGCCGCTGGTGGAAATTAAATGTTCCCCAGACTTGAAGATCTTTCTATACAGAATGTAAATTATGGGATATCGCGTTAGCGAAATATGTAAAGTCCGCGTTAGCAGGAGACAAAGATGTCCGCGTTGGCTCAGCTCAATCTTTATTCTATTTTCATTTTTGAGTTACAATTAAGTTGAAGCCTGCGGAGCCGGAAACATTGTCCGCGGTAATGCTGAGCTTGCGCCTCGTTCAAGGCTTCAGATAACCGCAGCGGATGTTCCATATGGGTATGCTGACCGTGTATTCTGCATGGTCAGCGACTTTGGGCTTATTACCCTGTAATCCGACAAACTTTACTTAACTACCCCCCCAGACGAGAAGATGCGGTGCCAGGGGCTTGTTCCAATATACCCCTTCGGTTGAGGTATTTCGTGCCGTTAACAATGGCTGAATGTTTGAAGGTAACGAGGTAGGTGACTACTATTTCGTTTTCTGGCCCGTCATCGGTGGTGATACTCGCCGGGCTGTTGTTGATCATCAGTATCCCTTCGGTTACCACTGTGATTGGTTCTAAGTGGCTGGGCTGCGTTTTGCAGCTGGCAGTGCTCCCAGCGTTTACGTTAGTTGTATGTCTCACTACGTCATGTCTTGTCCAAATAAACACATCTCCGTCTAAGACCGGAATGTATTTGGCCTAAGTATAGTCGGTAATCCGAGCATGGGCCAAGGCCAGATATAGGTACATAAGTACAAAAGTCCTGTAATTAAAAAGAAGGAGAGACTAATTTAACCTATTATTATTACTCGTCTCGTCTGGTGGTACGTCTGGGTGAGGCATATCATTACTACTTTAAGTTGTCCTTGTGGACCACCCTCCCTCTGATGAGGACCAATGTACCCAAGTCCGCCTGGATTTTCTCCTCCCGGCATAGCGGGGTAAGCTTGTTGCCAAGTCTCTTGTTGTTTTTTACAAAGACTGTTTCACCCACGTCAAAAACCCTGTTCTGCCTGCCTGGATTACACCGTTCAAGCTATGTATCCTGGGCTTTCTCAAGCCTGTTTTTTATATCCCTTTTGGATTTATTGGGCAGGTCGAACCTTGAATCAGCCGGTCTTCTATTTGTGACTGAATGAATCGAATGATTGTACTCAACGGTTGCCCTTAGGATTAGTTCGGTTGTGTCTTCAACATTTTTTTCGAATTTCAGACACCTGGCGATTTCCGTAAGGGTACTGTGGAAGCGTTCCACTTGGCTGTTAGACGAGCTATGTAGAGGCGGGGCATTTACAATGTCCACACCGTACTGGTTTTTAAGCAGTGAAGTAATGGTCTTGGAATTTAAAGACGGCTCGTTGTCACAATATATAGTTTTTGTGTTTGAAAAAACGTTCATCAACTGGATGATGGGACCTCTGATGTCCACAATAGTTCTTGACTGTATAGGTTGTACTACGGCAAATTTTGAAAATTTGTCGACGCAGGTCAAGAACTGTTTCTTATTGGTGGCAAAAATATCAATAAGTAACATTTTGCCTGCATAAGAAGGAATCGGAGTATTTACGAGCATTTGTTTTTTTGGGTGCCTAACATACTTGGCTCGAGTGCAAGTTTTGCAATTTAGCACGGCTTCGATGGCCATTTTTGTCATTTTTGGGAAATAGTAATCGTCAAGCACTTGCTTGACGTTCTCCTGGGCTGCCCTGTGTGCTCGGTTGCGCTCTATGGCAATCACCTCGAGCTGCTCATTGGGGTCAGTTACATCTGTGACCAGTTTCTTGCAGTACCAAAACTTGGTTGCCGGAAACTTACAAACCAGGTCATGCTGGATGGTCGCCAGAGTGTGGAGGTCGCAATGGATTGCGTTTACTACGTTCGAGTTAACGGCGGATTAAACTTCGCCAATCAGCGTGTTTCTATCTGAGAAGGATATTGTGTGCCGGGTTTTTGAATTGAACAGGACAAACCTCCTGGTCAAGGGAAATTTAGTTTCCTCCAAGATTATCTGGTTTCTATAACAATTTAAAGGCTTGTCGGAGGATTCTATGGTGTAAGTCAGGGATTGTTCGCTATGAACAGTGGCAACGTTGTACTCAACTTTCTGCTGGATTGCATTGACACTCTGGCGACGACAAGGCGTCAGCCACGAAGTTTTGTTTTCCGGGCTTATAATGCAGTTTTGCGTTATGTCCGTCGATGTACGCTTTCCACCTTTTAAGTTTTGCATTGGGGTTTTTGTCGGAGACGGCAAAAGTGAGGGGTTGGTGATCGGTGAATATGTGGACGTCTCTCGTTCCGTAGAGATAATGCTGAAATTTACCTAAAGCCCATACGATGGCTAGAAGTTCCCTCTCATTTGTTGCATAACTCATTTCCCTATCTTTTAAAGTGCGAGAAATCATTGATATAGGTCTACCTTCTTGAGATAGTACCGCTCCTATACCGTATGCTGAAGCATCTGTAGTCAGGTCGAAAGGCTTGTCAAAGTTTGGGTATTGTAGAATTACGTCTTCTGAGCGTTCCTCTGTATGTCGTTAAACTGTATGGGAATCTTTTTTGAAACGTGTTTGCTTGCGGATCCATTGTCACCTTTCAGCAAGTTGGTTAGTGGGCTCGCGATGGAGGCAAAAACCTTGATTAAACATCGGTAGTAACTGGCCAAACCCAGAAACGACCTTAGGGTAAAGAGGGACTTTGGTTTTACGAATTCTTTAATGGCAACTACCTTCTCCGGGCTGGTGGTAGTACCATTTTGGATAACCACGATTCCGAGGAATTCGACACTTTCTTTAAAGAATTGAGTCTTCTCTCGCGCGACTCTCATGTTCGCGTTGGCGAGAGCCTCCAACACCCAGTCTATGTGCTTGACGTGATCGACTTCGTTTTCCGAGAAAACGATTGCGTCGTCCACGTAGACGTAGCAGGTTTTTCCAATCTGTTCGCGAAGAACATCATCAATCGCCTTTTGGAATATGCAGGACGCGTTTTTTAGAACGAAAGGCATACGAAAGAATTCATACTTTCCTCCGTTAACAGAGAAAGCTGTCTTTTCGCGATCATTTTCGGCGAGATTGATCTAATGGAAGCCAGATTTAAGATCTAACGTGGTAAAGTATTTCGCTTTACCGACGTTCGTTAGGATCATGGGAATACTTGGCACTGGATATTTAACGTCTATAGTAAGCTCATTTAGCTTCCTGAAGTCGATAACGAAGCGTTTTTGTCGAAAACCCATGTGGGGCTGTTATATGGAGATAGAGATGGTCGTATAATATTGTTGAGTAAGAGGTCTTTCATTTCTTCATTAACAAAGTCCTGTACACCCATCTGTAGGGGATTCCATTTCGAATAAACGCGATCGTTGGTTTTAGTACGGATAGTAGCGACAACCGTCGTGTTGAAGGGAAGGAGTTCTTTGGCGGTGGAAAACACTTTAATTCCGTTAGGAATCATTTTCTTAAAATCGGATTTTACCGTAGTGGGAATCGGAAGGTCGTCAATGTTTGTGAAATGTACGTCGCGACAGGGGAGGAACCATAATTTCTCCTTAGTGGAACCATAACTTATGGTCTCAGTTTTCCCACTTATTTCGGCCTGAGCTTGTCTTACCAAGTCCCAGCCTATGATACCGTCAAATGCACTTAAATCGTTTATCTTGGTAACTTTACTTGATCCGTGGATCGTGCCCATGTTGAAGGGGGAGGCGACAGGGTCTACATGTTTAAGTCCGTCTATAGGTCTTATGTAGTTTTTTGCTGCGCCTGTGTCAACGATAAATCTCAAAGTTCTCCCAGCCAGCTCTCGCGAGATGTACGGGAGCCGGGAGTGTCCCCTATAAAATTTAGGGTTTCGACTTCATCTTACGAGTCATCATCTTCGTCGTTATAACCTAAGTCGTCAGCCCAGCTGCAGCGAAATCGTTCTATTCTTTCTCAGCATCGTCAGCAATATGCTACTCTAGAGTGAACACTCTTTGACGTCGTTGATTGGAGACGCGATCGGATTGGTTTCTCCTCTTAAATGCTTGATGGTGATGAGACTGGTCCTCCTTTTTGAAAAGAGTGGGCTGTCTGCATTTGGATGAAGTTGGATCAACATCCATCGGTTCAGGTTTCAAGGGCTCAGAATAGTCATTGGAATGACTATTTGGGTTCTGCTGAGTTTTGAAATTCCCTTGCTTAGAAACAAAATCTGGGTTCTTTTCGTAAGAACGAGGGTTGCTCAACTCTTGACGACGCCCTTGGCCTCTGGTCTTTTCAACTCTTTGAAGTCTCTCATCTGCA
Source organism: Hirtodrosophila trivittata (assembly GCA_035045065.1). Taxonomy (NCBI): domain Eukaryota; kingdom Metazoa; phylum Arthropoda; class Insecta; order Diptera; family Drosophilidae; genus Hirtodrosophila; species Hirtodrosophila trivittata. Next base: position 1,189,773 of record JAWNNK010001459.1, on the reverse strand, counting down.
GCTTTAAAAAATTTTGCAGTGTAAAGGCTCCTTTCATTGCTGACCTCTGCTTCTCTAGCTAGAGCCAGGGCGGTAGGCAAGTCTTTGGGACGCGAGGGGAACACGGCGTTTCTGAGGGGCTTTCGGAGGCCCGAAATGAACGCATTAAGGGCATTTTCCCTAGCTTCAGTGTTTAATATTTTAGCGGTCTCAGCATCTTTGGTCATCACTATTTTGTTGGTGATGAGAGTTAACTTTTTGCCAATCTCATCATAGTACCCCATTAAAGGTAAATCACCTTGCCTGGTCATGTCAAGGTCATGTTGCAAGTCCCACAACGGAGTTTTATCCGCGTAAGTAAAGTCTAGTCTTGCAATGATGGCCTTAAAGTTCAAAACAGTGTTAAACGACATCAAGAGAGCATTTGTGTTCACTTTTATTTTGTGCCTAATCATATTTACAGCTTGGTAGTGTTTTGAACTACCATCATACGGCTCAAATAGCTCGTATGCATCTATGGCGTGTTGACACCAGGCAACGTACTCGTCCAAGTCCCCTCTAAAGTCGGGAATGGACTTGATCATATCTAGTGATTCGTCGCAAGTGACACCTGGCTGTACGGAGATTCTTTTGAACACCTCTACTTCTGCGGTTGTTGAGCGTCTAAGTTCATTTTTTGGGATCGTGTGGACTGTCTAAGCAAGTCAGAGTCGTCGTCACTGTCTTGGTTTTTCGCTTCCCTGTAATTATTGGACCAACTCATGTATTGAGTTTGTCAGTCATTTGTGCGAGAATGGGAGCCGAAAAGGTATAACCGGCCACAGAAAAAAATCAAATCCAATTTTATATATCACAAAAAAAAAAAACAGAGTTCTACTGTTGGGGCATAACATATGGACAAAACTATAAGTGAGGGCGGCCCGAAAAATATATACAATCGGCAGAACTCAATGCTCAATATAATGTTTGCAACCGGGCAATAGCAAAAGCAATATTTTAAATTTATATATTTTAAATGGAATGTTCACTGAGGCCCAAATTAAAAAAAATCATCTCACTTACATGAGTCTCATATTTAACGCTACGGTTGCGGCTGTTACTGCTGACACTGCTGTCGTCGATGGTGCCCTCGCTGCTGCCGTCGCTGTTTTCGTCAGAGCTGCCGTCGCTGCTGTCGTCGCTGTTGTTAGCGTAGGTCCGGTCCCTGACCGGAAATGCTCCAGCGGCTTCGGTGTACTTTATATATAGCTGGTGTTGTGGCGCGCTTAAACTCAACGCTTGCACTTAGTCTTCTGTGCTTAACTTTATGTGTTTCTTATTGGTGTTTGCATTAGAATTATGATTTGTTCATACACCGTGTATTGATTGGTTAGAATATTAACTTTTGTTTTCGTTATTCGGGTATTTTAGCGTTACTTTTCACTAAGACTTTGTTAGGATAATAGCTTTTTTTATTTTTTGCGTATAACTTTTGGCGTTAGCCTTTTGATTAGGAAAAAATTGTTAGCTTTCCCCTATGGTTCGGAGTTTTGGCGTTAGCCTTGCCGTTTCCAACGATGTGTATTGAGTTTGATTAACACTTTGTCGTTTTTTATTTTCTTTCACTTTTTTTTTTTAAAAACTTGATTTTCACCTTTTTGTGTTTTAAATAATGTTTTATATTTGGGTCTTTAGACCGAGTTGGGCGCCAATTATGGGATAACGCGTTAGCAAAATATGTAAAGTCCGCGTTAGCAGGAGACAAAGACGTCCGCGTTGGCTCAGTTCAATCTTTATTCTATTTTCATTTTTGAGTAACAATTAAGTTGAAGCCGGCGGAGCCGGAAACATTGTCCGCGGTAATGCTGAGCTTGAGCCTCGTGCAAGGCTTCAGATTACCGCAGCGGATGTTCCATACGGGTATGCTGACCGTGTATTCTGCATGGTCAGCGACTTTGGGTTTATTACCCTGTAATCCGACTAACTATACTTAACTTGTACACGGCTATTTGCTTAGAGGAGTATCATAAGCAACTGCATGTATTTCGCAGCGTGTGTGAACGTGCTCGTTCCGGTTGTGCGCCCATTATGCAGCATATACTATCGAGTGGCCGGATCGCATGGCCTGCGAGCATTTACCGGTACACGGTGATTCCGACAATCTTTGCATGGAGGAAGCTGGCGGCTCAACGACGCTGAGCAAGTGTAAGGGTAAGAATTCCAAAAACTGTCAAAGTTTCATAGGAGACAAAGCCATTGCAAGAGACTGCAGCTGTTCGTGCCGGTCGCCGCTAATAATCCTAGGAAAAGAACAGCTCTTGCATCAGTCATCAATGCAGCATCAACACTGGAAAATTAAGTTAACTGCGCAAAAGATTTCCGGCGTCGCAAACTGTGCTATACCCTGCAAAGGGTTTTCTTCACTAATGACGAAAAGGACTTCGCTGGATTGTGGATTGCACTCTGATCAGGACTATGTTTTTGCAGCACTCATGACCCTTACTACATTCATCATCGACACCGAAAGGTTCAAATACCCAGAGAGGCCAATTGTGTTCTTATCCGCCTGTTATTTCATGGTTGCGGTGGGATACCTATCCCGGAACTTTCTGCAGAACGAAGAAATCGCCTGTGATGGACGAATTCTGCGCGAAAGCTCAACGGGACCGCACTCTTGCACTCTGGTTTTTTTGCTTACGTACTTTTTTGGCATGGCCTCATCCATTTGGTGGGTTATACTAAGCTTCACCTGGTTTCTAGCCGCTGGACTTAAGTGGAGCAATGAAGCAATAACCAAGCACTCACAATATTTCCATTTGGCCGGTTGGCTTATACCCACAGTGCAATCAGTTGCAGTCTTACTGCTGTCCGCTGTGGATGGCGATCCCATTCTCGGCATTTGCTACGTAATCAACCTTAACCCGGATCATCTTAAAACATTCGTGCTAGGCTCGTTATTCATTTATCTTGTGATTGGGACCATTTTTTTAATGGCTGGATTTGTATCACTCTTCAGGATTCGTTCAGTCATCAAGCAACAGGGTGGTGTCGGTGCTGGCGTCAAAGCAGACAAACTGGAAAAACTCATGATTCGCATCGGGATCTTTTCAGTGCTATACACAGTACCAGCAACGATAGTCATTGGTTGTTATCTTTACGAGGCAGCCTACTTCGAGGATTGGATCAAAGCATTGGCCTGCCCATGTACACAGGTTAAAGGGCTCAGTAGGAAGCCACTTTATTCAGTACTTATGCTTAAGTACTTCATGGCGCTGGCCGTGGGCATCACATCGGGTGTCTGGATCTGGTCGGGCAAAACGTTGGAGAGCTGGCGGCGCTTTTGGAGGCGCCTGTTTGGAGCACCAGATCGCACTGGCGCAAATCAGGCACTGATAAAGCAAAGGCCACCAATTCCGCATCCGTATGCAGGCTCTGGTATGGGTATGCCTGTCGGCTCTGCAGCGGGCTCCTTACTGGCAACGCCGTACACACAGACAAGTGGTGCCTCAGTGGCGTCCACAAGCCATCATCATCTGCACCACCACGTTCTTAAGCAACCAGCGGCCAGCCATGTATGACATGGTGAGTCGGGAGGAGCTTCAACCATGGCAGGCGGCAACGTGCTAGGGGGTCACTGCACACTGATGAGCACGGCGGGCATGAGCAATAGTACGGTTGGAGGCGGCGGAATATCTGGCATGGGAGCTCCTCCTGGAAACTTGGTACAAGGCAGTGGTGCGCATGCCAGCGCTCCAGGCAATGTTTATGGCAATTTCAATAGTGGCGGTGGTGGTGCTGTCGGTGGTGGGCAGAGCACAGCCCTTGGTTCCGCTATAGATTCACGTGCCGTCTCCGTGGTGGTAACTCTTCCCGGTGGACAGAGCTCTCAGCATCCGGGGCAGGCGTTAAGCGATTATGGTCCCATATAGTTAATGGTACGCCCGGATATTGCGCATTGGGTCTCAACTAGTAGCTTCAGTCAGCTGTAACAGTGCAGTTGAGATCTGAAATCCATTTTTTTCCTCTTCTTTCTATCTCTATTTTCCTAATTTTCTCCTTTTATATTCATAAATGCATCTCTCCCTCCCTTTTTGTGTATCACTCTCATTTATTTTTTCCATATTTCTTATCTCAGTGATTTCATAACATTGCGAACGCAACGATAATTTTTGTAGCCGTTTCTTTAAAAATTAAAGATTGTAAACTATTTTGCATAACATTCTAGTCCAAAAAATTTCAGCAAATTGACAAGATCGAATAAAGAAGAGCACGGTAGCATAGACAGTAGAATTTCGGGAAGAACTGACGCTCTTCTCTTCCAATAGTTGAGAAACACAAAACGCTTGCGCGTTTTTAATATCAGCCATAAAAGCAATATTTCTTTGACTCTTACATAATTTATATTAACGGAATAGACTGAAATAAACATAACAACAAGAAAATACATAATTACATGGAATCATAAAAACAATAAACAAAGGTTCCAAAAAAATAGTGTAAAAATAACAGCTCTGCCCGCTCTCTGTTGCGTAAGAGCCATATTTCTATATAAAATGTTACTTAGTTAAACGTATACTTACTATTATTTTAACCTAACTTATATGAACACACCAACACATTTAATATTTATTTAAGCTCGATTTTAAAGTAGTGTCAGAATGAAAAGGGTTACTTTGCGCAAAGTGCTGCAAGCAAATGTGTAAATTATTTAATTGAACTTAAGGTATTATCAGCACTACTTTATGTACATATTTTAAGTAGCGCCTAGTTTGTAAATAATTTTTCTCCCTACACATATTATTTAACTAACCTATAAAAATAAAAGTATATCTTGTAATTTAAAGTATGTAATCACGATAGAAGTATAAGGTCATTGGCGGTGCTGTATTTAAGAACAAAAATTATATTTCATTTTTACAAAAATTTTCCCACAATACAAAAAAATGCAAGAGATAATAAAATTGCCAACTGTGCAAATAAGTGCATCCACACGTAGAATATTTTTGCATTTAAGAATCAAAAAGAAAGATTATAGATAACGGTAATAGTTAACAAAAACTCGAAAATAAGATTTTATATCAGTCATAAAAAAAATTAAATTTTTTTTTTGTATTTATATAATATATATATGCTTAATAATACTATAATAATAAAACATTACACATTTTTATACAAATTTCACATACAAAACAACGCAAAAGAATTATACAAATAATTATTATGTATTAGCAACTAAGAGTATATCTATTTTTAGGATCAGGATTTATAAGCACAGAAGATATCCAAAAGCTGTATTAAAATTTATATAAATAAATTGAGAAGTTTTTTTTTTATATCCTGAAGTAAATTAAAATCGAATAGAAAGATTCATTTAAGGAGTGCAAAGTATATTCTGTATTTTGGTGATCAGAATAAATATTCCAGAATGTTTAGTCAGGTTTGAGCTTATGCATTCGTATGAATCTATCTTTGACACTATAAAAGCTGGATTTGACTCTATAAAGCCAAATTAGTACATACGAAAAACAGGTTAGTTGTATTTAAGCATTTCCCAACAAAAATTAAGAAAAATCTAAAAACATAATTTGCATTCCTTTTATATTAAAGTCCAGATAGATATAAAAGTAATACATTTTAAAATAAACGATTAAAACGATCGGACAATAAACATGGAAAATATTTACGAAGTACCAGTGTCCCATTTATGTGTGCTGAGTTATATGAATGGTGTTAAGGGTATTTCCAACCTGGACTCAGGGTATATTATTGCAATAGATGTAAAATAATATTAAACTTTACTTGGAGCGAATTGATAAGATATGTTCGTTTAATTGGCTATCAACTCTCTTGACATTTACAAGAAACCCTTATCACATATGTAAACGTTTCATACAAATAAAGCTCCCCAAGTTTATGAAAGAACTAATAATGAAACCAAAATGTATGTATGTAAAATATTAAAAAATTAATGTTTTCTACATGACGTTCAATGTAAAATAAGCATATGAAAGAAAAAAATTGATCAACATAAAGATTCGCAAACTATTCGCTGCTAATAAGCTGTATGAACAATACAAAAATATCAAAATAAGAACATGATTAGCAACTAGAATATAATTTGAAAAAAATTTGTAAAAAAAAAAGTGAGAAGATATAGCATTTAAATATTTAGAATTTTAGTTCTGGGCGTAAATAGTAAATGCTTTAATCATACAAAATTATTAAAAAAATACTAATTAAAAGCTAAAACTCAACCGAATATACGTAAATAAAAATAGATTTAAAACGTATAAGCAGAATCCAATATCTATTACAATTAAATTTTTTTTTGTGAATCATAATTTTTCCAAAATATTTCATGAATTTAAAAACAAATTGTAATTGTGCAAATGTATACGATATTTTAATTATTATTTTAAAACAAAAGATAAAAATAAAAAAAAAAAATTTTTTTTTAGTGGATTTGGATGTAGACGATAGAGCATTGAAATCGCTGGGTGATTAACAGTTGGTTCAAGTAAAAGAAGCCATAAACTTGACGTCAAGTGTAGTTGTGAATTGTATTTTGTGAAATGTCATTTAAAGCCATAAAAAAAAAATAAAACGAAGTATATATACAACGGATATTTATATAAATTTACATAAGCAGCCAGTGTTGATACCGTTCGAATGTCGATTCAATATCGTATAGGAACTTATAATAAATGAATAAATGTTTACATTTAATATAACTCAATGAAACGCATTTAATACTTTATTCGAATTATAAGCGAAATACTCGGAAAACTTTTAAATCAAGTTAAGCAACAGTAAAAAAAATTCTGTAATTTGTACAACGTTTGTAGGCACATAAAACTTTCACTTAATTCGTTAACAGCGCCACAAAATGTTTATATACAAAATAAGTAAAACAAATAAAATGAATCCATTTGTAACTGACAAGTTGATCCCATTAAAAACAAAATTTTACAATCTAAACGGTAAACTTTAATTCAGCGCACTGGGTTTTCCAATTGCTCGTTAGCCAGGATGGTCACTAGGTTTTTACTCGTCAAGGCAACTATTTATTGTCATTCCTGAACTATTCAAATTATAAGATCCTTAACTCATAAAATGGGTGTAATTTACTATTGGATTTGTGCAAAGGTTACATACCTTACAGGCAGAAGGACGAATCTCCCAACCCATTAACTGTATTTCATTTTAATCAGCATCAAGAGCCACGTCGATTTATCCATGTCAGTCCCGATGGACCGACAGAGACTATAAGAGCTAGAGATACGAACGGCTTGATGAAAAATAATATAAATTCTATAACTTTCTATCGTTTGCGTAACCACTGATGAGCCAACCCTGTTAATGGTGACAAGGATTGGGACAATAGTCTAAATGGTGTGTACTATCCCTACACACGGTTTACTAATACCTATAACGGATGTCATTTCATACGGAAGATTTCTTGGCACATTGTATCCGAATAAGATAACACCATAAAAGGCATAATATTAAATAGATAGTTTGATGGAATCAACAGATGTTTTTGTTATAATAACTACTGTATTATTTATTTTATTTACTTACATGATTAATTATTATACAAAGAAATATTATAATAACTAAAGGAAGGGTGTGGTAGCATCTAAAGCTATCGACTCGGCAGTTTAATTATATGCTACTTAGTATGTTATTGATGTCTAAGAATTTGATTATAATTTTTACATTATGGTGAGTAGGGATATCTGGGTTTGGGTTTTCATTTTAGCAGGTAGTCGTGGGTTAAGGTGGTGTGACCAGTTCTGACCCGGATTATAACATTGCAGTGTGTTCTGTATCATAAAGGGTAGTACCGGACGGGTTCCTTGTTTGCGTTAAATTGTTTAAACCAGGACGTAAGTGTCCCATTGTGTCATTCCCTTCCTTTTCAGAATATCCTGAATGCAAGTAGATTGTCCTGCCAGTTTTATGCCGCTCTTAAGGCGTTTTTTTATGGCTATCTTTAAGATTAACACAGTGTTGTAAACGTCTTCTGCCAAGAGTAAGGCCAAGCAGTTTAAAACTAGATGTATATTCTATTGTTATGTTATTTACCGTTAAAGTTGGATATGTACAACGATGTTTTTTTTTTCTAAATATGGAATAGTTTACATTTCTTTAAAGCAAGAGTGGCATTTGAGAGTTTGCCCCATTCTACAATATCGTTAAGTATTTGTTTGAGCATCAGCATAAACTGAGAATTGTATTTTTTTTTGTGTTGTAGGATTATATTATATAATAGAGGGACTGTTAGGCAATCATGAACAATACCACTAAGAGTATAGACCCTTGTGGAACGCAGTTGTGTTATTAATAAAAAATTAGTTAAGGTGTTATTAACACTAACACGGATGGATCGTTTGGTCAAGAAAGCCTTCACGAGGTTGAAGGGCTTAGTGCAGGTTGGTTGGAGCCGATAAGCATATTTTTGGTCATAAATCACATGATCCTCTTGGGAAGAATCCCAGTGTTTTGCTCAAGCAGGAGAGTAGGGATATGGGACGAAGGATGAAAATTCGTGGGAAGATTTGTTTGGCTTAAGGATTGGGATTATTGCAGCCGTTGTTCAAGTATGCGGATAGCTACCCGCATCTAACATTTTGTTGTACATTTCTAGCAATATTTGCTTTCCTTCTATTTGTAAGTTACGAAGCATAACGTACGAGATGCGATAACCAGGAGTTTTCCATTAAGCATGCTGCAAGGCTGATTCTAGTTCAGTGGATGTGATCTGAGATTTAAGATAAGATCTGAGGATATGTAGTAAGACAAATATGCGTGAGAGAGAAAGTTTTCTTTATTAACTTTATACACATTGGAGAAGATTTTATCGCTGGAATAATTGGACCACATAGATCCGAATGCATTGCCAATGTCTACCGAATTTTGTAGCTCTACATTATTGTCTCTGATGGATTTAATTGGCTATGGGAAAATCCCAACTAAATTCGTTGACATCGGCCCAAACTTTTGTTGTTGTGGAAAGTGGGTTTATGTTAGACGTGAAATTGCCAAAAGATTCTCGCTTTGCTCTAATAGCATCTCTTTTAAACAAGGCTCTCGCTTTTTTGTAAACTACCAAATTGGTACTCTTTTCAGAGGTTTTATAGTTGTGTCAGTGAACCTGATTTTGATTTCTCAGGTGTTGGAGACTTGGGCTGAACCATACAGGGTTTCTTATAAGTTATATAATACATGTTTGTGAAATGGCTCCGTTGGCTGTTGTCATTATGTTTTCCGTAATTCTAGCAGCGAAGAGGTTCAGATTGTTGGTCGAGGGGAACTGAAGGAACTTTTTACAAACAGATTGTAATGTACTCCAGTTGGCATGGTCAGTTGATCGTAATAGGGAAATGATCGCTCCCGTATAAGTTTTGGCCAATGAATCATTTGCTGTATGGTACCAGGGTTGCGAAAGCCATACTCAGGTCAATGTTAGTAAAGGAGTTGTGAGTAGAACTGTGGGTGGCAGAGCTGTCATTTAAAAAAGCTAACTTAATTCTGACTACGAGATCTTCAACTTGATACCCTAATAATTACGAGACGGGACCCTCAAAGCGGACTCCAAGCGTTAAAGTCCCCGACATAGATTATCGGCTTTTGAGCTGACTCTACCATATTTATTAAATCTGTGACTGATAGTCTCTGGTTAGGGTGTATATAAGAGTTAAATCTTATTTTATTCGAATGGGATAAAAGCTTAATGCCAATGGAGAAAATGAGATTAAATTGATAATTTTGTGTGGGATGTTTCGCCATATTGGTATACCAACACCATGCTTCGCGTGGAGGAAGAATTATTGAAAAAATAACCAATAAATGGTTTGGGAGTTGCAACTTGAGTAGTATTAAATTAGACATTAGTTTATTGGACGCATATAATATCCAGATTGGTTTGTTTAATAAATAATAATTGTTCAATGTAATTTGTGAAATATCCGATTATGTTCCATTGTAGAATTGTAAGGATCATTGTTGGGAAGAGATAAAGTGAATATTATATACAATGGAAAAAGTTGTAATTCTAATATTGTATAAATCAGCACCATCCATAGAGTCATCTGATATGGTGCTATATTCATTTTGTTATAAGTTGGTAGAATTAGTTGGGAATTTTGGGTTAGAAATATTTTTAGTATTGTTAGTAGTTGGCGAGAGGCCGAGATTATCATAGTTAAGATCGACTGTTCCGTTTGTGTTATTTCATGTTGATTTTGCTGATAAGTGAGCAGCGTGGAGGAGGTGTTTGATGATGATGTTGATTGTTTTTTTGTTTTCTTGTTCGGTCGTTTTTTTGTTACAATTGTGTACAGTATTTGCTACTGAAACGTAGGAAGAAGGGCTGGATTGCTTTGTTGTTGTTGCATTGCACAATAGCTTCGCGCATTGTACATTTCTATGTCGTCTTGAGTTTCAGAATTTCTCTTTGCTGCTGATATTTGGGCAGTAAAGAGAGGAGGATGGATGATCTTCTGAACAGTTGACGCATTTCGATTGTGTGCAGGTGTCAGGCGAATGGGGAGATAAAGCGCAATTAACACAACGAGGTTCCTTTTTGCAGTGTTTGGCAGTGTGGCCAAGCAGCTGACAAGATTTGCACTTCATTGGATTCGGTATATACTCCTGTACATTTACCTTTTAGGTGGTATAGATCAAATGTGACCAGAATTACTCCAGAGAGCTTAATACCGGTGTCCGTAGCTTTGGTGAACTTGAAGATATCACTGACTTTTTGGGATCTTAGTTCTTCTATAATTTCTTCGTTTGGGATGTCGGAGAGATATGGAGCGTAAATTGTGCCTTTTACTTGGTTTAGAGTTTCATGCATCTTGCATGTTATGTCGCAAATGCCCGGTAAAGAAGGTGAGTTGATGAATTTGTCAACCACGCTTTGATTTTTAACTAGCATCAGCAAGTTACCGTCGGGGAATGTCATGTCGACCTTTTGTCTCTTTTTTTTCGCGGGGGCTTTCAGAAAGCAACGCAAATTGATTGCCCCTCAGATAAGGGGTTTGAAGGAGAGGCCCTATAGTCAGACGAATTAAGCTTTAGTTATGAGAGCTGAAAATTAAATGCATTCGCGAAAAATGCAAGAAAAGCAATTAATGAGAGACCACGCGGGTCGCAAAAGAAATACACCGATTAGACTCTGCTGATAAGAAAACTGATGTCTGCCCGCAACGAGAGCTGGCTGAAGACGAATAACTACTTACGAACAGTTTTTCATTTTTAGCGCTTGCTAAATAGCCTCCGACTCATAAATGTATATCATAAACACCAAAAACTTGCAACTGGAACGGATTCCAACTAACGTTGACGACCAAAGGAAACGTATAACGGATAACGATTTGAAAGTATGCACTTGGTATGTACGACCCCTGTATAGATCTGGTGCTGATCAACAACTAGCAGATACCCTCAATGATTACAAGGCCGAAACCACTGCTATCTAGGAATTGCGATAGACAGGGGAAGGTGGAATCAGGAGGAACAATTGTGACATATACTATAGCTGTCATCAAGAACGGCATGAATTTGGTTGCGGTTTTCTTGTAGGTGCCAAGCTTCGGCGCAGAGTCTCCCAATTCCTGCCTATGTGCGAAACGAGAGAATGGCAACGATACGAATTGCGGCCAAGCATGCGGCCGCTGCCCCTCACATGACATTAACATTTTTCTTGGAGATTTTAATGGAATCTTTGGTGGAACTGTCGGGCGTTTTAGTTTGCATGTGACCACTCCGAGCAATGGTCTTAGATTAATTGGCTTTAATGCAGTGCACAATATGGTGGTGCGTAGTATCGGATTCATTCATTGGGATATTCATAAGGCATCCTGGCTGTCTCCTGACAGAGTGCCTCGAAACAAGATTGATCATGTTGTGCTCGTTGCAAGGCATGCATCTAGCATACTTGACGTGCGATCGTGTCGGGGTCCTTATATCGATTCTAACATCTACCTTGTACCTTAGATAACTAAGGTACGCACAAGGCTATGTGTATGCATACAATCGCACGTCGGGGTATGTCAGGAAAGCTGGACAAGCAGCTGCAATTACAACAAACAAAGGATTCTTTCTCCACTCGACTCTCTCGTCTGCTACGCCAACACACTCTAATTCCTGAAAATATATGTGGGCACACATATCTCACTCTCTTCGCTGCGGCGAAAGAACTTATTGGATTTCGGCACCCTCCTACGAGGAATCCATGGTACAACCAGGAGTGTATAGTAGCAACTGCTGCAAAAGGTTATGGCAGGATCCCATCTCACGTTTGCTACAGGGCGACAAGCCTAGCGCTGATACTGGAGAAGACGATTCACTAACCCCAACGAATGGTAATATTGATAGCCCAGCTCCAAGCTATATGGAAATTCAAGTCGCGAATCGGCGACTAAAGAGCAATAAAGCCCCGGGATCTGACGGAATGGTGGCGATGAGTTGGTAGGGTGCATGCATCAACTCATCTGCAAAATATGGGTTTTGGGAGAGAATGCTTGACGTTTGGAACCTCACTATCATCAGCCCCATCTTCAAGTAGGGGGATGCCACACTGCGAACCAACTAGCGTGGCATAAGCCTTCTGCCCATTGCATATAAGGTTCTCATGAGCGTGTTGTTTGAGAGACTGAAACCACACGCAGAGGCACTGATTGGATCATATCGGTGCGGTTTCCGACCTGGTTAATCAACCATTGACCAGAAATTCACACTGCGTCAAATCTTGGAGAAACACATGAGAACCAAATCGACACGTAGCATCTTTTTGTCGATTATAAGGCCACTTTCGATAGCCCACGACGTGACCGCATGTACGCTGCCATGTCTGAGCTTGGTATTCCTTGAGTATTCCTTCCCTCCGTAAGAGAGTTAATTTACTTTGGTTCTGCTACGATTAATAGCAATGATGTCAGTCTGGATATAAAACGAAGAATAGCACTTGCCAACAAGTGCTACTTTGGGCTTTGGAGCCCTCTCTCGGCTGACAAAGACAACACTCTACAAGACGCTCATCCTTCCAGTGCTTCTTTATGGAGCTGAACCTCGGACAATTACAGAATAAGAAGCAGCTGCGCTTAGGGTGCTTGAGTGAAAAATTCTTCGAAATTTTGGACCCGTATGCATTGGTGGGACCGTACCGTATTAGATGGAACAACGAGCTGTATGAGCTGTTCAACGACATGGACGTAGTCAGCCGGTTGAACACACAGAGACTTCGCTGGCTGGGACACGTTGTGCGCATGGAAGGCGAAGCTCCAGCTCGTTAGGTTTTTGATGCGGTAGTAGGTGGACAACGGAAGGGAAGGCCCCGGATACGTTGGCAGGACCGAGACACTAGCGCATTGGCTACAACATGACATCGTTCCCTAATGAAATGAACCATGAGACACAGAATGAGGCTGGCCTTGACGTTCATCAGTTCTGGCCGCTGGTGGAAATTAAATGTTCCCCAGACTTGAAGATCTTTCTATGCAGAAAGTAAATTATGGGATATCGCGTTAGCGAAATATGTAAAGTCCGCGTTAGCAGGAGACAAAGATGTCCGCGTTGGCTCAGCTCAATCTTTATTCTATTTTCATTTTTGAGTTACAATTAAGTTGAAGCCTGCGGAGCCGGAAACATTGTCCGCGGTAATGCTGAGCTTGCGCCTCGTTCAAGGCTTCAGATAACCGCAGCGGATGTTCCATATGGGTATGCTGACCGTGTATTCTGCATGGTCAGCGACTTTGGGCTTATTACCCTGTAATCCGACAAACTTTACTTAACTACCCCCCCAGACGAGAAGATGCGGTGCCAGGGGCTTGTTCCAATATACCCCTTCGGTTGAGGTATTTCGTGCCGTTAACAATGGCTGAATGTTTGAAGGTAACGAGGTAGGTGACTACTATTTCGTTTTCTGGCCCGTCATCGGTGGTGATACTCGCCGGGCTGTTGTTGATCATCAGTATCCCTTCGGTTACCACTGTGATTGGTTCTAAGTGGCTGGGCTGCGTTCTGCAGCTGGCAGTGCTCCCAGCGTTTACGTTAGTTGTATGTCTCACTACGTCATGTCTTGTCCAAATAAACACATCTCCGTCTAAGACCGGAATGTATTTGGCCTAAGTATAGTCGGTAATCCGAGCATGGGCCAAGGCCAGATATAGGTACATAAGTACAAAAGTCCTGTAATTAAAAAGAAGGAGAGACTAATTTAACCTATTATTATTACTCGTCTCGTCTGGTGGTACGTCTGGGTGAGGCATATCATTACTACTTTAAGTTGTCCTTGTGGACCACCCTCCCTCTGATGAGGACCAATGTACCCAAGTCCGCCTGGATTTTCTCCTCCCGGCATAGCGGGGTAAGCTTGTTGCCAAGTCTCTTGTTGTTTTTTACAAAGACTGTTTCACCCACGTCAAAAACCCTGTTCTGCCTGCCTGGATTACACCGTTCAAGCTATGTATCCTGGGCTTTCTCAAGCCTGTTTTTTATATCCCTTTTGGATTTATTGGGCAGGTCGAACCTTGAATCAGCCGGTCTTCTATTTGTGACTGAATGAATCGAATGATTGTACTCAACGGTTGCCCTTAGGATTAGTTCGGTTGTGTCTTCAACATTTTTTTCGAATTTCAGACACCTGGCGATTTCCGTAAGGGTACTGTGGAAGCGTTCCACTTGGCTGTTAGACGAGCTATGTAGAGGCGGGGCATTTACAATGTCCACACCGTACTGGTTTTTAAGCAGTGAAGTAATGGTCTTGGAATTTAAAGACGGCTCGTTGTCACAATATATAGTTTTAGTGTTTGAAAAAACGTTCATCAACTGGATGATGGGACCTCTGATGTCCACAATAGTTCTTGACTGTATAGGTTGTACTACGGCAAATTTTGAAAATTTGTCGACGCAGGTCAAGAACTGTTTCTTATTGGTGGCAAAAATATCAATAAGTAACATTTTGCCTGCATAAGAAGGAATCGGAGTATTTACGAGCATTTGTTTTTTTGGGTGCCTAACATACTTGGCTCGAGTGCAAGTTTTGCAATTTAGCACGGCTTCGATGGCCATTTTTGTCATTTTTGGGAAATAGTAATCGTCAAGCACTTGCTTGACGTTCTCCTGGGCTGCCCTGTGTGCTCGGTTGCGCTCTATGGCAATCACCTCGAGCTGCTCATTGGGGTCAGTTACATCTGTGACCAGTTTCTTGCAGTACCAAAACTTGGTTGCCGGAAACTTACAAACCAGGTCATGCTGGATGGTCGCCAGAGTGTGGAGGTCGCAATGGATTGCGTTTACTACGTTCGAGTTAACGGCGGATTGAACTTCGCCAATCAGCGTGTTTCTATCTGAGAAGGATATTGTGTGCCGGGTTTTTGAATTGAACAGGACAAACCTCCTGGTCAAGGGAAATTTAGTTTCCTCCAAGATTATCTGGTTTCTATAACAATTTAAAGGCTTGTCGGAGGATTCTATGGTGTAAGTCAGGGATTGTTCGCTATGAACAGTGGCAACGTTGTACTCAACTTTCTGCTGGATTGCATTGACACTCTGGCGACGACAAGGCGTCAGCCACGAAGTTTTGTTTTCCGGGCTTATAATGCAGTTTTGCGTTATGTCCGTCGATGTACGCTTTCCACCTTTTAAGTTTTGCATTGGGGTTTTTGTCGGAGACGGCAAAAGTGAGGGGTTGGTGATCGGTGAATATGTGGACGTCTCTCGTTCCGTAGAGATAATGCTGAAATTTACATAAAGCCCATACGATGGCTAGAAGTTCCCTCTCATTTGTTGCATAACTCATTTCCCTATCTTTTAAAGTGCGAGAAATCATTGATATAGGTCTACCTTCTTGAGATAGTACCGCTCCTATACCGTATGCTGAAGCATCTGTAGTCAGGTCGAAAGGCTTGTCAAAGTTTGGGTATTGTAGAATTACGTCTTCTGAGCGTTCCTCTGTATGTCGTTAAACTGTATGGGAATCTTTTTTGAAACGTGTTTGCTTGCGGATCCATTGTCACCTTTCAGCAAGTTGGTTAGTGGGCTCGCGATGGAGGCAAAAACCTTGATTAAACATCGGTAGTAACTGGCCAAACCCAGAAACGACCTTAGGGTAAAGAGGGACTTTGGTTTTACGAATTCTTTAATGGCAACTACCTTCTCCGGGCTGGTGGTAGTACCATTTTGGATAACCACGATTCCGAGGAATTCGACACTTTCTTTAAAGAATTGAGTCTTCTCTCGCGCGACTCTCATGTTCGCGTTGGCGAGAGCCTCCAACACCCAGTCTATGTGCTTGACGTGATCGACTTCGTTTTCCGAGAAAACGATTGCGTCGTCCACGTAGACGTAGCAGGTTTTTCCAATCTGTTCGCGAAGAACATCATCAATCGCCTTTTGGAATATGCAGGACGCGTTTTTTAGAACGAAAGGCATACGAAAGAATTCATACTTTCCTCCGTTAACAGAGAAAGCTGTCTTTTCGCGATCACTTTCGGCGAGATTGATCTAATGGAAGCCAGATTTAAGATCTAACGTGGTAAAGTATTTCGCTTTACCGACGTTCGTTAGGATCATGGGAATACTTGGCACTGGATATTTAACGTCTATAGTAAGCTCATTTAGCTTCCTGAAGTCGATAACGAAGCGTTTTTGTCGAAAACCCATGTGGGGCTGTTATAGGGAGATAGAGATGGTCGTATAATATTGTTGAGTAAGAGGTCTTTCATTTCTTCATTAACGAAGTCCTGTACACCCATCTGTAGGGGATTCCATTTCGAATAAACGCGATCGTTGGTTTTAGTACGGATAGTAGCGACAACCGTCGTGTTGAAGGGAAGGAGTTCTTTGGCGGTGGAAAACACTTTAATTCCGTTAGGAATCATTTTCTTAAAATCGGATTTTACCGTAGTGGGAATCGGAAGGTCGTCAATGTTTGTGAAATGTACGTCGCGACAGGGGAGGAACCATAATTTCTCCTTAGTGGAACCATAACTTATGGTCTCAGTTTTCCCACTTATTTCGGCCTGAGCTTGTCTTACCAAGTCCCAGCCTATGATACCGTCAAATGCACTTAAATCGTTTATCTTGGTAACTTTACTTGATCCGTGGATCGTGCCCATGTTGAAGGGGGAGGCGACAGGGTCTACATGTTTAAGTCCGTCTATAGGTCTTATGTAGTTTTTTGCTGCGCCTGTGTCAACGATAAATCTCAAAGTTCTCCCAGCCAGCTCTCGCGAGATGTACGGGAGCCGGGAGTGTCCCCTATAAAATTTAGGGTTTCGACTTCATCTTACGAGTCATTATCTTCGTCGTTATAACCTAAGTCGTCAGCCCAGCTGCAGCCAAATCGTTCTATTCTTTCTCAGCATCGTCAGCAATATGCTACTCTAGAGTGAACACTCTTTGACGTCGTTGATTGGAGACGCGATCGGATTGGTTTCTCCTCTTAAATGCTTGATGGTGATGAGACTGGTCCTCCTTTTTGAAAAGAGTGGGCTGTCTGCATTTGGATGAAGTTGGATCAACATCCATTGGTTCAGGTTTCAAGGGCTCAGAATAGTCATTGGAATGACTATTTGGGTTCTGCTGAGTTTTGAAATTCCCTTGCTTAGAAACAAAATCTGGGTTCTTTTCGTAAGAACGAGGGTTGCTCAACTCTTGACGACGCCCTTGGCCTCTGGTCTTTTCAACTCTTTGAAGTCTCTCATCTGCAGCTTTAAAAAATTTTGCAGTGTAAAGGCTCCTTTCATTGCTGACCTCTGCTTCTCTAGCTAGAGCCAGGGCGGTAGGCAAGTCTTTGGGACGCGAGGGGAACACGGCGTTTCTGAGGGGCTTTCGGAGGCCCGAAATGAACGCATTAAGGGCATTTTCCCTAGCTTCAGTGTTTAATATTTTAGCGGTCTCAGCATCATTGGTCATCACTATTTTGTTGGTGATGAGAGTTAACTTTTTGCCAATCTCATCATAGTACCCCATTAAAGGTAAATCACCTTGCCTGGTCATGTCAAGGTCATGTTGCAAGTCCCACAACGGAGTTTTATCCGCGTAAGTAAAGTCTAGTCTTGCAATGATGGCCTTAAAGTTCAAAACAGTGTTAAACGACATCAAGAGAGCATTTGTGTTCACTTTTATTTTGTGCCTAATCATATTTACAGCTTGGTAGTGTTTTGAACTACCATCATACGGCTCAAATAGCTCGTATGCATCTATGGCGTGTTGACACCAGGCAACGTACTCGTCCAAGTCCCCTCGAAAGTCGGGAATGGACTTGATCATATCTAGTGATTCGTCGCAAGTGACACCTGGCTGTACGGAGATTCTTTTGAACACCTCTACTTCTGCGGTTGTTGAGCGTCTAAGTTCATTTTTTGGGATCGTGTGGACTGTCTAAGTCTGTCTGTCAGAGTCGTCGTCACTGTCTTGGTTTTTCGCTTCCCTGTAATTATTGGACCAACTCATGTATTGAGTTTTTCAGTCATTTGTGCGAGAATGGGAGCCGAAAAGGTATAACCGGCCACAGAAAAAAATCAAATCCAATTTTATATATCACAAAAAAAAAAAACAGAGTTCTACTGTTGGGGCATAACATATGGACAAAACTATAAGTGAGGGCGGCCCGAAAAATATATACAATCGGCAGAACTCAATGCTCAATATAATGTTTGCAACCGGGCAATAGCAAAAGCAATATTTTAAATTTATATATTTTAAATGGAATGTTCACTGAGGCCCAAATTAAAAAAAATCATCTCACTTACATGAGTCTCATATTTAACGCTACGGTTGCGGCTGTTACTGCTGACACTGCTGTCGTCGATGGTGCCCTCGCTGCTGCCGTCGCTGTTTTCGTCAGAGCTGCCGTCGCTGCTGTCGTCGCTGTTGTTAGCGTAGGTCCGGTCCCTGACCACTTCTTCGCTGCCCGAAATGCTCCAGCGGCTTCGGTGTACTTTATATATAGCTGGTGTTGTGGCGCGCTTAAACTCAACGCTTGCACTTAGTCTTCTGTGTTTAACTTTATGTGTTTCTTATTGGTGTTTGCATTAGAATTATGATTTGTTCATACACCGTGTATTGATTGGTTAGAATATTAACTTTTGTTTTCGTTATTCGGGTATTTTAGCGTTACTTTTCACTAAGACTTTGTTAGGATAATAGCTTTTTTTATTTTTTGCGTATAACTTTTGGCGTTAGCCTTTTGATTAGGAAAAAATTGTTAGCTTTCCCCTATGGTTCGGAGTTTTGGCGTTAGCCTTGCCGTTTCCAACGATGTGTATTGAGTTTGATTAACACTTTGTCGTTTTTTATTTTCTTTCACTTTTTTTTTTAAAAACTTGATTTTCACCTTTTTGTGTTTTAAATAATGTTTTATATTTGGGTCTTTAGACCGAGTTGGGCGCCAATTATGGGATATCGCGTTAGCAAAATATGTAAAGTCCGCGTTAGCAGGAGACAAAGACGTCCGCGTTGGCTCAGTTCAATCTTTATTCTATTTTCATTTTTGAGTAACAATTAAGTTGAAGCCGGCGGAGCCGGAAACATTGTCCGCGGTAATGCTGAGCTTGAGCCTCGTGCAAGGCTTCAGATTACCGCAGCGGATGTTCCATACGGGTATGCTGACCGTGTATTCTGCATGGTCAGCGACTTTGGGTTTATTACCCTGTAATCCGACTAACTATACTTAACTTGTACACGGCTATTTGCTTAGAGGAGTATCATAAGCAACTGCATGTATTTCGCAGCGTGTGTGAACGTGCTCGTTCCGGTTGTGCGCCCATTATGCAGCATATACTATCGAGTGGCCGGATCGCATGGCCTGCGAGCATTTACCGGTACACGGTGATTCCGACAATCTTTGCATGGAGGAAGCTGGCGGCTCAACGACGCTGAGCAAGTGTAAGGGTAAGAATTCCAAAAACTGTCAAAGTTTCATAGGAGACAAAGCCATTGCAAGAGACTGCAGCTGTTCGTGCCGGTCGCCGCTAATAATCCTAGGAAAAGAACAGCTCTTGCATCAGTCATCAATGCAGCATCAACACTGGAAAATTAAGTTAACTGCGCAAAAGATTTCCGGCGTCGCAAACTGTGCTATACCCTGCAAAGGCCCTTTCTTCACTAATGACGAAAAGGACTTCGCTGGATTGTGGATTGCACTCTGGTCAGGACTATGTTTTTGCAGCACTCATGACCCTTACTACATTCATCATCGACACCGAAAGGTTCAAATACCCGGAGAGGCCAATTGTGTTCTTATCCGCCTGTTATTTCATGGTTGCGGTGGGATACCTATCCCGGAACTTTCTGCAGAACGAAGAAATCGCCTGTGATGGACGAATTCTGCGCGAAAGCTCAACGGGACCGCACTCTTGCACTCTGGTTTTTTTGCTTACGTACTTTTTTGGCATGGCCTCATCCATTTGGTGGGTTATACTAAGCTTCACCTGGTTTCTAGCCGCTGGACTTAAGTGGAGCAATGAAGCAATAACCAAGCACTCACAATATTTCCATTTGGCCGGTTGGCTTATACCCACAGTGCAATCAGTTGCAGTCTTACTGCTGTCCGCTGTGGATGGCGATCCCATTCTCGGCATTTGCTACGTAATCAACCTTAACCCGGATCATCTTAAAACATTCGTGCTAGGCTCGTTATTCATTTATCTTGTGATTGGGACCATTTTTTTAATGGCTGGATTTGTATCACTCTTCAGGATTCGTTCAGTCATCAAGCAACAGGGTGGTGTCGGTGCTGGCGTCAAAGCAGACAAACTGGAAAAACTCATGATTCGCATCGGGATCTTTTCAGTGCTATACACAGTACCAGCAACGATAGTCATTGGTTGTTATCTTTACGAGGCAGCCTACTTCGAGGATTGGATCAAAGCATTGGCCTGCCCATGTACACAGGTTAAAGGGCTCAGTAGGAAGCCACTTTATTCAGTACTTATGCTTAAGTACTTCATGGCGCTGGCCGTGGGCATCACATCGGGTGTCTGGATCTGGTCGGGCAAAACGTTGGAGAGCTGGCGGCGCTTTTGGAGGCGCCTGTTTGGAGCACCAGATCGCACTGGCGCAAATCAGGCACTGATAAAGCAAAGGCCACCAATTCCGCATCCGTATGCAGGCTCTGGTATGGGTATGCCTGTCGGCTCTGCAGCGGGCTCCTTACTGGCAACGCCGTACACACAGACAAGTGGTGCCTCAGTGGCGTCCACAAGCCATCATCATCTGCACCACCACGTTCTTAAGCAACCAGCGGCCAGCCATGTATGACATGGAGAGTCGGGAGGAGCTTCAACCATGGCAGGCGGCAACGTGCTAGGGGGTCACTGCACACTGATGAGCACGGCGGGCATGAGCAATAGTACGGTTGGAGGCGGCGGAATATCTGGCATGGGAGCTCCTCCTGGAAACTTGGTACAAGGCAGTGGTGCGCATGCCAGCGCTCCAGGCAATGTTTATGGCAATTTCAATAGTGGCGGTGGTGGTGCTGTCGGTGGTGGGCAGAGCACAGCCCTTGGTTCCGCTATAGATTCACGTGCCGTCTCCGTGGTGGTAACTCTTCCCGGTGGACAGAGCTCTCAGCATCCGGGGCAGGCGTTAAGCGATTATGGTCCCATATAGTTAATGGTACGCCCGGATATTGCGCATTGGGTCTCAACTAGTAGCTTCAGTCAGCTGTAACAGTGCAGTTGAGATCTGAAATCCATTTTTTTCCTCTTCTTTCTATCTCTATTTTCCTAATTTTCTCCTTTTATATTCATAAATGCATCTCTCCCTCCCTTTTTGTGTATCACTCTCATTTATTTTTTCCATATTTCTTATCTCAGTGATTTCATAACATTGCGAACGCAACGATAATTTTTGTAGCCGTTTCTTTAAAAATTAAAGATTGTAAACTATTTTGCATAACATTCTAGTCCAAAAAATTTCAGCAAATTGACAGATTGAATAAAGAAGAGCACGGTAGCATAGACAGTAGGATTTCGGGAAGAACTGACGTTCTTCTCTTCCAATAGTTGAGAAACACAAAACGCTTGCGCGTTTTTAATATCAGCCATAAAAGCAATAATTCTTTGACTCTTACATAATTTATATTAACGGAATAGACTGAAATAAACATAACAACAAGAAAATACATAATTACATGGAATCATAAAAACAATAAACAAGGATTCCAAAAAATTAGTGTAAAAACAACAGCTCTGCCCGCTCTCTGTTGCGTAAGAGCCATATTTCTATATAAAATGTAACTTAGTTAAACGTATACTTACTATTATTTTAACCTAACTTATATGAACACACCAACACATTTAATATTTATTTAAGCTCGATTTTAAAGTAGTGTCAGAATGAAAAGGGTTACTTTGCGCAAAGTGCTGCAAGCAAATGTGTAAATTATTTAATTGAACTTAAGGTATTATCAGCACTACTTTATGTACATATTTTAAGTAGCGCCTAGTTTGTAAATAATTTTTCTCCCTACACATATTATTTAACTAACCTATAAAAATAAAAGTATATCTTGTAATTTAAAGTATGTAATCACGATAGAAGTATAAGGTCATTGGCGGTGCTGTATTTAAGAACAAAAATTATATTTCATTTTTACAAAAATTTTCCCACAATACAAAAAAATGCAAGAGATAATAAAATTGCCAACTGTGCAAATAAGTGCATCCACACGTAGAATATTTTTGCATTTAAGAATCAAAAAGAAAGATTATAGATAACGGTAATAGTTAACAAAAACTCGAAAATAAGATTTTATATCAGTCATAAAAAAAATTAAATTTTTTTTTTGTATTTATATAATATATATAATCTTAATAATACTATAATAATAAAACATTACACATTTTTATACAAATTTCACATACAAAACAACGCAAAAGAATTATACAAATAATTATTATGTATTAGCAACTAAGAGTATATCTATTTTTAGGATCAGGATTTATAAGCACAGAAGATATCCAAAAGCTGTATTAAAATTTATATAAATAAATTGAGAAGTTTTTTTTTTATATCCTGAAGTAAATTAAAATCGAATAGAAAGATTCATTTAAGGAGTGCAAAGTATATTCTGTATTTTGGTGATCAGAATAAATAGTCCAGAATGTTTAGTCAGGTTTGAGCTTATGCATTCGTATGAATCTATCTTTGACACTATAAAAGCTGGATTTGACTCTATAAAGCCAAATTAGTACATACGAAAAACAGGTTAGTTGTATTTAAGCATTTCCCAACAAAAATTAAGAAAAATCTAAAAACATAATTTGCATTCCTTTTATATTAAAGTCCAGATAGATATAAAAGTAATACATTTTAAAATAAACGATTAAAACGATCGGACAATAAACATGGAAAATATTTACGAAGTACCAGTGTCCCATTTATGTGTGCTGAGTTATATGAATGGTGTTAAGGGTATTTCCAACCTGGACTCAGGGTATATTATTGCAATAGATGTAAAATAATATTAAACTTTACTTGGAGCGAATTGATAAGATATGTTCGTTTAATTGGCTATCAACTCTCTTGACATTTACAAGAAACCCTTATCACATATGTAAACGTTTCATACAAATAAAGCTCCCCAAGTTTATGAAAGAACTAATAATGAAACCAAAATGTATGTATGTAAAATATTAAAAAATTAATGTTTTCTACATGACGTTCAATGTAAAATAAGCATATGAAAGAAAAAAATTGATCAACATAAAGATTCGCAAACTATTCGCTGCTAATAAGCTGTATGAACAATACAAAAATATCAAAATAAGAACATGATTAGCAACTAGAATATAATTTGAAAAAAATTTGTAAAAAAAAAAGTGAGAAGATATAGCATTTAAATATTTAGAATTTTAGTTCTGGGCGTAAATAGTAAATGCTTTAATCATACAAAATTATTAAAAAAATACTAATTAAAAGCTAAAACTCAACCGAATATACGTAAATAAAAATAGATTTAAAACGTATAAGCAGAAACCAATATCTATTACAATTAAATTTTTTTTTGTGAATCATAATTTTTCCAAAATATTTCATGAATTTAAAAACAAATTGTAATTGTGCAAATGTATACGATATTTTAATTATTATTTTAAAACAAAAGATAAAAATAAAAAAAAAAAATTTTTTTTTAGTGGATTTGGATGTAGACGATAGAGCATTGAAATCGCTGGGTGATTAACAGTTGGTTCAAGTAAAAGAAGCCATAAACTTGACGTCAAGTGTAGTTGTGAATTGTATTTTGTGAAATGTCATTTAAAGCCATAAAAAAAAAATAAAACGAAGTATATATACAACGGATATTTATATAAATTTACATAAGCAGCCAGTGTTGATACCGTTCGAATGTCGATTCAATATCGTATAGGAACTTATAATAAATGAATAAATGTTTACATTTAATATAACTCAATGAAACGCATTTAATACTTTATTCGAATTATAAGCGAAATACTCGGAAAACTTTTAAATCAAGTTAAGCAACAGTAAAAAAAATTCTGTAATTTGTACAACGTTTGTAGGCACATAAAACTTTCACTTAATTCGTTAACAGCGCCACAAAATGTTTATATACAAAATAAGTAAAACAAATAAAATGAATCCATTTGTAACTGACAAGTTGATCCCATTAAAAACAAAATTTTACAATCTAAACGGTAAACTTTAATTCAGCGCACTGGGTTTTCCAATTGCTCGTTAGCCAGGATGGTCACTAGGTTTTTACTCGTCAAGGCAACTATTTATTGTCATTCCTGAACTATTCAAATTAAGACCCTTACATCATAAAATGGGTGTAATTTACTATTGGATTTGTGCAAAGGTTACATACCTTACAGGCAGAAGGACGAATCTCCCAACCCATTAACTGTATTTCATTTTAATCAGCATCAAGAGCCACGTCGATTTATCCATGTCAGTCCCGATGGACCGACAGAGACTATAAGAGCTAGAGATACGAACGGCTTGATGAAAAATAATATAAATTCTATAACTTTCTATCGTTTGCGTAACCACTGATGAGCCAACCCTGTTAATGGTGACAAGGATTGGGACAATAGTCTAAATGGTGTGTACTATCCCTACACACGGTTTACTAATACCTAAAATGGATGTCATTTCATACGGAAGATTTCTTGGCACATTGTATCCGAATAAGATAACACCATAAAAGGCATAATATTAAATAGATAGTTTGATGGAATCAACAGATGTTTTTATTATAATAACTACTGTATTATTTATTTTATTTACTTACATGATTAATTATTATGCAAAGAAATATTATAATAACTAAAGGAAGGGTGTGGTAGCATCTAAAGCTATCGACTCGGCAGTTTAATTATATGCTACTTAGTATGTTATTGATGTCTAAGAATTTGATTATAATTTTTACATTATGGTGAGTGGGGATATCTGGGTTTGGGTTTTCATTTTAGCAGGTAGTCGTGGGTTAAGGTGGTGTGACCAGTTCTGACCTGTACATTGCAGTGTGTTCTGTATCATGAAGGTGAGTACCGGACGGGTTCTTTGTTTGGGTTAAATTGTTTAAACCAGGACGTAAGTGTCCCATTGTGTCATTCCCTTCCTTTTCAGAATATCCTGAATGCAAGTAGATTGTCCTGCCAGTTTCATGCCGCTCTTAAGGCGTTTTTTTATGGCTATCTTTAAGATTAACACAGTGTTGTAAACGTCTTCTGCCAAGAGTAAGGCCAAGCAGTTTAAAACTAGATGTATATTCTATTGTTATGTTATTTACCGTTAAAGTTGGATATGTACAACGATGTTTTTTTTTTCTAAATATGGAATAGTTTACATTTCTTTAAAGCAAGAGTGGCATTTGAGAGTTTGCCCCATTCTACAATATCGTTAAGTATTTGTTTGAGCATCAGCATAAACTGAGAATTGTATTTTTTTTTGTGTTGTAGGATTATATTATATAATAGAGGGACTGTTAGGCAATCATGAACAATACCACTAAGAGTATAGACCCTTGTGGAACGCAGTTGTGTTATTAATAAAAAATTAGTTAAGGTGTTATTAACACTAACACGGATGGATCGTTTGGTCAAGAAAGCCTTCACGAGGTTGAAGGGCTTAGTGCAGGTTGGTTGGAGCCGATAAGCATATTTTTGGTCATAAATCACATGATCCTCTTGGGAAGAATCCCAGTGTTTTGCTCAAGCAGGAGAGTAGGGATATGGGACGAAGGATGAAAATTCGTGGGAAGATTTGTTTGGCTTAAGGATTGGGATTATTGCAGCCGTTGTTCAAGTATGCGGATAGCTACCCGCATCTAACATTTTGTTGTACATTTCTAGCAATATTTGCTTTCCTTCTATTTGTAAGTTACGAAGCATAACGTACGAGATGCGATAACCAGGAGTTTTCCATTAAGCATGCTGCAAGGCTGATTCTAGTTCAGTGGATGTGATCTGAGATTTAAGATAAGATCTGAGGATATGTAGTAAGACAAATATGCGTGAGAGAGAAAGTTTTCTTTATTAACTTTATACACATTGGAGAAGATTTTATCGCTGGAATAATTGGACCACATAGATCCGAATGCATTGCCAATGTCTACCGAATTTTGTAGCTCTACATTATTGTCTCTGATGGATTTAATTGGCTATGGGAAAATCCCAACTAAATTCGTTGACATCGGCCCAAACTTTTGTTGTTGTGGAAAGTGGGTTTATGTTAGACGTGAAATTGCCAAAAGATTCTCGCTTTGCTCTAATAGCATCTCTTTTAAACAAGGCTCTCGCTTTTTTGTAAACTACCAAATTGGTACTCTTTTCAGAGGTTTTATAGTTGTGTCAGTGAACCTGATTTTGATTTCTCAGGTGTTGGAGACTTGGGCTGAACCATACAGGGTTTCTTATAAGTTATATAATATATGTTTGTGAAATGGCTCCGTTGGCTGTTGTCATTATGTTTTCCGTAATTCTAGCAGCGAAGAGGTTCAGATTGTTGGTCGAGGGGAACTGAAGGAACTTTTTACAAACAGATTGTAATGTACTCCAGTTGGCATGGTCAGTTGATCGTAATAGGGAAATGATCGCTCCCGTATAAGTTTTGGCCAATGAATCATTTGCTGTATGGTACCAGGGTTGCGGAAGCCATACTCAGGTCAATGTTAGTAAAGGAGTTGTGAGTAGAACTGTGGGTGGCAGAGCTGTCATTTAAAAAAGCTAACTTAATTCTGACTACGAGATCTTCAACTTGATACCCTAATAATTACGAGACGGGACCCTCAAAGCGGACTCCAAGCGTTAAAGTCCCCGACATAGATTATCGGCTTTTGAGCTGACTCTACCATATTTATTAAATCTGTGACTAATAGTCTCTGGTTAGGGTGTATATAAGAGTTAAATCTTATTTTATTCGAATGGGATAAAAGCTTAATGCCAATGGAGAAAATGAGATTAAATTGGTAATTTTGTGTGGGATGTTTCGCCATATAGGTATACCAACGCCATGCTTCGCGTTGAGGAAGAATTATTGAAAAAATAACCAATAAATAGTTTGGGAGTTGCAACTTGAGTAGTATTAAATTAGACATTAGTTTATTGGACGCATATAATATCCAGATTGGTTTGTTTAATAAATAATAATTGTTCAATGTAATTTGTGAAATATCCGATTATGTTCCATTGTAGAATTGTAAGAGTCATTGTTGGGAAGAGATAAAGTGAATATTACATACAATGGAAAAAGTTGTAATTCTAATATTGTATAAATCAGCACCATCCATAGAGTCATCTGATATGGTGCTATATTCATTTTGTTATAAGTTGGTAGAATTAGTTGGGAATTTTGGGTTAGAAATATTTTTAGTATTGTTAGTAGTTGGCGAGAGGCCGAGATTATCATAGTTAAGATCGACTGTTTCGTTTGTGTTATTTCATGTTGTTTTTGCTGATAAGTGAGCAGCGTGGAGGAGGTGTTTGATGATGATGTTGATTGTTTTTTTGTTTTCTTGTTCGGTCGTTTTTTTGTTACAATTGTGTACAGTATTTGCTACTGCAACGTAGGAAGAAGGGCTGGATTGCTTTGTTGTTGTTGCATTGCACAGTAGCTTCGCGCATTGTACATTTCTATGTCGTCTTGAGTTTCAGAATTTCTCTTTGCTGCTGATATTTGGGCAGTAAAGAGAGGAGGATGGATGATCTTCTGAACAGTTGACGCATTTCGATTGTGTGCAGGTGTCAGGCGAATGGGGAGATAAAGCGCAATTAACACAACGAGGTTCCTTTTTGCAGTGTTTGGCAGTGTGGCCAAGCAGCTGACAAGATTTGCACTTCATTGGATTCGGTATATACTCCTGTACATTTACCTTTTAGGTGGTATAGATCAAATGTGACCAGAATTACTCCAGAGAGCTTAATACCGGTGTCCGTAGCTTTGGTGAACTTGAAGATATCACTGACTTTTTGGGATCTTAGTTCTTCTATAATTTCTTCGTTTGGGATATCGGAGAGATATGGAGCGTAAATTGTGCCTTTTACTTGGTTTAGAGTTTCATGCATCTTGCATGTTATGTCGCAAATGCCCGGTAAAGAAGGTGAGTTGATGAATTTGTCAACCACGCTTTGATTTTTAACTAGCATCAGCAAGTTACCGTCGGGGAATGTCATGTCGACCTTTTGTCTCTTTTTTTTCGCGGGGGCTTTCAGAAAGCAACGCAAATTGATTGCCCCTCAGATAAGGGGGCTGAAGGAGGGGCCCTATAGTCAGACGAATTAAGCTTTAGTTATGAGAGCTGAAAATTAAATGCATTCGCGAAAAATGCAAGAAAAGCAATTAATGAGAGACCACGCGGGTCGCAAAAGAAATACACCGATTAGACTCTGCTGATAAGAAAACTGATGTCTGCCCGCAACGAGAGCTGGCTGAAGACGAATAACTACTGTATATTTATTATATTGTATTTTGTTTTAAATTACTTGAAAAACATAGTTTACTTACGAACAGTTTTTCATTTTTAGCGCTTGCTAAATAGCCTCCGACTCATAAATGTATATCATAAACACCAAAAACTTGCAACTGGAACGGATTCCAACTAACGTTGACGACCAAAGGAAACGTATAACGGATAACGATTTGAAAGTATGCACTTGGTATGTACGACCCCTGTATAGATCTGGTGCTGATCAACAACTAGCAGATACCCTCAATGATTACAAGGCCGAAACCACTGCTATCTAGGAATTGCGATAGACAGGGGAAGGTGGAATCAGGAGGAACAATTGTGACATATACTATAGCTGTCATCAAGAACGGCATGAATTTGGTTGCGGTTTTCTTGTAGGTGCCAAGCTTCGGCGCAGAGTCTCCCAATTCCTGCCAATGTGCGAAACGAGAGAATGGCAACGATACGAATTGCGGCCAAGCATGCGGCCGCTGCCCCTCACATGACATTAACATTTTTCTTGGAGATTTTAATGGAATCTTTGGTGGAACTGTCGGGCGTTTTAGTTTGCATGTGACCACTCCGAGCAATGGTCTAAGATTAATTCATAAGGCATCCTGGCTGTCTCCTGAACGAGTGCCTCGAAACAAGATTGATCATGTTGTGCTTGTTGCAAGGCATGCATCTAGCATACTTGACGTGCGATCGTGTCGGGGTCCTAACATCGATTCTGACAACTAACTTGTACCTTAGATAACTAAGGTACGCACAAGGCTATGTGTGCATACAATCGCACGTCGGGGTATGTCAGGAAAGCTGGACATCAAGGAGCTGCAATTACAACAAACAAAGGATTCTTTCTCCACTCGACTCTCTCGTCTGCTACGCCAACACACTCTAATTCCTGAAAACATCAGCGATATGTGGGCACACATATCTCACTCTCTTCGCTGCGGCGAAAGAACTTATTGAATTCCGGCACCCTCCAACGAGGAATCCATGGTACAACCAGGAGTGTATAGTATCACAACTGCAAAAGGTTATGGCGGGATCCCATCTCACGTTTGCTACAGGGCGACAGGCCTAGCGCTGATACTGGAGAAGACGATTCACTAACCCCAACGAATGGTAATATTGATAGCCCAGCTCCAAGCTATATGGAAATTCAAGTCGCGAATCAGCGACTAAAGAGCAATAAGGCCCCGGGATCTGACAAAATGGTGGCGATGAGTTGGTAGGGTGCATGCATCAACTCATCTGCAAAATATGGGTTTTGGGAGAGAATGCTTGACGTTTGGAACCTCAGTATCATCAGCCCCATCTTAAAGTAGGGGGATGCCACACTGTGAACCAACTAGCGTGGCATAAGCCTTCTGCCCATTGCATATAAGGTTCTCATGAGCGTGTTGTGTGAGAGACTGAAACCACACGCAGAGGCACTGATTGGATCATATCGGTGCGGTTTCCGACCTGGTTAATGTACCATTGACCAGAAATTCACTCTGCGTCAAATCTTGGAGAAACACATGAGAACCAAATCGACACGTAGCATCTATTTGTCGATTATAAGGCCACTTTCGATAGCCCACGACGTGACCGCATGTACGCTGCCATGTCTGAGCTTGGTATTCCTTGAGTATTCCTTCCCTCCGTAAGAGAGTTAATTTACTTTGGTTCTGCTACGATTAATAGCAATGATGTCAGTCTGGATATAAAACGAAGAATAGCACTTGCCAACAAGTGCTACTTTGGGCTTTGGAGCCCTCTCTCGGCTGACAAAGACAACACTCTACAAGACGCTCATCCTTCCAGTGCTTCTTTATGGAGCTGAACCTCGGACAATTACAGAATAAGAAGCAGCTGCGCTTAGGGTGCTTGAGTGAAAAATTCTTCGAAATTTTGGACCCGTATGCATTGGTGGGACCGTACCGTATTAGATGGAACAACGAGCTGTATGAGCTGTTCAACGACATGGACGTAGTCAGCCGGTTGAACACACAGAGACTTCGCTGGCTGGGACACGTTGTGCGCATGGAAGGCGAAGCTCCAGCTCGTTTGGTTTTTGATGCGGTAGTAGGTGGACAACGGACGGGAAGGCCCCGGATACGTTGGCAGGACCGAGACACCAGCGCATTGGCTACAACATGACATCGTTCCCTAATGAAATGAACCATGAGACACAGAATGAGGCTGGCCTTGAGGTTCATCAGTTCTGGCCGCTGGTGGAAATTAAATGTTCCCCAGACTTGAAGATCTTTCTATGCAGAATGTAAATTATGGGATATCGCGTTAGCGAAATATGTAAAGTCCGCGTTAGCAGGAGACAAAGACGTCCGCGTTGGCTCAGTTCAATCTTTATTCTATTTTCATTTTTGAGTAACAATTAAGTTGAAGCCGGCGGAGCCGGAAACATTGTCCGCGGTAATGCTGAGCTTGAGCCTCGTGCAAGGCTTCAGATTACCGCAGCGGATGTTTCATACGGGTATGCTGACCGTGTATTCTGCATGGTCAGCGACTTTGGGCTTATTACCCTGTAATCCGACTAACTATACTTAACATGTACGCGGCTATTTGCTTAGAGGAGTATCATAAGCAACTGCCTGTATTTCGCAGCGTGTGTGAACGTGCTCGTTCCGGTTGTGCGCCCATTATGCAGCATATAGTATCGAGTGGCCGGATCGCATGGCCTGCGAGCATTTACCGGTACACGGTGATTCCGACAATCTTTGCATGGAGCAGCCTTCATACACGGAGGTGAGCGGCGGCACAGGTGGTGGTAGCAGTGGTAACAGCGGCTCCGGAACAGGTTCAGTTGGAAAGCGAAAACGAGGAAGCTGGCGGCTCAACGACGCTGAGCAAGTGTAAACTGTCAAAGTTTCATAGGAGACAAAGCCATTGCAAGAGACTGCAGCTGCTCGTGCCGGTCGCCGCTAATAATCATAGGAAAAGAACAGCTCATGCATCAGTCATCAATGCAGCATCAACACTGGAAAATTAAGTTAACTGCGCAACTCGAAAATAACATTTTATATCAGTCATAAAAAAAGTAACGATAATGAAACCAAAATGTAAGTATTTAAAATATGAATTAAGAAATGTTTTCTACAATGCGTTCAATGTAAAATAAGCATATAAAAGAAAAAAAATTGAAACTTATATCAGCAGCCAGTGTTAATACCGTTCCGATGTGCATTCAATATCGTATAGAAACTTATTATAAATGAATAAAATCTTACATTTAATTTAATATAACTTAATAAAACGCACTTAATACTTTATTCGAATTACAAGCGAAATACTCGGAAATCTTTTAAACCATGTTAAGCAACAGTATAAAAAAATGCTCTAAATTTTACAACGTTTTGAGGCACATAAAACTTTCACTTAATTCATTAACGTCATGAAAAAATGTTTATAGTATACGAAACAAGTAAATAAAATAAAATAACAGGTAAGAACAATTAGGATAGTAGTATAAATGGAGGGTACTGATAGTAATTTACAAGCGTTTTAGAGACAAATATTGTCGGTCCTTATGTCCCATCGAACACCATAAGAGGCAATATATTAAAAAGACATTTTTATGGATTCAACAGGTATATATTTAACAATTTACAA
This sequence comes from Hirtodrosophila trivittata, assembly GCA_035045065.1. Taxonomy (NCBI): domain Eukaryota; kingdom Metazoa; phylum Arthropoda; class Insecta; order Diptera; family Drosophilidae; genus Hirtodrosophila; species Hirtodrosophila trivittata. Next base: position 1,157,267 of record JAWNNK010001459.1, on the reverse strand, counting down.
GCGTAATTATTATTTTTACTATTTTATGTCTATTATATTTTGTTATAAGTTCCTTGAAAAAAACAATATATTTACGAACAGTTTTTCATTTTAGCGCTTGTTAAATGGCCTCCGACTCATATATGTATATCATAAACGCCAAAAACTTGCAACTGGAACGGGTTTCAGCGTTGACCAATTGTTGCTTTGGAATTGATGCTGTATTGTTATAGCCAATATTTAAAACGTTTGATGTCACTTTAATATTGCATGGGCACATATTATAATAACAATCATGGTTTTTTTTTTTTTTTTTTTAAATATTTTGCGAGCTGTGCGACTCGTTGTGGCAATTGGGATTTTAAAAGACCCCAGGAAGCACTAAATGGTTTTTTAAACCCAAGCTGCTTCTGTTCACTTAGCTTTGGCAAAGAAATAAAAATAATATATTTTATGTATAACAGGCAACACAACAAACAATATGAATTAAGCTACAAGGCATAATAACAAACTTTTGAAAATTCTATGGCGCATTAAATTATTTCATAATACTTGTTAGGCTTGTATATCCGCTGTTACTCTGAGGAGGCTGCGATGTTTGGCGTATGCAGCAGCCGCAGCAGCAAATATTCTTAACAACATTAAAAAAATTGGTATGCTCAAAATCATCCAGATCGTTCATGAATATACCGGAGTTTATGTCATCCACTGTGCGCGTGCCAACAAACGCCTTGAGATCGGAGATTGGGAAGCCATCCTTGTAGTATTTCTTAATTGTGTCGTAGGCATCCATAATAACAGCAATAAACAGAGACAACACTACATATATATACAAAGAAATGAAAGAATACAAATAAATCTGACAAAACCACCACAGCCAGGTGGCTTTGTTCGAGAGTGTTGCAAAGGTTGCAAACATGTCATCGCCATTAATTAGCGAAAACAAACACTCTGACGTAGTAGCCAGCGATCGGAACTTCATGTGATAAGGTCCCAAAATAAGCCAGCCGCAAAATACAAAGCCCGCATATATGAGCAGGGCGGCAATTAGAAAACGAAGTATTTTTGGTGCTGCTTTCTTTAGCGTAAGTATTACTACGTTATAGGTCTTAAAGAACCCTAAATAGCGCAGTACACCAAACCACACAAGCATATTACCAATGCCCAAAAACAACGAACACGTATCCCATTGATCCACGACCATATACCGACCTTCAATTTGTTCCTTTAACGCTGATCCTGTGATCAGCAAAAGATCATTAAAGATAATCATAATGTACCTGTAAGTAAACGAAAAGACAATTATGTAATTTAGAAATGAATCGTTTAGTCGTAAGTAGTTTTATATTGCTCACGCACCAAAAGTTGACAAACTCAAGACGTCCATCAAAGCTTAGTTCTTTGTCAAAGTGTGAACGGAAAAACTTAACTGTGATGCATCTTAGCAAATATGCTCTCCACAGCGCGCGAATGCAGAGCGCAAAGGACAAGACGCAAGTTAATAGCACAAATATATTGAGGATACTTCTGAGTATAGCATCAAAGCGAGCTTCCGATACAAAATCCGTGTCTCCTTTGCACTTCAATCGCGTAGCCTCCGCATCAAGGGATAACAGCATTTGTCCATCGTGATCTCGATTATTAAAAAGTATGAATATGTCGAATTTAAAACAATCTGGGGCAGACAATGGTCCGCCGTTAGCCTTAAAGTTTACGGTTTTTATGCTGAAAGTTAGCTCGGCTGTTACAAGGGAAGCAAAGTTCACTTCTACTCCCTGATTGTATAAATATTTCTCCACTCCAATACTGGAAACATTTGGTGGCAACTTCTCGCATAACTCGTCGATGTGAGGATCAAAATTGTAGCTTTCATTGAACCCAAATATTGTGCCCTCACGATAGTTCTGCATGCATAGTTTCAACGGTGGCATAGTATTGTCTGATGTCGGATAAAAGTAGGGACCAATCGAATGACTCATATTACCATACCCTTCCACCGCATACTGAACGGTGTTAAAAAAGTCTGCTTTTTGGTAAAGAGCAAACGGTCCTACGGCAGGAGGATAGCTTTCAACTTCCCGCGACGAATCCCATCCTTTAAGAAACAAATGCGAAAAAGCAATTCGATTATCCCACGTGTAGTTGATGTGATTGTAGCGCGAGTGGGCAAATAGACATAGCTGCATCGTCACCAGAACAATCTTCACAATCTACGTAAAGTAAATAAAAATACACGTAAAAATATAAGCTACTGTGCTAGATGAAACAAATTCTTAAAGGCACATAATTAAAATCGATTCGATTAATGAAATGAAGCATTACTACAGACTTGTACTATACATAAATAATACAGATCTGCATAAATACATTAATTTCTTACTGCACAGTACCGCACAATAGTGAACTGGTCTCAAATATACATACTTCACTTATTTCTTGTTGTGCAGTATATCAATAAGCTAGAAAAAGCCTGCAGAACACTTGGTGTTCTCCCTGGGAGTGAGTGACATTGGTAGTTGTACTCTCTATAAATTTATTCATTGTGTTGTTTCGTTCTAACACATTGTACACCAACAAAAATTAGGAGTGCAGTATATGTGTTTAGTTTGACATTTGTACAAAGACAGAAAGTTACATACATTTGCCCGCATAACTCTGAAAATTAAACTTTAAGCCTGAATTGTTTAGCGAAATTTAAAATATTTCCAACTGTTTTTGTTTTTAACGTAACTTTATTTAATTTCCTTCATTTTAATTATTATTACACATTTTTCATTTAAATAGTTTTATTTCATTTATACACTTTAAAAATACCTAATAAAGAAATTCAGCCGCAAAAGTTGGCGTATTGCTGGGCGAAGCTGTATGGAGTGGACTATTTCGCGATTACCATTAAGTTGTTTGTTGATACAAAGCTATCAAGACTTAAACAACCCGAATTGGGCTCAGTTAAACTCGAACGCAGGCCACTTTTTTTTATCACAAATGCATTATTTACGACGTAAATAACTTATTCTCTAAGTCTATCACTAAATCTACTGTGCGTTTTGCAACTTTTTCATATCTCATCGATCACAGGAACTAGAAAACAACAAGAAAACATCAATCTCCTTGTTTACAGTCTAGGTCACGCTGGGCGCAGATCGACTTAGTATGCCCATAACACTAGGGAGAGACCTAGTTTTCTAGATATATACAAGGCACGTGATGTCAAAAATCATTTGTTTTTTAGACCTAGTTTTTTTTTTTATTCAAGAATAAACAATTACTAAAATTTTCCCGGTCAATAATCTAGTTTATTTAACCATGAACGTCTACATAAGCGCGTAGATTTAAAAAAAAAAAATATTAAGCCTTTATTGCAAGTTAAACTATGGCTTTGGCACTTATCACATTCAAACTCTATTTTGCAAAATGATTTGATGATCAACACAGAAGGTATGCGAAAAACAATTTATATGACGGTGCATGGAAACTTTAGCAGCGCGTCGAAGCACATTTTAGCATAACCGCAAGCATTTCTGTATTTATAACATATATATTTATTTGTAAAGAATCTAGTTAGCTGTATATAAAAAACTTGGGTTAAGGGAAGTGTTCGCCATACTCGACTGGAACATTGTAACTTTTTAAATGCTTTAGATTGGTTGAGCATAGATTCTTTTTATCTATTATTTTACACGTTGATTTCTTTAGGTTAGCTTCTTGTCCATTCTGGTTTTTGTATTCATTAATTCATACTAAATCACAATCATTCACACATACTCGTTCATATTTATCTATTTGACTTAGCATGCGGCTTACATCTATCTGGACATCATCTGCATAAATATGTAACTTAATAATTTATATAAAATAGCAGTTTAATTTTGGGGCTATCAACAAATAAATACGCCTACGAGAATGTTAAATTATTAATTATTGAAAGAATTTGTGAGTAAAATTGTGTTGACTATGGAACTCATATCGTCCAATAAATTATTTTGATACTAAACGCACCAGCAAAAATAATGTTTTTATAGTATTTCATATATAGTCAGAAAGACTGTTTCTATAGGCTGTTGTCTAACGGTTGCTACTACACTAATTTGTACATTAAAGTGTTCGTAACACTATATATCCTATCATATACTACGAAATGATCAATATTACTAGGCACATACTATGTTTCAGGCACACAGTTTTTTTTTAATGATTTGAATTTAAAACTACTAATTATCTTTGTACAATTCGTAATCTTTTTATTTTGAATATAAACCTTAATACAATGAGGCTTGCTTGCTCCTTATAAAAACGAAGACAGCTATTATATACACTAATTACGCAAAGATACGTAAAATTATATTACTGCTAAAATTAATTATATTACCTTTAGGCTTGCTCAATGCCGCCTGATGAAAGGACTTTGTTAGCTTCATCTCATCTTTTAAAAATGTATATCTTAACATTTAACACATTTATATCCTATCTTTATGAATTTCTAGTATTAAAAAGGAGTGTGGTACTATACATGTGTAATAAATATAAACCCTATCGGTTGATATGTATATGTGCTATATGAAATGAGGAAGAAATATAAAAGTTTGAAATGATCTTGATATTGAAAGGATACATGACCCCACGTATATAGTTTTGTGTCTCTAGCTCCTATAGTCTCTGGGATCCATGTGTTGAAACGGGCGGACAAAGGTATACCGACTCGGGTATTGATGCAGGTATAAAAGGTATCAAGGATATACTTTATAGTGTCGAAGATGAGGAATATCGTCTGTTACATACATTTGCCATTTATCACTGGGTTAAGGGTGGAAAAAGAATAAAACAATACTGCAAGGTTGGAGATAAAGCACATAAATAACCAAACAACCTTTTAAAGTTTGATGGAACTAAAAACAATTTAATGATCCTACTGAATCCTAATGTCGTACGAGGCTACAAAAATGCAACGGATGAATTAATATATCACAAAATATGTATTATTTATATATTATATATATATTGGTCAAAGCGATGTGAAACGTTTTTAACAGTTCGATCCGTTATCAATTACAATTGCTAAATTAATTTTTTTTTGTAAACGATTAATTTATGGTTTTCTTTTCAAAATAATGAATTTTTTTATATATTCCAATCGTGTACAAAAATAGAAATATATTTCAAAAAGCTAATGACGTTAGGGAAATTATAACATACATATGTATTTTATAATTTCACTAATATAGCTATGTGTTATATACGCCAATTTTCCAATGTTTAGGTCCATTAAAAAAAAATTTGCGCCAAGTCAATGAACTTCACTTCTTTGTCTCAGCCATCAAGTCTAATTTAAGCAAAACAAAACAATCAAATATACTCTTCTTCCCTCTCTCTACAACTTCGCCAAATCTTCATAAAAGAGGATAATCGAATGTTTCCAAATTTTTTTAATTTAAAGCAAAACAAATCCAAAAGATTGCCTATTAATGAATTAGAAGAGTAGGAAAAATGGGAGATGACTGAAGATACTGTAGTGGTCGAGAAATATTGAACATTTTCATAGCCAGGAAATATTTTTTTTTTTTGTTAAAAATATATTTTTTTTCTTTCATGTTCATTTACTCTTTGTATTCATGTTAGTTTTCCTCCATCTTCTTTTTGTTACAGCTCTTTTCCAATACATATGAGACGAACGCAAGCCGAAATGCTGTCAACTGTCTATACAGAAACAACACCAAGTCTTACCGAAAATCTTCGATATGTTTAAAAACTTGCTTTAATACGCCCAATGTTTTTACTCTCGATCAGATTCTGTGCTTACAATTCTCACTGCTGGGTATAGATATGACAGCAATATTCGTACATCAAATGCACAAAGAGCCCAGTTAACATTTTTTTACATTCGGCTTTGTCTTTCAGACACTTGGTAGCCAAAAAAACGAGTAAATATGCGGTATACTTGGTTTCCCGACACACCTACTAGAAGCAACCTTCTGTTTGCGCTTGTCTGAATTCTACAGCGACGCCACTGCCGAAAACCACGCGAAGCATCATGTTAAATTGTATCTTGAATCTCGTCTTTGTTGATTATTCGATCGAACTGGGATATATATATGTACGAGTATATTTATATATGTATGTAGTTTATGCAATGCATGTATGTATTAATTTTACCTGCACTACAAATTTGTAGGGAAACTTGCGGCGAGCCTGCCATTTCTCAATGGGATTCATGAAGAAAAACTGAAGCTTGCGACGCATACGCTCTTCGTTATAAAACGCTGATGAAGATGTAGGCGTATTTGTTGTAGTTGTTGTACCTGTTGGTGCTGCTATTACAACAGGCGTCGACTGCAGTTCCATTCTACGCCGCAAGATCCTAGTGTTCACATACTCATCATCGCTCTCACATCGTGAGTTCTCCCCGCTGCTGGGTGTGTGTGGGTGATTTTGAGCAGCTTCGTAGCTGTCCGTACGGCGTTTGACAGCTGGAGCTGCAACATTAGCAGCTCCAATGCCGTAACTTTGCATTTCAATGTATTGTGCTGACTGCGTTTTTAGTTCGCAGGGCGCTGCGTTGTTGCTTTGGTGTAAATTTTTTTATCTGCTGTTTGTTGTAACATGCAAAAAAAATTCCACCCAAGCGCAACAGGCAAACAAAACTTGAAAATAACAATATTTTTTCCAAAATGTATACCGTACGCCAATTACTTTGTTTTGCAAATACTATATGTATACAAACCAAGGATGCGTACCTATATGGAATTTTCGATAAATTATTGGTATAGAAACTAGTGTTGCCAATTTAGCTATTTTTCCACTAGATTTAGCGTTTTTCAATTGGAAAATGCGGGATATAGCTATTTTTCAAGAAAAATAATTTTACGATGCCACACCTAAAATGGGAACGCATGGCTTCTTCGTCATCTGCCAACAAGACACGGCATTGTATTTATGTATTGCCACACATTCATCCGTCAGCATAATTGACCATTCGGATTTGTTGGGCGGAACCAAATTTCAAGATGGCAGTGCAATGAAGCTGCAAAAGACGACATATTCGACGAACTTGAGCAGTCTTCAAAAAGACTAGATTAAATCAATTACTCCGTTTTACTTCTCCAGCGTTTTTTTAGCTACCATCAAAATGGACAACTGTGCAGGACAAACGGGACTTTAGCAAGGGACCATCGGGGGTGATGAATCGCCGCAATGCTGAGAGTATTGTAAGTCTAACATGTAAGTTATAAAAGATGAAAAAATTATTAAGAAAAATTCTTAATAAAACTGGGAAAAACTTCTAAAAAGAGAGAAATTGAAATCCAAATTTCAAAAGAATCAAAAGTTAATAAGAGCTATTATAAAAGTGGGAAAAACTTTTAACAAAAGAAAAATTGAAAACTAAACATCAAGAGAATCAAGAAAATATAAAAAGAAAAAAAATATTAAAAGCGAAAAATTTTATGAAAATATAAAAAAAACTTTAGCAAAACGTAAAGTAAAAAATAAATACCACCGAAGATTTCAGCTTACAATTTCCAATCCTACGAATCTCAAGGGACTTTCCAGGATAGAAGAAACGAACCAGCTACTGGCTCTTACGAAATTAAATATATACAATAACGAATTCTATATAAAAGAAAAAATTACTATATAATTTTAAGAATCTTAAAAACATTTTTTAATGTTTAACTTTCAAAAAATATTCTGTAATTTTGTTATTTAGCTTGAAATCTAAGTCACCATGCAGGCAGAATTTTACAATGCAGCGGTTGCTCTCAATTTGGGAGCAGACACATCCAGTGGTCCGTTCACCCCAATAGGTAGTCGCCCAGTTACTAGTACCCCTATAGCGAGTCCTGAATTAAAGGACTTGATATAAAACAACATTTAAACATATTTAAAGAAACGTTGGAGACTTAATAAGTGCCAAGCTCATTAACATTTTCCCGTAGCGCGATAGTTGTGCGAGTAGCTCTCGCAGTTTGGCGGATAAATTGGTAGTTTCTCAAAACTACTGAATTCCTTACCAACTCTTCGCCTCCAGCCTTGAACAATTCAGCTGACAAGCCATCAGCACCTGCAGCTTTATTGTTCTTCAGCCGCTGTATTGCGGCCTTGACTTCAGCATGGCTAGGGGTCGGTATATCGACCTTGTCGTTGATTGGGGTTTGTGAATCACTTTCTCCAGAATTAGCATCCAAGTCATCGCCCTCCAAAAGACTTGAGAAGTGATCCCTCCATAACCTTAACGCGATCCTTGCATCTGTGACCAGGTTTCCATCATCATCTCTGCAGGCGAGCCCTCCAGCTCTGTACCCTTGGGTAAGGCGTTTTACCCTCTGGTAAAAGTCACGGGCATCATTCCTGCTTCTGCTACACTCGATTCTCTCACACTCCAGCCATTCTTATTCTCTTTTCTTGCGTTTAAAAAGGCGCTTCTCCTCCCTTCTCTTAGCCCTGTACGTCTCTACTACTGTCCGAGTAGCTCCAGATTGAAGTGTTCGCCTATACGCCGCGTCCTTCTTTCTAGTAGCTTCCCAGCACTCTTGGTCGTACCATGGATTCCTAGTTGGGGAGCGTTGGAATCCAAGCACTTCCTCCGCCGAAAGCTCGTAGTGAGTGCGATATGTGCGCCCACATATCGCTAGCATTTTCAGGCCTCGAGATTGTTTGGCATAGTAGGTTAGAGAGTCGTGTGGAGAATGCATCCTTCGTCTGTTGTGATTGCAGCCTTCCGATGTCCAGCTTTCTTGACATACTTCGACGTGCTACTTTCGCAACACATAGCCGTGCGCGAACCTTAGCTGCAACAATGTAATGGTCAGAGTCAATGTTTGGACCCCGACAAGTTCGCACGTCAAGTATGTTAGATGCATGCCTTGCATCGATCACAACATGATCAATCTGATTACGGGTCAGTCGATCAGGGGATAACCAGGTTGCCTTGTGTATATCCAGATGACGGAATTCTGTACTACGTACTACCATGTTGTGCGCTGCTGCAAAGCCTATTAACCTAAGACCATTGCTCGCGGTGGTCTCATGTAGGGTATGCTGCCCGACGGTTGCACCAAAAACACCTTCCCGTCCAATCTTGGCATTAAAGTCTCCAAGTAGGATTTTAATGTCATGAGTTGGACAGCGGCCGTATACACGGACAAGCTCCGCGTAGAAGGCGTCCTTCGTGCCTTTGTCCTCCGTTGGGGCATGCGCACAGATCAGGCTGATGTTGAAGAATTTGGCAGTAATCCGGATCGTTGCAATTCTCTCACTTACTGGCACAAAGTGAGATACTCGGTTTCGGAGTCTGGCTCCCACAACAAATCCACAGCCAAATTCATGCCTTTCTGGATGGCAGCTGTAGTATATGTCACAGTTGTTCCTCTTCTTGCAGCCCTGTCCCGTCCATCGCATTTCCTGGATAGCGGTAATGTCGGCCTTGCATTTTTTGAGGGTATCTGCTAGCTGTTGAGCAGCACCGGATCTGTACAGTGTACGTACATTCCAAGTGCATACTCTCAAATCATAGTCCTTTTTTCGTTTGCGGTGGTCGTCAACGTTGTTTGGGGTCCTTTCCGAGGCAATTTCTGCATCTTTCATTGAGTGAGTTTTTTTCCATGGGTGGATCTCGAGTCCTACGCCAAAACCTAATTTAGAGGTTTAGGAAGCCCGCCGCGCGCTTTGGTTTACCACCCAATGGGTATTAAGTGGTAATCCAGGAAGGACCACGAGGAGGTAGTGCGTCGACTTGAAGAAAGAAAGCACAAGGATCATGCTGGCAGTCACCAAGTTGAAAGCAATCAGTCACTTTACCTTGGCTTCTCACTCCGAATCCCTCCCAATCGACTGACCCGAAATCAGATTGATCATGTTGTGTTCGATGCAAGTCATGCATCTAGCATACTTGACGTGCGATCGTGTAGGGCTCCCAACATTGACTCTGACCACTACCTTGTTGTAGCTCAGGTACGCACACGGCTATGTGTGCCTACAATCCCACGTCGGGGTTTGTCAACTGGACATCGAGAAGCTGCAATCGCAACAGACAAAGGATGCTTTCTCCACTCGAGTCTCTTGTGTGCTACACCAACACACTCAAATTCCTGAAAACATCAGTGATATGTGGGCGAACATATCTCACTCCCTTCAAGCCGCAGCGGAAGAAGTCATTGGATTCCGGCGCCCTCCTACGGGGAATCCATGGTGCGACCAGGAGTGTAGTGAAGCAAAAACTGCAAAAGACGCCGCCTACCGAAGAACTGATCTTTACAAGAGAAGAAGAAAGGAGGAGAAGATCTTGTTCAGACGCAAAAAGCGAGAGCTTGAAAGGCGCGATTGCGAGTGAGTTGAATGTTGTAGGTGCAGGAATGACGTTCGAGACTTTTACCAAAGGGTTAGGCGCATGACCCAAGGTTTTAAGACTAGAGGAATTTCCTGTAGAGATGATGATGGAAACCTGGTCACAGATCCGCGAAGTATACTGAGGTTATGGTGGGAGCACTTCTCAAGTTTGCTGCAGGGCAACAACCCTAGCGCTGATACTGGAGAAGACGATTCACTAACCCCAACGAATGGGAATATTGATGTCCCAGCTTCAAGCTATATGGAAATTCAAGTCGCGATTCAGCGATTAAAGAGCATTAAAGCCCCGGGATCTGACGGTCTTGTGGCTGAGCTGCTCAAGAATGGAGGCGATGGGTTGGTACGGTGCATGCATCAAATCATTTGCAACTAATGGCCTTTGGGAGAGAATGCTTGACGCTTGGAACCTCAGTATCATTTTAACGAAAGGGGATACCACCCTGCGAACCAACTATCGTGGCAAAAGCCTTCTGCCCATTGCTTATAAGGTTCTCATGAGCATATTGTGCGAGAGACTGAAACCACACGCAGAGGCACTGATAAGGCCATATCAGCGCGGTTTCCGACCTGGTAATCTACCATTGACCAGATGTTTACACTAGGCCAAATCCTTGAGAAGACACATGAGAACCAAATCGACACGTACCACCTCTTCGTCCATTATAAGGCCGCTTTGGGTAGCCCTCGACGTGACCGCCTGTACGCTGCCATGTCTGAGCTTGGTATTCCTGCAAAGTTTGTGGGACTCTACAGAATGACATTGAGCAATACCAGCTCTGTCAAGGTAGAAAATGACCATTCTGAAATCTTTTATACCAAACGTGGTCTTTGACGAGGCAACTTGAATGCTCTTCAACATACTGATGGAGAGTATTATAAGAAAGGCTGGAGTGCATCGTACGGGGACAATATTAGCAAGCAAATCCGTCCAGCTTCTTTGATAAACGAAGTTTATGGTGTGCTCTAGCAGAGAATCACGCTGTCTTGATTCTCAGCTAGCTGCAGGGAGTTATAACATCAAGACAGTAAAGGAGTTCATTTACCTTGGTTCTGCTACAACTATTAACAATGATGTCAGTTTGGAGATAAGACGAAGGATAACACTTGCTACTTTGGGCTCAGTAGGCAATTTTATAGTAGAGCCCTCTCTCGGCGGATGATCTCATCCTTCCAGTGCTTCTTTATGGAGCTGAAGCCAGTACAATTACACAATCGGATGCAGCTGCGCTTGGAGTGTTTGAGAGACGATTTGTTCTCTGAGAATCGAAAGCACGTTAAAATATTGAAGATTCAATAGTTAATCCGAATTGGTCTGGTCTGATAAATTCATAGGTTCCGTTGTTTATAGAGAACGTTTTTTTACTATATCTTTTTCTTTTAACTGAATTTGATGGAACCAGCTTTTGGGTGGATGCTCCTCGATAACCAAAGGCTCAAAATTGTGGCCATCAACTCCATACGGGGTATGGAAATAGGTTATAACGGCACAATTCGTGTTTTTGAAGTGACCCGGAAGGAGCGTACAGTGCTAACTAGTTCCGCACGCAGGAAGACAACGGCTGTGTTTGCGTTTATGCCAGCGTAACCAAGGTATGAAAATATATATTTTTCGCAGAACGTACCAAAGGCATGCCCTTGTTATGTGCAAGTTGTATCGGTACTACTTCAAGCTAATGTTTCCAATCGTCTTCGTTATCGCTGGTGAGCATCTCATCCTAGCCGACTCCAGATCGTCAGAAATCCTGCAGTATGATTTTGGCTCGTATATGAAAGAATCCGAGGAGACCAAGTGGGTCAAATATTGACAAAACGACGCTTAATACGCGGTGGCTCGTTATCTTGGCAGTAGATGCTTTTAAAATCAACTCTGGTTTTACAACGAAGATCAGCAAATCCCGTTTTGGTAGCCGCCATACCTAAAACCTTTTCTTTTTCCTCACCAAAAGAGGCGATGCCTTAGGCCGTAGCATTTTCACTACCTTGTTCCTGAATCGCGTGGGTAGAATTAGAAGTCCACTTACTCATCTCGAAGCCACCGTTCAAGTGTATATACTTTACGGTAGTTGCCAGTTGGATCATGTCGTGTTCACTATCTACCGACTGCAGCTAATCGTGCACAAGCGTGTTGCTGACAATAGCATTCACTGCTTTAGGATGCGTCTTTTTGTAACGTTCTGCGTTGCGATCCTTTATACAATTGGCTAAGGCAGGTGAACAGGAAGCTCCAAAGCTCATGACCAGCAAAACATACGTCTCTGGTGATCGCCACGCCTCAACATCGCGCCACAAAAACTTTTGTCTAGTTTGATCTTCGGAGCACACGAGTACTTCGTGGAACATCGCTCGTATATTGCCGGATATTGCTATAGGTCACTTCCTGTAGCGTAGTATGATGCTCACAAGGGAAGTTAGCACATCTGGTCTTTTGAGCAGCACGTCATTCAACGACTCGCCATTAACCTTAGCGGCCGCATCTCATACCTGCCGAGTCTTATTTTTGTTTGAATTTGTGTTAGCTGACTGGTCACTCTCTTCTAGTTACCGTATGTATCCTTGAGTTTTGTAGCTCTCCATTGTTTTTGTCATAAATGTTCTCAGGCCGACATCCTTTGACATTTTCGTCTCAAGACATTGTAGGCGCTTAAAAACCATAGCGTTAAAGTCAGGCAGTTTAACTTCGTCAGGTTTTCACAGTTAGCTAGTCTGCCAACGTTTTTTGGTTGGGTCGTAACGTGTTGCCTTCATTATTTGTGAGGAACGCTCATCTAATTTTGATCTTAGCGGTTTCATGGACGCGGTGACTCCAATAGATTCCACAGAGAAAAAAATGGCTTCGTTCAGTTTGCATGTGCTGTTTGCATCGTTGCACTGGCATACGTGTAACAATTTAGCCATTGGGAAGACCTCAGCAACTCGCCGTCCGTACTCCGACCATCTCCAATGGTACTGTCACCCTGAGATGGTCCAGTCCAATAATTATCTGTGCTCTCACGTCGTTGTACAGTAAAATAGGAAACCGTTGGAGATGACTGCGCGTACGTATCAATTCTTTATTGATAGATTAAATGGGTGGCTCCAGACGTGCTACTGTGCGCACGCCTTTAAGCACATACTGTGGTGTACCTTGCTTCTTTGGAGATACCCTCAGGACCACTTACTTAAAGTTTGGTTCTGTGCGACTCATGTCAACAGTCCATCTCAGACACAGTTCACTTTCCGGGCCATCTATATCCATTTCCTTTGTCAGTCCTTCCTCAATCAGAGTACACGCTTTTTTTTTGGGGTGCGTCGCAGCCAGGTATATTGACTTTGCGCTGCCGGTGTGGCGTTGTGGCATGAAACAGCAAAAGAAAAGTTTTTTAGTTTTCACGAGTTCCCACCGTTCGTGGGAACACAGGCTTAGTGCTCTGACCGCAGAACACAGCCGCTTGTCTTGATTTAATCGGAAATCAGGCTTACAAGGGCTGTGAAAGGCGACACTCTATGCGTCAGCAATCGAGACCTTGTTTTGTTTGTTCCTCTTGCGTCGCTAGAAAATTGACACGTATATGGCGTGACCATCGTAGCACACATTGTGACTTCGAAAAACCAATTATCAAATATGGGCAAGTTAGCACCGCTTCCTCCGAACGCAAGGCGAGGTCATCCTCATGTTAGCTTTAGTTGCGCTGCAGGTGTATATTATCTTGGGGCATCCGTACAGCATTCTAAGAGTACCAATCGCATACGGCATGGTTGTGGGAACCATTAGCTTGCCCCGCACTGCGTCTAATTCTGGGCCTACTGCGGTTGCACGTGTTCGGTTAGGGGCGGTAGCCTCGCGAAGGCTGGGATCGTAGAGCTCGCTCTTGCAATGTGCCCATGCCTCCATACGGTACGATTGACCGGTTAAAGACTGCCGTGTTTGCGAGAAACTTCATGAGTCGTGGAAGAAACAAGCATGTGTGTTGTATGTTTTTGATACCTTTCCAGTACCTTGCCAGTATTTTCTCGCACCCATCGCGGTTGAAGTTGTCCTCGTGAACTTGTTCTGGCTGACCTTGCCCATCAGCTAGTATCACAAAGTTTCGTTTTGATATTTACAATTGAGCTCTGCCCGCGCCTTTGCTTCCGTATGACATGTCTTGTCGATCTTCTTTTTGGCACTGGTGCGGCCAGCCACAACTCAAAACTCAATTGCACAGCTGCACTGGAAGCTGCTGCCATTCGTGTGGGTGCGAACGAGATGCAAAATAAAGGGGGAAAAGGCAATGGCCGATTACCGTTGTAGCAATCCCGTATGATACATTCATACAGTCGGCAATATTGGATTAAGAGCGCGCTAAATTATCTCGGAATTAGCGACGCAACAATAACTTTGAAGATTTGTCTTGCCGGTAAGTTATGATATGAAATAATAAAGTTATATAAAGTTTATTTTAATAATACATGTAATAATAACTTGAAAAGTAGCGTTTCGAAAAAAAATCATGTCAATAAACCCTTAATGGAAAATTACGTGTATATGAAAGTGAGTGATGTCATATGACTTTGGAGAAATGTCTTGTCAGCATTTTAGTTTATTATATATGATATGAAGTAATAAATTTATATGAATATTATTATAATAATACATGGAATAATGTATTAGATTGCAACATTTTTAGAAACAAAAAAAATCGTGTTTTCGGAGTTCATGTCAACATACCTTTATATCTAGTGGAGTCGACGGTGGCAAGTCATATAAAAATCTGTTTATGTGGAGCAATTCATATGACACTGAAAAATTGTTTGCCGGTAAGTTTGTTCATTATATATGATATAAACAAATGAAGTTATGCGAAGTATTATTATAATAACACGTGGAATAATGAATTAAATGGTAGCGTTTTGAAAATATTGCGTGTTTCCGGAGTTCGTGTCAACAATTCATGTAAGTTAGTTTCTTATATTATTATTATATGGCATTTAATAACCCAATCGGGTCACAGCTTAATGCACGATTTGCCGCCACGCATCTCTATCTTCTGCGCGTTTTCTCCAATTGACAACACCAAGATCCGCCAGAGCATTGGTGACTTAGTCCAGCCAACGTATCCGGGCCTTCCTCTCCTTCGTTGTCCACCTACTACCGCATCAAAAACCTTACGAGCTAGAGCTTTGCCTTCCATGCGCACAACGTGTCCCAGCCAGCGAAGCCTCTGTGTGTTCAACCGACTAACTACGTCCATGTCGTCGTACAGCTCATACAGCTCGCTGTTCCACCTGACACATTAGTTCTCGCCAATGCATACAGGTCCAAAAATTTTACGGAGAATTTTTGTCTCAAATACCCGAAGCGCAGCTGCATCCGGTTGTGTATATGTCCAGGCTTCAACTCCATAAAAAAGCACTGGAAGGATGAGCGTAGAGAACGTAGATTTGTAGAGTGTTGTCTTCTTTGTTTTATCTCCAGACTGACATAATTGCTATTAGTCGTAGCAGAACCAAGGTAAATGAACTTCTTTACGGTCTCAAAGTTATAGCTCCCTGCAGATAGCTGAGAATCAAGACGCCGTGATTCTCTGCTAGATCGAACCATAAACTTTGTTTTGGCCATATTAACTGCTAGACTATCGTTAGCCGATACTTTCTCAATAGCCCGATGATATCACTATCATCAGCGTATCCAAGGAGCTGGACAGATTTGTTTGTTAATATTGTCCCCGTCCGATGCAATCCAGCCTTTCTGATAACACTCTTCATCAGTAGGTTGAAGAGCATCCTAGACAGCAAGTCGCCTTGTCTGAGCTTAGTATTAAAGGTTTCAGAATGGTCATTTTCTAACTTGACAGAGCTGCTGGAATACCAAGCTCAGACATGGCAGCGTACAGGCGGTCACGTCGTGGGCTATCGAAAGCGGTCTTATAATGGACAACGAGGTGGTACGTGTCCATTTGGATTTTGCGCGGTGTGAAGATCTAGTGACTGGTTAAAAGACGCACTGCTATGGTCTAATTCTGCATATGGTTTCAGTCTCTCGCACAATACGCTCGTGAGAACCTTATAACCAATGGGCAGAAGGCTTATGCCACCATTCTTGAGCAGCTCAGCCACATGACCGTCAAATCCCGAGGCTTTAATGCTCTTTAATCGCTGAATCGCGACTTGAATTTCCATATAGCTTGATGCTGGGACATCAATATTCCCATTCATTGGGGTTAGTGAATCGTCTTCTCCAGTATCAGCGCTTGGGTTGTTGCCCTGCAGCAAACTTGAGAAGTGCTCCCGCCATTACCTCAGTATACTTCGTGCATCTGTGACCAGGTTTCCATCATCATTTGTACAGGAAATCCCTTAAAGCCTTGGGTCATGCGCTTAACCCTTTGGTAAAAGTCCTGAGCTTCATTTCTGCCCCTACAACAGTCAACTCTCTCGCACTCCCGTCTTTCAAGTTCTCGCTTCTTGCTCCTGAACAAGATCTTCTCCTCCTTTCTTCTTCTCCTGTAAACATCCACAACAGCACGTGTCGCACCAGCTTGCAGATTTCTTTGGTAGGCGGCGTCTTTTGCAGCAGTTGCTTCACTACACACATGGCCGTAACATGGCTTACTCGTAGGAGGACGCCGGAATCCAATGACTTCATTCACCGCGGCTTGAACGGAGTGATATATGTGTGCCCACATATCGCTGATATTTTCAGATGTTTTGGAGAAAACATCCTTTGTCTGTTGTGATTGCAGCTTCTCGATGTGCAGCTTTCTTGACATACTCCTACGTGCAATTGTAGGCACACATAGCCGTGTGCGTACTTTAGGTATCTAAGGTACAAGGTAGTTGTCAGAATCGATGTTAGGCCCCGACACGATCACACATCAAGTATGCTAGATGCATGCCTTGCAACGAGCACAACATGATCAATCTTGTTTCGAGGCACTCGGTCAGGAGACAGCCAGGATGCCTTATGAATATCCCGATGAATGAATCCGGTACTACGCACCACCATATTATGCACTGCAGCGAAGCCAATTAACCTAAGACCATTGCTCGGAGTGGTCACAAACAAAATCTCCAAGAAATATTTTAATGTCATGTGAGGGGCAGCGGCCGTATGCTTGGCCGCAATTCGTATCGTTGCGATTCTCTCGTTTGCGCACATTGGCAGAAATTGAGAGACTCTGCGCCGAAGCTTGGCACCTACAAGAAAACCGCAACCAAATTCATGCCGTTCTTGATGACAGCAGAGTATATGTCACAATTTTTCCTCCTGATAGAACCTTGCCCTTTCCATCGCACTTTCTGGATAGCAGTGATGTCGGCTTTGCAATCATAGGAGGTATTTGCTAGCTGTTGAGCAGCAACAGCTCTATACAGTGCTCGTACATTTTGCGCGCGCTTTAGTTTGCTAATCAACAGGTGTTGAAAAACAATCCAGAAGGAACCACGAGGAGGGAGTGCGTCGACTTGAGAAGAGCAGGGACAAGGATCATGCTGGTATTTCCCAAGTTGAATACGATCTGACATTTTGCCTTATATGCTATCCCCCCATCCCTCCAAGTTTATTATATATGATATAAAATAATAAAGTTGTGTAAAGTTTTATTAAAATAATACATATAATAATGTGTTAGATGGCAAAGTTTTGAAAAAAGAATGTGTTTCTGGAGTTCGTTACAACAAACCTTTACATGTAGTGGTTTCGCGCGAGGCAAGTCATATGAAATTTTTGTATATGGAGTTATTCATATGACAGTGCAATATAATCTTGCCGACATGGATATTAATTATAAATGATTTACAATTATAATTTATATGATTTTTTATTATAATAATACATCGACTTATGTATTCGATGGTAACATATTGATAAAAATAGCTTCATTCCTGAGTTTTTTTTTCAAAAAACCCTTTACTTGATTAGCAGTGTTCCTTCATCTCTTACATGGGATATTTATATATTATTTTATAATTTTAGTTAAATTTGTTATTATTTATCGGCTGTTTAATAGACATTTGAGAATTTACTAAAAGGAAATTTTTTTAATTTTCCAATTCAGATTTTTAATTTATGGGAGAATGTTGTTTCCGTTTATCAATAAATTATACAATCAAACAAACAAACAATAAAGAAAACAATTCATACAAAGAAACAACTAAACAATTGAGAAAACAATTCTAACAAACAATCATATAACAAAACAAGCAAAATAAAGCCAAGAAAAACAAACACACAAGCAAGTAATAAATACCTCTCAACGTTTATATTCAATACATAATTGAATTAAACAAAAACATTACATGTGTTATATAAAGAAGGGAAACATAAAAACATCTGACAGGGGCAAACCCTTTAGGATCAACCTAGTGTAGTCACTTTATTTCCAAAATAAATTAATATGTATTGTCTGATTATATTTTCTGTTTGCAATTCTGAGCCTTTTATACCCTTTACTCATTAAAAAATTTTCCATTTCTTTACTTATAACATGTGTATTTCTAATTTTTTATTGTTTCATTTTTATTCATTTATTTTTCAACTCAAAATTGTTAATAATTTTAAATTCTTTTTCTCATTGCGTTATTTACTTTAAATTAAAATAATAAGCATTGTCCGATTGTATTTTCTGTTTGCAATTCTTAACTTAAGATATCTTTTGTTGTTTCAACAATTTCAATTTACTTGCTTTCAACATCTTTTATTCTCTTACCTCATAGTTTCTAATTTTGTCCAAACTCGTGGCGTAGCAGATTAAAAACTGTTGAGCTCTAACCCATTCAGGAGGAATGGGTACAGTGTACATCAGTTAAAATTAAAACGGTGCAGGGTAAACTTACAGTTGCTGCCGCTTACTTTCCACCGAGGCAGAAAGCGAGAGATGAGCACTTTGATCATCTAATGAACAGCCTTGGCTCCAGATTCCTCATAGGAGGTTTAATTTTAATGGCAAACACTCCGGGTATGGCTCCACAGCCAACAACCCCAAGGCCGTGGATCTTGCCACCTAGGACTTATTTTCCGACCACAGCGCCCTCACGCTGCTTATCCGCAAATAGCTAATATTTAAAACTACACACACCGCCAAATATTAGAGCTGGCTCGTCAAAAACACCAATGTAAACCCAGTAAAGGACAGCGGTCCAGACGTAGAGACCGTCATTGACGAACTCACAAAAAACAACACTGCAGGATATGCTGTCCAGAGAATTAGTCATCGCATGGATATGAAGAATGCCTTTTACATCTAGCTGGACCAACTCGTACCCGGCGACCCTCACTGCAATCCATCCAATCTAAAAATGTAAAGAGGCCAACTTAAAGAACTAAATGAAACGCTACCCCTGTACTCGAGGATTAGACCATGAAATGCATAGTGGCGCTGAGTAACAGCAAGGCGCCAGGCGATGGTAGTACCAATGCAATTGCACTCTAAATAATGCCTCTAGTATGCATCAAACTAAAAGCCAATGTGTTCTACGGATGCCCGCAGATGGGGTAATTTCCAGCTCAATGTAAAGGAGCCCAAGTAGTCATGATACCTAAGCCTGCCTTAGAATCTAATCTATTGTAGCTTCCTACCGTCCTGTCAGTTGCTGACAATACTTGAATGACTATTTTTGAGTGGAGTGTTGCCAGTATTGGACGATGCTGGTTTGATCCCTGATCACCCTGATCATTTAGCCTCAGGCGCGGTCATGGACCAATGCCATCGAATCGTAGAACGCATCCTGACGGCATTCGATATCAAAAAGTATTGCTTAACAGTAATGCTTGATGTCAAGCAAGCATTCGACGAGGCTGGTAGTATTTGCTTGAAACACCGAAAAAATGTTCTGAAACCATGCAAGCCGAGCTTGACTGCATTGACGAATTGCAGAGGAACTGAAACATAATGGTAAATAGCAAGATGTCCACAGCCACCACATTCGCTTTAAGGGCTGGTAACTGCCCACCTGTTTACCTGGGCGGAGTGATAATCCCATCTGCAGTATTACGACCAAAAGCTAATTGCAATTTAAAGGAAACAATTATTGGGCTTTACAAGTGGATCATCAATTGTAATGAAACGATAGTTCATTCTTGAGCAACGCGAAGTATACTCCTCTTTTGGGAGCAACTCGAAAAATTCTAATTTTATTCTTACAATCCTATCCTATAGCTAAAATTTTATAGCTAACACAGAGCGTACTGACTCTATTCTTATCATTAATTTAACCCGACCAACAGGATCCAACTCGCTGACAGGGTCGGGTCATATTTCGTGTACGCGTACGTACATGGGTCACACCGTAATATTGACACGCATGCAAGCGGTCATAAATTATCTATTTTATTACGATGCGTTGTGATTACTCAATACAAAATGCTTTTTGACTTAAAAATGTATGTGTCGTATATATTAATTATAAATTTATATGTATGCATGTTTAACGTTAGTTTAAGCATCAATAAAGTGTTAAACATCAACATGAATGCTGATGAGGATTTTACCCCTACGGGACCTGGAGCTGTCGGCATAAATAGAAAAGCTGTGTCAAAATTAGTGAATTTGGGATGTCAACGCACAGTATTTCAACGACGTATACAAATTTACATGCTAAGGTGGAACAAGTAGATTATGCTGAAGATGCCGATGTTCTAAACTACATACTTCAAATTCTGGAATCTCACTATCGTCATCTGAGCCAAATACAGACACAAATAGAACATGCATACAGAATTGATAATGAACGTCCAAATCAAGATTTTTATTGCTCCAAGGGTGAAAATTCTTTCACTTCTGCAATCCATACGCAATATACAGACCCACTCAGCCGTTCCTGAGTGGATGCTAGTTTCTTCAGTTCATCGGCAATTCCTGCGGACACAATCACCGATTACCGAAGCTAAGGCTGCCAAGTTCTGATGGGACATTTGCAGAATTCAAGAGGCTTAATACATCGTTCAAAAACCTAATTCACAATGACCCTCAAATACCTACAATTGACAAATTCAACTATTTACTGGAGTGCTTGTCAGTCATTCCAAATAACCGACGAGAATTACGAGAAGGCGGTAGAGGGGCTTTAAGATCGTTATGATGTTCTGATCTTTCATGATTGTATCTCCAGTCTTTTTGCATTCCCAGTCATGAGATGTCCTGAGGCTGTCACGTTACAAAGGCTCATCGATAGTGCATCTGCGATCAGAGGCTCTCTGCTCTCGCTAGGGTCTGCTGAGTACATCATGAACAATATCATGATGTACGTTGTGCTCAGTGAGGTCGACGCGGAGTCAAAGAACCAGTTAAAAGCAGTTTGATGAAAAACGGAACTTGGAGAAGCTCTCAACGTGAGACGAGTTCGACAAGATTCTTAACAGACGCTGTCAATTCTTAGAGGGTCAACGAGATGGTCAATTAGAGCAGTGTCACTTATCACAGAGGATAAGTGCTTACAGTTTTATCAACATCGCCGAGGAGTAGTTGTGTTGCAAGTCATCAGCACACTACACGAGGAGTTGCAAGACGTTTACCGAATTACCATTGCAGCAGAGCCTTACCATAATTAAAAACGCTAACGCATGTTTTAACTGTCTTCGTAAGGCGTACCGAAAAAAGGATTGCCAGTCACGCAGCCTCAGCAAACATTCAAAGCATCAGACTGGAATCTACCGTCAGGAATCAAGCTAGCAGCCCACATTTCTATGAGTCAAACAAGATTCAGTTGCTGATCGGCGTGAATGGATTTTATATATCATAAGCACGGCATATGATTGAATTGTTGGGAGCACTATGGGCACCAACACCAACACTCATATTTAAAGATGGTATCTTACAATCGACGAATCTTCTTTCAATTCATTAGTGGAGAGATTCTGGGAAGTCGAAGACTGCAAAGTGACAACGTTAAAGGTCACAGAAGAAGATCAACTATGTAAAGATCACCTTCACAAAACAGTTGTACAAGGACCCACAGGTCGTATAGAAGTTAGGTTGCCATTCAAGGAACCACATAACGCACTGGGAGAATCATACAATAATGGACTCAGGCGATTCAAGTCACTGAAGCTCAAATTAGATCGAGATGACCAACTAAAAACATCATATGTCCAGTTCATGAACGAGCCGAGAGAACCCACGCGCGAAAACTACGTTCGTTGGCAGCAACGTAGATGGCACCCCACAATCTGTTCTAAACAGAATAATCGAAAATGCATCATCATATCGGCGAATAATTAACATTGTTGCTTATCCATTTCACACTACAAATAGAGTCAAGGCAGATTATTCGCTCAAGGCCATCCGGCCTTTCCCGATGTCAACAATAGAGGCGAGCAAATCATTTTGGCGAATCATTAAGCTTATTCAGGAAGGAACTTACTTGAAGGAAATAGCGTTGTTGCAAGAAGGTAAGCTTCTACAACCGACTCTTCAACGGCTATCAGTCTTTCTGCAATCAATGAACATTGATGACGCAGTTGTGCAAGTGATGAGACTTGGTAGTCGACTTGCAAATTCAGACATGCCGCTTAAAGCCAAACATCAAGCGTTGCTACCACAACACTATAGATTCACAAAGCTCTACATCGAACACCTACATCGAAGCAACTTTCATGCTGGGCCAAGGATCTTGCTAGCTCTGTTGCAGGAGAGGATTTGGATAATTAATGCATAAGCATTAATCTGAAAGGTGGTGTGTAGCTGCATAGTTTGCTTTCACTACAAGCCTCGTTGAATGAAGCAAATCATGGGCAATTTACCGGCAGATAGGCTGCGTGTCATTTTTGATCACCGGCGTCGACTTTTGCGGACCATTCTTCACGTCATACAGGCTGCGAGGCAAGACTCCCTACAAAACATATGCGGCAATCTTCAACTGTTTGCATCAAAGGCAGTTTATATTGAGCTAGTCTCTGAGTTGTCTACAAACGCGTTCCTGCTCTGCTTTCGACGATTCATTGCACGCCGTGGCATTCCTGAACGGCTATGTTGCGACAACGCTACTAACTAAGTTAGCGCAGCTACGATACTAGCAGAATTTCAAACCAAATTACGCAGTGAATCAGCGCTTGACACAATCAGTTTATACAGCACACCGAAAGGCTTCGAATTCTGCTTTATCCCACACAGTGCACCACATTTGAGTTGCAGACGCTCTTCATAGATGCCGAAGGCATTTTAAACTATAGGCCAATTGCTCCAGCGACGGATGACCCAAATGATGTCGCGGCTGATACTCCAGCTCATCTGCTAATTGGAACATAGTTGACTGCTGCTCCCGAAGCTGCATTACATCATAAATCAGATCCTCCAGGCTAAGAAGTGCGCTACATAGACAGATGGCAGCGTGTGACGTATCTCAAGCAGCAATTCTGGTCACTTTGACAAAGGGATTATGTGCACACCCTTCAGCACCCCGTCAGTGGACTAAAGGAGAACAAAACCTATCAGCTGGCCAGCACCTGATCATACATGAAGACAACACGCCGGCACAACAGTGGCTACAGGCACGAGTGGTAGTTACCATAGCTGGCAAGAACGGAATGTTTCGAGTTGCAGATGTACGAACAGTGAAGGGCATTCTTAAACGTCCGATTCATAAACTTGCGCCTCTTCTACCAACTTAGTTATTTAAAAGTCAAGTCTTTTAGAGCGGGGAGAATGTTGGAGATGAATTCTAGTTATAAGTTAACATTATAATCTGGCAACGGCCTTACCTCTACTTACTATCTCAAAGAGCGCCAAAGTAAAAATGGTTAGCTCAGTTGCATACGAACAGTAGCAATAAACACTTGCAAACCACTGATCAATTTTAGTCTTTCTTTTTTCGGAGTTCAAACGTGAGACATTGGTCACTTGAGTGGACCAGGACCTTAATTTCTTATACAATTTTACCGGTCGAGAAAGCGGCCAACACCAACTATGCATTAACTTGCAACTGCCAGGTTATTTCCACTCGAATTCTCAAACACCAATTCTATGGCATTCCGCCTTTAACCACCACTGCCTTATGCAAGGCTATTACAAACTAATTACAACCAACCACACCACATGCGGAAAATTTGTTTTCACACAACATATCCTTTCACACGGATATTTCAAAAACAACAAACGTAACAAGTCTTAGGCGGGCATTCCAATTTGATATCCAAGTGATATCTTTCTCAGATCCTCATGGCAATTGAGGATCTCTCATTATGCAATGACTTCAGAATATATCTATCTCCTTCTAAAATCTGGTCATTCCAGACCTCGCCAGTCACGCGTGACATTGATTCGGCAGTCAAACTCAATGCTGCTGGTGCTGCAACAGTCGGCGTCGCTGGTTCCGGTGCTGGTATCGAAACAGTATTCGATTCCCTCATCATTGGTTATGCCAGAAACCCATCGTTAAAACAGCAGCTGTTCTCCTATGTCATCTTGGGTTTCACCCTGTCTGAGTCTATGGGTCTGTTCTGTCTTATGATGGCCTTCCTGCTGCTGTTCGCCTTCTAAGCGTTGCTCCTCATCCTTTTTTCGTGCAATTGTGTGCGGTGTGTATGTGTGAGCGCTTGGAATATTCTTTCAAATGGCAAACATCATATAACTACATTCAGTGGCAACGAAAAAGCAATTTATAGAAAAAACAACAAACAAACAACATCAGCGTTCGTTTTTCGATTTTTAATGATAAATTATTGATAGCAACATCCTGTGTACTATCTAATTAAACAATAAAATAACAACAAACAACAATAACAATAGTTTGTAACCGGTTGTAACAAGTTATTAGTAATGAGTAGTAGCTGAAGGCTCCTTTGATGTATAAGATATGTTAGTGAACAGATTAATTTATTTTGCGTCAAATGTTTTCTGTAACTTACCGTCTAAATGGTGGATGGTGACCTCAGTCGATTTAACTGTGCTATACGCGATTGCATATGGTATAGTCGGATGGAATCCTACAGCTTACACCGCACATGCAGCTCCGCAAGGAAGTTTGCCGTTTTAAGCAGGTAGGTTAGGGATTGTATGATAACTATCTAAACTCTGTTGTAGAACTAAAAAGATAAGAGTCACCTTCGTCTGGAGGGGCTGATGACAGAAAGTTCGAGAGTTTCATGACAGCACAGTACTCGTATGTATAACTTTTAAGAATATATTTCATAGAATTTTTTGAATAAAGCTTTTTGTTTCAACACACCTTTATCTCTTCTAATGTTCTTATGTTAAACCCTAAACAGACCCTGTCACTGATCAGCACTAACCGCGATCATACCAACAGAGTTAATATTGGAAATGATCTGATCATGGCTACTGAGGCTATAAAGATTTTAAGAAATATTTTGGTATCCCGCCTGGATACGCAAATCGAACTTGATATACTTGTACATACACACAGCATAGCTTCGTCAGCATCTCATAAGGTACTGCTGCCCCAGATCGGATGATGTACGTTCCCATTGCAATAGCTGCTAAGGAGTGTGTTATCTACTCGTATGTCACCTGGGAAAAAATCAAGTTGGTTTGGGGAAAGAGTTTTTAGGTTACTATCCAGAAATGTAGAAGCCTGTTAATCACAACCTAATCGGTCATTAAATAACCTTCATGACCTGTTACTCACCGCATTGAATTGGGCATTTGATACCTGAGGATATTGGATAAGAACCATGAAAATGTTTTGTTTGAAAACCCACTCGCCGCAATACACAGTCGGGGTTGCCAAGATCTCTGTAGTAAAAGGTCCGTCCGTGTCGGCCCTATCTACAAAGCGGTACTGGATCTTACTGCCTCACGGTAAGAACCGACATGTCACTTCGGACCTTCGGGCTTGGAATGATAATTATTAGCTCTTTGCATGCAGAATTGGACTCATTGAGCTGATATCACAGCGGACCCGTTTCTAGCACTAGGAGAAAAGCATCATGAAAAGATAAGATGCCATGATACAGCAATGCTTGTACGGCGTAGTTCAGCATAAAGTTCTCTAACGCATTGAGTATCTTTTTTTAGCTTATGAAATACTGCGAATAATATCTTTAAATATAGGACAATAGTCAAGAACTATTCGAAAACCAAAAGACAGTCTTATAATATTTTTAAATTTAATATTTATAAACTTGAAAATGGTCGACAAGCTATTACACTAGAATGGTTTCAAGCCTCAGTGGCAAAGCCGCTACAACCATTTGGCAATTTGACGTTTGCAGTATTATTAGTGCAAAGTCATGGAACTTACATTTCAGCTAACATTTTATCGCATTAATAATCGAGTAATAATGCTGTACTCGAGGGTGCCGAATGCAACGTCTCAACACATTCAGAAGGACTGAACTTGGCCCACATACACAAATACATATTATATATATATTATAGTAACAGCAGCATTGCCACTAAAAGCCTTAATTTTACTGTACTCTCTCTAAATGCCACCAGAACCAACAAATTACAATGCGTTATTGTATGCACTTGCATATTTTGTCTTTGTTATTAACTACAATAACACAACCATCTCAACATGTACCTTTCGATACTCAAATTAGGCACAATGCTCACCAAACCGAATCTGCAGAGCCGTTGCAAATCGAATTTACTGAACATGATGCAATAAAAGATTCTGTGAGCTTTTTAAACTCCTAATGAACTCCCCTCTATTACTCAGGATCAACATCCAACTCGATCTAGCTTTGTCCACCCGTATCAATGCGTGAATTTGGAAATTTGATACGTGCGTTCACAATAAAACCATAAGCAGATCAAGTTTATTTCACATATTGAATTATCCTCAAATCACAACGCAAATTGAAAAAATACGATTTTTAAGCCGATCGCATAATAAACACAGAAGCTCTTGCTTGTAGTGAATGTGTCTCTAAAAGCGCGGAGTTCAGTAAGGTACAGCCAATTACAGGATTTTCATTTGTGTACTTTATGGTTGAATATGCTATTTCTATCTTTCAAACTTAAGGTTATGTGATTAACAAAGGGGAACGCTGGAGTCAAACGTGTCCGACTAAGTGACACCTATTAAGTTAAAATACTGTAGTCTAACTGAACTCAGCTCAGATACTACTACTACTGACTATTGCTGCTGCCCACAATGATACATTGTTTTTTGGATATCTCTTGCCAGATGGACATTGCAAATCGACTCGGTTATTGGTGCTGATCAAGAATGTTTTGGTCAGAAATGCTTTAAGGTCCAACTGAAAATTGGGGTTATTGAGTAACTAATATATTAAGTCTTTTGATATGTATATTTTATTGAAAGAATAGAACAAGAATAATAAGAAATAAAGAAATAAAAATCTTTAATACAAGCTGTAGTGCGATTTATTTGACTTAATAAATATAAATAAATAAAATAGAACTATTTATTAACATAAATTACAACTAGAATAGAAAAATTACAATACACACTCATATACATGATCCCTTGCCTTTGATGCTGACCTCTGAAATTAAAACAACATAAAACAATTACAAATAAATAATGCACATCGATGTAATAGTCAAAAACAAATAAAAATTATATTTAAGCTATTGTGTATTTAATATGAATGTATGTCTTGAAAAATGTTTAAAGAAATACTTACCAATTTTTAAGCAGGACGAATAACATTTTAGCTGTGACTCCCCCGTGTACATGTATCCATCAGAACCACACACTATTTCTTCGCTTTCATCATAAACATTTGCGCATATCTCTTCACAGTAGGCTTCGGAGTCCCTTAATGAAGTCGGTGTTTCCGTTACTGAAATATCTGAAGTTGACTGTTTCTGACGACCCTGACAGAAAACATGAATAGAGTTGGTAAGTCGCTAAGTCTTAAATATAGACAGTCGTTTATTGAATGTTCTGTTTTTTAAAAACCACAAATACTGCTTAGTAATATTTCAGGAGAAATAAAATATTAAATTTCCAACTACAGTATATTATTATTAAATAGCGTTTTAATAATAATAAGTAGTTATGCTTATTATTTTATATTATTATGTTGGTTAAAACTAAAGCGGTTTCAAGATATTGAAGAATTAAAAAAGGCTTTAGAGTATAATTGTACTTACAGCATCAACATACTCAGAGTTATCCATTGCATCTTCTATATTTTTTTGAGCTGAGATTGTATTTTTAAAAATAGATTCCGTACTAGTGTTAGGCATAGAAGATTTCGGTTCATGTGTTTCAAAGAAGTAGTTTTGGACTGGAGGCGCATTTGAAAAGCTCGCAGAACCTTTTATTGCATCATGTTCAGTAAATTCGATTCGCAACGGCTCCGTTGTTTCCGTTTGGGGACCATTGTACCAAACTTGTGTGTAGAAAGGTAGTGGTTGAGATGGTGCTGTCTTAGATGACAGTGTGGAGGATAAAATATGCTTCACCGACTTGTTGCCATCTGACTTAACGACAAAAGCATTCTGACCTGGCTGGTAAGTGCCACGAGCCGCAGCCAAATTTAGAGGAGCAGTTTCTTGCTGAGAAGGTTTGTTGTAGCTGGAAGATACATGGCCATCAATTGGAAGACGTTCGCTTGTATAAATCCGTGGCGATTTCTCATCTTTAATACGTTCCTGCTGCTGGTAGTTTTTTTGGTCACGCCCAGCATCCAGCTGCTTGTAGTTGGGGTCACGTTTGGGCAGAAAATACTCATTTGTGCTCATAAAATGCAGGTATGTCTCAGCTTCTTTGGAAACCTTATTTGCAGTCCGTTGATAGGTTAAACCATAGTTATCACCATTTTTAACACCATTCTCAGCATCTTCATACACAGCGTAGATATTCTTAGTCTGTTCTATGTGATTATTATGATATGGAATTTGTTTGGGCGTTAGATATTTAGAAGCCTCAACAGGTATAGCGTGCTGTTGAATTGGTGGATATACTGGAAAATTATTTTGATCATTTACATCGACGTTACCATTAAAATGTGGTGATGCTTTAAAGAATTGTATGTATTGCTTAGAATAATAGTTTTGTTGCGAATCATCGTTCAGGCGATAAAATTGGTTCTTGCCAACATCAAGCACAGGAGTATCTTTGGAATGTGCGAATCGTGTTGCCTTGTAGTCCCCGACGTGGTGCCGATGTCCATTAATTTTGGGAAGTATTAACTGTGATCCTGTAAGTCCAGTTGAAGGTAAAGGGGGCCTCCAAGCATCTGATTGATATAAACTATCAGCTCTTGCCAGCAAACGAGGTATTTGAACAGCACCAACACGCCGATTGTGATTGAAGTTTGCTGAAGGCCCATTTAAGAATCGCATAAGTCGCGCATTACGAATTGCACTTGTTAAGGTCAAGTCGAGTTGGTTACATTCTATTTGACGGTACAAGCAGCCAAAGAGAAATATCACATTTATAACAGACGACAATTTCGTTAAATTTTCTAAACTTTTCCACATATTAAACTCTTTCAATACTGAAAGTTAAAAATCAAAACTGTTTCGCAGCGTGCGTCTTACTTCAATGGCTGTCGATAAGCATTTAATTCCCCACTTTGCCTTAGCTGTCAGTTCTTCAACTTTTACTTTACTTTGGCTCTAAATAAACGAATTTCATTTTTTTTAAATTAAACACACACACATGCAACTGTCCCGCTTTGTGGATAGCTTCTTTTGTTTCGAACTGGTTGTTTGTTAGATTGATCTTTCTATTGCAGTATCGGTATCTCTGTTAAAAATGGATCGCGGTGAAAAGCTCCATCGCTTTTAGATCTAATTCTGCGACTAACGTTATACTAAAGATTTTTTACAGAACAAAGCACTTTAAATTTGTATACAACTAGTATGCAGAACCGGATTTTTTACTTTGCTCGAGACACTGCGGCCAAATCAGAGAAAAAATTATATGTATGCATTCAAAGAGTATGTCTCTTGTTCCCACGAAAGTTGTTTGTCGTAGTAAGAATTTGTTCCATTAAATAATTTACAGGCCCTTAAATTTATTCATTTAATTTGTATAGTATTTGCTAGTTCTAATTTTTAAAATAACCATTTTTTTCTTCTTAAAATTATTATTTTTGCTATTAATAAATACTTAGTATTTTTTGACCATCATGATTTCTTCGAATGCCACATTTCAATAAACCAGTTTTTCACTTCTCTCGCTTTTCCAGTTTGAATGTAAGTCATTATAATACATTATTATTTAATCCGAGAACATATGAACATTCATAATTGCACAAAAAATTTTCTTTAACGTATTATGTATTATTGAAGGTGAGGTTAATTTAAATAGGTATTCTATGGCATAAAGTCAAAACTCTTTAAATTCAATGTTATCAATTTAATATGCACTCTTAACTTTCACTGCGGCCTTTCGATTATGGTTTTAAATGATTCGGGTTATTGTTATTTAAATTATTAAGAGAAGCTATGCTTGAAAATCTATTCATAAGATTACTGTTATTTCGGTAGCACACATTCACAAAATAATTATCATCTTACTTAATGAATTTAAGCTTTAAACTTGAAAAATGTGGTTTTGTATCTACCAGTCTGAAGGACGATACCATATAAATATATACTAGTAGCTAACCTGACTTACGCATAGGCATGCGCTCCATTTCTAACTTAATCTAAACAAGTAAGAATGCTATAATCGAGTATACTCGACTACGAAAACCCTTAACACATATATATACATATACACACAGTATACTCAGTTATGTGAAAATTCAGTGGTACTACCACCCCTCTCCACCCACCACGCTGCGTATTGGTAAATTGTTTCATGAATAACTTCTGTGTCAATTATCAGATCCGAATTAAATTTGGTGAACAGCTCGAGAATGGAATAAATCGAACTACTAAAATAAAAGCAATCTATTAAAAATTTTGCTTATGATTTTATAGTTTCTATTTTGCGTGAATTTTAAACAAAGTTGATATGCGTGAATTAAGTAAAAACCTGCATACCAAATTTGGTGGCTCTAATAGTCTCGAAGACTACGTATTCATCCGGACGGACATGGCTATATCGACTAGGCTATTCATGCTGATCGAAATTATGATGGTTTCACCATTTACATACCTTTGTAAAGACTCATTCATCGTCGCTTTTACGAATTCTGACACCGCTGCGCAGCGCAGCATCATGTTAACTTGATTCTTGAGAAATTTCTTTTTTCCGATTGTTATCAAATCTATAGCATAAATTAAGCGTGTAGTAAAGCAACGATCGCAAAAAGTGTCTGAAATTGGTTTTTTCTTTGATTAATATATATATATATATTCGACTGTATATATATATATCTTTCAAAAGCAACGTAAAAATGCCAAATGGTCATATCATGTCAACGTTTGTTTGCATCAACAAATGTACAAAAGAAAAATCGACAATCGAAAGTACGCAGCCCGCGAAATTTAAACATTAACATTTTGTAATATGTATATATATAAATTTGAAAAGCATGCTAAAAAGCAATTAAAAAAAGCTAACATATATATTTATATATATACAGTCGAATCGCGAAAATACGTACCCCGGTAAATCGAAAGTCGCGATAATTCGTAACAGATAGCGTTCCCTTGAAATAAATTCGTTAATTCGTAAAATTTCCATACATTGGTCTCTCGGTAATTCGTAATTTTTGGCTATTCCATAATTAGAAAACCTTTTAAAAATCGTAATTCATTTTCGTAACCTCTTATAATTGTTAATGCAGAATGTTAAATTAAAAGAATTGTTTTTAGTTAAACTACCGTTAACATTTTAGACAGCCATGTCGCCTTTGGTTCATATGTGTTCTGTTCATATTTTGCTTTGCTTAGTTTGTTGTTTTCATTCAAAACATTTCGCACGCTGATGTGTCATACAAACGTGCGCATAAAACATATCAATTGCTGGAAAACAACAAATAATTACAGCAGTTCAAAATGGACAACAAAAAATTTAGGTGGCAATACCTAAGTTCAATACTAGAAAAAGGGACTTTATAATGGGAACATCTACCAACAGTAAACTAAATCGTCAAAAATTATAAATTAGGATGTTAAATAAATATCAAAAAGAAAGAAAAATCCCTTTATTCGAATTTTTATTTTTTAACTTCGTAAATTCAAAACCTCGATATTTCAAAACACTCGCTAATTCGTAAAAAAAAAAGACGTTCCCTTCCCATTACGAATTATCGGGATTCGACTGTATATACATATGTGTGTGCCAAACTATTTTATATCGAATTGATATCAATAATAATTCTGTTTTCTCTATTAATGTACTACTAATGAATACAAAACGAGCTATCAATAACTATATTTGGTTTAAGAGAATATCACTTTTAAAGTTCAACCTACTTACAAGCAATACATAAATCTTAATTATTTAGTTATATAAAAATGCTAACATGATTTTATAATTGTTCTGTCAAGTACCAATGTTAGAGTTTGCAAATGTCGGTAATAACGTTAAAAAAGAGGTTACAGACGAGAGAGAGTTCAATAATAACTTACAGCTGCGCAGACTCAGCGAACACAAAAAGTTAATGGCCCCACAACTATTAAATAAAGAAGATTTGAAAGACTTGTCAAGAAAAGGGCTTTAAATTATGGCCAAATTAATAAAATATATTTGTTTTTTAAATATTTATTTAGTGTCCAGGATCAGTATGCATTAATGACTCTTACAGGGAAAGGGGCCTAAGTTGTCTGATAACCACGCTTCATCTATTTTTGTAATAGATTAAGCTGAGTAAATAATATTTTAATTTATTTTATGTATTAGTGAGCTTATATAATATATTAATGTATTAGTTAATGTGTTAGTTAGTTAATTATTTTTGGGGTAAACGGCCTTAAGGGAAAATTTATTGTTGGGCTCGCTGGTCGTTGCGCTACAGTTGGGCTGTGATTGAAAACTCTTATAAAGGATCTGGCAATAGGATCTTTTGCTTTTTACTCTGATAAACACCAGCATTCCACATCAATAGATCAAAATGCAAACCAATTCAACTTGTGTTACCTAAAATCACGCTGTTGATATATACTGTATTTGTAATCTGGGTGAAGGGATTTAATATTAACTTCGTACACGAATCTAATTAGTCTTAACCTCTATTTGTAACAACGAGAGGTAATCATGTCCTTTAATAGCGTAAGTTAGTCGTGTTGTATAGTACGAGTAGCAATTGTAGGCAGAAAGTTATAATAAATAAGTGTTCCTTATATACGATATACACTTGTGCGCCAAAAATAAAAACTATAAGAATGAAATCTATCTGAGAATATGCTCAAATAGTCTCTGAGATATACGCGCTCATACAATCAGACGGCCATTATATTTAAAAAGATAGCTTGTAATTTAGCTCTCGTTTCTTGAAAGTATGCTTTCCGTAGTTTTCTAGGTAGAAGAATGAAACAGATAAATACATGCTTCGTGATCAAAGATGATGCACTGCCAATACAAGCCACTCGAACTACGTAGCAACAAGCATTAATAGCTGCTTGACAGGAAATGTGGGACTTGGCGACCAAGAGACGGTGGACATACTAATTAATCCTCCAAATAAAACGTGTGGTTGAAGTCACAGGGAGGAGGGCTGAACTTATATCTTACGCAGTCTTTTATCGGTAATGGCAGGCGTATAACAAATATCTGCATGGATTTAAGCATTTGTAGACTTCAGTTTGTCAAAATTGTCTGAATTTTTTTGCAAAGATCCATAGCTGGTACTGTACTATTAAAAATATTACCTATTGCTATCCGAAACAAGCTGAGGTGATCCGAAAAGGATTATAGAGGAAAGTCTGAAGCCCATATATTCCTATGAAGTAATACTTAAGAGTATCTAGTATATAGTCATTCCATGTTCGGTGTTCCATGTTCAGACCCAATAAAATTTTGCGCACCGCTAAATATCACCATAGCACGTCATAGCTAGTTGTATTAGACAATTTAATGACATAGGAATATTTGGAGAGGGTTCTCTTGTACAGCTATGTGGAAAGATTTTGAATGTTATTAACTTGAACTTTTAAGCTTGAGCTTTTTTTAAAGCAGATTGTATAGGTATAGTGCCAACCCCGTCCCAGTAAATCTTGTTGCGTCACAAAAAATCCCTCTGGTTTGTCATTTTTATTTGGGTACAGTCATCTGAATAACATGCTTCTGACTAGCGCGGATCTGGCAGTAAACACCAGATAATGGCCGCTATCAATCGTTCCATTTCCTTACTGTTTGCAGTCATGGGATCATGTTTGCAGTCATGGGATCATCAGATCCACCCCATTGAGGCTGACGCAACTGGACAAAACGAATGCACATCCCAACCCAAACGGTGCAGGGGACATCCAAGTTCTTGAAGTCAGTCATCACACCGAAGTCAGAGCCAAAGCCGAATCCAAAGTAAACTGCCTGGAAAATTAAGGACGAAAAAATATCTGGGAAAAAGCAAAAATTTGCTAGCCAAGGAGGTTCGAATAAACACCAAAGTAATACTGGTGAAGAACAAGAAGGAATACTCACGTTGTAGGATAGCCCATCAGCATTCTTCTGATTAGAACACAATCTTAATGCTCGATACCCGATTTCTGAGAATAGCTACAGATGGACAGATACTTTTTTAATCGCAATATGGTTTCCGTAAGCTGCAGTGGAAACCGGTTAAGCGAATAAGATAAGGCACTTCCAAATAATCTCAGTAATATATAGTAATATCAAATTATCTATCTGACAGAATATTGGAATATAACTCAAGGGATGGTTCCAAGTCATACAGAGTCACGGCAGGCCTTCGACCGATGTCGGGCCTAGAACCACTCCGATTCAACTTAATGTATAATGATGTCCTCTGACTATAGTAATCGTTGTAGATTTACTGAGCTTGCAGTTGACGTAGCACTTTAAATTGTAGCCAAAAAGATTATGATTAAGTGTAAGAGGAAGTGTCTCGATCAGTGGCAAGTACGTGGATGCTGAACACGAGCTAAATTCCGTAGATAAAATATTTAATTGATTTCAGATTTCTGTATGGAACGTTAGAATTTTTTAATATCTCTATCTGTTGTTTTAATTACCCTACAAGGAAATATAATTGTTTTACATTTGCTAAGAGATGATACACACAAAATGAAATTCATTAATTATCGTTAAGACTTTGTTCTGCATTTATTTCTACTTTGAAAAAGGAATAATCGCATTTATTATATGCTAGCAGTAGAATTTCACTAGCACATAATAACGTATCATACGTGTAAATGTATGAACATGTGTTTAGATAAGTTTTTTGTAAGGGAGTACACTCTTCTACAGCATGGTTATTTGTTTCTTCGGTAACTTTCCACACACTTAAATTAAAACAAAATCATTATTTTTCATAATACAGATATATTTTTTTTTTATAGATTATTTTTTTGTTAAACTCTAAATTTGTATCATGGTGAAGTACACGAAAGAACAACGTATGGAAATAATAAAAATATACTACCGAAATTCGGAGTCGGTGACCGCAACTTTAAGAGCGGCAACTCCAATTTTCGGTCGTTATTCTCGCCCTAATAGACAAGCAATAAAAAGTTTAATAAACAAAATTGAGTCTACATATATTTTTTTTCTTAGGATATTTATTTATTAGAATAATTGTATTTTGTTTGCTTCAGAAATAGGAGTACACTTAAAATTTTAACTTATGCTAGTCTCAGATAGAGTTCACGGTAGTAATTTTAATACAGGTTTTCTTTTCAAAAAATGTTATTTATATGCTATGATCTAAGTTTAGTATTAGGTATTAACAATATATAATATATGGCAAGAAAAAAATTAACAACAAATTTGCGTGTGTAATGTTTGAAAATTAAGATAAAAGATAAGAGTGGGAAAGGAAAAGGAAATAGGGGATTATTCAGTCTGAGCCTGAGCATCAGGCCAGCATCAGGCCTTCACCAGAAGTTTTTTCTTGATGTTAGTTGGTGTTCTTTGTATCTTTCAGAAACGGAGGTATCGAAACATTTGTTCTCTGAGGACAATATATTTGATTGAATAATTTTTTTATTCGATCTCCTCAAAATGTGATATATAATTGGGATGCCATTGGAGTTTTGGAAGAAGCCATTTTTGTCTAGATAGAGGAATGATTCAGGGGGCGCAAAACCATTACTGATTACGTTTAAAATAAGAGTCGCATTCGTAGAATGGGGCTTTAATAATGTTGTTCGAACTGTCTAGGCATCTGCAAATATTCCTTCTGATTAGGTTTATTATTTGGTTGTCTATTCTTATAACTAACTCTAACTTTGTTGTATTGTAGAGTTTGTTATTGTGATAGAAGTTTGTGTATTTGCTCTCTGGAGTTCTGTACAGTGAGGTGCAGGCTATTAGGGTTCTTCTTTCTAGTAGTCTTAATCTCTCCATGTATGATGGGGAGATTAAGAACCAGATTGAGCATCCATAAATAATTATTGGTCTAATAATTTTTTGATATAATAATACCTTAACTTTGTTATTCAGAATTTTTGTGCTAAATGCTTTTTTGTATATGTGGTAGGCATTCATTGTTTTGGTGAGTTGTAACTTAATGTGATCGTTAAAGTAAAGAAATTTATCGAAATACACCCCAAGTATTTCACTGTATTAGCAAGACGTATAAAATCGTTGGAAATGTTTGAAAAAACTTTAAATTCCTTCCAATTTTTCTTGACATTGTGATTGCAGTTAGTAACTGGGAGACGGAAGAGTATACTTTTGCATATCGCAATATTTATTTTGAGGTGCCAATTTGATGTAAATTCGTCAACATTATTGAAACTCTTTTGCAGGATCCTGATAATATTGGATATTGGATATCTGCGTTATAGATCACAATATCGTCTGCACAAGCTAAATTATTATCAATTTTTATTAGTAAGTCCTGAATAAAAATATTGAATAAAGTTGGAGCGTTTACAGTGCCCTGCTGCAGTCCATTGATTACGTAACATTTTGAGGAACTAGACAGGCCAATAAGATCAGCAAGTGTAAGGGAAATTTGTAACCCATTAGTTTTGTGATTAAACCATTGATCCACACCGTGTCACATGCTTTTTCCAGGTCAATAAAACATGCGCCAACAGTATATTTTTTGTTCCAATTCCCATGAAGGGTCGCGTGGCCGTACTGCCAAACTGCTTATGACAGTGTAAATTGTGTTTGTCACATATTTTATTTATGTTTAAATTTATTAGTACTTCAAATACCTTGCTGTTGTTTGAAAGTAGGCTTATAGGTCGAAGATTATTTATGCTGTTTTTTTCTTTATTTTTTTCGGGATTACCACTAGCTTGGCCGTCTTCCAAGTTGCAGGGTAGTAAGTAAGTAAGTATTTAATATATTATTGAAAATTAAGCAATATTCTAAAGTAATATCTATTGGAATGTTTTTGAGTATTATATTTGGTATTTGGTCTATTCCTGATAAGAGTTTGGGTTTTAATTTAGAAAATATGTCGGCAAGATCATTCGGTGTAACAAAATAGTTATCAGGCTGGAAGTAATTATGACTATTCTGGCAATACACCTCTATTACAATTGCACGGTGGTCGCTGTCTTAATCCAAGTATTTTAGACAGTTTACTGAGTTATTGACTCTGTCTATACACAAGCTGTGATCTGCTACACATATATCTAGAAAGGAGTTTGATCTTTCATATGACTGTGTTTCGGAGGCATATATCAAAATTACAGTGATATTTGCCAGTGAGACAACGGGTTGGTCGAAGTGCCGTAAATATAGCTGCCGTTCGGGCAACCGTAGCAAACGATCCAAATCAGTCAATACCGGAGGCGTTCTCAACAACTGTGCATCGCCCAGACCACGTTATGGCGAATTTTGCGTAAGTATTTTGGTTTACACCCTTAAAAGGTCAAGCTGACTCAAGAAAAGAAGAGCAGAAGCGGCCGCCAGTTGGACATCCAGTTAACTGTTGTCGAGTCCACTCTCACTTTCGTTGCATCGCGAGTGCATTCGTTGAGAGCGTTGAATAACCGAATGCATCAACAATCAACATAAGGCAACTGCAGCTGGACAACAGTTAATAAGAGCACAATCGGCTACTCCACGTGGACTGGAACAACATATTCCATTGACGGCACCAACGTTGAGCGACATCGCAAGCTACAACCAGCAACGTCGGCAGGGGGCAGCGGCAGAGTCAGCTTGTAGCAAATAAGAAGTAACCTTGTAAGATCATAAGAATACCATTCAAGGAACAAGAATGAAATAAATTTTGTTATAAAATTAAATAAAAGTATAACTTAATTTATGTATATATTTTTTTTCAAGCTATCATTTGATTTAAAAACAAGAATTTTTTTATTAATATACAAATTATTTGGCCTGCCTTGTGTTCTTTATAATATTAATAGGATATTATAACAATTAAATTTCTTAAATATTTTTTATATTTTGTATATTGTATAACCACATTTGACTTTATGTGTGTGTCTACAATAAAATACCGTTCCCCTAAAAATAAAAAATTATTTATTCTTACAAATCCTGTTCTTATTTATCTAAAATAAGAAGCGTTTTTTTTAGAAAAAACACTTTATTAACTAAATATACGTGGCTACCATTCTTATAATTTTTAGCTCAGTGACCCACAGAATGCAACTCGTCACGGATTTCGTGTATATGTAACTTAATTTCAACCGGAATTCTAACGGAAGTGCAATGGTGCCAAATTGGGAATAACGACCCAGCCCTTATGACGCGAATTACTTATTTTGCTTCCAACAAGGTTAAAATAATAATTTGAAGTGCAAAAGTAACAGACAACAACGGCCGAGGCAGCACCAACAGAAGTACAGCCATAGCTTAAGATGTTTCTCATGTAAGTAAGTATTCGTTTATTTGGGCATTTCATTTGAAAGCTTCAAGTGAAAATAAAATAATTCAAATAGGAGCGTGATCGTGTGATCTCTGCGTATAAATAAATGTAAAAAGCTCTTTTATTACACAAAATATTTACCAAAATTGTTAAGTTTCACTGTTAATCTTTGCCGATTGTATATATCATCACTAGGACTGCGTTAAAAAGATCAAATTTAAAAACTGAGCATGCTCGCCGAGCAACTCTCTGCAATTCCTTAAGGTGCCAAAATATGAGGTAGCGACCCTTATGATTGTTTGAGTCAAAACTCGAGTAGATAAGACAACAACAGTTTTTCTTACAAGAAACTGCTATTCTGTACTATATTGTATTCTCTACTAAACTATCCGCAACTTGTGCTGAAAATTTTCTGTTGAGGAGCTTGCAGCACGACGTGGACATGACCAGACTGGGTGATTTATCACTTACTGAATTCTATGACGATATAGAAAGGAAGCTCATTACAAATAAGATTTTAATATCGCGATACACTGAGGCTGTCAGCATTCTGAACAAAAAGCTAGAGAAAACAATCTCAACGCATTTGTTTCTGATCTCCGTAAGCGTGTGCAAAGAGGAGGTTTCTCCCAAAGACTTTCCATCAGCTTTAGCTTTGGCCAGAGAGCCTCAGCATCGTTCTTAATTGCAAAACCTATACCCATGGCATGTTTGATAAATATAACCAGAAACAAGTTCACGGGACAACCACACTTCCATCTAATGTATACTCATTCATTCAAACATTTTTTCCACCTCTTAAAAGCAATACTACAAGGTGCGCTCCAAAGTAAACAGGACTTTTAAAAAAAAAACAGAACAAATGGTGGTGCTCACGACCACTTTGAAAACGTTGAAACCACTCGTGCACTCTGCTACGGGATAGGCAATCATCGCCAATAACTCTTTCCATCAATTGAAACGTTTCGGTAAAAGTTTTACCAATTTTAAAACAAAATTTAATGTTGGCTCTTTGTTCGAAGCTCATTTTCGCATTGATAGCAAAAACATGCTGACACTTAAAACGCAATAACTTCACTTCCAATCGATTAAATGCTTTACCAAGAGAGCCTGGTCATTCAGCAGTTTAAAATGGCTTCTGAGTATTTACCACCCCCTGATTTTAAACTTCATTGGATTCGGGTGGTTCTTTGGCCGGGGTAGATTCCTTCACGTCCAGGGTTCCTTACAGCAAAGTTTGTAAGGGGAAACGAGATTTGGTGTAGCTTCCCACCTATACTGGGTCGATACTCGGGCGTGGCCGGGTGCTACCCGACCACGAGCTCTGGTCTGTCTTAGTCTGGGCCCAGTTAGCCGGGTTTGCCGACGACCGGGTCTGGGGTACGGGCGACGGGTATCGGAAAAGGGGCAAACAGGATAGGGGGGAAGGGATAACCTCCTACCTTTAGCCCTTGCGCCATCAATGGGTGCCCTGGGAGTACGAGGGGGTACATCTCTGTAATCGACACGGAACCTGGCAGCGGCGTTTAGGCTGCGGGAGGGGGGGAAGATAAAAGATTCTCAGGCGTACAGCTGTCGAAAGAAACATGCGGGGTACGAGGGGATACGTCTCTGTACTCTTTATGCAGCCTCCGGCTAGC
The DNA here is from genome assembly GCA_035045065.1 of Hirtodrosophila trivittata. Classification (NCBI taxonomy): domain Eukaryota; kingdom Metazoa; phylum Arthropoda; class Insecta; order Diptera; family Drosophilidae; genus Hirtodrosophila; species Hirtodrosophila trivittata. Next base: position 1,116,590 of record JAWNNK010001459.1, on the reverse strand, counting down.
TGTACACCTACCTTAGGGGAAAGGGAAGAGTTGCTAAGGCGCTACTGGAAAGGGTCACTTAATTCCGCGGCCACTGTGATCGTCATAGTGAGTGGCGAGGGGTTACATCTCTGCACCCATCATGACGCGTGCGGTGGCCTTCGGACCGGCCGAGGCCAAGAATAACCAAAAGGAGCTCGATCCCCGCTCTTAAATGTTTACATTTCATTTTTATTCTTAGACCTATTCTCTCACTCGCTAAGTTACAAATTCTATAGGAAATAAAACAATTAACCGCACCACTACGAAGAATCTACCCCACTACTGCTCCTGCGAGCCAAGCAAGATGCTAGTTTACCCCTTGTTCCACTTGCCGCGATCTGTCGCGGGCTGGCGGTGCCGTTACTGGCCACTGGCTCTTCGGGTTCGTTGCCCTGTTGTCCGTCGTTGTAGCGGCTCATCTTGGTCGTCTGCTCCTGTTGTTGTTGTTGCGGTTCCGTTATTGTTGCTTTTGGGTTTTCGCCGGTGTATCGTCGTCTTCGTGTTCCTTTGTTCTTTTCCGTGGTCGTTGTGGTTTCCGTCTTGGGGTTCTTGTTGCCGTGTTGATTGTTCGTTTTCAGTAGGTAGTGTTCTTTTGCCGTGTTGATTCGTCTGTTTCCCAGATTTGTTTTCATTTTGCGTTTTCTCGTGGTTTATTTATACTGGGTTCCGTCGGCGCACTCGCGTGGATTTGTCCTTGATACTTCGAAGCTACCGCTAAGACTGATTTCTCTCCCACTCCCCATTAGCCTACTGACCTTCTTCTGTTAAATTTGTTAGTTTACCCTGTTATCCCCCTGTTAGACTGTATTTGTATTAGTCTAATCCCGCTGCGCCTGCGTGTGCTTTGTTGTTCCTTTTCCAGCCTGGCGCATGCGAGTTTTTCTGTTAACGAAGTCCATGAGAGCCATTTTGTTCCCTCTGAGTGGTGCTTCTGTTATATTGGCGTATGCATGTAACTCCTGAGCGGCGCTTTGGAAGTATTGGTACATGCATGTAACTTCTGAGCGACGCTCTGGTAGTGTTGGTGCATGCATGTAACTTCTGAGCGGCGCTCTGGTAGTGTTGGTGTATGCCTGTAACTTCTGAGCGGCGCTTTGACACTGTTAATACTTACACGCATGCTCAGAACGCCGCATTGCGTTCGTCTAACGCACAAATGCTCGTTCTGGTAAAAGCTTTGGTGCTCTTGATCTAATCTAATTCTACCCTGATTCTTAATATCTATGTTGCTGTTGGTACCTCTGTTCGTATGTTCAGGGTGTAAATCCTGGAGCGGGAATTTCCGCCCTGACACCTCCTCCTTACTTGGGCAGGCGATGCGAAATGATGACCCGGCCCGTTTTCCGAATGGTAATTCGGAATCGTCTTTCCCCCTGCCTCCGCACTATACACCCGTGCCATTGGGGTGCTGTGGCTCGTCGTGCCCTTACTTCTCAGATCAGCTCCGCAGGCAGCTGCCTCTCCAGCGTGTCATTGACCCAGTCGCCCGGCGCTGTGCCTCACTCCCCTCCTCCATCACAGCGGCCACCACGGCGTTTTCGTCGAATTCCTCCAATAATGCGGCCGCTGCTTCTGGGTCAAGGAGTTGGTCCCAGTCGGTGGGGTCTGAGTCCTGATCCTCCTTCGCCGCTGGTGACCGGGGAAGCCACCTTTCTGGGGAATCCCGCAAGGGTGAATACACCCCGTCGTAGACCGGCTGTACATTTTGCTCTGCGAGAAGCCCCAGGTTGGGTGACCCCAACCTGGCCCAGGACTCCAGTGTCAGGGGCTGCGGTGAGTTTATGGGCCGCGGTATTGTCTCGGTGTGGGTGGGCAATACGGGGAACGCGGGGTTGCACCACCCTCATCGCCCATGGGCTGGCGGGACTCTCTTCCTCGGGGAGATCGGGATCTGGCCGTCTCTGAACCAATCTGTCCGCTCATTCAATGCCTCTACGTCCCAAAGCTGTGGCGGCCTATGCCCATTGGTGCCAAAACGGCCATCCGGCATCACCTCCTCTTCTGACGAACCAGCGGAGTCCTCTTCCCCCCCGAAGCTCGCGCAATTCGGGGCAGCTGGCTCCGCCCAGTCGCGCTCCCCATCGTACCCGTCTTCCCGGAGTTCCTCGCTCCACCGGAACTCCCCCACGGTTCCGCTTCCACCTCCGGGCCTTCGTGGCCAATATGGCCGAGAACGGGGTCCCTTGTGGGCTCCGGGCTTGCCACCTGGCCTCCTGCTACGCCTAAGATGATATTAATTAATACCTCGCTTGCGCCTATTCCCGGATCTAACCTGGTCTTCACTGGGAGCGGTTTTACAAAGTGACTTATCTCTACTTGACCCCATAAGTGGGTCCTAATACTACTTATGTTTTCCCCTTTTGGGGAGGGACGTTGTGAGGGCACGCCCTCACAAGTGGCCCCCGTGAACTCGCTGCCTGTTGCTTACTCAGTGGTGTGTGTGGTGTTCGCTGTGTCTTCTTCATTGTCCTGGGCCCGTTCCTGGTATTGCTTCAGGTCGCTGATGTTTGCCGTCTTCCGCTGTCTACTCGACTGCTTCTGAAGCCGCACTATGGTTGGTGCGATGAATTTGACAACCTTGTACGGTCCGTCATACCTTGATGCCAATTTCGCCGCAAAGCCATCTGCGACGCTGGACAAATGGTGTTGTCAATCCAACACCAGTGTTCCTAAGGCCGGCTTCCATTCCCGACGGAGTAGATCGTAGTACTTCTTCTGTTCCTGAGAGGCCCGTTGCGTGTTGTCTTTCACCACTCTGTATATATCCTGAAGCCGGCTAGCCTTGGATTCTGGCGTCTCACTCGGTTCTCCTAATCCCGGCGTGACCTCTTCGTACAGTGCACCAGGCAATTTAGGCTCATGTCCCGAGACCAGGAAAGCAGGACTGAATCCCGTGGTGTCTGACGGGCTGCTATTTATTGTCAGATTCAACTCCGGTACCAGTTCGTCCCATGTACTTTGATTTCCCTCGATGTATTGAGCTATCATCGTCTTGACCGTCCGGTTTGCCCTCTCCGTTGGGTTCTGTTGGCGTGAGTATGGTGCGGTATGCTCCAGCTCCATTCCAGCCAATCTTCAGAACTCCCTAAAGGAGCGGCTCGTGAATTGCGTGCCATTGTCGCAAACGAACTTACGAGGGGTTCCAAAATGTCGGAGGATATATTCCCGGAATGCTTTCTCTAAATGAGCGGTGGTGGCCTTTCTTAACGGTATCAACTCCACCCATTTGGAGAACACTTCGAAAAATACAAGAAGCATAGTATTTTAGTATGGTGGACGTGTATGCATTAGTCCAGCCGGCTTCCTTTGGCTCACCTTGTATCGTTGGGTAGGATGATCGTGGCATTCCTCCAATACCCGTCTTCTATCCCCGCTCGCAACGCAAAGTTTCCAAGGTATATAGTCCTCTTCTTCTGGTTGGTGACCCAGATGGCGATAGATCTGGCCATTCTCTGCTACAAATTCTGATGATTTGTCCGGTTGCTCCTGGATCCGTTTTCCCAGTCGCTGCAACCATGGGCATGAAGGCGGATCTTCCGTTGCCCACCGCAATAACTCCACCGGTTGACGAGAAAGTGCATTTGCCACTATGTTTTGGCTCCCTGGACGGTAGTGGATATCGAACCGGTACTGTTGCAGCTCCAATGCCCACCGAGCTATGCGACCTGTTGGGTTATCAATCGAATTGAGCCACTTCAACGCGTGATGATCCGTGGTCACGTCACGAATCGATGATACTAGGAGGCCATCCCCAGACAACGTCGCAGCTCTTTAACCGAACTGGGGGGTGTTAAACGCTGCACCGCTGAAGCTTTATCTGGGTCTGTGTGGATTCCCTCCTTGATAATAACATGCCCTAGATAGACCAAGCTCCGTTGAAAGAAACTGCATTTTTTCCGATTCAAACGTAATATCGCCGGGCGTACCCGCCGAAACACTTCCTGTTTAGATGTTGGGCGTGTGTTTCTGCCGTAGAACTAATGACGATGATGTCGTCGAAATAGACAAAGGCATGCGGCTCCATTTCCGGCCCGATGACGCTATAGAGGGCGCGCTGGAATTTAGCTGGGGCGGAGTGTAGCCCAAATGGCATCACCTTCCATTGGAAAAGACACCGGCCGGGCACTGTAAATGCCGTATATTGCCGACTTTGTGAAGCCATGGGAATCTGCCAATACCCACTTTTTAAATCTAGTGTGGATATATAGCGTGCATTTCGTAGCCGCTCCAGGAGTTGGTTGATCCGAGTATTGATTATTGATCGTGCGTTCAGTTGCCGATAGTCCACGCACATCCTCGTCTCCCCGTCTTCTTCCCTACCAGGACTATGGGCGCGCTGTGTGGGCTCTTTGAGGGCTCGATCCGTCCATCACGTAATAATTCGTCCACCTGCTCGTTGATTATCTTCTGCATGGCCGGGTTTTTGGGGTAATACCGTTGCTTTACTGGTTTGTCGTCCTTCATGACAATTGTTTGTTCCGCAATTGGTGATACTCCGGACAAACCGTCGAACAACGCTAATTCCTCCTCTAAAAACGCGGCGATCCAGGGCTCCTGGGGACGAGCGCCTGAGTCCGGTGTCTTTTCCGTAATCGTGGCCAGGTTGGCCCGTGTCCTATCTCCTTGTTCCCCATCTGCTATATTCCGTGACGGCTCCGATGGTGGCTCGTCAACCGTCATCCTGACTACCTTCTTGATCGGATTGTTCGCTCGCGCTGTCTCGGCGTCGGCTAGCGGCTCCAGGGCATATATACCGAGCCGCGGAGTGAAATCCCGGCCGTTGTCTGCCCGAGTCGGACTCGGACCCGCCCATAGCGTCTTCCGTTGCTGATCTGAATTTAGTGTTCCCCCTGCGTCCGTGATCGTTACCTTTTTGTCGATCGGTGCGCCAGCTAGCGCCAAAGTTTCCGAGGTTCGTCCTACCGCATCCGTAGCTCCTTTAATACTTTGGACTGGAGCAGCCAGGACATCTGTGTTATCTTTTTCCCGGAGCTCTCCCGTCGCCTTCTGCTCCGGTTGGGTTACAAAGTTTCAAACAGGCGCGCCCGCAGCGCAGCTCCGCCTGTATGCCACAGAAGAAGTCGATTCGCAGGATGACATCGTCCAACACGGTTGGTAAAACTAGTAATGGGAGGAATACTCCCCGCTGGTCCAGTTCTACTCGCGCCAGTAGCGCCTGTGTGACCTCCTTTGCCGACCCGTCTGCCAGAGTAATCCGGGTGCGTACGTGGCGAAGTTCCCCTTGAGTCCCAATTCTCTCGACCACCTTCCTGCTGATGAACGACCGCAATGCTCCCGTATCCAAGGTAGCTACCAAGGGCACGTCCCCTATGGTAACGAAAGCAGCGATCCTGCTGCCTAGCACGCATAGCAGCTGTCCTATTGAGGGGAGTTCGGGTTGCTTTTCGCCTTCATCGGGTCCCCGTCTGGTAGGAGGCGCTGCCCGTTTCCCGACCCCGTGGGTCGACAACACCCGATCGTCCTGGTTCCTTGGCGACCGCATTCCCAGCAAAACAGCCGTTGTACGTTTTGGCATTCTCTGGCGAAGTGTCCTGTTTCACCACAGTTGCGGCATGCCCGTCTCACATCCACTGGCCGCTCGGTTTCCTGGATGACCATCTGTGTCAACTCGTGTCTCCGTGTGAACAGCTGCTATTCGGGTAACAAGTTCTCGTATATGCGATCCAGCTCCTGTTCCGGTGAGTACTTCGCCCGTTGCATCTTAAGCCGGATATCCACCAGAAAGTCCTTATATGCTTCGCCCGGCTGCTGGTGTCGGCTCCGAATGGTGTCTTCCAGTCGCTGAAAGTACCATGTCAGCTCCTCCCGTTTGGCCAGATGTGACTCAATGGTCGGTCCCGTTCGGTCCTGGCTGTTGATACGGACGGGCGCCAATAGCGACGGAATTGGCAGCTGCAGCAGTTCCTCCGCCGACAATTCGCTTTTGGTATCTCAATTCAGGTGACCAGGTGAGGACAGAGGGGATCGTCCATCCTTAGGAGTAGCTGTTTCTCCAAAAGTAAACTCCATTTCCACCAACCGGACCCTCACTTCCTCACTATGCTCACCGCGTGACACGAACGCTGCCAACCGATTCCGTAGCTCCTCTTGGAGCTCGTCCTTCCGCCGTTATGATATCCATCTTACGCCCATGTTGTTCCTTCTGGGCTGATCCTGTATCAATAAACCAATCCTTTTTTTGAAGAATCTGGGCATCCTGTCCAAGTTTCCTTTGCTTTCTTTGTGTAATCCTGTTTGTTGCTGTGAAGCTCCTTGCTGGTGCTTGCCTCGATGTGTTCCCGTAGGCTCACTGTCGCTGACTGTGCCCCGTGCTCTCGATGCTCGTCTTATATTGGGCTGAACCAAAACCGCAATTTATTGTTCTTATTTTCCGGGAGGTAATGCAGATCCCGACAAAAAACAAAAATTTAAAGCGGATCTTGGAGGTCTGACAGGTTCCCGAAACACCTTAAGTCAAAAATGGCGATTTTGACTGGCCTTCTCGCTCACCGCATTAGACGCCGCCCGACTTATTTTTGTGCGGAAACCTCAAAAGCAAGATTTTTGCGTCGAACCCGAAGACTATGAACGACCTCAATGCCAACATTCGTGCCGAAATTGCCGCTATATCACCAGAAATGCTGGCCAATATAATAAAAAATGCCGAAAAAATACCTGGTTTTTGTGTGTCCAATGGCGGCGGTCATTTGATCGATATTATATTCAAAAAGTAATGTAAATCAAATGGAATAAATCAAAATTAAAAAACATCTTTATTTATTGAAATCGGTCAAAGCATTCTCAAGTTATTCAATTTTCAAGTACCAAAGCACTAGATGGCGTAACAACATCTGCAGCCTTTCTGGCATTGTAGCGCCCATTGCTTAACTTTGGTTACTTTGTATGGTCCAAGGTATTCGCATGCTAATTTCCGTTCTTCTACAAACTGTGTGCGGCGAATTGCTACCAAGTCGCCGATTTTATAGTCATACTCGCTTCTGCGTTTTCTGTCATAATGCTTTTTTTAGCCTTCTTGGAATTTGGTAATCTCTACTTTGACTATGCCCGCATTTGTCGCCTTCCTTTATCAAAATTGTCGAGCATTTCCACTTCGAGTATTTCATATACCTTCCTTTTTCACAGTTTTCCTGTTGTGTATAATGTACTTGACGCAATTGATAACAAGCTGCTGAACTTTGCTTTCCAAATATGGTTTAAAGAAATTCTGTTGTATGGCTTGCATCGTCTTCTGAACGGCAATTTGCCCCACGCCTCGGTGATCAATTCTCTTTCCATTACTTTTGGATCCACTACCAGATCAATGCTTCCTACTGACTTGAGCAGTAGCTCACGTTTTAGTTTGAAGTCTTCATATGAGCTTTTATCATTGCATATGCTTGCTGTGCTCTCTTAATGCGCGCTGAGAGTTCTGATAACTCTAGCATGACAAGCTGAGGATATTGACTTAGACTGTCCACATGTTTTAGTCGATCGCCTGCTCGGTGCTCTACCTCCAACTCGAAGTCTTGCAGATAGACAGCCCATTGCGCCACCTCACGTGGTACATCCATTTTTTTCAGCGTCTGTTGCGACGCAATCGGTCAACAACTTAATCGGCACACCCAACATATATTGTCAAAACATCTTGCAGGCCAAGAAAATAGCTTTGGCTTCTAGCACGTAGCTGTGCTGACGAGATTCCGCTGTTGTTGATTTCTTGCTCCAGTAAAATAAGGGGTACAGCTGACCGTCATACCATTGCAGCAGCGTAGCAGCGAAAATATCTTTTGACGCATTAGTGTGTTATTCGGCCTTTGCGTCCCTGTAGTAAATCCTCAGTACAGGTTCGATGGTAAAAGCATCTTTCAACTTGTGAACAGCATTGAGCTCGGCAGATTCCATCTTGAAAGGTGCATCCTTACGCAACAGATCTGTCAGCGGGTTGGCTATCTGGGAATAGCCTTGTATACATTTTCAAAAAAATCCTGTCAGGCCCAAGAACGATTGTAAAGCTTTGATATTTTTTGGAACAGGAAAGTTTCTGACGGCATTGGTCTTTTCTTAGCCCGGCTTAATTTTGCCTAAAAATCAATTGATGTCTGCAGGAAACGGCATTTTTTTCCACTTTATTTTAAGACCATAAGCTGCTGCTGCGTCGAACACTTTTTCCATCTTCTTCATAAACTCATCGGCTGTATCTGCGTGCATAATAATGCCTTCCAAGTAAAGTTCTATAACGTCGTCGTTAATAAGCCTTTAAAAAATGTGGTTTACATATCGGATAAAAACAGCTGGGGAATTGGAAAATCCGAAAAAACGAATATTTCAATACCCGTGGAGTGCGAAAGCAGAGGAAAACAGAAGTACTGCAATTGAGCAGTTTTAATTTTCCCGAAAGGCTTATCGTTGTCGATAACTGTAGAAAAAATACAATTGGAGAATGTGAGGTAAGAGGGTAAGTAACGTTCGATGGATAAGATTTAGGATGTAATGAATAGCATAGCTCAAAAACCAAATAAATCTGCTATTTCTTAATCACAATCAGCGCTTAGATTTTTAAGAGATTGCGAGCTTGAATTTCGATTTTTCAAAAAGACGAGATTTTATATTTTTAAATTCAAAACATTTTTTTTAAATTTCATAATCTGGGAATCAATCAAAGTGAACCCTGACGAGATGACAGTGGGTTCTCTTTTGGGATATAGTCATCAAAAACTGAAAAAATAATATCATAAAAAACTTTCGTTCCTAAATTGATACCTTCAAAAACATCTACATAAAAAGTCTAATTAATCTGCGATAAAGCAAGATATAATAAGAAAATATAGTTTGCTTTGCAGAAAAAATACAATACAAATGGTTATATTGCGTACTTTCACGTGGAGCAACTATAAAGATAAAGTTCAAGTCAACAAGGGGGATGGTAAGGTTTTTTAGGCAAAGTTAGTGGGTCATAATTTGTAGCTTAAGCACTACCGAGTAAAATTTATGCAATTTAACGCACAAAACTGTCAGAATGTGATAGATTATTCTAAAAAGGTTACCATTTTTTGAAAATATTAATTAATTTACATATATATGGAAATAGTATAAGCCAGAAAAAGCAACTTTTGAACGTTTACGAGTATGGCAAACTCAAAAATTTAACAAAAATAAAGTAGTTTTGAAGTGAAACTTTTAAATTATTCTATCAGAAAAGAAGCAGCGCCAAATGTTGAGATGAAATGATACTACTGAACAAGATATTCAATAGCTTTATCCCATTGAAACAAAGATTGATCTACGAGGGGCAACATCTGTATGAAGAGAAAGGAATGCTGGTGATATACTAGCTAGTTTTGTACTAGAGAGAATATTAGCTACGAATGAGATGGAGTCAGCATCACGAATGATGCCGATAAGATTCTAAACCTCAGGAATTCAGGTTGAAATTACGAGTATATTAGGAGTAGGATTTGACGTAACTGATACAGCTGAGCCAGTGCTAGAACTGGGTATAGAACTAGCAGATGGGTCCGGGTCTGCTGTTACCAAATCCTGTGGGATATCCAGAGGACAAGTCGCAGTTGAAGTTGTTAATTCTGCAAGCAAGTAATGCGTGAAGACAGGAGTCAGACGCTTATCAGTAACTGATGCAGGGATACAGACTGACAGACAAGTAAGGATAAATTTCATATTTTCCCTTTTTCGAGATGTACATAAGATCTTTAAAGTTTTAAAGTGAGGTTCCGCATCAGTAAATTCCCGGAATCCAAAGAGTACTTTATCAAATTCTTGCTGGGTGTTGCATAAAAGGACTAGTATGTCAGCCTCAGCAGCTGGTCTAATTTAGGCCATTACGACTCTTTATAGAGTCAATGATATGGCAGCCAATATGACCAAATTCTGCACAGTAAGTCTGCGCCAGAAAGCAAACAAAACACATTTGCTTGCCGTGAGGTGATTCTGTTGTTTAAAGAGCTGTTTGTAGCACAGAAAGTATTCATAATTAAACTTTTGTTTAAAAAACTAGAAGAATGATAAAAAAAATAAAAAAAATTGGGAAAATAAATGATAGGATAAATAAAATTAAAGAAGTTAAGAAAAGATTATAACAATCATATGAGAAATAATATTACAGAGAATAAAGGCAGCACAAAACACAACAGACGCCGAGCCGCACGAAACATTTCCACCGACTCTTGGCAGACACAAACTCACAAACAGGCAAAGAATAATAATAATAAATACAAGCACTTGATTTAAAGCGTAAGCACTTGATTTAAAGCGTAAGCACTTGATTTTGACTTTAATTTAAAAATGGGACCACCTGTTAGAAATGATAACGTTTCCTAAATGCGAATAGATATAGCTGATATTTTCTTTCGAAAAAAAAAATTTGGAAAATTTTATAAAAATCCATTTTCCAAAAATAATGGTTTTTTGTGCTGTATTTCAATTAGTTGACTTTAAAATTCATGGATAGTTATGCGTATTTTAATGTTAAAATCAAAAATGAGCCGACCAAGCTGTTTTAAAGCTAAGCATTTTAAAGCCGAATATATTTTTTGAATCATAAAATTTTCATGAAAATTGGTCTATGAAATTCAAACCTTTTTGTCCTAGAAATGAGATTCTACAGCATATTTCTGGCATTTTGATTTATAACTTCCAAAATATTAAAAAAAAAAAAAAAAAACTATGAATTAGTGTATTGTTTACCAAAATCAATGCAGAAAGGCCTAGTTCATACGATTTTGTATTCAAAATAAATATAATATTTAGTAGTATTTTTTTTTTAGTTTTCCCACCCGTCTGTAGGAGACCAGTCAATGTTACCTCTTCGTTAATAATCACCCCCTAATTACAAATTGCTCTTATACCCCGGCCTTTAAGGTATTTTACATTCAAGCCGATGGAAAGACAGCTGAGAAATGCAACTCAATCCAATTTGCTTTTTGTATATACCGATACGGCTTGGCAATACTAGGTCTGTGAAGTTCATAACATTAGTGTTTGATAGAACTTATACTTTGCTTGTAAGAAAGGTATCAAAAGTAGATCCTTGAGTTCTGCTGCTTTTTGAGTCATAAGTGTTTTCTGCTGGATAAAAATACTAACGTTCCCGAGAATTAAAGATCGTACAGAACATAACGCAAAAGCTTGCTCTACACCTACCCCACAGCCTTTCACGACAGTTAAAGTCACCTCCTAACACATAACTACAATTTATGTTTGTCAGCTTACTTAAGTCAATTTTAAACTGTTGTGTCATCGCCAACTCCAGTGAAGTATAAAAAAAAACCCAAATCTGTCTGCCCGCTTGATTGGTGATGGGGATGGGGAAACAAGCTTTGGCAAACATATTTTTTAATACCACGTGCCCATATTTTATAGGATCGATAAATTCAACAACATTATTAATTGGTATTTTAATTAAATGGGAGCTGGCTAACCAAGTTTCAATAAGAAATTAAGCAAACCATCTTTTTTATTTCATTCGTCTCTGTCAGCAATGCGCACATAATTTTGTGAAGATCCAAAGAAATAGAACATTGATATACATTTAAATAAATGTGCTACAAAACTACAAATACCTAGGGGTGTGCTTGGATAGGCATCTAACCTTCAATAGGCATATTTGAATATCATGCGCTCTGAATTCAAAAGTTGCTAAACTTAAATGGTTTCTTACCTGATATTATTTTTATTTACAAATTTTATTAGGTCCTGTTTGGCGTTATAGAATTTAAATGTATGGCATTACTGCCAGATTCCGAGGATTAACGTTATACTACTACAAATTTGCACGCTAAGCAGTTGATGACTTCAAATTAGTCTGCTTTTGATATGCAGATTTTAGAGTTATTTTCTTACTCAAAAGTCAGGTTTATTATTTGCTTAATAATAAATAGATAGTTTTTGGCTAATATTTGATTTTGAGACTGAAAAAATTTTCTCTGTTTGTGCAGCCGGGAAAAGGCGGTTTGTGTTCGCCACTGCAGCTGCCATATTTATCTAATGAGTTATCCTGGAACTCAGAAGACTTGTGACTACCAGTGCAGGATAAGCATTATACTTTAAGGGCACAGTGGTTTGCGCCATGCCCGAAGATTTAACAATGAATAACTTTGCTCGATTGGCATCGTTAGTACTCAGACTCTGACGTGGTTTATTTTTCAGGTCGATTAGAGTTATTGATTTTTTGTTAAAGTAGACAACGTACAAAACCAAAATAAAAATATATGATCTCTAATCCGGCGAGCAATTTTAAATAGTTCGGGATCCATGCTGTCGAGACAAGAGTAGAAATTTATATAGCCTATTACTCGCCATAAGAAAAATATTCCAATATTTCCATTCTTATAAAAACAGGCTGCTTCATAGTCTTTGGGATGCGCACAATAAAGCTTAACTCCAATTGAGATCTTTTTTATTCAGTAATAGGTGTAGTTTATTGCTTTGCAAATATTGTGCAGGGAAAACCGATATTGATAGAACGTAAATCTTGAATTTAGCGACTATTTGCTCATAATTGTCGTTGTCGGTATCAGCGGTGGAGACGACCGAAATAATTGGAGGTAGCATTCGGGTTCTGTCCAGTGTCTATTTTTTGTAGCTTTTTCTGCATTTTGCTCTGTTAATTTGTGGTTTTTTGTTTTTCCTATGCAATGCACTTAACTTTTCGCCGATACGCATGCAGTTTTGCCGGCTTAAGATCTCATTAAGTCCAAATTAATGATAGAGTAAATAGAACGCAGTAATCTACAATCTACTCCACCACATAGACGGTAGAGTTAGCGTTTTTTTTATTCGATGTTATAATTTTAAAATTTTGAAGGATTACATTGCATACAATGATAACGAGATATGACTTAATACTTTTGACTATAAGATCTAAATACTTAAACTTTTTACTTTTATTATTTAATTCAAATTAATTTGATTGAGATTGTAGTATACTTTTTTAACCATATTGATCACTTGCTATTCAGAAGAACGAAATTGAATCAGTTATTGATACTAATCAATTAAAAACAAACCTATTACATACACTTACCCACCCCAAAAGATTGTAACATTCTTATTTATTTCAAAAACAAATATAAACGTGTCTGAAGATTTATTTAACTGTTTGTCTTCAAAGACACAGTTACTCAGTTAACACGTATTACTTACTGAGTGTACACGACTATAGTTAGTATTACTATGCACTTTGGTGGTAGGCATATTAGACCTACGAAAACTCGATTGATCTCGGTCTCTTCTAACACTTGATTGTTCATTTATTAATCCACTCTTATAGTATGTTTTGTCCTTTTTGCCGCAAAGTATCTCTTTAAACGCAGCTCGGTAGCGCTGTGACATTAAATTATACAAAATTGGATTTATGGTACTAAAAATAATAAAAATTGTATTTAAATAATTTATAAATGTTAGACTAGAACTATTTACCATGAAACGTAGTATGCAAAGCCCGCTATGGAAAAAAGCCATTCATTTACATCTTGAAAATTGACATGTTTCTTAGCGTAAAGAATCCATAATCTTTGCAAGTGGAACGGAAACCAACATACGAAAAATGTTATTACCACCGACGCTGTTTTAAGGGAAATTAAAAAATAAAAAAACAAAAACATAAATAAAATAAGACGAGATCATCCTTAAGACCAAGTACGAAATTCGAATAAAATATCACACATATCCATTTATCTATACCCCTACACACACTACTATAAACTTCAAGACAAGTGAGTACTTAAATATCTTTTGTATGTGATATACGTATATTATTTAAACGACACATAAAATTATGAACACTTATGCAGGGCGTTCTACATTTTGAAATCAAAGTGATATATGTACAAAACTTTATCAAGAACGTAGCGGGAATCACTTTGGAACTTTTCTAAAAATGTTGGTTGTTGATGACTTACTTAACTCAAACTAGTTTCATAAAAAGTGTACCAAATATATGTTACTCAATATATTTTTTGAACCATATTGCGTGGGCTCGGGGTATAAATATATGTACTAGCGTGGTGATAAATGCCTACCTAGCATTCGTATTATAGCTTTTTTCTTCTTCTGTGAATTTCGTGAACCATTTTCTGAGCCTTGTTGAACTCCTGCAACCAATTTCCAAGAGTTTATTCCATATTAATTGTTAAGAAATAGGACATACCCAATATTTCAGTGGCTCTGGTTCGAATTTTAGCGCCCATGAGACCATATAATAATATTATGGTAAACATGGGAATGATGAAAAATATACAGAATGATACCTCGAATAAAGGAAATTTTTCTGAAGAATCCAAGGCGATTGAACAAAATGCAGACTCCAGTATTTGTGACCCATCTGTAAATTCTAAAGAAAAGTGTTAGTTTTCTTTTATATATAACTTTAATCATACCCAATGGATAATCCAAATACTGAATTTCAGTCTTCACACCAAATGGTATTGCGCTTATAAAACTGACAATCCATAAGACTGTAATAATTTTAAGTGCGCGCTTGAAGCCAGACATTGCGTATAAAAGCAAAGGATAACAGATCGCTAAAAACCGCTCCATAGAAAAGGCAACAATAGTAAATACTGAAACGTATGTGCAACTGAAAAAATATACTTTTTAAAAAATTAAGTTTCACCTCAAAATCTTTACTTACGCTTCCGATATAAATGCACGTAGCTTGCAAAATGACCAACCAAATAAATATGGATACTGATGCCAATAAAGAAATATTTCTGCCGGCAATCCTACACACATATAATAATAAGGATAATAATAATAATAATATTATAATAATATTATTATTATTATTATTATTATTATTATTATTATTATTATTATTATTATTATTATTATTATTATTATTATTATTATTATTATTATTATTATTATTATTATTATTATTATTATTATTATTATTATTATTATTATTATTATTATTATTATTATTATTATTATTATTATTATTATTATTATTTTTTTTTTTATATATATTTATACAGAGTAAAGATTAGCTAATAAGATAAGTAATAAAAAAACCAACCTAAGAGTAAGTACAAGAGATCGGATACAGCCAGACTGAACAGGTAATAGTTAGTTGCAGTATGCATAGTTGTCTGACGAATTATTACCATGCACACAAGAACATTTCCCAATATGCCAGTTATAAATATACAACCAAAAATGATGCTTATCTATAAAACCAGATATGTTTTGTATTTATAGTAATTCGATTAAACTTTTTTTAATAAGCTGAACTAATAAAATTCAAGTTAGTCCATAGAAGCTTACCAGTAGTGCTTTATGAAGTGGTAGCATCTGCGGCCCAAGAATAAATTGTGTGTACTCTGCAGTTGTACAATTAATTGTAGAGCACTCAATATCATCCATTTTAGTTACTTGTGCCTCATTTACATCCAAAACGGCAAGATATTCAGTGATATTCATTGTAAACCACGATAGTCATTTTATAAAAGTCTTGAAAATATGTATTTTTAATAATCAAATTATTAAAAGTATAACTACAACCTTCTCCAAATAATCAAAAATTTTCAAAGTTATATATTTAAAGATTATTGTTGATAATATGTGTGTATTGCGATTATTAGACAAAACAACAAATAATTTTCATATTAATTCTTTTGTAATTTAAAATTCCATTGTCAAATTGGCAACTGGATACCAACTAAAAAAGTAGTTCGCTGTTTTAAGTAGCCGGCACGTAATACCGCAATTTCTAACTGAATCTCTTAGATGACAGAAGATTACAGTTCCACAATATCATATCGAGATAAGAATGAGCGGTTTGCAAATATGTACTTTTATACTAACTATGCACCAAGGTGAGTAATTAATCTTTTGAAAATAACTACATGTATACATGTATACATGCAAAAGGGTTAAAAATCCTCCAAAATATGCGATAAATAATTAAAAAAATATATTATATTAATATGAATAGATTAAAAAAATATTGAAACACACCTTATTAAACATTAATTTTGAATAGAAAGGATGGAATGGAATTATGTTTGCAACGATGAAACTTGGACACACTTTACTAGTTTAATATATAAATGTATATATAACAAAAGTACATATTTAACATTGCATATTATTACATATTTAACATGAAAACAAAATCGAAGGGACACTTCAAGCAGCATCACACTACCTTCCCACCATCTATTTTCCTCCCACACACTACCTTAGAACAATACATACTTATCAGCCATTTTCAATGGGTGAAGGGTATACATAATTGTTAGTAATTTTTTGTAATGAGGATATCAGCTGTTTGATGTGGCAAGTGTAGCAAGAAATGAGCTTCTCAAATATGACGCAAGTACCCTGTGATAATTAGAATATATGAAACCAAATCGCTTGTTTGTGTAAGGAAATGTTAATAAGAGATAAGATAAGAAAAATATATTTTGAGTGAAATGTACAAGAACTTATTAATGTAGTATGTGGGAAGCATAGCTCTACCAAAAAAGAAGTACACAGACAAAATAAGATAAATGCACAAGGTCACACAAAAAACAAATTTATGTCAGTAAATCTGAATTAATTTTTTATTTTACATAATTAAATTTAATGTATAATGCTTAATATATAATAATGACAACAAATCGCGTAACTCTATTACGCCTTTAAGGCTCCCTAAATAGAAGCTTCTAAATAATTTCCTTATATTTTTAATTATTTTGAATTATATGATTGAACTTCACTTTTTTATTCTTAATAATGCAATCTCAACACCTACTATCAATTAGGCATTTGACTCGGAGACCTTTATTAGTTTTTATACATTGTATAAAAATATACTTATAATTTCGGCCAAATTTTTATTTGTTTAAATATTGTATGGAACAGCTGAAACAAATAAATATCAAATAGCAATATACCGTTAATATGTGTACTAAAGATTTGGTATAGACATTGCGCTGTATGGCCGTCGCATCAGTAGTTCGTATAAAAAAGAGCGATACAGTAATATTAATGTCACGGTGAGAACTGTGACAAATATCTGTGACTTAAGACTGTGTGTACAATTTTAATCTGCATATTTGGAAGAGTTCAGTTGCCCTCTAACTGTAATAAAGATTAATGTGTTCGCTTGCACACAGATCGTAATTTTTGCCCAGGTGCAACTCCAAGACCTTTTCCCAACATGTATGTACGTGCCGGTACATCATCAAAAATGCGTTGCGTGCAGTTTTCCCGATAATATTGTATAAGAGATAGCTTTCCCACAATAAAGCCAAAAATTATGCACTGCATTTTAAAACATTCTTTAATAAATAATCATTAATTTTGCCCACCCAAAAATCGATATCGATGCTCTCAAAAATTCTGAAATTTAACCCAATTATATAAATAACAAAAACTTTATGTTACATGCAAATATACTGTTCTATTCATGGACACCGGAGGCTTTAGTTGCAAACCAATCGTTGCTAATTTGGATCGAATCATTTATAACCAAATCTTGTTCGTTCACTTATTTTGTGGATATTTTTAAAAACACGTGTAGGCTCAAATGTTTCTACTTGTAAGCTGTTTGCTAGAAACGTTTATCGCTTAAAGCATTGTTTACCACAAGTCTGGGTCATTTGCTTGTAGCGCTTTGTGTAAGCAGAGTATTAATAATAATATCGCAGCAATTCGTTAGTGCGAACAAAACAACACGTTATTGATTTTAGCGGCCTAACACGATTTTAAATAGC
The DNA here is from genome assembly GCA_035045065.1 of Hirtodrosophila trivittata. Classification (NCBI taxonomy): domain Eukaryota; kingdom Metazoa; phylum Arthropoda; class Insecta; order Diptera; family Drosophilidae; genus Hirtodrosophila; species Hirtodrosophila trivittata. The sequence continues at coordinate 1,098,849 of JAWNNK010001459.1, read as the reverse complement.
GATAATCGATAGCTATAATAAAAAAAAAATATACTGACATTACAAAATTCCAACATGTATTTTGTCAATCAACTGTCAACTATTGTCAACATTTCGATACAAATAATATTTTTTGTTGCATACATACAAAAAATAGTACAAAATATAAATATGGCATAATACATCGTGGTGGTTGCATGATGTGCTTACTCAAATAACTCAAAGTTTTTTTTTATCTAACTAGCTTGCAGCAAGTAAATTTAAAGAGGTTCCCTTCAAAAACCCTCATTAAATATATTTTACTTAGATTCTTTATTTCGATAAGTCCAAAACGATTACCGTTTTTGCAGTGGGATTGTACGTAGCGAATACAAAAATACCAATCGAGTCCTAAAAATCAGTTAGTACGAAAATACAGTCTACGAAAAATATCAGACGGTGACAACCTTAAAGTACTTTAAAAAAAAGCATATCAGCAATCTTGTGTATGGGTATGTTCCAAGTGAAATGATTAATAGCTGAGCCTGTTATGACGTCACATTAAAATATTTCGATATAAGGTTGGTAAGCGGTCAAGTGGTATATAACTTGTCAGTTGGATTTAAATTTAAGGGTACGTATTTTTCTATAGATTGTATTTTATCCATAGTAAATTATATATACTGTAAGTAAAACATCCTATAAATTGGTGGTTTTCACATTAGTTTTAAAAAAACAATTTTTTAATAATCATAAATATAATTATGTCAGAAATACAAAACTTAGTAAATGGCGAGAATGTAAAACTGTATTAACGATTTTTAAATTTAGTCGTAACATTCTCAAGAATTATTGAAAAAAAAATTTTAAAAACCTTCAAATAAAAGGTCTTGCGCTGTCACCGGAAAATTAGGGTAGGTTACTTCTTGCTATTGATTTGATTTAAGTTAGTTGTTTTTACTATAGAATATAAATATAAAATTACTTTAAGCTTCCTAAAAACTACGACTATAAATAATCATTCAAACTTATCTTTTAAACTCAGCTTAGAAGTCTAGAAGTCATTTAAGTTTGAATCACGAAAAGATGGAAATTTTTACGGAATTTTCTTAAGAATTTTAAAATTTATAAATCAAAGAAAACCCAAAATTAATTTTTTAGTTTTGGATTAACTTATTGTATACATAACTGCACTAATTGCATATTAAAATTGAAAACAGTTATAAAATTTTAAATGAGATACATATATTTTTTCGACATTTTATTTTATAGTGTTTTTCTGAGAGTTTTCTTTTATTTCTATAATTAAAATATCATTCATTAGTACCAATGAATAAACGACATTTATACCATTTTGTACTTAAACTTGTACTTTACTTTTGTAAATATAAATTTATATGGTATTCTCCGAATTTATAGTAAATGAATCCATAAATCTATACTAAAATAGTAATAAAGCAATCAGAAATTCAGAAAAACCGTTTATTCTCGTCATAATATCTCTGTAAATAAAACGTCGTTTAAGGTACCATTATTAAATTAAAATCGATTGAGAGAGAGAGAGAGAGAGAGATATTAACAGAAAACCGACCTTATATTCCATTATCCCTCCAATTCACTGATTAACTCATAGCTAAAGGTGCAATCTGTATGTAAATTATGGTAGCCTATGTTATCCCAATCTGAAGAAATTTATATCAACTGCATAATACATAAAATACACCATTAATAATCACTATTTTCTCAATTCGGACCTAAATAGTTACAAAGTTAATACTTAAAATTTTAAAAAGTGCAAAAAAATTTCTGCTTTTTTTAAGCTATCCCAAGCTCATGTCAACAAAGATTTAGTTGCTGTTCCGACAGCTATAAATGACCCAGTACTCGTTACAAGGTTCAGTTACTTTAATATTGTTTAAATATAGTATGTTACCAGGCTTCCGACATTTTTAAAAGAAGTATATACACTTTTGCACTTTTTTGAATAACCACGAAATTTTCAAACGCCTGCAAAATGCATATTTCATAAATTATTTATTTATGTGACAGATTTTAAAAATGTATGTGTCAAATCGCTGCCCATCTTATGAGCAATTGGTTTTTAAGAAAAAGTTCGTAAATGTAAATGACGTACTAGCAATTATATTTTTTAATGTGTGTAATATTTCTTGACGTTAATAAAAGATTGAAATTTTAAAATATCTATGTTGATTTTATCAGGTCAACATCCGGTTATAGGCAAGAGAAAAATTTATATTTTGCTTGAGTCCGTGTGTAAATTGTTTAAGATTTTGGATGTAATCGTGGTTATAAATAAATATTAGGACAGTGAATAACTATAATCATTATCTCTTAACTTTATATTACAAATTACAATAAATTTTATTGGTTAGAACAATTTATAAATATACCACACAAAAGCCGTTGAGCTACCGCTACTATGTGACCAATTAACAGTTTTTTACATATTTAAGAAACTAATCTCATTTGTAGGTTATTAAAATGTGACTCGTTACATTAAGATACAATATTACTTTATTATATATCGCTCATCTCTAACTAGTACCACTCTTGTGTAACAAAATATAACAAGAATAAGTCAAAATATTACTGCTAAACAAAATATTTAAAGTGCTTTAAAATATGCAATATTTAAATTAGATGTTTAAAAGCCTGCCAATCCGAATATTAGCAAAAATACATCTTAAAATCATTTACCACAAAACAAACACAGATTATCGATAATTTCCATTTGTTGGTGCGGGGACGGCTACTTATGTGGCGGTATATTTTGTAAATTTCTTGTAATATTTAATAAATGTGATATTGTTTTTATATATGCTTTAATATTTTACAAATATACTGCATAGCTATTGTCATGCCTAATTTTTGCGCATAGCGCAGACTTCTATATTGTGATTTCTATGTAACTTCCCAGGCGGTTTTCCACATCTATGACATCATAATCAGTGTATACAATTTGTGCGTTTTAAATAGTTCCCATTCTGTGACACCTCGAAAGGTTAATTGTGTAGTTAGAAAGTGCAAGGGAATTCTATTTGTAGTACATTTACTCAATATCTTATATGAACGTACTTATGCACATAAGTATTTTTCTGCATATGTAGGTGAGTACATCAATAAGTACTCACATATAAACGCGTGTCAGTGTGTAATTGGATGAAAAGCAGAAGTAGGCGTAGTTTGGTGCAATAGGAATTTATGACTCATAATTAAGATACACCCCAAGAAACAAAATCCAACAATATGACAGCTGTTTTTTCAGCTAGTTCAAAATACATACATACTCTGGCTTATACATGCATATGTATTTATGAATGTAAACTCAATATCCATACATAAGTATTAACATGTTAGAGCACAGGCGCAGTAAAATATCAATAGTAATAACTTTTGCGTTTAGAGGAAGTGATGCATTAAAATTAATTTCACAACTTTATATTGTAAGAGTCCTACGACGAAAATTATTATCGATCCAAATAAAATCGACGGAATACGTATCTGGCATTGTTATTGTTGGTTAAATTTACCTACTATATACATATATACTATTCATATATATATATTTATATATATACAAGATTGTTATTATTATTTATATTTGTTCAGATTCCACCTGTCCATTGGTTGTTGAAAATATCGCAAAATTGGACAAACCCTTTGCGACTTTGTACGACAAAGAGAGGTCGTACCTACAAACAGTAATTGGGAGGAAAGCGCCTTCAGTGAAGATGGTGCTACTTCCAGTACCTCGCAACCTCAAAGGTTAGTTTTAGACATAATACAATGTAGCTTTTACACAAAGAAATTAAGAAAATAAGTTTTCTCAGCATACTGATTATTAATTACCCTTCAGAGCATGTTTAAATAATTGTACGTATGTGTATTAAATATGTGATCTTAGCTAAAAAAAAAAAATATAAAAAAAAATTTGAAAACAGTGCCATTAAATACAATAATAATTAGCATATGTAATGAATAAACCCGTAATACGTATCAAAAGCTCATTCCCGCTCACATGACGACTGCGTCACACAGGATAAAAAATCTTTGCCTTCGTACCAGTATCAACAACATACAAGCAGTGTAGAAGGCACCAAAGGCAATACAAACTAGCAATCTTTTTGATGACAAATAAATATGTCGGTAATTGTTTTGCACTTAGTAAGACAAAAGATGGGTTTTTATATGTATATAACAGAACAGGGCTACATCGACTCGACTATTAATGATGATCAACAATATTTTGATACAACTTTATTATAGTCTTTTGCTTACTACCCATTCTTAATGGATTAAGTTTATAAACAAGTAAGATAAGTAATTAAGATTATTGACGTTGGGTATCCAGTTATTGAATAATTTACCTTCATTGGAATATATATCTTGTATACTTAACATTCATTTAATTACCGTAATGATTTAATTGACTTCAAACCGTACCAAAAATAAGTAGTTACTTATTTACATATACATATGTACAAAAATAAGTAGTTACTTATTCACATATACATATGTACAAAACTAAGTAGTTACTTATACATATACATATGTACGAGGGCTCGAATATTTTTTTTTTTTATCAATGTGTTACACATTTCATAAAAAAATTAACATATTAATATATATGACATTTAATTGATTAATATTTTCTTATGCCTGACTGGAGTTGATATTCAAAATATTGTTGTTATTATCGCATGCGTGCAACTTTTTCCAAATTGTAAATAATAATGTATCTTGTTTTAAAAGTAATATATTTTCCTAACAAAAGTATTCATTGGGGTGTATTTTCCAGAAATAACTCAGATATTTCTGGTGAGGAACAAATTGTGCAGAAGCTAAAATCCAAAACCTGGAACAGTCTGCTTCAAATAAAGCTACCTCCCCAAGGAAAATCATAAATCGAACTTCTAAATCAAAAAGCACGGCGCAAAAACGCAAAAACCATCGTAAACAGGAATCTTCACATGAGGACATTAGTAAAGCCAATACACTGTCTCAAAATCAACAAGCAACCCCAGCAGTAGAAACAGCTTGGCCAACATCTCATAGTAAAAATAATATTTGGAGTCGGTTACTGCGCCAGTTTTCAAGCAGCGGCGTAACCAGCAGTACAGTCAACACAAAAAATCCAAAGGATCAAAACAGAAACGATCCAAAAACTTACAGCTGCAAGCTAGACGACCCTGTGAAAGTAACCAATTTGTCCATAGTTGCAGAACACAATGAAGAAACAATGGATGGGGAAACGCAGCATTCTGACGCAGTTCACACTCCGAGCTCTCAAGACGCTGAAGTAGTATCCACTGAAATCAGTAAAGACATGCCGGCTAGACATGTTTCCCAGTCCTCGTCTCCAACTGTAAACACCAAGCCAAAAAGAATGGAAACAAGAAAATCATCTTCTGATACCGGTCTGGAGCCCATGCTAAAACAGCACTCGGGGACTGGCCCCCAGTCCATGACCGGCCCAATACCGTTCAAGGTGCCATACAGCAAAGGAAACAAGGCGGCAATGGGGACAGACAATTATGTGCAGACTATACGTTTTGTGCGAAAAAATGTAGAGCAATCGAACAGAAGTGCCAACCCATTGCAATTTGAGGAACTGGAAACGGAGTTTCCCCGCGATTACGATGATAACATTGAGATGCTGTCGCGTGAAGCGGAACATCTGGAGGAACAGTTTCGGACACCAACTCGATCCAATACAACTGATTCTGCTAATCAACAGGTAGTTGGCATCATTGAGACGATAATAACCGAGGCATCGCGCAGTGTGAAGATTGAGAAGGCCCAAGTTGATGCATCAAGCAAACCTGGCAACAAACAATCAAGTGGTGTTAAGCGCGTAGGCTTCCAAGTAGAAGAGAAACTCGATATTAAGGGACCTCATGATGAAAGTCAGCTTAAAGATTTGGAGGGTTCGTCCAAGGAGCCTGAGAGTGGGGAAGTGATTTCAGGGGATGTGACTGTTTCTGAAACAGAGACATCGGTGTCGCAACAGCCATCATCAGCATCAACCGCATCAGCCACATCGTCAGTTACTTCGCTAACAAAAGAGCGAAAGAGTGATGAAGATGATGATCCAGTTGCAATGTCACCTTGCGGACGATTTTTCAAATATGACAAAGAAGTTGGTCGTGGTTCCTTTAAAACGGTTTATCGCGGTCTAGATACCCTAACCGGAGTGCCGGTTGCTTGGTGCAATTGCTGGTAAGTCAAGACAAATGATATACTTCATATTTATCATGCTTAACGTTAGTCGTAAGTATATTTTAAAATACTTTTAGAATGAATTTATAATTACTAATTAATGTATGCAACAGTAAAGTGCATATGTACTGTGTACACCATGTATAAACCACTCATTTTGTTTACGTGCAAATATTATTTAAGGAATTCCTTATTCAATCAATATGTTATAAAGGGAATGCTTTATTCAATTAAATGATCAATCGATTATTCCATTTTATAAGAGAAATTGTACATTATATTTGCAGGATAAACAAGTAAAAAAAAGCGAACGTACCAGATTCCGAGAAGAAGCAGACATGTTGAAAAAATTGCAGCATCCAAACATAGTGCGTTTTTACACCTACTGGGAGTTCCCTCTTGGACGCAAAAAGAATATAGTGCTAGTCACCGAGCTAATGTTATCTGGTACATTAAAGTCGTAAGTAGGATAATAAATACATTTTACTGTATTGAATGCAATTTCTAAATCTAAATGGTTTCTTCTTAGGTATTTAAAACGATTTAAAAAAATACACCCAAAAGTATTAAAGTCATGGTGTCGTCAAATCCTAAAGGGTCTTAACTTTTTACATACTCGTCAATTTCCTATAATTCATCGTGATTTGAAATGTGATAATATTTTTATAACTGGAACCACTGGTAGCGTTAAAATCGGTGACTTGGGTCTGGCAACTCTAAAAAATAGGTCCCATGCAAAATCTGTGATTGGTACACCTGAATTTATGGCGCCCGAGATGTACGAAGAGCACTATGATGAATCAGTTGACGTTTATGCTTTTGGAATGTGTATGTTGGAGATGGCCATATCCGAATATCCGTACAGCGAGTGCAAAGGCCCTGCCCAGATATACAAGAAAGTGATATCCGGTATAAAACCTGCAGCGCTCTCAAAAGTAGAAGATCCTAATGTACGCGATATCATAGAACGTTGTATTGAGCTAAAAAAAGAAGATCGCCCACGGTGCAACGAACTGCTTGAGTCAGAATTTTTTGATGAGGACATTGGAATACGTGTGGAACCTACTGCCTCGGAACAGTTCCTCTCGGATCCCAGTATCAATATAATTGAGTTTCGCTTGCGGTTTATGGATCCAAAAAAGCGCTCATCTCGATATAAGGAAAACGAAGCCATCCAGTTTGAGTACAATATACAGCACGATGAATACGAACATATTGCGCAAGACATGATGAAGGAGAACATTATTTCGGAAGATGATTCTCGCGCAGTAGCTCGTTTACTAAAGGTGCAGGTTGTCTCTCTGCTTAAGGAACGAGCTCAGCGTCAAACGCAAATCAAGTTGCAGAATGAAAAGTCGCGTTTGGAAAAGTTGGCACTGCAAAAGCAACGTGAAAGTTTGCCATCGAATGTTGAGGAGGAGGATGACGAAGAAGATGAATCTGAAGATGAGGAGGATGGCGTTAAATGGAATCAACGACTAAAGATGAGCCTGCTAAACACAGACTCTGAGACAAGTTTGATCACATCTACAACCTGTGCAGATTCACAGAATCTGATCACTAGATCAAACACTTCTATTCAAAATGGCAGCAGCCAATTGCAACAACAGCAACAGATTTCCCAGTTAATGCCAGGACAGCAGAAAGTCATTGTATCCCCCGCTATAGCGCAAGTGCAGCAACATTCAACAACAGTTCATTACATACAGAATCCTCAGATAGCTTCATATCAAAATGCCACCAACACTATGCAGGATATTACTAATGGCCATACTCAGCTTAGCTCACCCACTGCCAATCAACAACAGCAGCAGACAACTCAACAACCAGTAGTTCAGCTACAACCACCACAACAATCTACACCGTCGGCACAATTATTAGCTCAACAGGTGCAAGTGCAATCAGTCGGAGTTCCCCATCAACAGAAACAGCAGCAACCGTCTGCTATTATTTTGCAACAACAGCAGCATCTGGCCGAACAGCAAAAAGTTCAGCAAATACCTTTGCAGCAGCAACTGCAAAATCTTATGCACAGCAATTTACCGACACCAGACCTTCAGCAACATCATCAGCAACAACAACAACAACAACAACAATATTACCAGCAACAACAAGCACAGGCGCCGCTTTCGATGCATAATGTACAGATTTCACAGCAACAGCCTTATGCTATGCAACTAGCACAACAACAACAAATTCTACCACAACAGCAGCAGCAGCTACCTGCATCACAGCAAATGCAACCTCCCCAGCATCATATTCTACCGCCACATAATCAGCCATCTATTTCACAGCAAGCCATGCAACAATCTATTCAAAATCCGCCTCTACAGCAACAACAAATACAGCAACAACAAATTCAGCAGCAACAAATTCAGCAACAACAAATTCAGCAACAACAAATTCAGCAACAACAAATTCAGCAACAGCCAGCAACCCAGCAACAGATCATTCAACAACACCACTTACATCAACTTCAACAGCAGCAACAGTTTGCTCAGCAGCAGCAATTTCTTTCAAATTCATTAACCCAGGCACACCAAATTCCAATTTCAACGCACAGCTCCCAAATATCGATGCAGCCCCTTGTTTCTGGTGGTGCTCAAATCATGGCTCAACAGCAGCCAACAGCTATGTTAATTCAAGGACAGATGCAACTGCCTTCAACAATCAATCAGCACCCTTTACCAGCTACATATAACCAAACTCAGATAACTCAGCAGCAGCAAAAACAAATTGTTCAGCCAATTACAAATGTTGCTGATGCTCAACAGCAACAAAATCAACAATTAGCCAACTATGCAGCTGTCTCTAATCAATTGCAGCAGCAGTTCCAGACATTGCAGCAACAGATACCTTTGGAACAACAACTTCAGCAGCTGTTGCATAGTCAACCACAAGCTCAAGTTGTGCAACAGGCACCACTAAAAGCCGAACAACATCCACAACAGCAGTTAACAAATAAACCAGTCAATCAGCAAGCGACAGCTCTATCCCAAGAACATGCAGCAGTTGCTGCTCCTCAAATGAACTTCGATTCTGCAACGCCAAGTATCGAATCACAGCAGACAGCAACAAATCCTGTAGACGCCGAAAAGCAGCAAAAACAACAAGTACAATGTGCTGGAGCACGTGCACCTAAACCACGACGCTCTAATCGCAGTGGAAATGAACGTATACCAAAGCTTAGTGTAACCAGCGTGGACGAGGGAAGCGTCATTAATTGCCACATGGAAAATAAGCTTAAAACAATAACTTTCAAGTTTGACATTAGCGATGTTAATCCAGTTGAAATTGCTAACAAATTGGTAAGCAAAAGGCAAAACCTACATTTACCGGCTATGTCTTGATTAAAATTCTTTTAGATTGCGCAAGACTTACTGTCAAATTGTCAAAGTACTGTCTTTGTGGATATGATTAACGACATTGTTGAGCAAGTTAAGCAGAATCCACAACAAATTCCAGTACCAACAACTTATCGCCGCAACATTGAGAAGGTACTTAAATATGCATTAATCACGGATATCCTTTCTGTTGTAATTGTAGTAATAAGGAATAATGTAGCCTTCCAAATTTTTGGTTTGCTTCACATGTTCCAAAGATATTGCTTTAAATCGGTGCGGACTCAGATTTTATTTACAGCACTTCGATTTCATCGGACCAGTATATTCAAATAGTTTGGGATATTTCACTTAAACTTGATTGACTTGATTGAAAGAAGAGAACGTGAATTTGCAGAAACTGCCTCTTCATTATTATCCAAATTTGTTTTTCACTTGGTGGTTCCTATGATCTCCAACAACAATGGAATAAGAGCAATCCACTTATTATAAATTCATATATATTTTGTTTCCATTAATTTTTTATACGAGTAACTTTCTGTAAATTCTCGATATGAATACACTTTTTTAACATAATGATTGTATGTTGTATATCTCTACTACTTAAACAAAACAGGTCCGTCACGCGTCTCTAACTCGACAGCGTTCCACATTTAGAACACATCAGAGACATAGATCTGTAAGTGTTAACAGTGCAGTTAAGGGCTTATCTATATTTCGTATATATACATAAACAGCAAAAAACCCAAATTTCTTTACTTTCGACGAAAATGTTAAGTATTTATGATTTCTTAGTGTTTTTAAAAGATGTGTTTGATAATTTATTGCATATTGAATATAATGCTCGATTTGAAGCACCCATATAACTGCATATTATACGATATTGATTAATAATGTATAATATTTCAAAAGATTTTATAAAAACAAAAATAATTAATTTATAGTTATTTATACTTATAGTTTCGCTTTTAAATAAAATTGTTGTTGGTAGTTCAACTACAATTCTGGCAATGTAATTGGCATATAAATAAGTTTATTTTCTTTTTTTTCATAAAGTTGCGATATGAAAAATTCATTTACAATTTAAACATAATGATTCTTAAAACTTTGCTATTTTCGACATCATGGTATAGAAATTGTTTTATTCTGCATCTATAATTGATTTTAAATTCAATTCACGTTTAGCGTTATTATTAAATAATAGCAAGGACCCATTGTAGTTTATTAGGGTGAATAAATTTCATTGCTCTGTTTTCATGTTTCCTTAATATGCCCTTTTTGTTTCACACGTATTTAAAGCTTATACACCTTCGCATTTTATTCGAATCCTCTTCAAAACTGAATCCAAAAATAATAAATTGTTGTATTAATTTATATATATATATGTATATAATTTCAACGAACCAATTATTTTAGCGGGATGAAACCGCCAGCGACATTACTAAGATGTTTGAGCCAACAGCACACGGCACAGAAGCCGCGGGAACAGGAGTAATTGAAGCAACTGCTGATGGAATTAATACTGAACAGCCATGCGTTGATGAGTCGAGAATGCGCGAGTCATCAGTACGAAGTAATGCAGAATTGCAAATAAAAACAGTAACACCACCAACAACTACTTCAACAATGTCGTCTTCTTCTACTGCCTCGCGGGACGCGGGCAACATAAGCAATGACGTGACATTAGGTTCTGGGTCCGTGTCTCGCAAAACAAGCACCGCCTCGGAGTATACGTCGCTATCTATTGACTACATGCCCGACAGCGTCATTACGCCAACAGGAAACGATCCATGTCAGCCGCTTGTTAGTGGCACAGAAAAATCGCAAGCCGAACAGAAGGCACGCCGTCTTGCGATAAGTCGGGTCCAAATGGTTTTGGAGTCGACAAGGAGCGAGGCAAAGCCTAGAAGCTTAAATTTGCCATTGAATCGTCAATTGAATATTGTGGAGGATTTGAAGCATACCAGAAGCTTGGATGACCTAAGCGAAGTCAACATTACATTCGAGATGCCTACCAGCAAAGCTGTCAAGCAGGCTACTGAGCATTACACGCAAAAAGCCAATAAATATAAAGAGACTGGCGTTCAAGTAGGCGCAGTGCAACCACCGGGTGCCGCTAATACTTTGGAGAAGCTTAAAATCGAACTAGAAAACATAACGCATGCCCATGCGTTCGCTTCTGCCGTAGTGGCCTCTATTAACAACCGGCCCAGCACTTATCAAGCTACACCTGCAATCGTATCGATGAAAGCTATGTCCGCTCAGCAGCATATCCAGACAGAGACAGTGGTTGGTAGTAAACATTTTGTTTTGTGTAATTGTAATACGTAGTGTGAATTTGCGCTTAATTTTATTGTGTATTGTGTAGATTTGCGTGTTTCTTTATGTACACAATCATTTTTACTTACTATTAATTTTTATTTTTAATGTGTGTATTTCATTTATATTTTTTTTGAATTAACGGATTCTCATTGCCATTTAATATTACATATGAATACGTAAGCTAATGTTCGATAAATTTTGTATCGGAATCTTAGCTACTACATGCATATATATGTATTCATATCATTCTATTCATTGTATGAAAATCTTAAATCGAACTCAGTAATACTGTAACGATTATTTAAAATTTTTCTTAAACTTTTTGCGCTACCACGCCGTTACTGACGACTCTTACGCTTCACTAGTAAATTGTTTTTTAAATTCCTTCTTTATGTAATATCCGATTGCTGTAAAGTTTTACCACAGATCTTGAATGTGCCTAACCAACACTTTAGCTTTAAAAGTCAGGCTTTTAAATCGATTCTTTGGGTTTACGGGGTTGACTCTTCAAGCTAAAAATAAAATAAATTTAATATGCGTGGGTTAACATAATATTCTGATATCCCTAGCTCTTATTGTCCTCAGACATTAAAAGGTTCATTCGTACGCACAGATAAACAGAGACGACCAGATATATATAAACTTTGTGGAATCGAGGATTATTCCGCGTCTTACATGCTTGGAAAACTTTTATACGCTTTTTACCTATTTTAAATAAAAGTTTAGTGAATAATAAAAAATAAAAAAAAAACAACCTTTATCACTACTGGTTTCGGTGAACTTTTTCTCGATTTTATTAAAACATACTTGTAGTTAAAATGTTGTATTTATTTATGTACTAATGCTTTTCGTTTTGGTCACCTTTAAGTGCTGTATAGGTTGCTCTTAAGACAATATGAAGCGACATGATTGCGCGTACATTTCTAATCCTGTTTATTATTATATTTTAATGTGCAGATTATCAAACCAAACAACTCGGGAGGTAACAGTGGTTCAACTGCCTTTGGACAAACAGAACCCACAGTTCTTTTAAACTCAGCACGTGGTTCATCGGTTTATAACTCTCGACGCACGTCCATTGACAATAGCATTGGCTCCGATATGCAGTTGACTGCTACAAGCCTAAATATAAACCACGAAGCAACCGGTACTAGCATGGATACAATGGCCAATACTGAGGCTGGTCCCCCTGGCAACGACAAAAAGTTAACCAAACAGGAAAGCCTGGACAAATTGTCCAATACTTCAAATATGAGCGGCGAGTGCAGAAACGGAGCATTTAATTTAAATTCTATAGCAGATCTGGAAAAAAAATTGGCTGCATTACGAAATGCAGATAACACAGAAGAGGTAAAACGGATTCAAGTTACATGAACATTTCCCTTCGTTAAATGTACATCATAAATTTTGCAGGTGCCAGTTTTAACAGTGATTGCTTCTAAACCAGCAGAGGATTCCGTAGCAGGTGTCAATTCTCGGAAAATATCAAGATTCAGCGTAAGTCGTGTTCAGGAACAAAAGACTTCAATAGACGAGGCGGCTCAACATCAACTAAAGATTGATCTTCACGCCGCTGGTGGCCAGGGCCAGGGGCATAACTATAACACAAGCAGCACCGTACAGAACGGTAGCATGGTCAGCACTCCTACTGAACTTATCAGTTCACCCCTACAAAACGTCCCAGTGGCCATTAATAACATCCAACTAATTTATCAGCAGCAGAAATCAGCACCACCCGGTGTAGCTGTTAACGTTATGGTCCCTCAAGTAATGCAAAATGGTGCCCCGACTCAGTCTTCAAATCTTCAAATGCAGCATATGCAACAGACACAACAGCAGCACCAGCAGCACCAGCAGCAGCACCACCAGCAGCACCAGCAGCAGCAGCAACACATGCATTCAAACATGGCACAGCTTCAACAGACAACTTTAAACACTCATCCACAAATGGTCAATACCTTGCAGCAGCAAATTTCCTTGCAACCATTGTCCCATCAACAAACCCAGCAGTCAACTCAACTCATATCTCAACAACAGCAGCCCCCACAGCAACCGCAGCCAATTTTACTTCAACAGCAAGCTCCTCAGCAATATACGTTACCAACATCACAGCCGGCACAGCAGGTGCAGCAGCATGCCCCACAGCAATATTTGCAGGCGCAACCCACTCAAATGCATCAGTTATCACCACTTATGATGGGGATAGGTGTAGGCGTGTCACAAGCAATGCAACCACATCAACTAGCGTCCATATCAGGGGGAATGCCTACGCAAATTGCTGCCTCGCATCAGCTACTCCAACAACAGCAGCAGCAAACGTTGCAGCTGCAATCACATCTACAGCAGTCACAACAATCTGTATCAGCCATGTACAACCAGCAACAGCAGACAAATTTTCAAGTTTCTGCAACAGGTCAACTGCTGCAACAAGCACCGCTGGTAAGCACACAGCAATCAACGCAGTCCATGCAACATGTGCTACAGCCGCTATTTAATCCAGCTGTTGCTGAAGGTGAGTTCGGTGTCTGTTTCTACTGTATATAAATTCAAGTATAACATTTTATATTCGCTACTGTAGTTACAGAAGAACCCGTGTCACTGGCAGCTACTCATCCTCACCTGTTGCCGAGCGATATTCAATCGGTAAGAAATTTAGTTTGATTTGCTTTGGGTTAACCAAATTAATCACATGTTTGCAGGACATAAAGCATAATCTGGATTCATTGGTAAATCAACTGTGCAATACACGATTAGGCACAAACCAGCATCAGCGACTGCTACTTTTACGTCAACGGCAGCTTATAGAGGAAGATGAGCTGCGTTTAAAGCACTATGTGGAATACGAAAAGTTTCAGAAGGCATTGCGACAAAGTAAGATCTAGTTACATCCTATTGAGTTAAAGCATATGTTTTAATAATATGCTTTCTATTAATGTTTTAATAGCTCTAAATGCAAACGGTCCAGCTACTAACGCATACTATTCGCCAGCTGCTGCTCCAGTTCAAACAAACTTGACAGCACCCGCACCAGCGGCAAATACTACATCTACAGGGTCTACAAATACTTAAATATAAAAACCATTTTGAATTGCCGTATCACGCATTCATGATAAACCATAAACATTGCTACCCAAATGTTCGGCAACTGAACTGGCACGATTTCGAACATCTGGTTTTGAAGTTAGTTATTAAGTTAAAAGTTGCCGAATTTTAAGGGCATTGTCTGTAAATATGTAGTCACACAATTTTGAGGTTGTTTGCCATTGTTTCGCTTCTTGTTTAATTTCCTTAACTTTTTCCTATTTTCCTATAGCATTGCATGCTGTTTCTTCTCATTTCTTTTTAAACCAAAAAAAAGTTCTGAATTTCATTTAAGCAAATTGTAAATTTGATTAGCATAAAATGTAAATAAATATTTTAAAAGTATCTTATACATACATCATACATCAATATTCATAACAATTATTACATTTACATTTATATTTATGAATATATATACCTATATATATATATACTACTTATATATATATAATATATATATTTCAAACCATCAGTGATTTATGTTTTTTATCTGAATAAACATTTAATGTACTCAAAGTCTAATTATTTAATAAGTGTCGTTGTTTTTTTAAAATGTGTGTGTATATAAATACCTATACATGGTAGACTCACCTAGCACTAAACTTAAAGGATTTTTCTTCAATTTAGAAATACTCTTGTTCAGTATTGTATATTTCATGTACAGCTGTTCTGAGTACTGGCTTATTAAATTAGCGCGACAATTTTCGCTAAGAGTATGGGATGACGTCCTTCCAGTGTATGCACATCGAAAATTATCCGTCTTGTTTTTAATTCTATCAGTAGAAACTAAAAAAAAAAAACAATTCTTTAAGAATCCATTTAATTAATGCTGCTCTGAGCTGCTGGTAGCGGCGTCGCACCAGAATTCGTACAAGCAGAGATTTCCTTTTAGTATTTGTATGCATCCTACATACATGGTAAGAGTGGGTGTAAGGATATATTCGACCATTACACCGCTAACCTATTCAAAATGAGTAATAAGGGGAATATTAAGTTTATGTAATTGCACTACTGGTAAAAAGTAAGGTGAATTTGTTTGTAAAATGAAAAATCCCTAATTATTCTTGTAAATCAATTTCATCCCCTTCAAAGTAATCCCCTTCCGATAAAATACACTTATGCCAACGTTTTTTCCAATCCTCGAAACGCCAAATAGTCCCTTTCCGGTATTGCCATCAGCGCATTCTTCATTCAGCTTTTGTCTCCTCAATCGATTCGAAACGAGTTCCTCGGAGTGGTCTCTTGAGTTTTGGGTATAGCCAGAAGACACCAGAAGCGAAATCAGGCGAATACTACTGGTTGCGGAACGATATGTGTCGAATTTTTGGCGAAATGGTCACGAAGAACGGTGCAAACGAAGCATTACGCTCAAAAAATATTCCTTATTAACAGTTTGGCGAGGTGGAAGGAATTCATAGTACACCACACTACGAAAATCAAAATAAACTGTCATCATGACCTTGATTTTTGAACGACTTTGACGTGCTCTTTTCGGTCTGGCCTCGCCTTTAGCACGATATTCGCTTGATTGGTCGGTTGATTCAGGGTCGTAAGCATTAATCCAAATCTCATTTCCCGTAATTATGCATTTGAGCTTGTCCTGATAGTCAGAAAGCATTGTTTCACACACATCAACGAGACGTCTTTTTTGCAAGAAATTGAGCGTTTTCGGTACCAAACAAGATTTGACTTTTCGTAGGCCCAAATGGTCTTTCAAAATGGTTTTCACAGATCCTTCTGATATTCCGATCATATCAGTAAGGTCTCTAACAGTCAACCGACGATTTTTGAGCACTTTTTCCTTCACTTCATTGACGTGTTGTTCATCTGTTGACGTCGATAGTCGTCCGGAGCTCTCCAAGTCATCAACACTTTTTCGACCCTCTTACAAGTCTTTGTACATGAAATTTGGCCCAGATGTTATTAACACTCCTGCCCACTCAAGAAAAAAACAACTAGCCGAAATGTTAAGCCCGCGAAGTTTAAATTGAAAATTCACCTTACAGCTTTTTGCCCACAGTAGTATGTAACATGCAGAAGGCTGATAAACGCATGGATAGACTATTAGATTTCATAAAGCTCAGAAATACGGAAGTTATTATATAATAAATAAAATATGATGCAACCTTGAGCTACCGCTCTGTATGTGTGTATGTGTATGTATATGTGCGAGGTGCTAAATAAGAGTGAAAGTGATGGTCTATTCCACCTGGGTTAAAGGCTTCTCTTTCTCGGTTTCACGTGGATTTGCGCTGTGCCGTGTGTTAACTTAATTACTCTTTAGCTTAAATTTTTAAATAAATTTTTTGCTCATAGTTTGATACTTTGCTCGACTTTAATAGCTATTTTTTGTAAATTTTTAATGTGTAAAAGGTCTTGATATGCAAATTGAATTGAGAAAGAAAGAGAGAGAGAAATAGAAATGACATGGAGCGTGCATAACCTTTGATGGAACATGACGTTAGTGTAAAAAGGCATTGAAAAGTAAAAAGATTTGAGGTATGCCGTATAAAGCTCGCCTACAACCTAATAGGAGCACGTAATCTTTGCAGGTGAGTCCAAGTTTAATATATAAATATATATAATATTAAACTCTGCGTTCCAGAATAGCCACCTTAATCAATTAATCATGGCGGCGGGAATGTTATGGTTTAGCTTTTATTTTTATTGATGGCAATAGGACAATTAAATATGTAACATTCTGAGGTCAATTTACTACATAGTGGCCATTCTTTAAGCATATGGGTCCGTTTCCGATTCTACCAGGACAACGATATTCATAGCACAAATCGGGGATTGTGCAGTGCTGGTACATGGAAGTATCCATGTAAAGACTCCTTTTGCACAATCACCAGAATTAATTGTCAAAGAGAATTTGTGGACACTATTGAACACCGCCATATACATGAGACAGATTTCTAATGAAAAACAAGGCCGTGTCAATAAGTCAGTGACTTTTTGGATTAAACATAGGTTTTTGGATCAAAAAAATCCTTTTTATTTTTTAACATAATCTCCTTACAGCCCTATTCACTTGGTCTAACGTTTCTCCAATTTTTTGATATCCTCCCAAAAACAGGATTTGTTGAAGTCATCAAAATAGACATTTGTGTGTGCGATGACATTATCATTGGAGTCTAGTCTCCTTCTACTGAGGCATTTCTTGTGGTTTGGGAACAATCTATATTTACCAGGAGCTAAATCCGTAGAGTAGGGTAGATGAGGGAGCAATTCGTAGCCCAATTCATAGATCTTTGCTATAAAAACTGCACGCGTATGCACACTTGCATTGTCCTGGTGGAAGAGAACTTTCTTTCAGGCAAAATGCTGTCTTTTAGTTTTAAATCTTCATTAAAATGATCTAGTAAGTTGCTATTATATTCGCCATTAGCCGTTTTACCCTATTGGAGCCATAATTCTATTGGCTGACAAATTCACTTCTTTGGAGTCGATTCTCCTCAATAAACCCACTGTTTCGACTGGCGTTTGGTCTTTGGTGTATTGTGGTGAGTCCACGTTTCGTCCACGGTTACAAAATATCGCATAAACTCGTTCGTGTTGCGATAGAACTAGGTCAAACAGTCCGTCGAAGTTGTCACACGATTGCGCTTGTGATAGATTATGAGCTATGTGAGATACCCAAAGTAATAGAAGTAAATTGTACTGAACTAAAATGAAAATTTTGTTTATCTTCATACATACATACGTATTGGTATGGAATTAATTTAATAGTTGATAATACAATATAATGAAAACTTTGTCTTCAAAAGAAAAAAATAAACACATTAAGGATGGAAACAAAATATTTAAAAGGGATAACAAAACTTGTGGGGAAATGATTCAGAACATGCATTTCTATGCTACGACATCCATAGTATCTTTAATTGTGTTTCCCCATTCACGAGCCATAATCATTATTTCGTTCATAGATAGTTTTGGTCCAATCAATGGGTTCATTTGCGTCAAGTAACAACATAGCCAACTGCATAAAAATTAAGAAAAAAGTCTAATTAATATTAGTTACAAGTATGAGTGCGCAGTGTATGCAAAGTTTAGAGGAAAAAACTTACAAGAGCCAGCAGGTAACAGCAGTAAGCATAATGCAGCATTGAGTTACTCTGAATACAAATTTACATGAATTAATTTCTGTTAAATAATAATTTTGAAGAATTACTTACCCTCTATTGGGGCCCCGAGCAAAGAAGGGACACACGAAGCCAATGAAAGCCCAAATTACGGTGATACAAAGAGGGGGAACGTAGTCAGCAACCATTTTTAGAGCAGTGTTTAGAACTTCTTTACCGTAGTAAACAGGTAAACTGGCTGAATGGAAATCAAAAAATAATAAAAATAATGATCACGAACAACCCACTTTTCTTATTGTGCAAATATCACATGACTGACATGGGACCAAGCATATGTTGATAGAGCTGCCAGACTTCACATAAGCAGTAGAGTTTTCTATGAATCTGGTTCTTTTTAGAGATGACCGATTAAAAATACAATAATAGGCAAAAAATTATTAAAACAGATACAAATCTATTTTTCCTCATTAAAATACCAAAATTTAACCAAAGGTATGTTCAAAATTGCATATGCACTAAAAAGGGAAGCTGCGTAACATGGTGGAAAATCCAGTAATCTCAGAAACAATACGTACAATACTATTAACAATAGGGAAAAAAAGTGTCAGTTTTAGCAACAGATCGCAGCTGCCACACAAATGAGACTTGACAGATAGTATCCTGGAAACAGCGTATGAACTATCACGCAATAATTTTAACACAAGTACGGCAACTATCAAAAATATCGATACAAATGGCAGCATCATTTTTCTTTGAACGCCTTAAAACTCAATGTAGGCAGCCAGAAATTACAGTTCAGTAGCAAAGTGACAAGCAAAAATACAATATGGTCTTGGAAAGTACTATGATATGGTAAATAAATGTAATTTATATTTAAAAGCTGTTAATATTAATTGCGATTCCATTTCATTTGCTAGTTTTGATAACAGCGATTACCAGCGCAATGGTGACTATTTTCCAACCCGTTTAAATGTACAAAAAGATGGTATCAACCTTGTTTGCCTAACTAAGCTGAGGTCCAATCCAGAAAACAATGTTGGTCTAATGACCCTTTCAAAGTAAGCAAGGCACGCCAGTTGCTGTAGGTATTAGTACACTTTAATTATGTGTTCCGTTTTGCATGTTGCAGCACCGTAGAAGTGTTGGCCACTCTGACCAGCGATGTGGGTCGCATATTCTCAAAGATGCATCTTATTCAGCCAAAAGGTGAAATAAATCTTATGACTGGTATTCGGATTGCTCACTTAGTGCTGAAACATCGCCAGGGCAAGAATCATAAAATGCGCATTGTTGTCTTTGTTGGCTCACCGATAAAAAACGAAGAAGGAGAACTTGTTAAGCAGGCCAAGAGGCTAAAGAAGGAGAAGGTTAATGTGGATATTGTCAGTTTTGGCGATCATGGAAACAACATTGAAACATTAACAGCTTTTATTAACGCTCTAAATGGTAAAGATGGTACTGGTTCTCATTTGGTTAGTGTCCCTCGTGGCTCGGCGCTTTCGGATGCCTTATTGTCGTCGCCCATAATACAAGGTGAAGATGGTATGGGTGCCGCAGGTCTGGGCGGGGCCGTTTTTGAATTCGGTGTAGATCCCAATGAGGATCCGGAGCTCGCTCTGGCTTTACGCGTCTCCATGGAGGAGCAACGCCAACGCCAAGAAAGCGAGCGCCGAGCTGGTTCTGACAATGCCGGATCTTCTGGAAATGCGGAGTTAACAGCTGTCACGCAATTAATTGCAACTGGCGGAGACACTACCATGGGGGGTCCTGGCGTGACTCTTCCCAATTCAAACTCTGAAGAAGCTATGCTGCAACGTGCATTGGCCTTGTCTACTGAAAACCCAGAGGACAATTTGCCCGATTTTGCTAATATGACCGAAGAGGAACAAATCGCCTTTGCCATGCAAATGTCAATGCAAGATGCGGCTGATGAAAACGTCACCCAGCAAGCCAAACGTCCCAAAACTGATGATGCCTCTGCTGCTATGGATGTGGATGAAGATTATTCTGAAGTCATTGGTGATCCGGCGTTTCTGCAAAGTGTTCTTGAAAATCTCCCTGGTGTAGATCCCCAATCAGAGGCAGTGCGTGACGCAGTCGGTTCTCTCAATAGGGACAAGGACAAGAAGGCCGATGGCAAGGATGAACAAAAAAAATGATATGCTATTTACAAATAGATATATATTTAACTTTGCATTAAACAGAAATCATAAGTAAACAAACATCTTTATTAATTGTATAACATTCTTCAAACATACATTTTCGCAGGGCGTGAAGTCGATCTTAACATGGATACGCGACATTGCCTAAAAGAAAAAAATTGTAAACTTCATATACATATATCGAATGCGTTTTGCGACATTATGAGTCTGGGATAGTCTCTTAACAGTTGTATATTATTTGTACAATTTATTAAAGAAGTTGTTATGACTTTAATCGTACTCGACAAAACAATCGTGCGTTTCGTAGTAAAATTTAATTTATTTTGGTTATTTTTATTTTACATTTGTTAGCAATTTTTTTTTGCAGTTCAACGTAATGCCACTCGTCTCGACTACAGCTTTACTTTCCACCCTTGTAGTCACGGATGTGATATAACACCCAAGCTGGAATAAAAAGGGACGCAGCGCACATACCACCACCAAGGATAACTTTTTCCTGTAGGGTATAAAATGAATATAATTTTTTAATATGGTTTACGTAACTCGAATTTAAGCAAAATTACTCACAGCTGTGGAAACGTGCTTGGTTGGAGGTCCAGATACAACCGATTGTGATCGCCTTTGCAAAGCTGTGCGGATTGCGGGGATCAAAAGGCTAGCAGCGCTTTTTTGGAACATCTTTAAGGCTGAAATATTTTTATTTCTTCGAGTTCTATGAAGGTAATAACTTGCTTGCTGTTTATGACAAAATTTTATCGATAGCTAGTGATGGAACCAACCCGATAATTTTACGACTGTCCATTAGAGACAGGCAATATTACCACTTTTGTGATACAGTGACAAATGCGGCATTCAAATATCTGACAAAATGATTAGCAAATGCTGAAAATTGCCTCTAAATATATGTTGTGTAAAAACAAAATATCTGCCGAAAAAATCTTTGTCAGCAAAATTTTTTATAATCGGTCAGATGAATATAGTTAAACAACACTAAATAATAATTTTATGTATTGTGTATAATAATTTCGATAATAAATATTCTATAAATGTCAAATTTTTATTGTTGTTTTTTTTTAGGACTGTATTAGAAATAAATTTTATTTCGTAGATTTTCTCCATTGTGATTATAAAGTCATATTGCCCGAAAACGCATTCGAATGGCGCCTATGCAACTCCACCTAAATGGATTTGCGTAGTAGCTGGCTTACCATCTGTGAAGGATAGACTGTTCTACAGCGACAACTATATATTCAGAAAGCTTTTCTTGAATGAGAAAGCAAAACTACTTACTTGGATCTGGCTATTCTCTGACGCTTTAAATAACAATGTTCGATGATAAATTTGGCTTTCAAAATGTTACTACCCATTTGGATTAAGACAACTAAGTTATTAAAAACGATTTCTTTATAACGATAGATGCCGACACTGCCAATCATGTTTCTTTGCTTCGATTTAGATAATATTGGAGCCACTTATGCGGAGATCTTTAAAAAAGAATAACTTATCCACAATTACGACTATAAAAAATTTTAGCTGTCAAGAAAAAAGAATAATTGAATTGAAGAAAAAATACATTTTATAAAACAGAATATATATCGCAGCCATACAAAAAGTTACAGTTCATTTCAATAATTAAGTTCTGCAGAGGAACTTTTTTTTAGAGTGAAAAGGTGGCACTACTAAATAATAATCAATAAAAACAATCGACAATTGTAAACAAAATTGCCATTGAGTATATTCCCAACTATATTGCCAACGCTTTCGCAAAAAAGGATGATTTTTTAAGAGTTAAGTTTTTCAGGCTGTCAGCACTGGTTGGTAATGGCGTCCAAACGTCATCTGTCAAAGTGAAAAGTTTTCGGTATACTCTGCCATTTTATCATGGAAAGATTTTTTCTTGCTCTGTGAAAAACGTTCATCGTTTGTTACGACCATATTATGGTCGTCATAATCGACCTAGTTAAACAACAATTCGTGCTGTTATCATCAAATTTTGGACCAAATTTACTTTGTTGGACATTAAACCGTCGACACGCATGCGTACAGTGCGTACAGTGCGTAGAGAATATTGAAGTTGTAGCGTCCAGTGTTAATGAGAATCGTGAAATGTCAATTCGTCGCCGTTCTCAGCAATTGGGCATGTGTTACTCAACCACATGGAAAATTTTACGTGTCGATTTGGTTTGAACGCCTATAAAATTCAGCAGCCACAGCGTCTAGTTTTTGGTGAATGAGCCTTAGAACAACTCCATGAAAATCCGCTGTTTTATCGTCTTATTGTCTTCAGCGACGAGGCTCATTTCTGGCTCAACGGATACGAAAATAAGTAAAACTGTCGGATCTGGACTGATGAACAGTCAAATGCCATACAAGAATTACCGATGCATCCCGAAAAAACGACAGTTTGGTGTGGTTTATGGGCTGGTGGCATCATCGGTCCATTTTTCTTCAAAGACGGCCGTGGAAGAAACGCTACCGTGAACGGCAAACGCTGTTGAGCTATGATACGCGACTTTTTTTTGCCCCAGTTGTAGACATGTGGTTTCACAAGACGGCGCCACATGCCACACAGCTCGTGAAACAATGGTCATGTTGAAGGATGAATTTGGTGAGCAGCTTATCTCACGAAATGGCCCTGTAAGTTGGCCACCAAGATCATGCGATTTAACCCCCCTTGATTATTTTTTGTGGGACTATGTAAAGTCGTTAGTCTATGTGGACAGGTCGAACACAATTAAAGCCTTATAGGATATCATAACACGCGTCATTCGTGGAATACAGGCAGAAATGCTCAAAAAATTGACGCAAAATTGTACCTTCCGAATGGACCATTTGAAACGGAGCCGTGGACAACATTTACATGAAGTTATTTTTTAAAACGTAAATGGCAAAGGCTAATTTAGCGATTCCAATAAAAATTTTGATTCTGTGATGCCATTTTGAGTGTTTTATTCGATTTTTAAAAAAACTACTCTTAAAAAATCACCGGTATTTTTAATTTGCTGTCTATTTCGAGAAATTCATCAAAAGCTTCGAACTCATTAGCATCCAATGTACCAAGCTTTAAAAAATTTCAGCGCATAGTGCTGACAGTTTGCTACACATTCCAGATGATGGTATATGAGAGTATCCATAAACATCAAATTTATAGCTTCGAATAGATTTTTCTTTTACATTATCATAGACAGAGTTGCTTAATTTTCTTAAAATTATATTTCATATTTCTCTGTAAATTTTCATTTCAAATGTATTAAACTAAAAAACATCTCTAAGCAAAATTTTGTAGTTAAATTTAAATGAAAATTCTTAAAACAATTGTTTTTTTTATTAATAATTTTCTGTTGCAATTCACTTTCACTGGCAGAGCTTCATTTTCCCCAAGTTAGATTTAGTGTCAAAATTAGTTAGCACTTCTGCGAAATCAAGCCAAAAGTCGGATGAACTTAAAATTTAACCCGAATGTCCATTTGCCTTCTGTACGCGTTTGTAGAAACGCCATGTGTTGGTGACTGTCAAGTCCACTAGATGGTCAAACATTTTGACTTATCATCGTTTGATTCTCAATAAAATTTTATATCTTCCGATTATGCTGTCGCTCAGATCAACGCCTCCCATTTAGCTCTTGTATTGGGCTACTGCAAATGGAGTCAAATTCAATTTACATACATATTCTTTTTTAGCCTTGTTAAACCGGCGCGCAGTGTCTTTCGGAACTATTCCAGCGTAGTTGTATGCAAATGAAACTACTTTATTATCCACCCTTGAAGTAATTCTTATGTCCACTCCACCAAAATCAGCGACATATTCGACAGACGAACCGCGAGTATTTTTCTTTAGGTTTATGCTATGTTATTTAAAATTTGGGATTCGGTTTTTTTCGAAAAGTACCCAAAGCTAAAATTTCTCGCTTCGTCACTCGCGCCAAACACTTCAAGAGAGGTAATGAATTGAAATAATTGTCAAAATGAACACGAAAATTCTGATGACTGGGAACTTCTCTGGCCAGTCTAACAACACAATTTGACGCCGCACCCAAATCTGGCTTGTTGAGCAGTACAATGATTTCATTATCCGAATCAATCTCAAACTTGTATCAGAAGCCCGAACTACCGCTATGAACATATAACATATGTTACATGCCCATTTATGAGCCTTGTTTGGATTGTACCGTTTCATATATTAATTTAACGTTTGTTGTTCATATATATATTTAACGTTTGTTAAACAAATCTGCACGTCGACACATTAAGCTACTTTGGCATAATTATTACTTTACCACCAGTATTCCGTCGTTACTGTAAAAAATCAGAGGGACGATCGTAAGTAAGCGCTTAACATATTTTTTTTTTATTTTTGGTAAATTGTTCCACAATCTTACAGCATAAAGAAAGAAATACTCCCAAATAGCTAGTTTATTATTTGTTCTTCTCGAGGAAGTAAAGGAGATATTTTCCTACAAATAGGCCGGTTATTTCCATGTAATTAACTTGTGTATCCTCATAGACTATTCCGACTATTTAATGGGAAATAATTTTCTAGTATCTAGACTTAGTGTTAAAAACATATCTCGCTATACCCTTTAATAGCGATATATGTTCTTAACGTTTAGTTAATTTTTACTAGACGTCACAGTATGCGTCAATATGTTTTTGCAGTGAGTAGTTTAATTTTTGTTGGAAGGTAATGATGTGTCGAATAAAATAATCCCAGTGAACCATAAATCCTATCCACTGATCCCTAAGTTACAAGCTTCCTGAACTCATGATGAAATTGGGCTCATTGTCAAAGTATAATTAGTGTAGGTTGGAATTTCTTTCTGTATAAAACTATTTTTGGATTAATCTGCAATCCATTTATTTAGCTTTTCTAAATCACAATTGCTCATATGAATACATTTATCTAATTGGCTAAGCGAATGTGCAGCCAATTATTGTATGGAACAGGTGCCAAGACTCTTTAATTTTTTTTTTTCTCTTTTTGTTGGTGTAGTTTTTATTTGTTATCTGTCTTACGACATTCGACAAATTGCTTAGAAAATAAGTTTGGCTCCAGTGAGCTTAAACAATATATATATTACATATTACATTACATATTACATATGGTAGTTAAATAACAACTCTAATTGCAAGGTCCAGTATATGGTATCTTTTTAGGCGTCTTAGATCACTACTGTTATCTAACAGGACATTCTGTTCATCAAAGTTGCGTAGCATAGTCCATAAAGGCTAAAGGATGGCCTTGTAAAGACGAACTATGTTCTCCAAGTCTGGATTCGAACGCAGTCCTAGTACCCAGTACATTTTTTTAGTTTTAGCTTTGAGCTGCGTTTGCTTAAATTTTATGTCGGACTTCGATGTGAGTCGTCGGTCCATGTACTCTCCCAGGTACTTCACAGTATCATTAGTTGGTATCGTCGAGCCGTTTAGTATTACTGGCGGACCAGGATGCCAAACCTTGTCAAACTCCTGTTTGATGTCTCAGAAGACGACGAAGCAATACTCCTTGATCTCAAACGCATTTGTAATCTATTTTACGACAATTTTCAAGCCTAATCTGGTGTTAGGGTATGATGTTATGATCGTCCATTCTTAATTCTTCTTAATAGGTTTTTCTTAAATACCTTAGAAAATGTAACCAGCAAACTTATGGGACAGTATGAAGATGTGCACTTTTCTGGTTTATTTGTTTTAAGTTTCATAATCACCTCCGCACATTTCCATTGATTAGGAAGTAATCCAGTCTGAGCGTGGCTTTATATATATATACAAGTAAGTATAGTAATAGTTTGCCCATCAATTTTGTGATACCCCCGGATTTTTTCTTCCATAGGAAGACATGGCTTACTTGTTGGGTTGCTTATTGCTTGTGGCGTGAAAAGTGCTCTAGCTGTATGAATCGAGTTAATTAAAGTTTAAGTTGTAAGTTTTATGATTTGTCTTCAGCGATATGTACAGCCTAATAATGTTCTCGAACCAGTTTTTAAAAGCATTTATGTTTGTTTTAGTGCTATGATTTTGAATGGCTTCTCCTTGTGCTGTACCGTGCATCCATAAGTCACAACAATTGGTGAATGGTCTTAACTTAGTTCACAGTTTTCTTTAATTCGGAGGTGATGTACCGGAAGTCCAGAGTATACAATAAAGTCCAGCAGATCAGGTCTCTTACGTGGATCTGAAGGCCAGTATGTTGTCTTGCCAGTAGAGAGAGTGGAATTATTATTATTAACTATGTACTTGTAAAACTCAGAGCCTTTGAATTCACAAGTCTTGATTCCTACCATGGATATGTGGCATTGCAGTCTCCCCCAGCAATAATGTGGTTGGAAAGTTTTTTTAAAGCAGAATCTTGATTAATTTTCAAGCATTGAATTTTTCTAGCAGCAGCTTGTATGTTGTTTAGTTTTATGCTTTCAAGTGCAGTGTATTTCAGCGCATTTTTAACAATGACTATGGTCTGCCAGAAGGGTGATGTACAGCTGTAACATCGTATCCTTGAATGTTAAAATACGATGTACTGGTGAAGTGTGTTTCCGATATAAGCTTAATGTCTATACAATGTGGCTTTAAAAATAGTTATATTTCATTATGAAGCTTGGAAATCCCCCAGTCGTTCCATATGGCTATGCGGAGATTTACTTAGTTTGTTTACGAGCAACATGTTAGTGTTACTAATAGCTGTTCAATTCTATCTAGACCGCTATTTTGTTGGAGTTCAGTCTCGCCTCGCAATACCTGAGCGTAGTTTGTTTGGTTTGAAAAATAAGTGTCAAAGTTGTTTTGGTTTTTAGTGGTTGACGTTGTGGGTTGGAAGTTGGTGGCATATGTTGTCGTATTTCTGGTACGATTGTTGATTGTATTCTTTATATTTCTAATGAGTTCCTGATAAAATCAGCAGCCTCTGTAGCTCGTAGAATGGCTCTCGTGACAGTTAACGCAAGTCGATGGTTGGCTTTTATCTTTAGGGCAAGTTTCACTTGGATGTTCTATGAGCATTTGACACACTTATACTGTTTATTGCAGTAAGTTTTAGTGTGTCCAAATTTCTGACACCAAAAGCATTGCACCATGTCGTTAACTTTTCCTGACGGTTCAATAGTGACGATACTGTTGTCAATATGTTTTTATTTGTAAATTTCGCAGTTTTTATTATCAAGCTGAAGGTCTATGAAAAACATATGGTGGCTCCTTGGTGTACGTCTTCTTATATTATTAACTCCATAACGACGTGCACTTGCAGTTTAATTTGAGATTTAATAGTTTCAATAGGCGTAGAGCAATCAATATATTTGGTAACTTCTCTATCTACCCTATCTTGTTGCAGTTGAATTGTATGATAGTTTACGAGTACATTATCATATTTTATAATTTTAACAAGTTCCCTTCCATCAACTTTTTTAACAATTATACGGACCTGACCATTGCGTTGAGTCTTATACATAAACTCATTAACATCAATTTTATTTGTAATATTTTGAAGCATTCCTTATATGTCGTCTGCGTCAGATTAAAAAATTGGGGGAGGCTTAAGGGTTTCTTCGCTGGTGTCTTCTTTTTTAGCCTCTGCTGTCACATTGGTTCTGGTCTTGAAGGCTTCCGTTCTCCAAGTGTGGCAAATTTGTTCGCGGTTTTTGATGTACTAACGCCGAAGACTAGTGCCATGGTTTTTCTTTGTTAATTTATGCCTTTTAATAGGCTTCTTTTGCCAAGCAATATTATTTTCTGCTGGCATTCTGCTGCCTAGCTGCAGCTAAGCTGTAGTTGTTTTTGGTTTTTACTGTTGTTTCGTCAAAACGTCGATTGCGAATGCAAATGTTTGTTGTTGATTTAGACACGATCTTCAGCAAATGAGTGAGGGCATCCAAATTGAAGTATTGAGTTTATTTGTTCTTTTGTCTTTTCTTGGTTGAAAACAAGTAATTTAAAAAATAAAAATAAATGCATCACATTAATTGTAGCCAAGTTTTGTTTAGTTTTTTTAATTTTGTTTTAGGCTTTTATGAGTAAAATGAATTTCAGTTTGAGACTGTCCGAAAGTATTTTGTTGTGCCTTTCACTTCTACCTACAAGCTTTTAGGTATTTTGGTTTCATGGTATTTCTACGCCTTCAAGGCAGCTCTGATTCCATTAATCTTTGTGCTCATTTGTTTTAAGTTTAAGGGGATTATTAACTTAGCGCAAATAAATGTAATAGACTGCATACATTCCTGATCAGCATTAAAAGACGAGTCGATTTAGCTATATGCGTATATATGTCCGTCCGTCCCTATGCTTGGACCTCTGAGAGGTAGAGACACCAAATGTGGTACCGTACGCGGAAAAAATCTGTTTCGGGCTGAAAAGGATCAAGGTGCGAATTTCATAGGCAACAAGCGACATCACTCAATAGTAGAATCGGTTTTAGTTCTGAGTGAATTTCTGAGGTACAAAATGCGAATGTACACATAAAATGCGAAGAGTCTGTACGGATGGTTAAATAAAGGCTGTTCAAGTAGAATAGTTTAATGGAACGTAAATCATAAAGAGTATAATAATAAAAATATTACATACAATGAATTTTACAGGTAAAATAAAATAATACTAATTTGTACCTACATATCAAACCTACGTTTTTCATTCGTCTATGCAGAGGCGGATTTAAGCAAAGTATATATATATATATATATTATATATACTAGGAACAGCTACTTGGCTTTTTAGGCCCCTTGAAAAATGTACAAGCAGTATATATATATATATATTGTATATATATATGTATGTATGTATGTATGTTTACATATATATCGCTTGTATGCAAAAGCTTTAATGCCGAAAAATTGTTACCAAATATGCAACATTTGCATATTTTCGATAATAATAATCGGATCCTAATTTCCAATTATAGTTGGATATATGGAAATCAATTGCAAGCAATTTATCAGCTTGAAGAAAAAAAAACTGCACGTAAGCAATATAGGTCTTTATTAATATACATTTGTTTGTAAATGGAGGAACATAACAGCAATAATATAATTTTTTAATAAAACTAACATGATTATTAATTAATTTCTTTACAGAGGAGTTTCTTGACATATACTGTTAAGTTAATACAGGTTTCCTACAGATTACAAAAATTTCAGTAGAATTCTTACAATTAAAAAACTCAACCGATGTCGCTCGATGCGCGCCAAATCACTCAAAGAGATCGTTAATAGCGATCATATGTGTGGATCCTATGTCTTTCCAAAAGCTCTTATGTGTTTGTGTGGACTTGGCCCCTTGTTCCCAAAACTTTAAACACCCATGAACGTGAGCCGTTTTGCTATGATTGAGGGAGCTCCAGGCCATATCAGAAAGTGCATACCAAAAATGCCTAGAGGTTTTTAAAAGCGCTACCTATTTCAGGTTATACTCTTAATTATTCATTACGAGAGTCAATTACAAATTCGGTCTGTGTCTGACTGATATCTTAAGTTTCCATACAGATATACAATTTTATATGCAAGTTCCTTTCCTTTTATATTTATACCGTACGTAGATCAAATTTGTGTTTATAATGTAAAAGGTCTGTGACGAGTGTCTCGTATGTATAACTAATTTTCACATTTTTACATACATACATATTTATGTTTATGTTTGAATATTGACATAAAAAACCGTACCTGGTTCCTTGTTATAAGCTGGATAAACCTTGACTGAGTCCAAAGACTGGGAGAACAATATCCGTACGACGTAATTAGAATAAAGAGCAAATTTAGAGCGGTAAGGGTCTAAAGTGATGTTGCACATACGAGTACTCTAATAAAGTTATTATTGTTTTAAGGATTCAATATACAATCATAGTTTGAAGCGGAATTACAATTTTACACAAGATTCGGTATTTTATAATTGGTAAATTTTTACTTAATACTTTGTTTTAAATTTTATTTATTAGTTTTGATATAGTTTTTTTGTATTATAGGCAGTAACATAATAAAAAAAAATACCTATTTAAATATGTATGTCTGTAGTGTGCAAATTGTTATTTCAAATAAATAATTTAATTAAGTATTATGTTCAAAGAATGTATGTATCAGGCTATATTTTATTATTATTAGATGTATTTAAATTCTTAACACAAACAATTTTATTTATATTAATCGGTAGACACACAATTTTTTTTAAATAAATGTTTACATATGAATGTGCATGAGAATATAATATTACTATGTGCGTATTTTCTTATTTTTAAGTAAACTTAAAAAGGGAATAAGTGGAAAACATTGTAAAAAAAAGCTTATTTTTATGTTTACAATTCAGTCTGAAAGGCATAGATGTGTATACACATTTTAATATCACCTATTTTGAATAATTAACTTTTTAGTGTATCCTGTTTATAATGTATATTTTTATTATTTTATTTTAAAATATATTTAAATAATAAGTGATTTACAAAATTAATTTCTTAAATTTATTTTTAACCACTTTTTTTTGGTTTTTCTTTACAATTTAGTGTTTCTTTGCAATGGCGGAAAATTTGCTTAATTTCGTTTGCGTTAAGTTGGAAAAAAAATTTATATACCTATATTTCCGTACGTAAACAATAATTTGGTACTTAAATCAACTCTTACTTTTAATTACACATTTGATTTTTTCATGCAGTAATATATATATATATATATATCATCATTGTAAGGTTTATGTAATATTTGTTTTTTTTTGGATCTAACTTTTTATGCATATGTTACTTATAGTTGCTCAGATAGTATTATTGATCTTGGCGCATAAGCTCATTCTTCATCTGTTGCGTCTGAACTATCGCTTATATCGCGAAAACAACCCCAGCCAGTGATAATCGCGCCGATCAACGTACTCCCAGAGATAAATCTGCAAGAAATTAAAAAACACTAGTTTCAAAATTCATAGCCAACGGAATGGTCAGGAAAATAGCTATATAAATTAGATACAATTAAAGTATAAAGGTAAGAAAGCTGTGGTCAAATTTACCTGACTACGAGAAACCTTTAACACATTTAAAAAAAAAGTACGAAAGCACAGATTTAAACACACTATACGAACTTATCCAAAAAGGGAATTCTGCTGCCAGTCTCTCGGATTATAAAAGAGAGTACGTTAGTATTGAATAACTTCTTCTATCATTTGCAAACAAACCAGATAACAATAAAATAATTGGTAATCTGGTATTTTACTTTAAGCTTTTTTAGGTCCGCTTACATTTCTTGCGAATGGCATCAACTATGTTCAAAAGTTAGTTCAAAAGATTCACTGTTTGCTTAAATATATATATTTAAAATTGTTTTTAAAAAGATATGTCTATAGAACATTTTTGGAGCAAAGTTTCTATATGTTTTGATCAAAACAACGTGCCGTGATTGATTTCGTAGTTTAAAAGGCGGTAATTTCGATGTTGACGACCGCATGAAGGAAGGCCTAAAACTTTCGAATTCACTAAATTGGCGGTATTGCTCGGTTAGGATTCGTCGTTTTAACCAAAAACTGCTCCAGCGGCAAAAAAAAAAGTAACGGTTTTCTTCATCGTATCAAGACGGGTGATGAAAAATGAATTCATTCCAGCAACCCAATGAAAAAAAATCTTGAGGATTGCCCGGTCAAGCTTCTACGTCATCGGCTCTGCCGAATATTCACGCTGCAAAGGTTATTTGGTGGGAACAGGTCGGTGTTATTCATTATGAGCTGTTGAAATCGAACTAAGCCATCACTGAGGAACGGTATCGAACTCAATTAATGCGATTGAGCCGAACACTGCGCCCAAAACGGCAATACGTCGTGCAGGGGCACGAAAAATGCTTCTACAGCAAGACTACGGTCGGGGGGCTCATTTTACCAAACTCGTTAAAGCCTACTTGGAAACGCTAAAAAGGGAACTCCTACCACACGTTTATGCATCAGAAATTACTCCTTCCGACTACCACTTATTTCGATCGGTGGCTCATAGCCTGGCTGACCAGCGTTTCACCTTTTATGAAGACATTACAAAAGGACTAGATTCGTGGAGGACTAGATAGCCTCAAAAGACGAACAATTCTACCGTCAAGGAATTCGAGCTCTGCCAAAAAGATGGTAAAAAGTTGTAGCTAGCGATGGGCAATATTTCTAATGATTCATTTGTAACAATTGTTTCACATTAAAACTGGATTTTCATAAAAAAAAAAAAAAAAAACGAGAACTTAGTTGCACACATAATATGTAATGTTATTGATACAGTACTGTAGCAGTTTTCCCCATCGTATAACATGCTTCTTATATTAAGGTCCTATTCAACTAATTTTATTATATCATCTCGGTTTTTTTAAGTCTAATATTAATTAATAAATCTAATTAACTAATTTACCATTAATTTTAAAATATCTTTTTAAAATTTATATTTCACTATTTTATAACAACGAGATGATATTACTACATATTGTTATCAGAAGTGAAGACAATAATCATATACTTGACAATGGAGGATTTAAAGAAATATTAATTGCAGAACGCAGATAAGAATTCAAACTAAATTTAGACATTCAGAAAGCGCCATTATATAGAGAAAGTCACGGAAATAAAAATAGGAAAATACAAGTTTAGAAATTCGGATAAACTTTCGGACACGAGCAGATGAAAACGATTCTTAATGTTATTTAATGTCCTGAACTTAAATCTTCAATTCGTGAGTCAAGTTTTTTTAACGGCTGTCAGTTGGCCACGTTGCATCAAATATCATTTGGAATTTGTTTTTGTGCTGTGTTGTGGGAATGCAGAGACAACGTTTCCAAACCAATTCAAAGTGTTTTTGTTATGTTTGTGGAAGTTATATGCTCGAAAAATGTGGAAAAAACATGACAAATGCAGTAAAAGATGCGTATTTGCAGCACTTTTGTTTTTGTGTAGTAAACACAAGTGGTCAAGCTGGTGAAAATTTATACTTTTCATTTTCTGTGCCAAAACACCAGATAACAAATAAGTAATTGTCAAGCTTTGGCAAATTTAACACATGATTGGAGCTCGAATATCTCTCAAGATACATTTTCTACATTCACATATTGATTTTATCCACAAGCCTTGGGCTTAACGAGCGACGAGCACGGGGAGCAGCTACACCAATATATGGAAGAAAATCGAAAGGCGATACCAAGGATTTTGGGACGAATGCATGATGAGCGACTACTAATGGAGCCTAATGCGTGAAGCAGATACTAAACAGACTTAGTTCACCGTCTTTTCATTTTTTATTTATACTTTCTAATTCAATAAATGGCCGTTTAAGGTAAAAAAAAAGCAAAATAATGAATATATTGAATATTTCGAAAACTAGAACCAATTTTAAAAAACCGGCTGCTGATTTGGATTTTTCTTAATTTTGCGGGTGTGCAGGTGAGAAAATATAACAAACTTGATCTGAGTCTCGTATATAAAACGAGTTAATTCGGACAGGCACTACTGATACTGATCATAAACATAAGGGTCGAAAAGCGAAGTACGTCTTAAATTAAAAAGTAAAAAAAGCCGCTATCATAAACTCCAACTCCAACGA
This sequence comes from Hirtodrosophila trivittata, assembly GCA_035045065.1. Lineage (NCBI taxonomy): Eukaryota > Metazoa > Arthropoda > Insecta > Diptera > Drosophilidae > Hirtodrosophila > Hirtodrosophila trivittata. The sequence continues at coordinate 1,064,151 of JAWNNK010001459.1, read as the reverse complement.
GAATATATGAATTTTTAAACGTGAAACAAATTAAATTACAAGAGCAAAAAGTTAAAATTTTTGATTCGTGCCCCACGACTTAGAAAATTTGTATACATATACATACGAGTAGATACAAACATATTTATCCTAAATGCAATTTCGTGCAAAATGGAAGATTGTTTTTTAAATAAATTCTAAGTTTCATCAATTACTCAAACTTTATAAAATTTGCAGTTCCGACCAAAAGTGGGCTAATAATAATCTAAAAAAATGTAAGCTACAATTTTAAAGTTAAGTTTATAAAATGGTTATTACATTTTGTGGTACTGAACAGGGAAAAATTTAAAATTTGAATTAAATTTAATCGGGGGTAGCATCCAAGGAAATACAACCAAGCTTTGTGTATCTAGCTCCTATAGTTTCTAATATTCTAAAGTATAAATAGGCAGACGGTTAAATCGAGTCGGCTTGGGTCGGTGATGCTTCCTTGTGCCTGTTTGATACATTTCCAAAATTTTCAGAGACCAATTGTTACCCTTTTTATGGGTTTATGGTCTAAAAATACAAACTTTAGTGTCTAGCTTTTTAGTCCTAAGCTTAATGCGTTTTATTAGAAGGCGGACACATAAATATACAATACAGCATTCATGGAGACATATTTTTTCTTGTATAACTTTAATATCTTTCCTTTTGTCAATATTTAGTAGATTGGATTATGCTTAAAAACAATATAAAATTAAAATACTTACATCAAGTAAATCAATTAGTTGATCTTGGCTATGTAGTTTTCGGACTCTTTTTGGCAAGCCAACATCCACAATTTCGCCATTAGGTAGTGCGTGTTTATAAAAACACTTGTTGCCAAATGGACACTTTCCTTCGCCTTTTTTGAAATATTTGCAGTCCTTGGCGCCTAAAGCTGCGCGATAATCATTAAGCAGTTTGTCTTTTTCCTCTTTAGTTTCAACCCAAAAAGCGCTTGGGCAAACAAAGTCGGAGCACACGCGACATTCCGGGCAAGCTCTGAAATATATGAAACAGTTAAAACAATTTTCATCTAATATTTAAGTCAGACTAACAGATTGTTAGACACTTCAGTGTAATGCTTGTATATTTTAAAACATTATTATCATAATGTACAAAATTTACCGTTTTAACTTTTCCCTGAATTTTATAGTCAAGAAATAGAAATAAATTAAAATATCGCACAAAAAACACCATCTTAGGTGGCTAAATGGGTTTTAAACTATTAGTTTAAACATAAAAATGTCTATAAATTAACATAGGCATATCCATTAGCTTTAAAAAACTTAAAACTTTTTAACATTGCTGATAACTATTAGAAACAAGTAAGAATCGCCAGATCAAATTTTGTTGCATACAGGCTTCGGCACTCGAAGTGTAACCACCCTCAGACGGCTCGCGCAGCTGAAGCACGAGCATGACCTGTCAGTCAGTTAGCTAAATGACAGTTTAGAGTATTGTTTACAAGCACATGAAAACATTTTGCCGAGAGTGAACGTGAAAAAAAGTAATCAGCAATGGATGTGATTGTGATTGCATTATATTTAGCTGGAAAATCACAACCAGAGATTCTTCGTGAGCTCAAACACCTTAAAGTGAATACATTTTTATCGCAACATAACTCGTTACAATGATACTGGTAGCATCGCAAAACGTCATGGAGGTGGTCATCAAAAGACTGCAAGGTCATGTGATATGGTTCAAAAGGTGAAGAACTGTCTTGAGCGAAATCTCCGACGAAGTGCAAATCAAATGGCGAAAGAACTGAAAATTTTAAAAAATTACCTCAAGCTCAAGCCTTAGAAGATTCAAAAGGCGCATGATCATACACCGAAGCAGCAACAAGTCCGACTTGAGAGAGCCAAGGAGTTGCTTCGCTTGGCCGAAAGTGGTCAATTTCCGTTGTGTTTTCTGACGAGAAATTTTTTACAATTGACCAATTCGTAAACTCTCATAACAATAGGGTTTACTTGACGAACCGTTCATACGAGAATTTGAGCCATCGATTGGCCACCAGGAGGCAGCACCCGCCACAGACAATAGTTTGGGCCTGCGGTTACAGCAGATGCGCGCTCTCCAATCCTTTTCATGGAGCCCTGGCGTTAAGGTAATTTCGCAATATTATCGGGAAAGTATTCTGGATGTTGCTTTGAAGCCGTGGGCAGACAAACATTTCGGTGGCAGCCCATGGACTTTTCAACAGGACTCGGCACCGTCTCATAAAGCTTGAGTGAACCAAGAATGACTGAAAAACAACGTTCCGAACTTCATAGCGTCCACACAATGGCTCTCGAATTCACCAGACGCGAATCCGATGGATTATTCTCTTTGGGCCATTTTGGACAGCAAGGTCCGAACTAAAAAATACACCAGTCTAGAGGCGCTAAAGAAAGCCGTTATTCACGAATGGGCCAAAATACCTGCAAGTCACATTCGGGCAGCTTGCGATTCGTGTTTGGACTGTCTCATGGCCATAGTCAAGGCAAAATATATCATATGAAAATCATAATCATATCATATCAAATCATATCGAGCAAAAGTGAATTGTTCCTGAATTTTGTATTATTTTTGCACATTTAGTAAATTTAATTTTTCAAACTGAATTTATGGCCTTTTTGATTGGCTACACTTCGAGTGCCGGACCCTGTATACTGTGCGTTAGTACAATAATTATTATTTTATTCGTTGTTTGCAATTTTCTCAAAATCCTATGCAGTTCTACTTTTTTGTCAATACTAAACGCAAAACTTTCTCTTCTTCTTCTGACTTTCTCTAATATTCCCCTTATCCTTATACCTTGCCGAAATCTAACAGTATTTTTAGTCCTGTGATCGTAGAAAGCTCGTTACTTAACGAACTTAATACAATCAAGCCATGCCATTTACCAGGCTATTACCGGGAAGTGTACTTAGGTACTGGGCTGTTTATATATGTAAACCTTTGCTTTAATTATTTTAATTGTCTGTTAACTCATACTCTTTCCCAACAATTTGGAAAGAATCGTTTATTATTCCTCTTTACGATGCCGAAAATGTTCGGAAGGGAAATCTCAACTGCAACACTTTTGTAGCTCTTTCATTTCACCCTGAAATCGAGCTCTAACTTATTTGAGCTTACCTCCCTTGTTATCAAAGATTTTCAGAACAAAAAGTAGACAGATGTATTCTACATAGATTTCAGAAAGGACTTTGACTCTGTTGCTTTAAAAACTTAGCTTTGTCGGATTTTTTCACAGCCTTTCTTATGTGGATCTCCGAATGCCTTACTTGTAGAACTCAAAAAGTGATTGTAAAAACCTCTTTTTCTAAGCCCGTCCTTGTTACCTCTGTGAAGCAAAATAGACAGGACATCGTTAATGAGCAATTTAAAAATTAAAGGATCAAGATGGCTACCCTGGGGGTTATTCCTAATTTTTTTCTCGTTTTTAAGTCAAACTAGGCTTTGATTTTAATATTATATAGCCCACATATAAAATAAAAAAAAAAAAAAACGACCACCGCAACCAAGATGTTTTGTTCTAATTTCTTGTCTTGTCTTATATGTGTAATATTTGCGCCACTTTTCCCTTTTAAGTTAAACAAGTTAGAATGCTTTAGTCGATCAAGCCCGACTAGAAAGCAATTCTCTGCTTGCGCAAATAAACTTAATTTAACTTTATATAATGTATATATATAAATATATAAAAATAAAACAGCACCAAGAAGTATTAAAAAGAAGAAAACTTTAACAAAATTAATATTGAAAAAATGTACAATTTATTGAGCGAAAGCAGCACTACTTTGAAGAAAAAAAATCTTAAAATTCTAAGCTGAAAACGAAATTCCATAACATGGATATTACTGTTTATAGCTAAGATTATGAAAGAAGATTTATACATATACTTTTTAATGCAATTGGTAAAGTACTAAGCAAGACTTGCAAACGTCTTAAAACGGTTAAATCACGGAGAAAAACTTTCTTCGTATTTTTTAATCACGTACTAAGTCGTATCCTAGCAATAACAAAATGCTTCAAATATGACAAATGCAATTGATGCTTAACTGTTCGTACAAACACTTTTTAAGTATAGTCACAGCAGTTCTTGCATGAAAACATGTGTAAAGAAAATGGGGAAAATCAGTCAGTTTGCTTAATTTTAAAGTTAATAAATTGTAAAAAAAATAACATCAAATTAATGCACAATTTTATTAATAGTCTCTAGGCTAATGGATAAAATTTAAAAGTATGTGATGATTAATATATATGTCAATTAGCTTTCCGTGAACTTAAAGCTTTCCAAATAAGGTGGTGCCATTCTTGAGTGAAAGCGCATCTTAAAAATATGTGTCCAAAAAAATACGTTTGGTAGCCAATGCAAAGAATAGGCTTAATATTGTTGACTTGTGTTATTGGGCAATAATTTAGAAATAGCTGCGTTACCGAAGTTAAGAGATTTTCGTAGCTGGGTACACTCGACTACAGCATTCTTTCTTCTTTACCTACAACTGATATATTATATATTATAACTAACACTCTCGCTTAACTAAACAAACAAGTGCAGGCACACTATAGGCAATGTTCTGCTTGCGGTTGCTGCGAAGTCGCGGTTTACAACCTTTATTATATAAAATTGGATTTCACTCCTTCTTTTAATGGCGACATGTACTTAGGGTTTTAAACTGAGCTTTTAAATATATTGTAATTCATTTTCAGCGAATAGTATTTAAAAATACATAAGGTATTTGGTTCCTTGAGGTTTTAAATATCTGACATCAACGTGCAAATACAGAACAGGCACACAAGCGGACGGACAGTGGGACGCGCCTAGATCGTCTCGTATATTGATTCTGGCTAAAAATATATATACATTGGTTGGACATGCTTATTTCTTTCTGTTACTATATAATACAATTATCATCTAAATAATTAGATCACAGTTGGGTAAATGTTATCTCAAAGAAATTATAACACATTTAATTATAGCACATTTATGAAAAGGGTGACTTTTAGGACTAACGGAATAGTTTACACGGAATAATCTTGCCCACGATAGATGGGATCGGACCCTAATTTAATAACTTGTGCCCCAATTTACTTCACACAAGCTGAAGGGCACTTGAAAGCTACCAAAGCACGGTTTGGCATAAAAACCATTAATAACTTTTCTAAATGGCATTAAAATATTAATTCTGTATACATTGAAAATTAGTTTTGTAGAAGTCCATTAGATTATTAGTTTTACTTACCGCGTGATTTTATGCTCAAACTGCTTAGCTTGACGCCATGTGCGAATGCATTCCAAGCAAAATATATGATTGCAGTTAGGTAAAATGCCAAACCGCTTCTCTCGGCCAGCTTTTTCCATAATGGTGTCAAAACATATGCCACACGTCTTATCTTTGGACTGAGCAATCGCAAAAGACAATTCCATTGCCTGTTCATGCTGCTGCAAACATTCTCGATTATGTTTCTTACGTTGAGCTTGATCTGTGGGGTGGAGGCAGTATTGATCACACATCTCGCACACCTCCATATGTATACGATATGGGCAATACTCTCCGTAGGGACATGGACTCTCATAGGGGCAAATCTCCTCCAAGGAACGTGGCTCTCCAAGTTTTAAATCAACGTCATCGATGTATGAGGACGGGCCACCGACAATTTCAGCCCAAGAAACTCCATTTTGCACAGCGGAACTTCCAGCAGCCTCATTTCCATCTTCGCTTACGCGTTCTGCTGTAAGTTTCTGACCAGGCACAAATATAGGCGCATTTGCCCAATTGCGACGACTAGTGCTAGGCAATGCCTCAGCTTCAGCATCAGCTACGTTGTCTGTATTTGTGTTTCTATTGCGCTGATTGCCTTCGAAACGGCCTTGAGATAAGTCATGGGAGAAACGACAAAGGTCACCGAAGCGGCAAATGCCTCGCAAGAAATAGCGGCATATGGTTTGGTTTTGACCAGGGCCAACACTTAAAATGGGGGCTTCTACGATGTTGCCAACGCCGATGGAACTCATTTTGCACGTGCACAAAAGTTTGTACAGAAGATCTGACCAAACTAGATGTCTGACCTGAAAACAGTGAAAATCTGATTTTATCCTCATTAATGTTGACCTATCGATATACGTATACATATACACGCATGAAAGCCTTCGCAAATATGAATATATTTCAGGTAAACTCGAGCTATCGATATACAAATGTATGCAAGTATGTACAGAAAATTAAAATGTCGCAGGAACATAGTCACATATTCAACTTTTTAAATAATCGGATAGCCAGTTACATATATATACATATGTATATGTATATGTATATAAGTATATGTACATGTACATATATATATATTTGCAATTATATATATATATATATATAATTAATAAAAACATATATACATAACATAATACATATATATATATATATATATATATATATATATACACATATATACACAGTATGTATATTGGAATGTAAATGCCAAAAAACGTTTGTGTAATTGATTTAGACGAAATATGCCATATTGCGAGTCTTGCAATAGAAAAACTTTTAAAATGGGTTTTCTTACAGTATGTTTAGTGTACTTTAGAAAAAAAAAAACACTTATTTCTTACGTTTGTTCAAACTTGCAAATTGATGCTCACAAAATTTCAATTAGGGATGGGGCTGAAATTTTTGGTATATCGACCAAGCTGATAAATAAGCTCGATTTATAGGCGATAGAAAAGTTGGCTGTTTGACAATTTTTTAAAAGTATGTCTGACAAAAAAAAAATACCAAATAAAATGTTTTTCTTTACCATTTTAAAACTATACTTGAATTTAAATTTTTGTTTTCTACAATACATAGCTTCAGAAATCCGAGTTAATTTTGTACATACATTTTTATCGAAATTATAATCATTTGTTTTAAGCCCTCGTAATCAGCTGATTAAAGCGTCCTTCTTGATTATGCTAAAATTTTTGAACATCTTCACATTTTAAACAATATGTCTAGTGAAAATAAAGAATTTGTTTGCGTCTGCTGCGGAAACCCAGTTCGTGAGCTGTGCAAGAAATACAGCAATACTGTAAAGCCTACCCACTGTGTAAACTTTTATCATTGCCGCCAATACATACGTACGTAATGTTTATGTTTACTATTGGTTTACTTGTTGATGGTACTCCAGGAGCAATGCAGCCAAATAACCGATAAATATATAGAAGTCGAAGAATTCATAATCCTAATAGATGCACTTCTTCTGGTATCGTCTGCGTTTCGACATATGATATATAATGGCGACTTTAAGGTATAGCTTGCAGTTCATAAAAAAATATCAACTAAACACTAAAATTAATATTTCAAGCTGTATTGGAAGATTTCTCTTGTCGTGTTGCTACTGGAGTCCTTTGCGCTTTGTAGGCAAAAACGGAGTGATGAAACAAAACTGCTTTCATATGAAAAAGGTTTTTATATGTGTACTTTACAAAATGTTGGAGGTAACATGATATGCATACTTATAAATATTTTATTGTCACACAAACTTAACTTTTACAGAATACCTTTTTATAACGCTTTTGCTGCTTTCTATTACCGCACTTTTTGGTAATGTTCGGTTAACTAAAGCTAGTCTGGTGACGCTTACATTAACCATCCTTAAAGTGGTGGCCATTTCTAATTTCTCCAAGTTCTTTTTGCTACCCATACTAGTCTGGCGCAATAATACAACTGATTTTGGGCGAAACTTACATTACATGTTAGTCACTGGACACCATCTTTGCTCTTTGGTAATGGCATACAACGTAGTCAATTTAATTAGCAATCATCTCCGGTGGCTGACCATATTTTTGACAATTTGTTCATTTGCTTTAAAGGAGTACGTTAGATATTTGGCAGCATTTCAAATGCAGCTGTATTTATCTTAGACTAAAATACTGTTACTCCAATATGCTTACGTGGCAAAGTTTAAGTCATTTAAATATTAAATGGATCAAATATAATCGTATTTTCTGCTAAAAAAAAGATATAAATTTGGTATTTAAAAAATCAATTGGGTCTTATAACCAGAGTTATTTTCATCGCGTCTGCAACCCTGGTATTGGCAATTATCGGCCCAGCTTTCTTTGTCGCATGCAGAATTTATGACAATTCTTTATGCTTTTTTGGCTTTTCCATTATGCAAAATTAAAAATAATTCTGGTTAAATCATTATGATAACTTTACTTTAAATAATATCAACCTGTAAATAAATGCCGCGGAGAAAATATCAATAAATATTCTTAAACACATAAATCGTGTTCTGATAATTTAAAAAGCGTGTAAACGTGTTATTTAATAATGTAAGGCGCAAGCAAGTAACTGCGTACATTGCAAATAATAAGAAAAGAGAATATAAACAAACAAGAGGAAGTTTGCACAAGAAACGCCAATCCTGGTAAGTGTACAGAACATACATACGTACATGTATAATGTGTAGAATGTGCCATGTACGTATGTTGTGCATATTTGCTTAAAATTAAACATATATACATAATTATGCCCTGACTCACAATATATGTTGGTTTTCTGTGATTCCGCAAACAAAAGTAATAATCCGCTAAGTCTTTGTGATTATGAACCCAAAAAAATATAACATTTCTAACGCCAAAAAAGGCTGTAAGTTATGAACGTAGATTTTTAGTTGCATCAGACACCTACATGACAGCTCATTCATGATACCAATGTGACCTGTTATATTCAGTATTTTAATAATCATGTATTTATGCATATATATTTTGAATATCCCTATTTTCGCATATAGTTTATTAAATTAAACGATGGCCATGTCACAAAAACTTTAGAATTGGCCTCACGTTGCTTTTTAATTATTTAATGATTTGAATAAGTTGTAGTCCTTCAATGTGTGGATATTGCATGTTATCAAGTTTGGTCACACATAAAATATAACCTTAAAAATGACAAGTGACAAATTTCTTTTTTTGTTCAATTTGAGTTACTAAGACTTTGTAGATATCACTATTAAGCGTTTTCAGGAGTGGTCAATCCCACTAACTTACTATGTTATGCTTTATATTAAATACATGTTAAAGATTTATTGACATTACTTGTGCTTAAGCATATGTAGCGAAGTAAATATATTACAAAAGAAGCAAAATTACATTTTTTCTAATATAGTACATGCATTTACTATAACTCCGGCAGGAAAAGGTCACAGCCATCTCAAATGTCAGCATCACTTTTGTTTGGGTTTGCGAGTTGTGTTTTAAAACTCAAGACAAACTACCAAAAAACGCAAAGGACAAGGAATAACGCTGTCGAGTAAAATCACAATATAATACAGTAACAAAACAGGAATTTATCTACGGCGAGACTTAAGTACGGTATAGTACAGGAATAAGATGCATTCCTCGACTGCTGCGTCTAGCGCGCTTGTAGAATACTCGGATGTGAGTTCGGAAGACTTTTCAGATCCCGAAGCTGGAGAAATCGACTCAGATGTGGCTTTAACAAGCAAGAGCGCAACATCTACAGTTCCAAATAGGAAACTAGAAAATCAGAAAATTTTGCGTATTACAAACAGCAATGACTATAGGTAATTAGCATAAAAAATAGTAACCTTAATATTTATAACAATTGATTTTATAATTTATTCTTTATAGGAAAAGGTGCACGGAAGAAAACGAAGACATGACTCCAGTTGTTCCTGTTGGCTCAAGATCAAGGCAAGTTTCAGTTGTTGCCAGCAGCAGTAGTAGGCTGAGCATAGCCTCTGTCAATGAGAAATCAAATCATCGTTCTGAAATCGCGCTGATAGCGAAGAGTTCGAAAGAGGAACAGATGCAGTGGGATCGTGAGCTGTACATGTCAAGCGATACGATCGATACTGATGAATTGGAAGCTGAAATGAAGCGGCAAAAACGAAAAAAACTGAAGAAGGATAAGCATAAGCATAAATCAAAAAAGAAGTCAAAGAAGCGGAAGAAAAAGCGAGCAAAGTCGTACTCGAGTATTGACTCAATATCAGATAGTAACCTTAACTCGCTTCTGGACAGACACAGACGTTATACACCTCCAACGATTCCTAATAGGGCTAAAAGCGCCGAACGAACAGTGAGCGCTGCGGTGCCTTCATATACACCTCACAAAGACAGTCAGAACAGTCCCATATCGGCGGGAACCCCTCCTGCCCGACGTCCCAATAGTAATAATACTTTCTATGGTGAAGCTGATACTGCTACGTCAAACACTCCTTTAGGCAGCAGCTTGCAGGTAACTGTGACAAACAAAACGACCGCAAGCAGCCGACATCGATCGCCTCAGGCACGAGTAGGCGGTGGCGATGGCTCTAGCCATCGTTATGGTACTTCTCCACGAACTCCTCCACAGTCGATCGGCCACTCACATCCAGTTACTAGTGGTGCACGTGACGCTCGTAACTCACGCTACGTTCAAAGTCCGCTAAAAGATGATTTAAATTCCCACCAACGATCGGGAAATACGTATTCAACACGATACTCGGGAGGTGGAACAGTTGGCGGGCAGGGAAGCAGTCTTGAATCGAGAAAATTAAAGCGCATGTCGCCGGGTAAGGAAAGCGTCAGAGAAGTTACTGAAAAATTTGTGTGAACAAAGTAATTTTGTGTCATTACTTATAAAATACCTAAGAATCTGAAAGTAGGAATTAATTTCATTAACCATAAAAATGTGGTGGAGCGTAATCGAAAAAGCGTTACCTAATACTCAAAAGGTCTGAAACAACCTATAAACAGTCCTACTTACTTGCTTTATGTACTTTACATACACATACAAAGATACACATTTTAAGCAATACTTTGCATGTAATTTATTTTGTTCAGCGGCAGCCCTTCTTTTCGCTCAATCAAAAAAAAAATTTTCCAATATCTTTTGTAATTATTAATACCCTATAATTTTTCATTTTTTAGAATAGATAAAATATGTGCCTGTAACAGCAAAGCTATGATTTGTGTATGTCCGCGTATATTGTTGTGACCCTACATAATAACGAAAAACTAACCTCAAGTTTTTTTTTTTTCATATATTCATATATTTTTACAGTATTCATATATAAGAGCAAATTTTATATATTTATGAACATGTTCTGATGCATAAATACTGCATTGTTACCACATCTCACATTTCAAAATATTTGTTAATTATTTAATTTCATAATTTATAATTTAAATTATTTTGTTCCAGAATTGGATCGCTATCATCATCAGCCGAGCACGCCACCACACAAGCGACGAAAGTTTAGTGATGGGCGAGATGTAACTTTGTCATCGTCTGGAAGTACATTTGAGCACGGCAGGCACCATGCTGTTAAATATGAACGCTACAGCAAAGATCGATATTCACGGCGGGTGTCAAAGTATGCGATTGTAACTCGAACTGTAATAATTTAATAACTATTTACTTATGTTTAACAGGAGTCCAAGCGTACACCGAATATCACGCAGTCAAATATCGCCGAGTGGAGTGGCTACTCCAGGTGGCAGTAGCTCAAATCTTTATCGACATAGTAGTAATAGCAGCTATAAACATAAAAAATATGGAGCGCCTTACTCGCCGTCACCTCCAATGCCAACGAGATCGTCTTCGAAGCGAACCACTGGCAGTAGCATGGGTATTTCTGTTGAGCGATATTCTTCGCGTTCATCGTGGCCCAGCTCGCGCTATTATGAGTCGTCACCACCTTCACCGCCAGGCGTATCGGCAACAGGTTCACATCACTATCGACGCTCTCCGAGACTCTATCAACATTATCGTCACACCAGCCGTAGACGCTCGCCTAGTTCAGGCAGCAGTCGCAGCTCAGCTTCACGTTCCCGTTCGCCAACGTCTCGCGATTTAAAACATAAGCGCGACGAGTATATTAAAAAGATAAGCGAGACTAGCCTTTTTGCCGAGTTGGTTAAGGATCGCCACAAGCGTCAAAAGGCACTAAAGGAGATTATTGAAAGACAGGAGGAGAACAGTAATAGCAACGGCGCTTTGACCATCAACGAAAACAGTTCCTCGATAGACGGCAATACACCCAACGTTGCTGACAACCGATCTATATCTTTTATAGCAACACAATCATCCACTTGTGCAACGTCAAACGGTATTGTTGGTTGTGGTAAACCTGATTTGGACGTTAACAACATTCCAATGCCAAACAAAGATAATGAAATACTTAAGCTTAATCCAACAGTTGTTAGTACAGATGTTACGGATGATTCTTCAAGCACAATGACAATTACAGTGAAAACTAATACAAATCCAAAACCGAAGAGTCTTACAGCATTACCCATGCCACCGGGGATGAGTGCCGCTGACTTGGTAAATGCTTCTACGCCATCACCACCCGATCTAAGCAAACAAACAACACCGAAGTCAACTAAAAAATCATTTCCCGAAGAGAAGAATCTAAATGCCAATGCCAACAAAAGCCTTTTAAATCTTCCCATGCCACCGGTTATACCAGGCAGTGAGGAGCTCAGTGGCGAAGATGATGTCATCGACAGTCCTGAAGATTTTGATACGCCTAATGCTAACAGCAACAGCACGAATAAAAATCCAAGTGCTTTAAAGGTAGCATCACGTCGACGTCCAGTAATTCTTAATAGACGGGATTCACGAAACAACGTTCGTGATTGGGGTGAACGCTGTGTGGATGTATTCGAGGTCATTGCCCAGATTGGAGAGGGTACATATGGACAGGTTGTATTCAAAATTTTGTAGGCTCATAGTTTTTATATGTGTCCACTTATGTATATTTTTAATTTAGGTGTACAAAGCGCGAGATCATCATACCAACGATATGGTAGCATTGAAGAAGGTACGTTTAGAGCACGAAAAGGAAGGCTTTCCTATAACTGCTGTGCGCGAGATCAAAATACTGAGACAACTGAATCATCGCAACATTGTTAACTTGCATGAGATAGTGACGGATAAACAGGATGCTGTAGAGTTTCGCAAGGACAAAGGCTCCTTTTATCTGGTTTTTGAATATATGGACCACGATCTCATGGGACTTCTCGAGTCTGGCATGGTTGACTTTAACGAAGAAAACAATGCAAGCATAATGAAACAGCTGTTAGATGGCCTAAACTACTGCCATAAAAAAAATTTTCTTCATCGCGATATTAAATGTTCCAACATTTTGATGAACAACAAGTAAGTTATTTTTAAAAACACTCCTTGCATGGCTTTCTTTCAATTTCAATTTATGTTGTTTCAGGGGCAAAGTCAAATTGGCAGACTTTGGATTGGCACGATTGTATAACGCTGACGATCGTGAGCGTCCCTATACAAACAAAGTAATAACGCTTTGGTATCGGCCCCCGGAGCTGCTGCTGGGTGAGGAACGGTACGGGCCGTCTATAGATGTGTGGTCCTGTGGCTGTATATTGGGCGAACTGTTTTTGAAGCGCCCATTATTTCAGGCCAATGCGGAGATGGCGCAACTGGAAACTATTTCAAAAATATGTGGATCGCCAATTCCCGCCGTTTGGCCTAACGTAATCAAGCTGCCTCTTTTCCATACACTTAAGCAGAAAAAAACGCATCGCCGACGTTTACGTGAAGATTTTGAATTCATGCCAGGATCAGCACTTGACCTGCTAGATAAAATGCTTGATTTAGACCCAGACAAACGCATTACAGCGGAAGATGCCCTCAGATCGCCTTGGCTGAAAAACATCAATCCGGATGAGTAAGTTAATTCTCGAAAGATACCTTTTAAATGATTATTACTGTTATAATACTTTTTTTATTTAACAGAATGCCTACGCCACAATTGCCCACGTGGCAGGACTGCCATGAGCTTTGGAGCAAAAAACGTCGCCGTCAGCTGCGTGAACAGCAAGAGGCGCTGCCACCAAGTGCAATTTGCTCAGCAAAGTACCAACAACATGTGCAGCAATGGTAGGGGATGCCTAGCATTTAATGTGTGCTACATATGTCAATGAAGGGGAAGACTATAAACAGAGAGAGGTGGAGTACGCCTGGTGGCAAAGTTAATATCTAAGTATGTAACGAATTATATACTTTATGTTTACTTTATTTGACAGGCAGCCTCAAATCGAGTTAGCATGCTCTACCAAAGCGCTCTAATATTTAAGTAATTTCTTAACAAAAATAATATGATAAGCTTACGTTAAAAAAGCGTTGAACATTTCGAAACAATCCCTATATTCATATAGCGATTTTTTGAATATTTATAGAATTCAATAACAAGAAATAATCTATTGCAACATTATTTTTTCGTAATTTTGGAGTAATATTATTAAAAAATTTACATTAATATTGGCAATAAACAACATGGGAAATAACACGATTATCAATTTGTGGAACATCAAATTCACTTCACATACAACTGAAAAACTTTTATAACATGAATATATATATATATATATATATATATATATATATATATATATATTACTTTGTTTGCTATTAATATATAATTGTAAAGTTCAAAATGAATTTATCAAGTAATATTTTTAATAAGTTTATATTTTTTAATATATAACTCAAGCCGCTTAAGAATTATTATGTGTATAAAAATTACTATATAATAAACGAAATCATCGAGAGACTGAAAATAACTCAACATAAGATTGTGCAATTTGAATAGCAAAAATTGAAAAATCATAAATTAGGATTTTCAAAACCACGAAAGTAATCTACTAGAGCAAGTAGATAAAATTCGTATTCTAAAGATATATACATACATAAGAATGCATCGATTTGTCAGTCCGCTTGCACAATAAAAATGTACAAATATACAATAATATGTACTACACAAATAAATTTGTACAGTACATATAAAAAAAGAATTATCGTGGGCAAAACAATGCGCGGATTTTCAAGTACAAAATAACCAGTCCATAGAAGCTGTGTGCTAAAATAGTTAATATGTGTAAATAAAGTTGCCTAATATTTAACTAATAATTGGGGGTTTCCTTAAAATCTTTTAATTGCAGGGAAATGGAAAAATTGTGAATAAAATGATCATTTACCAAGGAGCGTAACGATTTTAAAATTTATTATAAAATGTACATGTTAGGGAGTGCTTTAGCTTTCATTTGTACTCACCAAATAATGGTTTATTTTGGAGATAATCTTCATATCTGTAGAATAATAAATAAATTATTTTAGAGTAAATAAAATAAAACTAATGTTACCAATATAAATCAAAATTATTGATTATTTTTGCTCAACAATGATACTCAAGATAAGATAAAAGGGATATCGAAATTTGAGATGTAGGAGTTAAATTTAATGTGACATATCGTATGTTTGCCGACTGGAACACTAATTAAGAGCTTTTCTTCCTGCAGAAAAATATATAGAAGCTCAGCGTACTTAGAAGAGTTTGTGTCCGTTCTGAGAAATCTCTTTCTGAACCTGCAGTGATAAGGCATCTTTGTTCTTATATCTCTGAAATAACGCTAAAATCCATCCGGATTATGTAAATAAAAGTTTTTTCGTCAACAAAAATTTTTTCGTCGTTCTTAAAGTACTTATCTCTAAATCTATGGAGAGCCGGCTGAGATATAACGAGCAAACCTACGTAATATTGCATTATTCAATTTACACAAGTTATGGGATTTAGTCTGCATGGAAATAATGGCATCCCAAATTATTCCAATTTGAGCACGTTTATGTTATTTTTATTTTCATTTTGTTATGTTTTACTCTCTTTGCACAGTTTTGGATATTTGTACATAAAACCGTTCATAACTAAATATTTATTGGCGTTTTTTCCAATCCTCAAAGCACTTAACAAAGTCATTTTGTGTGATCTTGTTTAGCGTCTCCTTCGATGCAGTTTTTATCTCCTCAATCGTTGCGTAGAGTCGTCCTTTCAGGGCCTCTTCAGTTTTGGGGGAAAAAAAATCATAAGAGGGCCAGATAATAAGGTGCCTGCGGCACTATTAACGTGTTGTTTTTGGTCAATTATTCGCGCAAAAGCAACGATGTGGGACCAAGGGCGTTATCATAGTGCAAAAGCCGGATTGCTTTCCACAAATTGCGCATTACTTGTAGGTAATATTCTTTATTGACCGTACGACCCTCTGGCAAGAACTCATGATGCACGACACTCCTGCAATCGAAGAAAACTGTGAGCAAAACGTTTACATTCGACCTAACTTGGCGTGCTTTTTTCGGTATTGGGCTCATGCGGCAGCTTCCATTGGGATAATTGAGCTTTGGTTTCCACGTCATAGCCATAAACCCATGGTTCGTCACCAGTAATTACTCTCTGAAGCAGTTTTGGGTCATCCAGGATTGAGTCAAACTCTCCTGATCAATGTAATCGCTGTTTTTGGTCGAAATTAAGCAATTTTGGCAGAAATTTCGCGGCGACCTGACTCATACCCAAATCATTGGTTATAAAACACAATAAACATTGTTTTTGTCTTAAGTAGCCTCACCATACGCCAAAGTCAACTTTTTATTTAATTTTACTTATTTTTAGAAAAAGAGTTGGTGCTGTCAACAAGCACGTGTAACAAAGTTAATAGGCTATTTACACTGAGGGCATTAGCAAAAAAGCCGGTGTGGGGTCAATGGGCAGATCTATAGCATACAAAAAATTATTGGTTGGATTCAAACTAAAGGGCCCGTCTCCAGGTAAATAAGATAACGGCGAATATAATGGCCAAACTATTGAATAACAATGTGGCATTGCTGGCTAATATTCGATAAAATTAGCTGATAAATGTAAGCAAAATTCGAAAATAAGCGGACACACACCTTATTATGAAATCAAATTAAAATTGAAAAATTAACGCACCAAGTAAGTTTTACTGATTTTATTGAAAAAATATGTGTGCAAAATTATTTACTGCCATTTTTACACTGACGGTATTAGCAAAAAAGTCAGTGTGAGATCAGTGGCCAGATCAGAATCATAAAAAAATTGTCAGTTGAATTCGAACTCCAGGGCCCTTATCCAGGTAAATAAGATACCGGCCAGTGTTGCCAGGTTCTGAGCGTCTGAATAAGCTAGATTCTAAGAAAAAAAGCTAAAACCTTTTTTTTTGCGTTTGAGCTATTGAGCTCATTGCTGATATATGTTTTTGGACGCTGCGTGCTGTTTAATATATAAGAGATTTGCTGCTATTGCGGATTTATAATAGTAGCAGTTGGCTAGATGCAAATTTTATAAGCAATTCCATTTTCAAATATGCTAGATCTAGCCTAAAATAAGCTAATCTGGGAGCACTGATACCGGCGTATATAATGGCTATTTTATGAAAATGTGGCATCGTTGGCTAATATTCGATAGAATTTACTGATAAATGTAAGCAAAATTTGAAAATGACCGGACACATACCTAATTATGAAATAAAATTAGAATTGAAAAATTAACGCACCAAGTTTAACTGCTGGTTTTAAAAATATATGCGGACATTTTTTTTACTATAATTGTATTTTATTATTTTGCGCAAAGAGCAGCCAGCCACAAAATAAAGACTGAGAAGTCATGGTGTCATTGCAACCAAAATTATCTGAATTGTTCTTATTGTCATATTTTACAAGAATGGACTGAGTTTTGTTCTTTCACGATTACCTAAATAATATTTAAATAATATCTATTAATTTAATCCATTTATAATTATTTCCGGACTTACTTACACCATGTAAATATCGAATAAATACCGATAGAAACAACAACTAAAATGGTAAAACTGTATAAAAAAAACAGTGCTCTGAAGGTCGTTAATATTTCTTGCTTTGTTTTCTAACACTAACAAGTTGGCGTTCTTCTTTTTTAAATACCTTTGGTGTACTTTTTTTTTGTTTATATGTGAAAATTAGTACAATCACAAATAAAACAAAGTAAACCATGCTGCCATACCGGAATTATGGAGAAACAATTGATGTAAATTCAGTGTTAAGTCTTGTCGTTAGATTCCATTGTTTTAATAATTATTTGTGTCCGTAGCAATATGAAGTACAGCACCTGCTGGGGAAAGGAGGCTTCG
Source organism: Hirtodrosophila trivittata (assembly GCA_035045065.1). Lineage (NCBI taxonomy): Eukaryota > Metazoa > Arthropoda > Insecta > Diptera > Drosophilidae > Hirtodrosophila > Hirtodrosophila trivittata. The sequence continues at coordinate 1,046,186 of JAWNNK010001459.1, read as the reverse complement.
CTTGTGTTTACAAAGCAAAATGTTTACTTACACATCAAGAAGTGGCCATCAAAATGGTAAATACAGAATCCTTGTTGTAAAATACTGTCTTTTATATAAAATTTTATTGGATTTTTGGCAGATTGACAAAAAGCTCATACAGGGCTCAGGACTGTCTAATCGCGTTCGACAAGAAGTAGAAATTCATTCCCGCTTGAAGCACCCGTCTGTGTTGCAATTGTACACATTTTTCCAAGACGCAAACTATGTATATTTAGTTTTAGAACTGGCTGACAACGGAGAATTGCATCGTTATATGAACCTGCAAATGAAACGCCCATTTACTGAGGATGAAGCGTGCTCCATACTGCGGCAAGTAGTTGCTGGTCTGCTGTACTTACACTCCCACAACATCATGCATCGCGACATATCACTTTCAAATTTACTGCTTAGCAAAAACATGCATGTTAAGATAGCTGATTTCGGTCTCGCGACGCAGCTGCAAAGGCCAGACGAAAGACACATGACCATGTGTGGGACTCCAAATTATATTTCACCGGAGGTCGTTTCACATTTATCACACGGCCTGCCAGCGGATCTCTGGGGCGTTGGTTGTATGCTTTACACGCTTTTAGTTGGGCGACCACCGTTCGACACCGACGCCGTACAGTCTACTCTCAATAAGGTTGTTCTTTCTGACTACACGATGCCGACCTACTTATCATATGAGGTTCGAGACTTAATTGATAATCTGTTAAGAAAGAATCCACGTGAACGCATCTCCCTTGAGCAAATCCTTGAACATCCATTCATGGTGAAGACTGCTAGGAGCATAATAGCATACAGAACGCCTGGAGCGTCAAACTCTTATAGTCAAAGTATCACAAGTAGTGATAGCGGAATCGTTACATTTGCTAGCAGTAAGGAAAATCTGATTTATTTATGAATATATTTTTTTAATTTATCTTCTTTTTTTTGCTAGATGATTCAAAAAACTCGTATCGACCTTGTTCGGTGGATCAACAACCTGCCCCACAATTACTGAAAAAAATCCAGGAAGAAAATGGTAATTTTCGGCAACACAGTCAAAATTACGTCCAACAAGCAGCATATAAACAATATTCGTTAGAAACATTGGACAGCACTGATGTGAACTGGCAAACAATTGGACAGAGAACGGAGAAGAGTAATTTTATTCAACATTCAACACCAATAATTTCACCTAGTGCTAAGGGTGAGCGAGACAAAAATGTGCTTTCTGTCCCGCCTTTAAACACCATTAGACTGCAGCCCACACGATACAAAACAAAAAATGCAATAATGAGTATTTTGGCAAACAGCGAAGTAGTCATTGAATTTATAAAATGTAAAGGTAAAATGGAAGAAGATCGTATAGTTGATTCTTGTCGCATATCCGGTGATGGACGTCGAATTATAATTTACCAACCAGATCCAGGGCGGTAAGAAAGCAAATCAGAACCTGCAATTGCAATTGTCGCAAACATTAATGTATAAAACATTTTTTTTTTTTTTAGAGTGCTTCCGATCCGAGATCATTTAGAGCCATATTTAAGCGGTGCCGATGCTGTGTATAACTATGAAAATTTGCCAAGAAAATACTGGAAAAAATACGTATATGCTGCTCGTTTCATAGGCTTGGTGAAAAGCAAGACACCGAAGGTGACATACTTTAGTAACCTGGCAAAATGTCACCTGATGGAAAACATGGTTGATTTTGAGATGATTTTTTACTCCAACGAAAAACTGATAAGGTCACCCAATGAGGGTATAAGGTTGTTTGATAGACAAGGCGTGCTGTTCTCGGACCAAACAAGGGACGAAGCAACACGTTTAATTGAACACAGTAATGAGTGCTTTGCCCACTGCCTCAGCATCTGTAATGCGCTTGAGCATGCTCAATCAGGTAGCAATACATGTTTTCCTGTCACGATTGGAAGACGGCCTTTTACTGGAGTGCAGCCGTCACAACGATCGGATGGACTACGAGATACAACAAACTTTGGATATTCTACGCAGAAATCAGAACAGGTTACTTTGGGTTCCATTGCTTGAATGCCAGTACTGTAATTATTATATTTTTTCAGGGCTCTATAAACTTTTCTATTAGTACCATTTCATCCATGCGCAGCGAAAACGATATTAAAACTCAAGTGCAGTCCGCCCAACAAAACGTGCCCATTAAACGACTACACATTCAGGGCGTAGGTACAGCCACTGAGGTAACATTTTAAATTCCTTTTCCTCACCTTTATAAACGATTATTTTATTAACTCTAGCTCTCCCATGGTATTTTCCAATTGCAATTCTATGATGGATCGATGATTTCAGTTTTGCCAGAGATGCACGGTGGCGGCGTAACCTACACGCAGCCAAACGGGATGTCTACCCATTTCTCTGACAATGACGAGCTTCCATTAGCTGTTAGGGATCGACTTTCCCAATTACCTCAGGTGAAGATGAAGTTAAAGTGTGCCCCTCTTATTGGTAGCAAAAAGTTTGACTTCAATGCGATGACTCCAAAGTCGGCAACGTCTGCTCCTTGGCACAATCGCATGTTAATTTAGAAATATTAATTTAATATTTTTTAATAAGAAGAAAGTAAAATGTATTTATATTATAAGATTGACCCGATGATTTGTATCAATATATTTTATGTCTGTTATCTTCATAGACTTATGGTACTTTTTTGAATAACGGCGTAAATAACATAAGCACATGTCCTTATACGGTTTTTGTCTGGAACAATTATATATGTATAGCGACACGGTGTGTTCTTACAAAGAATAAAACACATTATATTGTCTTTGAAAGTTATGTATACAATATAGGTTCGATTTAACTCAATACAACGTTTGGAACAAAGAGTTAGCGCTTTGAGTTTTTGAAACAGAGAATAGTCACACGGTGATAGATCAGGCGCATACGGAGGGTGGTCGATGATAAAAATTGGTTTTTATCAATAATTCGTTGAATTTTTTTGGTCTTATGAGGTGGTGTATTGATGGCAATTCACAGCAAACAGCTGTTATCCTTCTGCATGTTCAGGTCTGACACCACCAATATTTTTCCACAAACGATGTAAAATGCCTTAATAGTATTATTCACTAAGAGTTTGACGCTCTGAAACAAATTCTTTGTGGACAATACCCTTCGAATCATGAAAAGAAGTCAACATTGCTTGATTCGAGACTTCTGAAAACGCAATTTTTTGGTTTCGTGTGCCTTTGGACTTCCATTTATCAGATTGACGCTAACCAGTTATGATCGATTTAAGTCTAGAACGTTCTTAGCAGTTTCAACAATGTGTTTGAAATGCTGCACACGGTCGATTTTTGATCGTCATTTAACTCATGTGCAACAGAACGCGCACAGACCTTTCTTTTACCCAAGTCTTCAGTTAAAATTATCTAAATACAAGTGTTTTTACTCGTATTTAATTACTCAACTAACATTCCCATACTAAAATTTGCTTTCGAGATCCCATACGACTCCGCTGCTAATGTGTAAAGGACTAAAACCTATAACGTAAGTCAAATTAAAAATGAAATCATATATCACGTATATACAATAGAATAGCTTAAACCGATTTAACACAAATAAGTTCGCTTTAAAACGCTAGCATAGGCACGAATGTTAAGAGTTCTTTTTATTCAAAAATAACGGTGGAATGCATGAATGAATTAAAGTTTCAGCAGATAGCTACATTTTTTTTTATATAATTCTTTTGTTTTCTCTTACTGTTATTATATATAAACAATGTAAACGTTGATAAAGATCGAGACAAGCTTTTCTTGTATAGTTTGTATTTATTATTTTACAATGTTATTTCTAAAAAATTTTTCATCTGATGAGAGGAAAACATTATGTAATATGCATAGCACAATTGTACACCAGTAAAAAATCGGTTCGAAAAAGATCGCATAATTACGTAAACTTTAGAAAATTTGATTTACCCGATTCAAATTTTTTTTTTGATTTTATCAAATTGATCCAATTGGTTTTGCTAAAATTGAAAACTTGTTCAATATTACATAAATATTGTCTATTATCAGCAGAATCACCGTTGGGTTCATTTCTCTTTGTGTATTGCATAGCATACACATATAGTATGGATAACATTATAATCCAAGCAAATGGAATTTAGATTTACTATTTTTAAAATTTAAAAATTAAATTAAATTTTCATTCTACCATGCAAAAGATACACACGAAGGTGACGTAGAAGCGGACGCATATGCAGTAGAAACGATTCTTTGTATTTGATAGCAATGGTTATGCTAAGTATCGATATAATATATAAGAAATCGGTATCTCTTGCCATCACTATCTGTTGGTACGCACATAATAAATTGTGGCTTAAACAGTACTGCAAAGTTTTGCTTGTTTTTGTTAATTAACGAGTGTTGTAAATAAATGCTTGTGTAAAAAAAAAAAACAAACTACTATAAACTATTTCAAATGAAATACTGCCGTTATTTTGCACCGTATAACTTTACTGTTTAGTGATTAAAAATATTTTTTTAGTCGCATAGTCTGGCCCATGGCTTAAAGACTGGTTTCAGTACGTCGTGCAAATAAAAACCACTATGTGTATTCTTGCCAATATACTGAATATTACTTTATAATTTATATGAAAACATTTTTACCTGAACATATACGCGCGCTTGGCTAATTAAAACGTGTGCAATTAATTTTCCATAATTCTGATTTTTCATTTTTAAATTCAGAGTAAAGGTAGAAAATGCGTAAGTCCGTATGCGAATAGCAAATATCTACTCAAATTATTATATTAGTTATATAGTTAAATTAAATTTCCCACATGCTATAGTATTTGGTATAAATTTAGATTGGTTTCGCAATAATTTCGTCATAAATTTAAAATTCAATTTATTTTATATCCGATCTTTAGAATATTTAGCGTTAAAGCAGTATTAAAGTCTTGTCTTATATTATTAATGTTAACGTACCCTAAACGCCGTTTAGCTAATTACTTTTTTGAAAATCTAATTCAATTCATTGGTGCGATATAAATTTCGCCAATTCAGTTATGTTCAGTGCATAAATATCTTGTTATATTATCTGACTGGTTTATTTAACTACATACTTATTTATATATGCATGTTATATGTAATGTACATAATCTTTTAGAAATGCAGTAACAAGAAACTCGATGCTGTTGTAACAATTTCGAATTCAGTTAGCTAAAGTCCGTTCACAATTAGCATAGAATATATAATCACATATACCTACATACATACATATACACACTGTTGCTCTCCCAGAAACATCTGAAGAGAGACTGATATGGTATGATTAAGATAGGCAGCTCTCTCATTGCTCTCTGAGGAAGCCAACCACACCTCAGTTCGACCGAAAACGAACGATATTTAGCTCCAAAGGGGCAAAACGGTCTAATATGAGAGCCGAAATCGTCCGACTGATATCTCAAATGGCGCTCAATGAGAAGGGCTCACAAGATACATATACAAGTTCATGCAAGTTAAAAAAGAAAACTTCAGCGTGACTGCTGTGAATGACGTCGGAGTGAGTGGTTCAGTTAATTAAAAAAAAAAATGCAGTACACATAAAGACCTTTGAACTTGGATAACTTGTGGCACATACACATAATTAAAGTTACAAGAATTTTGTATTATTAACAACAAGCCTTTGATACAATCGACATTCCACTGTGCAATATGTCCCGTAAAAACAGTAACAATTATCATGAACGAGATCCACGCGAAGATATTTTGCTTGAAACGAACTTCGAAGATGACGGTGGGGTGTTAACGCGCGCCTATAACAATCATTCGTACCAGAATCGTCGACACAACACATACCCTTCAGAGCACTCCTTGGATAGGTACACCGAACGCGGCGGTGAAGGTAGGATAATGACATCGTTAAAACTTACAGCACATTAAAATTTAAATTACATTGTGCTTGTCCTATCTACATATCTATGTTCATATGTACATTAGAAATGCACATTTGTAAAGCAATTTCTTCATAAATAGCTTTTATGGAGCGTATTACACACAGCTTTATTCGTTACTGTGAAGATTACAGAACACAAAAACCTTTCTTACTAAACAATATCTTACTGAATTCTACTTGTGTAACTTGAACTGCAGTAACCAATTAACAATTGTAGTAAAAATTCATAAATCTTTCAGCTGACTTTTGCCAGTCATGTATGGCACGCATTCCCTATGCAACACTCATAGCAACACTTATGTGTCTGCTCGGGGTTGGTATTTTTTGTGGCACCATGTATCGAGGGGCCTCCCTTACGGTTATCATGATGGATCAAGTGTTTCACCTGCGTCTAATATGGTGAGATTAGTATTACTCAATAAACTTATTGTTATATTCCACATAACTCTCAACATATTTTTTAGGATCGAGGCTGTGCAGATGATATTTGCTATAACTGCCGCTGGCATGGCTGCTCTTGGCTTTATGATTCTATTTGTAGGCTTTTTGGCAACGGGTGCAACGCGTTATAAGGTTTATCGTGCATGGCGATCGCGCGTAGGCGGTCGCATTTCCTGTGCAGTACTACTCGGCATTACATATTTGCTTAACTTTGTGTGGACGCTTATTTTGTGCTTTTTGGTTATCGTGACCTTTATTTACACCATGTTTTGGAATATGTGCTCGAGTGTCGAGCAATCACTAAGCTGTATTGATTTGACACAATTTCGTAAGTCCATGACCGCTTCATTATGTATTAGCTTGAACAACCTTTTGATCTATGGGATTTCTTGTAGATTTCATGTTCCCGCCAAATACCAAGGCGGAGGATCTGAAGGTTTGCGAAAAATATGAGATCAAGGCTTTCTGTAAGGATGGTGTTGAGAATGCAGAGGTAATGTTTATTTTGGCAGCTCTGTCCACACTACTGGTCATTCTCAGTCTAGTCCACTATTTGATGTGTCTATCTGCAAACTATGCACACATCCGTGACCACGAAAAGTTTCAAGAACTTCAAGAGATACAAAATCTCAATGAACTGGAATACAGCGCAACATCAAAGGATCGATTCTAAATTACATACAGTAATTTTTTTTTAGCTTTACCCACAATAAAACATTACATATACATCAAGCGCAGAAACACAGAAATTCAACGAATTCAGCAAGAACACAGATTTTATTTTTTTTATGTTTTTAATTTTTTTTCATTATTCACTTATTTTTAAATTTAATTTATATTTTAGAGCACAAAAATTTATATACATACATGTGTTAATGGCACTAGACCATCGCTTGCTCTGTCCACAACTGCAACAATCGACATCTCCTATCAACTGAAAAACATTCCAAAATCAATATGCAACACTGTCACAACAAATCCTTTTCTTTTTACCATCTTATGCACAAACTCATCCATATAAATAATTTTTTTAAAATAAAGTAATTATTTTCCGTCCGACAGTTATTAAACGGAAGTAATTAAGTAACACTATAATAAGAAAAAATATAACTGACTCCAAGGACTTAAAGATAAAAGGAAAAATATGGCCTGGGGCGACTTTACGCAGACAATTGGGTTTTGATTTTTGAATACAAAATTGAGAATCTCTACGAATTAGGCAAGAATTATTGCATAGCATTTTATTAAGAATGATTTTATATAATATTCCATTCTGTTTTTTTTTTTTTATCTGGCGGAACGTTAGTGAAATTGCACTAATTTTCTTTTATAAAATAATAGTTGTTTTAAATAAATATGGAAATTTGGAATCTACAACATTAACTAATAATGCTCATTTTGGTTACAAGTTTTCTGACGATATCACTAAAGTTTTGTATTAAGCAATTTTGTGGACATCTAAACAGCATATTTTTTGGCAAAACATAGAATAATCAAGATGTCTATGGAACTTCTGGTAGGAGTTTGCTAAATTGTTAGAATTTTGTTTTTAGTCTTCACACAAAAAAATGATCAAAATTATACAGAACTCGTTTTACAACCCAATCTTTGCTTCCGCGCACGGTTGCAGCTGGTTTAGTTTAGTTAAAGTATCTGTGAAGTGAAGCAAATGAATTGAATGTAGGATTTACTGATTGATCACCGTTAAAATTAAATTGTGGAGATTTTCAAGTGTAGGCGTGTTTGTTTCCTTGCTGAAAATTGGAGATAGATCGAAATGTGATTTGGCTCGTTTGGTTCATTTAGATTTTGCGAGCTGGAAGTGCAAGTCGCATAATTTAAATGTGTACATAATTCATACAATCAAAGCAAAAGCAAAATTAACGGTACATAGCCGAAGTTGGCGTCTGATTCGTTTTAATGTGGTTTTTACTACATCTGGCCGTTCTGGCACTCTGTCACTTTAGCGCTCAAGCCGCTGGGCAGCTGCTCTGACTTATTGTAACCGACGACAACGCCGAATCACAGCGGCAACTGCATATGCCGACCCTATTTAATCTTACGACCGCGCTGACAACCTACCGCCTGCTTTTCAAAGCATCAGTGGTGAGCAAATCCGCCGTAGGCTACAACATCCTACGGTCGCGGCCAGATGCACGTATCTCTGTAAATCGAAGGTCCGGCCATATAACACAAATTCTAATTTAATTAGATATACAAAAATAATAATATAATTAAGTATAGAATGCTCTAATATGACATACCTTAGATGATTAAGTTTAAATTTGGAATTGAATATCAAAATTGTATTGTTTCTTCAAACAAAATACAAAACATAAATTAATATCATTTGTACATTTAATGAAATGATACAGTAAATAATCTAGTAACGTAATCATTTTTAATTTATAGTAAAGGAAACAATCTTTTGCATGTCATGCGATATTATACGATGGTGTACCTTATTTTTATTTACATTTGCGCTTATAAAAATTGCTCCATAGTTAGCCCCATCTCGCAACGTTAAGCTCAACGTATGCATCGATTGGCTTGTGAAGTTGTGTGTACAGGCTGGGAAATACAACCAGTCAAATAAAAGTGAATTTTTCAAACCGTTTGTGAATTGACTAGCCACGTTGGATTCTCCACCTTAGCAGGCAAACCGTTTAGTGCTTATTTTGATTGATTAATGCTAACATGTATATATACAGTCGACCCTCGGTTAACGAACGCCTCGCATAGCGAACATTTCGTACAACGAACTAAATTTTAAAGCAAAAATCATTTCGCTTAGCGAACGAAATTTCGTAGAGCGAACTTTGAAAAAATTATGTTTAACCATTAGAGTCAAAAATATGCAATGTCAACGGCGAAAAATTAGGCACACATTGCCTGTAGTCTGTTTTTATTATTTCGGCTGGTAGTCTGCTTGTGTGTTTGGATGGATCTGTGTGGCCACCTTTGCATGAATGAACGCACTGAGCCGCGCCAGCTATGTTGCTCGCCACTTTAGCTTCAGTGGAGTTGAAGTTTTACTTTGCATTTTTATTTGTAAAAATCAAATTCATTTAACACAATTATATATAAGGATGTCTTCAAACATGATTTTAATTAGAGAACAAAAATAACAATGAAAATGAAACAACAAAATATATAAAAAAAAATAAGCCAGGTTTTGGCTTAAATGATATTGGGCGTGTATTTAACATATCAAAGTATCTCTTGGCGGAACCACAACAACCATCTAGTGCGATATAGGATATACTGACAGCATGGGAGTAGGTGTCAGCATTTATTGAAAAAAACTACCCTGATCCAATAATTGCAAAACGCAACACAGACCTATTTAACGATAATGCTGTATCTCATATTCAACAAATGATATATACAATAAAGCTCCGCCAGAAGCAACAGACATTAGATAGCTTTTTCTTGAAAAGGTACTAAGTACATTAAATCAATAATTTGTTTATGTTTTAAATGACTCTTTTGAAAAAAAGTTGTAAATAAATTATTTTATTGTATTTTTTTTGCCCTGGAACGGATTAATTCATTTTACATAGAAACATATGGAAAAATTGTTTTTGCTTAACAAGCGTTTTATATAGCGAACAAGTTTCTGGCACGAATTAAGTTCGTTATCCGAGGATCGACTGTACTTCAATATCTTGAATTGTCTTTATATTGGCTGTAGTTTATAGTAAATTCATGACCCGAGTAGTTAAACATTTTTCATGGCTCGTTACCAGTATCTAACGGGACTGATAATGTGAACAGTCGTCAGATAAATAATAGAAGGTCAGAATATTTGGTGACAGCTAACTTGACTCCGCGCCGCCAAAGTAGTGAGGGTACAGGCATGATCGTATATATACTAAATTTATTGATTTTCTATACCACTATCTAAAAACCTATCTAAAAAACTGTTGCTAACATTTTCCCAAATAAAAACCATTTTGGGAAAGAAAATGCAAGAAATAGAATTACTTGAAAAAAAAATTTTAAAATAAAAATTAATTTTTTCCAAATCATTATTTTATTTTATATCATAATATTTCCAATATGTTGTCTATTTCTATAAATTCAACATTAGATTCTTCTTTATAGGCATCCAATCTATCAATTATTAAAAAAATATCAGCAAATAGTGATAACGGTTTTCTACTACAGTCGTATTAGGGTATAGGGAACACCCAAACTTTTGATATAGTGATATTTATATCACCACTAGACTAGATAAGTTTAAAGAAGAAGGCTAAAATTGCATAACTTCTTATTCCGCCAAGCACGAGAAGATACATTGGCTGATTTTCAGTACAGATAGATTATGATTGAGAATTAATTTTCTTAACTTATGTAGATCGTGTAAGATACATTTCTTGTTCATATTTATGAAATCATTATTAGCAGCTTAAATTTTTCACCTAATTTGGTTAATGTGATGATACGTTGAGTAGTGTACAGGAAAACTATAAGAATAAATGCTTTGAAATTTATCTGAATATGAATAGCAAGTTCTCGATAGTCAACACGAAATTTTAAATAATAAATGGCTAAAATTCTTGTTGTATTTTTGACTCTGTTAACAGTGATGTGGTTTGGGACCAAAAGTATTACCCCTAGATATCGCTCGCTATTTTCCAAACGCATACTTTCGTTCTTAAGTAATATGTGCCTCAAGGGCAGGTAAGTAACATTACACTTTCTAGTAATATGTTGCGTTTATGCGTTTAGTCTTCATTGATGCTCTATTTCCATTCCGAAATATAGTCAGAGTGTTGCAATGACGACCTGGAGATTTACAGTGATCTTGGTCGATAGTGATCCTGAACATATAATGAAAGAATAGTTTGCGAATGTGGAAACCATGCAATAATTGAGAAGTGGGATTTCTGAGGTATAAATATTAAAGAGTAGATAAAATAAGCATGACCATTTTGTTAAGCGCTGACAAAAGACATTGTTCTGTACGAAGTGCGACCACTTTCAAGATTTTCCAAACATTCGGAAAATAACCCAACAGTGACATGCACTTAAGATGCCTGTGGTAAACCGAACGGCTCTGCGTAGAAGAACTTTTAGGCAAACGTCGCAGATTTGTTTATATTAGGCAGGAGTTTGATCCGTTGCCAAACAATTGAAAGTTATGGCATTGCTTAATTTAACAGAGCTTTGTCTTGATTATCAAATCAGCGTAATTTTGTTGAGCCTGCTTAGCATGACAGACTTATGCTCGAAATAGATTAAATATAAGATGAAGGCACTGTTGGTTTTTTTAACTTGACCCCTTTGTATTTGAGGCCCATTTAAGAGAAGAGTGGGATCAATCTTGTCTAGTTCGATGAAAATAGCCCCATAAGATTTCTCATATTTCATTCCGTACATAAAAACCGGCAAATACGCACAAGTCTAGTTAACTTCTTCTCTTATTTAGAATACAGCTTGAGACCAATAGATATTCTTCAAGCCGAATATTTGACACCACGCAACTCCTTACAAACTGAGTTCAACGCATACATAGTGCATTTTAGTACAGGAATTAGTTGCAAAAACACTTTTGGTTTGTTATCGACTCAGTCGCGTTTTTTGTGTCAGTTTCATCGTCGTCGAACTACGTCTGTAGTGGTACGAAACAATTTTGGTTGATAGTTTTCTTTAACTTTTCACCACTTAGTCTTTTTATTGTTGGGGTAATTGTCACTAGTACGGCTATTTTTTAGACATTCGGCAGACTTTTCAATACACAAAAATGCATTTTGAGAATAGAGAACATCAAAACAAAATATCGTATTCGTATCTGATTTTTTGACATCTCTGAAAAAAATTTTAAAAATAAGCGGAAAGAAAACTATTACCTTAATTTAGACTTAAATGGTTGATAAGCTTATGGTTCAAATTGAAAAATGTGCCTGACTTATTATTGGGCCATGACATGTGCCCAATTAACTGTTAACTTCCAAGAAATTAGAAAAATGAGTGCACCAAGTTAGTTTAACTGCTGTTCTTAATATGTTTGTACAAGATTATTAGAAATAATTGTGTCTCATTGTTTTATTATTATCTGAATTGTTGTAGTTTTCCATGTATTTCTCGAATAAACTGAGTTATGTTCTTTGTATTTTAGTTTAATATTAAAATGTGAACAAAGAACAGCTGGTTTATTCACTATACTGTCTTTTTCAGGCAGTGCGAGCAGGTTCGCCATTAAGCTAATGACTTTTGCTTAACAACCTCAGTGTAAATTGCCTATAAGTTAAAGACATTCTAGGTAAATTACAAAAAAAAAAACAAGAAAGTGTTATCGATGGAATCAGGCAAATGTCACGGATATTTTTTATTACTGTCACTGCTATTTTGAAATATCTATGAAAAAAATCTGTGACGGTATATTTTGCCCATCTCTTATTTATTTCTATAAATTTCATAAGCTTTAATAATTATTAAACAGATTACTATCAAAAATTTAAAAAGTATATATTCTGTATAGAAAATGTTGCGAAAAATTTATTTTCCGCAGACATATTTTTTGGTAAGTATGATATATAAATTTGTCGAAGTTCACACATTAGTTTGTTAAATTTAACAGAGAACAGCAGCAAATCGCTCGGAAAAACTTGACGAAATTCGAGAACGGCTGTCTAAAGGTCCTAATTTTCAAGATTTTGTTCAAAATAACGACGATTTGAACGACTGGGGAAATTATGATGGACAATTACGTCGTGCTAAGGGAGACAACCAATATTTGCGATTACCGCCATGGTTAAAAACGACAATTCCAATGGGCAAGAACTATGCTAAAATAAAGTCCCAACTTCGTGACTTGAAACTATCTACTGTGTGTGAGGAGGCGCGGTGTCCGAACATCGGCGAATGCTGGGGCGGTGGTGAACATGGCACACAGACAGCAACAATTATGGTAAGACCTTTTTGACATTTGCTGATAGTATACCGCATTTAGTTGATTGCAGCTCATGGGAGATACTTGTACTCGTGGCTGTCGCTTCTGTTCAGTCAAAACTGCTCGCTCCCCTCCTCCCTTAGATGAGAACGAACCCGTAAACACCGCCAAGGCAATTTCATCTTGGGGATTGGACTATATTGTATTGACATCAGTAGATCGTGATGGTTGGTTTTTGAGCTAATGAAGACTTAATTTTATACCTGTATTTCTGTAATATAATTATTTGCAGATATTCCTGACGGTGGCTCTAAGCATATTGCAAAGACTGTACGTGAAATCAAAGCTCGGTAAGAACTAATTTGGTTTTAATATACGTTTACTGTAACTGGTTTTCTTGCAGTAACTCAAATATATTTGTAGAGTGCTTGGTACCAGACTTTCGCGGGGACATAGAATGTGTGCGAACAATAGCTAAGTGCGGTCTAGATGTTTACGCACATAATATTGAAACTGTGGAGAAATTGACACCATTCGTTCGGGATCGTCGTGCTGACTATAGGCAAACGCTTAAAGTTCTTACCGAGGCAAAGCGGTGTAATCCAAATCTCATTACAAAAAGTTCGTTGATGCTAGGCCTAGGTGAAACTGATGCGGAAGTTGAGCAAACTATGCTCGATCTGCGAGAAGCAGGGGTTGAATGCCTGACCTTAGGCCAGTACATGCAACCTACAAAGAAACATCTTAAAGTTATTGAGTATGTTACGCCTGAAAAATTTAAGCATTGGGAAAAGCGAGGCAATGAGCTCGGTTTTCTGTATACTGCTAGTGGTCCACTTGTGCGGAGCTCTTACAAAGCTGGCGAATTCTTCATTACAAATATATTAGCAAATCGAGAAAAAAATGTTAGCCCCAAAAATTAATAATAGCTGAAATTTATTCGCATAGTTTTGCTTATATACTTATAAATGTTAAATATATGTTGTTGGTTAATGTTTAAAAGATAAATATTCCTAAATTGTAGGAACGGAACATTCGAGATACATACTTTTATATAATATTCTAATTTGCATTGTTGCTTTGATTAATTTATTAGTTTGCAGTAGTATCTCTGTTTAGTGTTTTGGTAAACAAGATTTAAATAATATTATTACTATGCATTTCATTCCTGCTGTAATAATATTCCATTCCTAGCTAAAGTGTGCATGTTTAAGCCTGAGTGGACAGTGCTTAAGTAACGTTTGTACGCCAATTTTGCACATCATAGACATGATCTGAAAATAGACATAATCGATTTACTTAAATTTTAAACTGTAGAAAAGGCATCTATTTGTCAAATTAGCTCCGTTAGTCAATATAATATTATTATTTCGGTTTTTGAATCGCCGGATTTCGCAACAGCCAACTTATGATTTTCCATATTTTTGATTAGCCGTATTTTCTGAAAGTTAATGGCTTGAATATACCTAACAAGTCTGGGCATATTAATAATTTATTTAAATGTTATGCAATCTAATGCCAAACAAGTATCCATACTGCATGGGTTGCATATACAACAACAGATAAAGACGTCCTACTTTAAAATCCTGTACATCACCTTAAGTCTTGAACGTAAGTGCCGAAGCTGGTTCTTAGGTAACGTCTTAATGTTATTTGTTTTTAGAGAACAAGTGTTTCGCTTTTGTATCTTGTTACATCAGTACCACTTTTACAGAAATGTTTTTGCATTTAGGTATTGTTGCTATAGTTTACTCCTAAGCGGGGTGTGTATACTTCTGTAGGCAATTGATAGTGTGAAACACAAGTGTACTGATATCGTTAGCATAAGCGGTGTTACTACCGGAGTATAATGCATAAAGCAACAATATTCTTAGGAACACCACAGCTGGAGCAAATCGAAGCCGCTGGCTTAACATTAAGTAAAAAGTAGTAGGAAATCAAACCGCTTACTTGGAGTAAGGACAGTTGTGTCAGATGGGGTCAAGCCTTATGGCAATTCGTTGATGAATAATTTATAACAGTATCCTCCTGACCTATTGGGCATAACTCATTCTTGAACATTTGAAAAAAAAAATAGTTTTTCGGTATATAATAAATACTAAGTAAGCATTTTATACTTTTTTTTGCTTTGGCCACACTTCGACTACGTTTTTCTCGTTTTATCTATTGTGTGGCCATTTGTCGTTGTTTTAAGTTGAAAGTGCATATAAGAAGTACATCGTAAAAAATTTAAAACTTTACATACGTAGTAAACTAATACTAACCAAAAAAATATTAAAATCCATAAATAATATGTACGCAGCTCAAAAAAAGGAAAAATATCACAAACAAAGTGGGATAAGCTATACATGTATGCAGCTTGCTGTATTATTTACGTATGCATGCATACATATGTAATATGGACATGAATTCTTGTGTGGTAGTGTATTTTCTTTTTGGCAGTTTCGTTGTGTGTGTGCGAAATATAAATCAGGAAGTTGCCCAATTTTTCAACCCATTAATGTAATAACTTTCAAATCAGGAGTAATTAAAAATTAAACGAAGCTTGCATTTTTGCCATGTGTATACGTATTTATTAAATATATACATGCATTAAATGTGACTATGCATGTCCATTTGGCACTACCGTGGAAGATCCACAAAGACGTGTGAATGTATAGGGTTCACGAGCAGCAGCTTTGTTTCCACTTTGTTTTTGTTTTGAATGCAGTTGTTCCCTTTCTAGCACACTTTCTTTGCCTTTAGCTACTGCTCGGCTCGAGTCTGTGTTAAAACCGGATTGTGTTCGGGTTTCTGTTGGGTTATAATTTGCCGAACCTGTAATAAGTATTAAATGCGTTTTGTACACATTTATCAAATATATTTAAAAATGCATGCACATTGCATGTATGTATATGTAATATAATTTTCTTTGTTTTTTTTTGCACCTATATGGAAATACGTATGTATACATTTATAGATATTTTTGTATATGTAAATAAATATGAAATTTTTTTTTTTTTGAAATCTGTTAATATTAAGTACAATAAAAAATATTAAAAATTTAGTTTTATTTGAAAACTATCTGAGATTAAATTTTCTACTTCTAATATATATAAGTACAGTAGAAGTTCGGTTTAACGATCATTGGTTTCACGAATTTGCGACCTAACGTACTAGTAACATTTTTACATTGAGTACCTTATATAACAAACAGTTATGGTCAATATAACGAACGAAAAGTGAAATATATGTATGTGAAAATAACAAAACATCAACGGAGAAGTTTAAAGAAAGCTATGATAGAATTTGAACGGTAATAAAAATTTGGTGTATTCGTTGCCTGAAATGAAAAATTTTCGTTAATTATTTCTCTTAAACAAATGTAAAGTATTAAAAAAAAAAAAAAAATAAAAATAAAATTATATTGTTTCTGTTAGCACAAATAAGAACATTCAATGCATTCATATCTAGAAAACTACTCAAAATAAAGAACTTTCCGATTTACCGTACAGGGGCTTACATTTAATGGTTCGTTAAAACGAACTTCTACAGTATAAAGTTTATGCCATCAGAATAAAAAAAGAATAGGAAAAGTTGCTAATGGTAAGGGTATTTTAAAAAAATTGAAAAGCCCTGTAGCGAATCTTACTAAAAACACTACATCAAGTGAATATTCTTTAATTGAAGAGATTGTTGTGTCAATATGCATAACCACAAAAATTTTATATAATTTATTTGTTATCATGGTTAAAGTTGTGGCTTATTGAACAACTTGATTCCTTGAAAGATGTGGATATTGTCAGACTTACAAAAAATTTAGCCTAATATGATCTACTTCTACAATATAATTATTAAACAGATGCCTTAGTTGTATTATTTATTGTTATTTCTTTTATTTAAAAGTCATTTTTAAGTAATCATATCTCAGTTGATCGGGTATCATTATTAACGACGATCACGAGATCCATCTTACCGTCAGACTGAATAACGGATTGTAGCCTACCAGGAGGACAGACGAAATTGTGGCTACTTGTTGCCGTGCGGTTCCTAAAAGTACTCAAAATTGATAGAAAGAACAAAAAGGCTGCTGCAACTGGTGCCTCAGCCGGGGACCAGCCGCCGCGCAAAAAGGGACGTCGCTCAGGAGGTTCAAATTCAGTTTTCGTCGTAGATTTGAGCGCAGCGTCTACGTCTAGAGCGGCGCAAAATTTAGCATTGAGTTCCAGTGAAAACAAAACCGAACCCCAGCATAATCAAAAAAATAATTTGGATTCAAAAAAGGTACAACAAAAATCGTCGACGACGGACACACAAACACCCAGCAGTAATAGTAACAGTATAAACGAAAAAAATATCACCAGCTGTACAGATTCTGACAGAAGTATGCAGAATACAACAGCGGTGCCCTCTACAAGCCCCAGAGCAGACATTGGCTCTTCTGATGGCTCTACTGTGGAGTTAATCACAGGCCCCGATAATGCTACTCAAGACGGTGGTAGCGGAAGCAGTAGTGGAAATGGAAGTGGAAGCGGTAGTGGTGGTGGCAGTGGCAGTGGCAGTGGCAGTGGCAGTGGCAGTGGCAGTGGCAGTGGCAGTGGCAGTGTCAGTGGCAGTGGCAGTGGCGGTGGCAGTGGCAGTGCCAGTGCCAGTGGCAGTGGCAGTGGCAGTGGCAATGTCAGTGGTAGTGGTGAAGCGGTAGTCACCAATGAAGTGACCCCACCATCTCTTGGAAACAGCAGTACTACCACAAACGGTCATGATGTAAAGCAGAATGGATTTGCAGCTAACAACAATGGTACCAACAACTGCTGTGCTGTAGACGGGGAAAATAATACCGAATTCAACAGTGAATACAGAGGTGTTCATTTAGACAAGTCGAATCAGGAGATAATACGCCTAATTGGCCAATATCTACACGATGTTGGTCTGGAGAAGTCTGTCAGGACTTTAATGGGCGAATCCAACTGTTATTTGGAGCATCCATCGGCTACAAAGTTCAGGGAACATGTATTAGTTGGAGACTGGAACAAAGCAGATGCTGATCTCAAGGTAAATACATTTCATTATATACAAATCTTCCATTGATCGCGTTAATATCAGAGAGTATAAGAGCGAGACATACTTATACCGACTTGGGTATGTAGGTTTCTCTATAAAATATGCAGATCAAGTTTGTTCCAAATTTTGCAATGTCCTCCATGTTTAACCTTATTAGAAATATATGTTTTCAATTGTATAAATAAAAGATAATCAGACAGTTTTTGGGCCAGAAATAAATTTATCTCTATAAAAACAAACATTAAGGCATGGAAATGCCTTATAAAATATACTTGATTTACCCATTAAAAATTATTGAAAACAAGTAAGAGTCTCCAGTCGAGTGAGCCTTACTATGAGATACCCTTACACTCTTCGTCTGAACTGCGTGCATATATACACTCATATATATACACATACACGCACACATTCTTTCTTTGCTCACATATACATGCGCACACTACAAGCAATTCTCTGTTGCGGTTGTACGAATTGCTATGCTGATGCCAGCATCGCAGCCTGCGACATGATAATTTGATTCGTGAATAACTTTTGTGCTTGTTATCCGATCGTTTTGAAATTTCATTAAACATTTATTAATATGCAGGTGTGTAAAGAATGAAAGTTGTCGGTTGAAAAATATATTTTTATCCATTTGCAGAGGCCGGGAAAACAAATTTTAGAATTTGAAACAAACTTTAAATGCGTACGAAATACAAAAGCCTACATACCATTGCTATATGGTGGCTATAGCTCTTATGTCTCTGAGATCGTCTTTCAATGGACATGGCTATATCGAATCGGCTATTGACCCTGAGCAGGAACATACCTAGTTTATGGGGTCGGCGAACTATCCTTCTGCCTGTTACATACATTTACACAATTTCGTTTACATCTTTTTGCTAATTTTTCAATGGGTTAAGGGTTCAAAAACAAATAATCACCTTTAATCAAGATGAAATATGCCATCACGCTTTTACTAAAACTACTAGCAAATCCTTGCACGCGTCTCTAGGAACTTTGCTGCAACGCCGATACCAACAGCTGAGCTCAGCATCATGTTAAATTGATTCCTGAATAACAATATTGCTTTGTTCCCTTGCTATTCCAATATTTTTACAGGAATTGGAGCCATTAATCGATAGTGGAAAATTATCAACAATAACTGAAATGAAGTTTATTTTACTGGAGCAAAAATATTTGGAGCATTTGGATGACGGTAATCCGTTAGATGCTTTGCACGTACTTCGCAGCGAGTTGACACCACTGCAGCACAACGTATCTCGAGTGCACCAACTATCCTCATATATGATGTGTTCGACCAATCACGACCTCTACCAGCGTGCTAAGTGGGAGGGCAAGGGCATCGCATCACGTGCGCTGGTTATGGAACGTCTACAGACATTTATGCCGCCATCGGTAATGATGTCACCGCGTCGCCTGCGCACCTTGCTTCAACAGGCCGTTGAGCTTCAAAGCCAGAACTGCCCCTGTCACGACATGGCCTGGGAGACGAATCTTCAGACAGTGTCTCTGCTCACTGACCACTGTTGCACGACTGATGGATTTCCCATGCAGACAATACAAGTGTTAACCGAACACTGCGACGAGGTCTGGTTCTGTAAGTTTTCCCCCGATGGTCTTAAACTGGCCACGGGCAGCAAAGACTCCACTGTGATCATATGGGATGTAGATCCATACAAGCTGTCGCTGAAGCACCGCCGTGTACTTGACGGTCAAGCACAGCTGAATGTAAGCTTCGTTAGCTGGAGTCCAGACTCTAAACTTATTTTGGTGGGTGGCACCGAGGACTCTCACGAGCTTTTTATCTGGAATGTAGACGATGGAAAACTTGTTGTTAAGTTTTCACAGTCTTTGGACGATAGTCTGGCCTGTGGAACTTTCAGCCGTGATGGTAATCATTTTGTCTGCGGCGGTCAAAAAGGCCAGCTTTACCTGTGCGATCTGAATGGTACTCTAATCGATTCCTGGGAGGGTGTACGCGTAAATAGTGTCGCCTTTCGAGCTGATAACAAAACTATATTAGCGGCCGATAATCACTATCGTATAAGAGGGTGAGTATTTAAAACTATTACTAGAATCACATATTTTTACAGTAAAGCTTTTAATCTGGAATTCCTATGCAGCTATAATTTTGATAACCCACGATCAGACTTTGATATATTGCGGGAGCCACATCCCATTATGACGTTCAGCATTAACTCGGCTGATCGTTTAGCCTTGTTGAATGTCTCTAATCAGGGGCTGCACCTATGGGACATTGAGGACAAATGTCTGGTAAGGCGTTTCCAGGGAATTCGACAAAGTAACTTTGCCATTCATTCTTGCTTTGGTGGCGTCAACGAGAGCTTCGTGGCTAGTGGCAGTGAAGACAAGGTTGTGTATATTTGGCATCTAAAGCGGGAGGAACCTCTGGCCAAGCTAGCTGGTCACACAAAGACGGTTAACTGCGTGTCCTGGAATCCAGTCTATCCGTCCTTACTGGCCAGTGCTAGTGATGATGCCACCGTGCGTATTTGGGGACCCAAACCCACGGGAAGCAGTGCAACGACAGAGAGTGATGATTGTTCATCAAGTTCGTCATCGTCTTCATGGAACATGACCTAAGCCCATAATCCCAGAATACTAATGTGTTTTTAGGGTGTATGCGCAGAAGAAAGATTGAGTGGAGTTCAATAACCTTAAATATTAATACATTATAATTGGAGGAGCTGATGCTGATGCAGTTTTTTGCCGATACTCGCCCGTTTTCTTTTCTGTTAAATAATTTCAAACGTGTGTGGGGGGGTCGTATGCTCTATTGCAAAACTACACATTTGGTACGCAATAGATGCCTCTGAGATAGTTCTAAGTAAACTCCTAATGTCTATCTAACTGTGGAGCGCATGTCCCAAAAACTTGTAAAACCATTTTTGTAGCGACTGCGAAAACTCAAAACTGCCATTACAACACTATATGTATGAGCAGGATGACTAGCGATTAGCATTAAACTAAAAAAAAAGAACAAAAAAAATATTGACAGTCTCACATATAATCGGAAAAAAACACAAGCACACGACACCAGTATGTCTGGATTTTGGTTTAAACTTTTTAAAAAATAGTATTTAAAAAAAAAAAACATATTTGTTTCATATGTATAATATTTATCTACG
Source organism: Hirtodrosophila trivittata (assembly GCA_035045065.1). Lineage (NCBI taxonomy): Eukaryota > Metazoa > Arthropoda > Insecta > Diptera > Drosophilidae > Hirtodrosophila > Hirtodrosophila trivittata. Next base: position 1,024,718 of record JAWNNK010001459.1, on the reverse strand, counting down.
TGCCTATGTACTGTGTATTGGATTTTCATTTATATCAACTTTTAGAATGGGCTGGTTCTGTCTTCTGCCATTTTTATATTATTTTGACAGAGAAGTTTGGTTAACATGCGCTTTAAATGGTTGATAATAAATCCATAACTAAATCTAAAATTATTAATTTATTACCATGTTAATGCGGTAAAGTTTTATATATTGAGATTGATATCTTGAGCAATCAAGCTTTTAAACATTTTTATTTTTTATGGCCTATTGATTTTGCCCCATAGCCTTTCTAACCATTAAACGAGTCTTGTTTCTACAAGTACGGAATTTTTTTTACCAAAACGTAATAAAATTAGTTATGTGAAGAAACAGAATGTGTAACTAAATTATTTAAAATAATCACATGGTAAAGATTTTCTGTTTAGGATTTACTTTGCTGCACAAAGTTTAAGCATTTTGCGTTTGGAAAGAAAAGCTCTTATACCAATAATTTAAATACTTTATATTGATGCTTTTTTCCAGCTTTTATTTTTTCATAGATTACTAGCTTAAAAATTTCTCTTTTATAGAGGTACGTAACTCTTAATTTGATTTCGGGTAGGGGAAGGACGTTTTTTGGGGAAGAAAACGTGTTGCGAAAATTATTTGCCTTAAAAATTTAACGAGTGAGCATTGTAGAGACAAGTAATGTATACAGTATATACTTAATAACAATATAATTTATTATATTAAAACATATTAGATTCATATCAAAATAAATGTATTAAAAATTATTATTCATATTGCAAAAACTTTCACAATGAAAGTTATTAAATAATAATATTATATAATGCTACAATATATTGTGTAAAACAATATTTTACATTTTATTAGCGTTATCTACTTTTCGGTTGTTCATGTATTTTTTTAAATTCCTGTCCTATGCGTCGCTTAAATTTGTCAGCATACTGAATGCCTATGATCTTCCGCAAAAGCCTGACTAAAATGTTTTATTGTGGCATGATTATCGCTCTACATCTATAATTTTAGAATGTTGATTTTGCTAACATTATCATTTAACGTCGAACACAGAAAAGATAGAAAGTTGAATATTTTTGTCGCAAGGGTAATATTGAAAAAAAAACTGACAATTGGTTAAACGTTATTCTCTTAGCGATATCCACCTTTGTGAACACATGGATCTTAAAGACCATAAGAGATAGGGACACCAAATTTTTAAAGTATGTTCTGGTATACTGTACGCAGATTAAATTCATATACAAAACTGTCTTTATTTAGATTTAGTTTTTGTATGGTATCTATTTGATTATGTGACTAAGACGAGATATATGATAAGCATTAATCTTAAAAAAAAAACAGTTTCATAGTCATATTTTTTAAAATATAGTGCACAAAAAGGTAAACAAACTCAAAATAAGTTTTAATTTGGGTAAAGTTGCATTTTCAGAATATATAACAGAACTTTATTTAACGCTAGGGTTTTAAAAACTTGATAATTTGTGTGTAAATATGTATATTCATTTTACTCTGTTATTCACTTAAATAATTATGCCAGAAACTTATAAATGCCAAATGTCATTGGCCCCAAATAATTGCAGAGTTCCTACGAACATCAGGAAAAATGGTTTTGATTTCTCATTAAATTCCCAATTTTAAATTTAAATAAGGAGTGACACGCCCTTTTAATATTTTCCTAAAATATTTCAATCTGTTTTTTATTGTAATATTGACTTTTGCTTGCAAGATTACATATTGTGGTTATATTCAGATATAATAGTAAGTATCTTCCTATTATATGTATCCATTATCGAAATACAATTACACCGATAAAAGCAATATGTTGTTTTCTCGCTCATTCTAATTTAATTGAGATTTTAAATGTCGTGTGTAAGGTGTAACAGTCGATGTCCTTAAACCGGTAGGTTTTGATAATAATTTGGAGTATCCTACAAGAATTATGTGTGAGTACATAGTGTTGAAAACAACTTTTCCAATCTTCCCTTGACAAATCATTGCCAAAGTATGTACTGTTAGATAATGTATCCAAACATATTACCAACAACGTATTTTTCTATTAAAATTCCAAATGTGAACAAAATAGTTGGGAATTTCACATTAAGGAATACCTACAGTGGTGTTTATAGCATCGATATATCGTTAAAAATTTCGATTAATTACCATAAGCATCGGATAGGTACACAGCTATTGTTCAGAGTTGCCGGTTCTGAGTCACAAAAAAGACGAATAGAAAGAAAAATAAAGTCAAATGATGATATCCATATCCATAATTATAGAAACATGCCGCCCTTGTGATTAAATTCAGTATTGTTACCAATTTTGCTTAGAGTCCAGTTTTCATACATATCTGTTGCCATCAAGCCATTTTTTTTAAACAAGTGAAAATAAAGTTAATAGCCAGTGTTCCCGCTGCCCGCTGTTCTCAATTCTCTCCCATATTAAACTTTTAAGACCGTCAGATCTGACGAAAAAATAGCTGGAACGTCAGCACTGTTCTTGTTCATTTTTGTAGTGGCAGCAAGCAACTCAGACATTAAAAAGAAATAGTTCAGTTAATTTTGTGACTTAAAAAAAAAATGGCTTGCCAAAGCGATGGTAAAGCAAGTTTGCGTCAACTGGATTATCCAATGTGTGCAGTGGAGGCACTTTCTCGATTAGGTAAGTTTATTTTAACGTTTTAATATTAATTCTAGTGTACGATGTCTGTATTCTCTTTTATTTTTTTTGTTGCAGAGGGTCTTATTGCTAGTCGTAATAAACAAAACTTGGCTATACAGATCATTTCCGAGTTTATTTTCTTGGAGCGCATAGATGGAGACATGCGTAAGGTGCCTACGGTACCCATAAGTCAATTGAATATATATCAGGAATTTCAGTTGATTGTAGCACTCATTGAGTACTTTTCACGGCCAGGCCGGGATGCAACGCGAAATGCAATTTTTCTTTCTTTGTTTGGCAGCCACCTAACACCACAGCGATCCAGGCTGCTATCTAGACTCATCAGTACAGCCGTATCTGGTTCGGTAGCGCCCCTGCTTTCTTCGGCTGGCACTTGGATGCAACAAGTTGGGTGCAAAACACCACCGAGCCTTGAGGTCGCGCAGAGCATTGTAAGCGACTTTATTTCATTCTCGCGTAAAACTCCAGAACAATTGAAGCAACTGCCCATGGTAGGTCCACACTTTGCTGCAAACTTTATGGTTGCCGTGTCCGATCTTTACCTAAATGATAGCAGCGGAAGTGCTTTGACGCCGCCACCGGATGCTCTGCTAGATGCGATAACAGAGTGGACGGCTGAGAATCCGTTGTTATGTCAGGCGCCACAACAGCCGCTTGTGTTACCTGCTGGCGCAATTGCCATGCCGTTTGCGACTCCCTTGGCAGGACTGTTGCGTTGGGTAGTGCTAGCACCGTTAGTCTCAAACCGACCGGCTTATAGCCACTTGCATTTATCATTGCTACACACTTTACTACAACTGGTCAACAATGGCGAGTCGACACCATTGCACGCGCAGGACCTAATGCAAATTGTTACGTCATTGAATAAATACTGTACTCGCTTGACTGAAACTAATGTACAACCGGAAGATGATGTTGCATATTTAAAATGCATGGAACGTTTCGCACAAGCTGTGCAGATAGCACTGGCCTCAAACTGCGTAACTAATCAGATTCAGTTGCTTTGCGTGTTAGAGACGTTACCAAATCACACACTCATGAAAATTGTTCTAGAGAGACATAAGACAGTATGATTAAATAAATATCAATAATAATAAAAATACTATCTTGGGTATGAGAACGATTCATACACGGATCAAGAAAAAATTAGTTATACCAGGGCGGTCCGATAAGTACTTAGCCTCAACGCCCGATGACACCACTATCGCAAGAGAAATTTACTAGTGTTTGAAATTTACTAATGAGCCACGCCCAGGTCCAGAAAACGGCTACCACGGAGGATAACATAACAAAAATCCACGATCTCGTATTGGCAGACCGCCAATCGCACCACTACTTGCAAAGGTGGTGTAATCGGCTAAGACTAAGTACTTATCGGACCGCCCTCGTAGCAGCAGGCATCTCAAAAGACCGCGTAGGTCATATCCTGCATAAAATTTTGGGCATGAGAAAGCTATCGGTGCGATGGGTGCCGCGATTGCTCATTCCGGACAACAAGCACAACCGTGAGACCACTTCAGAGCTGTGTTTGATGCTCTTTAAGCGCAATCCGAAGGAGTATCTGCGTCGTTTCGTGACCGTCGACGAAACATGGATCCACTGGTACAACCCAGAGACCAAGGTACAGTCGAAACAGTGGACTTCACCCGGTGAACCTGCTCCGAAGAAGGCGAAGACTGTCCTAACGGCCGGAAAGGTGATGGCCTCCGTTTTCTGGGAGAACGGAGAAACGGTCACAGCGCTGTACTTATATTATTGGGCTGATTCGACGGCGATTTGCAGGAAAAAACGGACCCGTTTGGCGAAGAAAAAAGTGTTCTTCCACCATGGCAACGCACCGGCTCACACCTCCGCCCTCACCACGGTTAAATGGTTCGAATTGGGCTACGAACGGCTGCTCCATCCACATTACTTTCCGGAGTTGGCCCCGTGCGACTTCTTTTTGTTTCCAAACTTGAAAAATTCACTCGGAGGGCAGAAATTTGAGTAAAAGAGGAGGCGGCCACGGAGGCCTCCCTTGCAGATCTCGAGAAAGTGTATTTTTCAGACGGGTTAAAGAAGTTGGAGCATCGCCTGGTCAAGTGTATCGAGCTAAAAGGAGACTATGTTGAAAAATAAATCGCCACTTTTCCAAAATTTTCGTTTTTCTTTTGTAGGCTAAGTTCTTATCGGACCACCCTCGTATATATACAAATATATATATACATATTTATTCCTTGAGTAATTCCCAGTTAACTTGCGTGGGATACGCTCCCACTTGAACTCTTACTGAACTTAAAACAACTTAAAAATGTACAATAAACGTGATCTGCTTAAGTTGAACAGAAACACAACAAATGTTATGTCAAGCTTTTCTAGTCTCAGAGATTGACGCGTTCTAACGGATGACCATGGTCATTGGTGATGTCGTAACTATATACAGTTTCTCACAGCTTCTTTCATGCAGACATAATATGAAATTTTAAATACCTATATTTTAAAAACTATATATATATATATATTGAACCATAAATTTAATCCTTTTAACATCAAATGAAAAATTGCTTCTTTTTTCTCAAAATTGAGCAAAAACTATTAGCATCGAAATAAAATATCTGACAGCTTATTTCATGCAGTGACTTTGTGATGCGGGGGTGGGTGAATGGTACTATTGCTTCTTCTTCTATATAGTTGAAAATTCTTATATAGAATTTATTTTCGGGGAATTTTGCCTTAAAAATATTGGCCAACATAAATATTTGCAAATTGAGATAATGGGTCCACGTACGACAATTGAGCAGCGTCAATTAATGATAACTCTCTTCAAAAATGGAAATGAAAGTCAACGGGGAATAGCTCAAAAGATCAATATAAGTGCCAGCACTGTGCAATGCATCATTCAACGCTTCGTGCACGAAAATCGTGTTGTTGACAAGGGTATAATTGCACCCAACAAGATTTTTACACCATCAGAAGAGCGACATATTGTCCGAAAAATAAAAGTTAATCCTAAGATATCGGCACCAAAGTTGGCAATACAGATACAAAATGAGTTGGGAAAACATTGCTGTGGGGAAACTGTCCGCCGTGTACTGCGGGATCACAACTTTAATGGCCGAGTAGCATGGAAAAAGCCATTCATTAACAAAAAAAATCAAGTATGCCGGCTTAAATTCGCCAAAGAACATGTACAACCTCAAAACTTGTATATTTTATGGAGTTCGAAATGATTCGTCCTGCATGTTACGTACTTCAATTAGGTGAAAGGATTCACCCATTTTAATAGACTAAAAGCTTAAAAATAGAACAATAAAAGCGGAGATTGACGTAAGTTGTACGATTAATGTTGATTGCTCTAAACACGGTTGTAACGGACGTACTGCGAAAAAAATGCAAATTCGGATGTCGACGCCCATATGCTGACATAATTACAATGTCAAAGCGAAAATGCGATCTAAATATCTATATTTTTTGAACTCAGGATGCAAACATGCCATATGGTCATAGATATGTGGCCTCTTTAAAGAAACATTTAGAAACTAGTTAGAATAATGTAGTTGTGGGGAGGAAGAGACGGGGTGGAAGTTCGTATATTTTCGCACAGGGCTGTCGTTAAATCCCAACCAAGGAAGAAATCTGCGAAGCTCTTCAGCGCAACTAAATATACAACATAGACATAGAAGATATAGCGCTTCGCCGGTCTCTGCGTACGGGAAATCAAGACAGCATCCACTCTACAGGGCTCGGCAGTCGAATCAATTCACTTTTGCCCGATATGACCACCTTTTCCCCTGACTATGGCCATTAGACGGTCCAAAAACGAATCGCAAGCTGCCCGAATGTGACTTGCAGGTATTTTGGCCCATTCGCTTTCTTCAGCGCCTCGATACTGGTGTATTTTTTAATTCGGACCTTGTTGTCCAAAATAACCCAAAGAGAATATTCCATCGGATTTGCGTCTGGTGAGCCATTGTGTGGACATTATGAAGTTCGGAACGTTGTTTTTTAGCCATTCTTGGTTCACTCGAGCTTTATGAGACGAGTCCTGTTATGGAGTCCATGGGCTGCCACCGAAATGTTTGTCTGCCCACGGCTTCAAAGCAACATCCAGAATACTTTCCCGATAATATTGCGCATTTACCTTGACGCCAGGCTCCATGAAAACGATTGGAGAGCGCCCATCTGCGGTTACAGCGGTCCAAACTATTATCTGTGGCGGGTGCTGCCTCTTGGTGGCCAATCGATGGCTCAAATTCTCGTATGAACGGCTTGTCAAGTAAACCCTATTGTTATGAGAGTTTACGAATTGGTCTATTGTAACAATTTTCTCGTCAGAAAGCACAATGTTCGGATATTAACCACTTTCGGCCAAGCGAAGCAACTCCTTCGCTCTCTCGTCTGACTTGTTGCTGCTTCGGTGTAAGATCATGCGCCTTTTGGATCTTGTAAGGCTTGACCTTGAGATAATTTTTCAGTATGCGGCGAATGCTACGGCAACTTAGCGGGACAGCGAGGTTGACCGATATAGCAAATATAGAAAAAAGGACAATAAAGAACCGGGTAGAAGCAATGCATATCAGAGACAGTTGGGACCGGCTCAAATTAGGGAGCGTACTTTTAAAAAAAAAATCATGCAATGCATTCATATAAATCGGATTACTGTGCAGTGAGACAGAAAATGCCCTACGTTGTTGACATCTGTTACCAACCCGTCAGAGATAGTAGGTGGGTAGAAAGTAGATATGGTGGGGCGAACACCACTAGAATTAGGATAGAACATATGACATCAAACCATAAAAGCCATATAGGCCACTTAACGGGTACTCATGCTAATTTATTAGCGGACCCCGATAAAAAACAGACGTACACAACCAACATAATAGGGTCCTCCTCAGACACTCCAGTCTACAGTATACATTACACATACCCAATATCGCTCAAACAAGAAGTAGAGACACGAATACAAGAATAGCTGCGAGACAGCATTATTAGACGTTCACTCTATAACGCACCAGTATGGATTTCACAAAAAAAAATGGCGTATCAGGAATGAGAATTACAGAGCTGTAATTGATTATAGGAAGCAGAAATCGGTATCAATTTCCGATCGCGTAACTAGGTAAAAAAATTCTTTGCGGGTTGCATCAAAACTTACTCAATAAAATAAATACAGAAAAAACAGTCTTTGCAATTTACGGATTTGAATTCACTATTCTCATTCAAGGGATATGTTTTCCTATACTAGAAATATTAACAAAACCAGTAAAAGTATTGACAGGAAAGTAATTTTGCTAACTTCATTTACCGGATCGCCCAGAAATATATACATATCTAAATTATTCGGACACTATGTCCACCGTGTAGCATTAAAACATTAAAGCATGGAAAATTATCTCTGTTTATTGCGATGATATATATTTCCAATTTAACAATAAATTATTAGATTCTCGACTATCGACTATTGGACCAATTAGTTGAGATTAAGTTAAAAGTAGTGGTTATTTAAATAGGATAACTATCCAACGGTAGAAAGCAATTCAATACCAGGTGTACCACTGCATATAACCTAGATAGTATATTTGGAATTCGCTTCCGTGTTTCCACCCAGCCTAGACAAATTGGTAAAAGCGATTATTTATTTATTGTTGTGATTTATTTCCCTTATATTGTTACATTCAATAAAGCTGTTGTATATATGTTATCAATTTATACAGAGTTTAGAATTTGCATTACAATTGAAATATTTCATATTGTAATTTATTTTTTTTAAGTTATTTACGTTTATTTGTATAAACTATGTTTTACAAGGAAAAATGCGGGAGAAAAAAATCCCTGATTTGATTAAGTATGTATATAACTAACTTACTAACATACTAACTTACTAACTAACTTAAAGAGATTTTTAGTGACTTGCTATGTATTGTTGCACAGTTTGTAGCCGTTTTATGTACATAATAGTTTTAATATTTTGTTTTGGCGTATTTGCATTTTTTTAATATGTGTCTGTACACATTTTCCCTAGATGGACCATCCATACAGAAGATCTGGTCTGAATATAGTCTTAAAGATTTTAAGTTTATTTTGAAGTGACAATTGTGATTTTCGATTATTAATAGGGAATATTATGCAAATAATTTTATTTATTTTCTCTATTGTATATCCAATATGAGGACTGAAAGTGAGTTTTTTGTCAAAAAAAATTCATAAATATCGAATATTATTCACCCATTAAATCCGTGTATTACATAATTATAATATCGTGTATATTAGTTACATAGCAATATTTTCGTTTAGTGAAAAAGATGGCGTTCGTTTTATTAGGATCTATTATAATTTTCCACCTGTGATAGTATTTTTCGAATTCATTAAGATAATTTTGCATAGTGCTCATAAGTTCATCATATAGGATACCAGCAGTGTAAATAGCTGCGTCATCAGCAAATTAGGAAAGCTTATAACTAGTTGTTTGAAGTATGTCATAAGTGTATATATTAAATAGCACTGGGCCTAATACTGAACCCTGCGGTACTCCAGCTAGGATGTGGCGTCGAGTGGTCACCGTTTAGGTCAACGTAAAATTTATGCTGTGTCAAAAAGCTCTGGAATATTTTAATGATATATGAAGGTTTCTAAAGTTCTTAATTTATGCGCTAATCCTTCGTGCCAAACTGTATTAAAAGCAGCTTTAATGTCCAGCGTTATCAATGCCATAGATTGTTTATTTAGCATTTTATCTTTTATAAAATTCTTCAGCTTAAAGCAAGGAATTCAACAGTTAATTTCAGTTTTAAACCCATATTGTATGGGAGGTAATATGCTGTGCATGTTCAAGTGATCAATTAATCGAGATTTAATTATTTTCTCTAATATTTTGGACAGCTCACATAATAGACTTATAGGTTTGTAACTATCGGGTCTGCTGGAAAATTTGCCTGGTTTCGCAATCGGTATTACTTTGGCTGTCTTACACGCATTTGGGAAATAGCAAATGTGAAAACAATGGTTAAATAATTGACATAAGAATCTAATAGCAGTAATAGGAAGGTTTTAAAGACAGATATTGTATGTTCCATCGTTTCCTGGAGATTTTCTTGTCACTAGCGCTTTAATGATACTGACAGTTTCAAAATTTCTAAGCTGGTAGTGCAATCATTAGCAAAGTACTGTATAGACGAATTAACTAGGCTGATCGTTTGTGAATTATGTTTCTATTCATAGGTGTCTCAAAGTATATTACATTTTTCAATTCCAGGCGCATAACTTATGTCTCTAAGGTAAAGACAGGGTATAAAATATTACTTATTTTTTAGAGCTTTCGTTTTTTTTTTTTAAGTATTTATTCACGGTTGAATCGAATTACATAAATTCATAACTAACTTGCTTCTGAAATGTAGTAATTCGCCTATCTTTCTATAACAATGGACTTACAGTAAGATTTAATAAGAATTATGTACAATATATACAGACATGGATTTTAGTTTCTTCTTGTCAAAAGCGTGTGCCCGACGTTATGCGTTTTTGAGCTTTCGTTGTGTTCCAAAAGGCTTACTACATTTTTCTAATTTTTGTACTTTTTTGTTCCATTGTATTAATAATATAGTTACGGTAGTTTTTGAGCTTTCGTTGTGTTCCAAAAAGGCTTACTACATTTTTCTAATTTTTGTACTTTTTTGTTCCATTGTATTAATAATATTGTTACGGTAGTTACATCTAGCTATTAGTCTTCTCCTGATCCAATGTCTCTGGATTTTGATTCTTATTTTGAATAGTTCACATATATTCCTGGATGCTATACTTTTATGACGAACTGATTCACGAAAGGCATTATTGACTACTTTTGTAAATGAATTGACCAGCAAGTCGACTTTATAGGTCGAAATTGAAGTACTATCGTTAGTTATTTCTATACCTAATAGTCTGTCACTGATTATTTATTTGAACATATTCCAGTTTGCTTTGCTCATAATTGGTTGATATCTTTCAGCTAGAAATAAATTGGTTGAATATTTTATTACTATTGGCAAGTGGTCGGAAGACAGATTTTTGAAGACTGTTGGTTTGAATTGACTGTTCCACAATTCTCAACCGATAGCTATGATATTGCGACATTAAAATATCTCTGATAAATATCACTGACAAAATGATTTCCAAATGGTAAAAATTGCCTCTAAATACAAAATGTATACAATACTGTAGTTAATGTAAATTTAGTCACCGATGTGTTTGAAATTCTGTCATGTCTTTCACTTATTATTATTTGGCCATTACAACCCTATTGGGTCACGACCTGATGCACGATTTTCCTCCACGCGTCTCTGTTCTGTGCGCGTCTTAGCCAGTTAGTAATACCAAGCTCTGACAGGGCTGTCATCACCTGGTCTTTCCATCGTGTACGGGGCCTTCCTCTCCTCCGTTTTCCTCCCACTACCGCATCAAACACCTTACGAGCCGGAGCTTCCTCATCCATACGCACAGCGTGACCAAGCCATCGGAGTCGCTGGGTGTTCACCCGGCTGACTATGTCCACGTCGTCGTAAAGCTCATACAGCTCGTCGTTCCATCTGATCCGGTAGACACCGTCAATGCAAACTGAGCCAAAGATCTTACGAAGAATTTTTCTCTCGAACACCCCAAGAGCGTCTGCATCTCCCTGCATCACTGTCCAGGCCTCCGCACCATACAGAAGCACTGGGAGGATGAGCGTCTTGTAGAGTGTTGTTTTTGTTTTCCGAGAGAGAACTCTGCTGTTCATTTGTCTACTGAGTCCAAAGTAGCATCTGTTGGCAAGAGTTATCCTTCGTTTAATCTCTAGGCTGACATCATTGTCGCAAGTCACCGCAGATCCAAGGTATATAAATTCCTTAATAGTTTCAAAGCTATAATCACCAGCTACTAGCTGAGAATCAAGACGTCGCGATTCCCTGCTAGAGCACACCATAATCTTTGTCTTGCTCATGTTAACTGCTAGACCTACTCTTGCCGATTCCTTCTCGATTGCACCAAAGGCCGCAGTAACGTCACGTTTCGTGCGGCCAATGATGTCAATATCATCAGCATACCTAAGGAGCTGGACACTTTTGTATCCCAGTATCGTGCCAGCTCGCGTTACTCCTGCCCTCCTGAAGATGCTCTCCATCAGCAGATTGAAGAGCATGCCAGATAGCGAGTCGCCTTGCCTAAGACCACGCTTGGTATCAAAGGTTTCGGATTTGTCATGTCCTACCTTAACAGAGCTGATGGTGTTGCTCAATGTCATTCTGCACAGTCGCGCAAGCTTTGCAGGAATACCAAGTTCAGCCATAGCGGCGAATAATCAACAAAGAGATGGTATGTGTCGATTTGGTTCTCGTATGTCTTCTCCAGGATTTGGCGCAGTGTGAATATCTGGTCGGTGGTGGATTTCCCAGGACGGAAACCACACTGATAAGGCCCGATCAGTGCTTCCACATATGGTTTCAGTCTCTCACACATAACGCTCGTTAGGACCTTGTATGCGATAGGGAGAAGGCTTATTAAGCCATACTCTGCAAATGAGTTGGTGCATGCACCCTACCAACTCATCGCCTCCAGCCTTGAACAACTCAGCGGCTAGGCCATCAGCCCCAGCAGCTTTGTTATTCTTAAGACGCTGAACAGCACCCAGGACATTAGTATGGCTTGGGACCGGTACGTCTACCAGGTCGTCATTGATTGGGGTTAGTGGATCATTCTCGTCAGCACCACTGCTCGGATCCTCACCAGACAGCAGGTTAGCGAAATGATCCCGCCATAACCTCAGCACATCACCTGCATCTGCAACCAAGTTTCCGTTATCGTGTCGGCAAGCATACTTTCTCGCCCAATCTTGGCATTGAAATCTCCGAGGAGAATCTTAATGTCACGCGAAGGGCAACGGCCGTATGCACGGTCAAACTCCGCATAGAAAGCATCCTTGGTAACGTCATCCTTTTCTTCAGTTGGGGCGTGCGCACAGATCAGGCTGATGTTGAAGAATTTTGCTGTAACTCGGATCGTTGCAATTCTCTCACATATGGGCAAAAAATAAGAGACACGACGCCGAAACTTGGCACCTACAACGAAACCACAACCAAACTCATGCCGATCTGGATGGCAGCTGTAGTATATATCGCAGTTCTTCTTCTTAATGCAGCCTTGTCCTTTCCAACGCATTTCCTGTATAGCAGTAATGTCCGCCCTACATTCAATGAGGGTATCTACTAGTTGTTGAGCAGCACCTGGTCTGTACAATGTCTGTACATTCCACGTGCATACTATCAAATCATTGTCCTTTTTACATTTCCCGTGGTCGTCAACGTTAGTTCGAATCCTTTCCGAGGCTCTTCTAGCATCTTTCATTGAAGTATATGTTTTATATGGGTGGATTTCAAGTCCTACGCCAAAACCTAATTAAGGCATTAGGAAACCCGCCGTTTGTCCACTCAACGGCTGCTGAGCGACAAGCCAGAGGAAACCACTTGGAGGTGGTACGTCGACTTGGGTCAAGTAAGAACAAGGATCGTGCTGGCATTCACCAAGTTGAATACGGTCAGACACTTTGCCTTGGAACAGTCCCCCATTCCTCCAATGGCTTTCACTGCTTCTATTAAATATATTTGATAAACGATCGACAAACGAACACAGAAGATATTCAAGAATAAATCCAACATTATTCTGTGCGGCTTTTTGCTGTCATTGGTGAGGAGATGACAGACCTGGGCTAATATATATGGGTTAATACAAATAGATGTACTCGACTATAGTATTCTTACTTGTTTTCTTTAAATTTGTTACGGATATAAAGAATATATAAGATGAGTGCAAGATTTATTCTTTTTATTTATTTATTAATATTGATAGATAGCGATACCAAGTTACATGTTTTTATGTAATGTTTTGGTTGTGTTCAATTTTGTATTTTAAATTTCGTGGTAAATTTTGGTTTGTTGTAAGAATAGAATAATTTTTTTCATATTTTCTTTGTTGGCTAGGCAGTGGGTTGGTTTTTCATTTTGAAAAATGTTTTTTTCTAGTTTGATGTGTTGCTGGGCAGTGGTCAAGCAAATGATCTAGGCTTATAGTTGTGAAAGAGTTGCACATATGGCAGAGTTGTGTTATTTTTTTGTTTATGTAGTGTAAATAATTTTAAATATATTATAATAATAAAATAATTTTGGTTTGGGCTAGTCTAGTTGTGTTTTGTTTCGGAGTGGTATAGGTATTCAGTTATTTTTATACCGTTGGCGTTTATGTTTTTGTATCACGTGGTCCAGAGCTGTAAAGTAGCCAGATAATATACTCCTTAATATAGAAACAATAAATAGTATTTCAAAAGGGAACTAATTGTAAGAAAACCGATATTTTCAGGGTTATTAAATACTTTTATTATGGGTTCGTATTTATACCTGTAGCGTGTTTTTCAGGTCCTTAACATTCAAGGTAATTACCCCAGTTGGTTCAAACGTACCAAAACTTCAACATTATTCAACATTATTTTTTCGTTGGTTCGTACTTCGGTAGCCAAAACTATAATCCTTACTAGCTTTTAAGTTTACATAAGGAGTCTGTATATAATTATTAAGAAAATAAAAAATACTTTTATATAAAGTGGTATTTTTTTATAGTTGTTTTTTATTATAGTATATTCAAATACGATATGTCTGTTGTTGTTAACCAGCCCGGTGGTAGAGCTCTAAGATGTACAAAATGATTCGGTGAAATCTTAGATTCGAATCCCAGGTAGATGGTTGATATGATGTTTTAATCGAGGGTTATTATACACAATCATAATAAAGTATCATTCAATTTCAAAATTAACAGTCATTTATACTTTAATAAAATTTAGTTATTGGCCGCAGAGTTAAAATAGATTCTTTATTAAAACGATATAAATAATAGTGTGATGGTTTATTTAATTAAATAAATGTGTTGTTTTTTTTCCGACTTTCATACACTTTTTGGCCACTTCTGCTCCAAACGATTTTGACAAGTGGCAACCGTGACAGAAACTTCCATTGCGCAGGACATTCGTCCATGCATACTGAAGTGATAGAAAATCGATAACGTGTATTCATAGACTATACAAATTATTAAAACTAGCTGGAGAACTTTTGTTTTTATATTATTTTGGTTGTGGAGAAAGTAGAACTAAATTCATTAATTTTTATAAGAAGGACGCAGGTCCAAACACTTAAACACAATGAACCCAGTGCCAAATCGTGACTTTATGGAAGTGCATTCGCTGCATCAGCATCAACCTCATTGCAAGCAGCAATGTTTTGTGTTCACTGAAATAGCAGATATTGAGCTGCCGGTGGAGATAACAAAGTTTGGAGGTGGAAGTGAGAAATTACGGTGCTCCAATGGGGGCATACCGACATACAACTGTAAGAAAGACTCTTGTAGCGAGTCCTCCGCAGAGCGTCCTCAACGCTCCCGCGGTCGTAGGATTCTGGTAGGCGTTTGTCTTGTTTTAGTGTGCATTGCCATGGCTGGTGGTATTCCGTTGGCTCTTCAATTACGCTCCTCGTCGTTGTTGGAGGCACGCTTGGCTTTTATACGACGGCTTTTAACTGAATCTCCGCTGATTGAAGGCTCCTGGAAGCCGCCCAGTGATATTAAGCTGAACAGCAGTGGTGTAACTAATATCCGGCAAAATCACATTGGTGCTGTGCTCTGGCCTATTGCTGTTCACTGCGGTGCTCAATACCTTGATGCAGTGCAGCTCGTTCTCGAGGGTATTGACGAAGCAAAACGTATAGCAGCCACTACGAACTTGATGCATATTGTCGAATCTGCCGATGAGATGGAGCAGACACATATCAGGGGCGAGGTGGCCGTATTAATGGGAATCGGAGGCGGTCATGCCCTGGGCACCAGTCTCGCTGTTCTTCGCTCTACTTACTTGCTGGGCGCTCGATTCGTATCAGTTACAAGCTTGGAATGCACAACACCATGGGCTGCCGCAGCCATACGGAGGCGGGATTACCTCATTGAAGAAAACGTAACCAATTCCCTTAACGAATTTGGTAAGGTGGGTATCTACAACAAAAATAAGTAGAACAATATATATTATAATTGGATGTTCTTAACCCAGACTATGGTCTACGAAATGAATCGCCTAGGAATGTTGATAGAGATCTCACAGCTGAGCGACACAGCAATGGTAATCGCCTTGCGGACTGCCAAAGCCCCAGTTCTAATAATGAATGCTGCACCGCAATTTTTGTGTAATGGAACAATGGTAGCCTCAATACCTGACTATGTGCTTGGGTATGTTTGTCTTCTTTTTTTTTTTTGCCTTTAACCTTTAACCTTTAATTAAATGCTTTGCAGTTTGTTACCGGAAAACGGTGGAGTCATTTTGCTAAATTTGGAACGCTGTGGTGACCGGCAAATAAGCGTGCGCGAAGCGATACTTGCTATTAACTATGTGCGAAAGGTGGCTGGAGTCGATCACGTTGGCCTGGGTGGAGCCCCACAGAGCTACGCACTATTGCTAGCCGAATTAGCAAGAGATCGTGTGTGGGGTAACGCGGCAATCAAGAAACTAGTTGGTGGAAATGTTATGAGAATTTTACGTGAAATTGAAGCTCTAAGAGACCGCTTTCCCTTATATGAAGAATGGATACCCCATGAATCAATTGAAAGGAATTCATATTGCCGCTATCCTGAATCATAAGATTAAAATAAGCTTCGTAAATTTTTGTTGCACGTAGATTTTGGAAAGTAGACCCTTAATTAGTACGGTATCTCTTAGTTGATTGGAGCAATCTTCCTTGTTTGTAATTTTGAATATATTAATTAAAATGTTTTTTCTTCAACGTTACAAGAATTCAAAATCGAGAATGCTGTGCTTATCTCATTTCAAATTAGGGAAAGGGGTGTATTAAGTCTGTGCAAATATATATAACAGGGAAAAGAGTGTCGCTGAAATTATATATTTTCTTGACGATCCAGCTTGGTCAGTTTATCTGTAGTACACTTGACTTTGACATATGTACGATATTTATTTAACTATAGTATATGCTGTAAATTGAAAAACGCCGTTAGAGTGTAAGTATACATCAGGCTGTACGAATTGTGAGTCATTGTCATTGTCGGCCATATCCAACTTCAACATTCTTAAGTACTTTTTTATACAATTGCTTTAAACCTATGTATTTAAAAGCGATAGTTGGTTTATGAGTTTGTTTGTGTATTCCGTAGCAACCGATCATCGTGAATAATGACCATAAAAATATAGCATTAATAATTTGGGTTCAACGACGCCAAAAGATTTTGGCTTTTATGCGTCAAACTAAGAAAAAAATATATATTTTAATTTTGGGGTGTTTTTTTGTCGCAAAGCGACATCTTTTACTATTCCAATTATTTGCGAAATGTTGGCTTGTATTTTTGTTTAAATACAAAAATAATTGCTGAATTCAAAATAAAAATACATAAGCGCGAAAAAAGGATGTTAAAAATGTTTGCTTTATATTAAAATATTTAATAAACGAGGGCACCCCACTAGTGTTGCCGCCAACCCCCCTCCGCTGCATAACTGTTAGTTCTTGAACTTCTGAGTTTATTATTTGAAATTTGCAGCACAGGCTGGTAACAGGTTCAATTAAAATTTGTTTGATCGGCCTAAAGTAAAAGCTATCAGCTGAAAACTGACCGACTTTTTTCATTTTGGGAGGAAAAAGGGTGGGTCAACTCTTACAAAATATAGGCTAGGCCTAGAGCGACCAAAGTGTCTTGACCAAGATGTCTTTTGTGAATTTGTTAGTATGTACATACGTTTGCATGGGAATAATTACTTGTTATAACTTTCTTTATCGCAATCCTGCTTAAATTTGTAACAAAGCTTAAATTTCGACATACAATGGTGGTACAATTACAATGTCGATAAAATTGTAAGCATTTTTTTTATCAATGGGTAAAGTACGTCAAATAAATTATAAAGTAAATTGCAGGTATTTCGGCACAATATCTTGGCAAATTATACAAAGTGCCTCGTCAATCTGTTTATAAAAGAGTTCAGCCAACAAAATGGGTAGACTAACTTGGTCGGTCACGCAAAACCACTCCGAGATCATAATTTTAGGGCTAATAATTATGCCAAAATATTTATCAATTTTGATAAATGAGGAGTTATTATACTCCATATCAGTTAGCATAAAAGCTTAAAAGACGTCTCAAAGAGTGAATTGCTGATAAATCACAAAATTATTCTTCAGTAAACTACAACATATGTTACAATAAAGATCTTTGTTGGCGTCAAAATCATTTTGTTCACCATGGTACTTACCTCCGAATGAAAAGTAAATAATTACGCATAAATATAAATTAAGCTGTAGTGAACTATTCAAGCTTGCAGAAATACATGGGATAAATTATGCTAATTTGTCTATTTGTTATTACAAGCTGAGTTCTAAAAACATAATTCTTTTTAGACATACTTGAAATTCTTTTTTTGGAGAGACAATTGCCGTTAGTTTAGGGAAGCTGATTAATGCAGTTATTATTGTAAAATACTATTTAGCGTGCCGCCCTATCAGACGAGATGGAGATGAGGTACAATTTTGTTCCACTTGTTTAACAATAGTGTAAGACCATAAATATATACACACTTCGTTGAATGTTACATTTTCATTTACTTCATGACAATGCGCTGCACTTCTTTTCTTGTTCATGTTTTAAACATTTGTTATCCCATATCGATGATGTAAGTTTGTGGGATACTTAATATTGAACCTTTATAAACATATAACAATAAATTGGTAATGAGACTTACTTTATGTATGGAAATGTTTAAGACACACAGCCTCGTTCAAAAGACACTCGACACTAATTTTGATTTTTAAGGTGGAATAATAACGCTTGATAAATAACTTAATATATTAAATTTTGTTTTAATTTAGTCGATAAATTTTTATAATCCATTTTTATTATAAAAGCAGAAAATAACAATTATTTCCTCATTTCAATGAAAGGATCTATAAATAATTCATATTTCTTAATTTTTATATACAACAAGTAAAAATTTTCTAGTCGGGACTACAAGATACCCACATCTAAATTAATAAGTCAATTTAAATTATTTTCGTTTAGGGTGAAGGGGCAAATGGTAGCCATCCAAGAAAAAAAAACGCACTTATTGATAAAAAAAACATTATATCTTAAAGGATGTAGGATACCCATTCCTTTGAAGGGCTTCTGCGAATCGTTTAGCCATTGTGTCGACTAGTTTTTTTGTAAAATCAGGGGGACCATTTTTAATATGTCCTTTAATGTTATTGAAGGTAGGCGAATCTTTCGCTCCAAGTGATCCCATAGATGCTCTATGGGATTCAAATCTGGGGACTGGGGCGGAGAGTGCAACTGGTGCTTCACATTATAAAGCAACCAAACCTTGACATTTTGGGTAAACAGAGCACAAACAAGTTTTTTCTTGCGCTGGTTTAAATTCCGTTGTCCCAACGTAGCTATCAGCTTGACGCAGTATCAAGTTAAATTCAAGTTTAAATATTAAACTGTAAACTACAAAAGTTCCAAACATTAGAATTATCGTTTGAAAGATGTGTTGAAAGCAGTGTGTTTATTCAGCCATTTGCGTTGGTGGGGAAGAAAATTCCAAATTTGTAAACTTGACCGCGTAGGGTATACAGAAACCTACATACCAAATCTGGTGTATGTAGCTCTTATAGTCTGAGATCGACGCGTTAATACAGACTGACATGTATGATAAACATGGCTATATCGTTTCGGCTCTTGATACTGATCAAAAATATATGGAGGAGATGCTTCCTATATGTATGTTAATAGTGTCCTTTTTCTCTACTTATTTTTCAAGCAAAGTGGTTAAAATACCAATATGACATCGGTAAGCGAACCGGTAGTAGCGACTCGTAAAACTTTTAAAAGTTGTTAGTTGATTTCAAATTTAAAGGTCGTTATGCAGGAGAGTATGGTTGCAGCATACATAAAAACAATATCATTGAGGGAAAATGTGGCATCGCTCTGTAATAATACTAGGTAAGAGCGCAAATGGGGTAAGTTAATAAATATTTTATTTTGGTCACACATGAGTATGAAGATATTGAAAAACCACATTAAAAACTTTTCTATGGCAAGACTTTTCATTAACTTTTTTTTTAAGTCTGGTATTTTTGCTTATTTTGTACTGTTGATTCCTTTTTAGAAGCTTCTCATAGGCTACGCATACGTTGGCAGTTGAGGAAAAATCGATATTGCCACAGCTGTTTGTGCACAACAAGTAAAAGCGTCTAAAGTGGCCTGAATAAATTGAAAAATTAAAATTATAATTATATATAGATGTATATGAACAATAATTTGAATTAACGAACTGAAAATAAGTTTATTAATCGAAGGCATACAAGCATAAAACTGATTCTACTCCAATAGAAAAAAAAAAAGTGATTTTTGTAGCTCACACGCAAATGTGGCAATAAATAATTTCTTTATCAAAACAATATACAAAAAGCAAGTTCTTATTAACAATATGCCCAGTTCAAGGCGTGCCATCTTGGCACATATCATGTCTGATCTATGCACGAAAATGAACCGCACCAAACCAGTGCCATCGGATATTATGAAGACACCACTTAAGCGATGTTTGACAACTATTGACATAGCACTTTTAGGTATTTGTACATATATGTGTAGACCTTATATTGATTATTCTTCATACATACGTTTTTATCATAGGCATCGGTCATATGGTGGGGGCTGGCATCTATGTTTTGACTGGAACTGTGGCTAAGGAAATGGCTGGGCCTGGTATCATACTATCGTTTGTGCTGGCTGGACTCGTATCCATGCTGGCTGCACTGTGCTATGCAGAGTTTGGAACACGAGTGCCCAAAGCTGGATCAGCTTATGTGTATACTTATATATCGATCGGTGAGTTCTGGGCATTCGTTATTGGCTGGAATATACTGCTGGAGCACATGTTGGGCGCAGCATCAGTGGCACGCGCCTGGAGCGGCTATGTTGACTCAATGCTGGACGGCTGGATTGCCAATAAAACACTGTCACTAATGGGCAGCGTTCATGAGCCCGGACTAGCTCAATATCCGGATATATTAGCCTTTGTCGTATGCATTTTTTATGCAACAGCATTGGGTATCGGAGTAAAGGCCACGGCCGTCCTTAACAGCGTCCTGACATTGGTTAACATTTGCGTCATGATTATGGTCATCTGCGTTGGCTTCTGGTACGCAGATACAAAAAATTGGTCTGAAGCTGAAGGAGGTTTTCTACCGTTTGGGGTCGGAGGGGTAATAACCGGTGCAGCCACTTGTTTTTATGCATTTGTAGGTTTCGATTCGATAGCTACCTCTGGGGAGGAAGCTAAAAATCCGGCCGTATCCATACCCATTGCCACTGTGGTGTCATTATGTGTTGTCACTTTTGGGTATATACTTGTGAGTGCTGCCCTGACGTTAATGATTCCTATTAGTGAGATAAATCCCGCTGCCTCATTACCAGAAGCCTTTGGACAATTGCAACTGAACTGGACGAAGTACATCATATCCATCGGAGCTCTTTGTGGCATGACAACTACACTTTTGGGCTCCCTGTATGCTCTGCCCCGATGCATGTACGCCATGGCATCTGATGGTTTACTCTTTAGCTGTTTTGCCCGCATAAATACGAGCACACA
The DNA here is from genome assembly GCA_035045065.1 of Hirtodrosophila trivittata. Classification (NCBI taxonomy): domain Eukaryota; kingdom Metazoa; phylum Arthropoda; class Insecta; order Diptera; family Drosophilidae; genus Hirtodrosophila; species Hirtodrosophila trivittata. Next base: position 1,003,390 of record JAWNNK010001459.1, on the reverse strand, counting down.
AGTGCCTTTACTAAATCTGGTCATCTCCGGTCTATGTAGCGCGACACTGGCATTAGTTTTTGATCTAGCCAAGCTGGTAGAGTTTATGTCTATTGGTACACTGCTGGCATATACAATTGTCTCCGCTAGCGTCATAATATTACGCTATCGCCCAACCCTAACACACAATGTTAGTCGATGTCCTGTTTCTGCGCCTGATACACCAGATGATGACATCGACGAGGACACAGAATCACAGTACAGCTTCAGTGATAGAACTTCGCCCACTAGCGATCTAATCGAAGAAGCTCTTGCTGGTCGTCTCAATCCAAAGTTTCGATGGCTTGAGCCGCTGCTGGGCTGTTTCGCTCCCGGCTCTGTTGTTTCAGTGGCGGTGCTTCTATTCATTGTACTTAGCTTTGCCATCTGCCTAGAGGTCAAGGTGTCTTGGGGGGCCTTATATACTGGCACTTGGTGGGTTTTGCTGGTCTATGGCTTCATCATTTTTGCAGCCACTGCATGTGTTTTCACGATGGCGGTTCATAACCAGAACACTAGCGGCTTAAGCTTTAAGGTGCCACTGGTGCCATTTTTACCAGCTATGGGTATCTTTTGCAATATAATGTTGATGGTGCACCTTGACGCATTGACCTGGGTACGGTTCTTTGTTTGGGTAACTATTGGCATGGCTGTCTATTTCATCTATGGTATAAGGCATAGCAAAGAAAGTGAAGTATGCTCCTCCTACTCAATACTGATGACCTCATCCGAGGCAAATAAAATAAATTGGGGCTCATTTAAGGGATCTAGGTTAACTCCTAGCCACACTGTTTTCGAGCGGTTCTTGGGTCGTACCAAGGCACAAGATAAAAAACCTATTCTTCATGACGAACCTGATGAAGCTAATGTATATGGTGTTAATTGAATCTCTGGTTTTTTTTTTTACAAATCTATGATAGAAGCGCAAAGCACAACGGTCGACGAAAGAATATACCTTATATATAATTGTTACTCTGTATACATAACAACTAATTAGAACGGCATATGTGAAATCAAAATTGGTAAAATAAATCAATTAAAAATATTAAGATAAAATAACAATGTCAGAGCACTCAATTGATTTCAACGCTCTAAACAATTATAACTCTTATACTTGTAATAAATCAGTCCAAATATAGGGGCTATACTCATACAGATAAGATTAATAATTTATTTATTTTATAGATGGTGTCCCATATTTTACACACGATATTAGTTAAAAGCCAAACAGTTTTTCTTTTGGATTGTATTTTTTTTTTATCATTGTGTATAGGGTGAGTGTCTACATTGTAGCAGATCGAACAAATAACCACGATTACTAATATTATGTAAAAATTACGTTTTTATTTAAAATCCTTGGCGCTACCTATAAAGACTTTTTGTAAAGACATGAAACTTTAAAGCTCCAAAAAAGGAAGAGGTGCGCGCAGAAAATAAAATCGAAATTCAAATAGAATCTTAAAAGCAACGGAAATTTAAGTATCGTGCAGATATCCCGTTGGCAATCACTTTTTAAAATATTTCCCATACCTTCAGTATTTCCGATTAAATCACTACAATGCATGGATATAATTTTGAGATGGGCGATTCTGTTATCGTTATTACACTGACTGCGATATTTAAATACCTACGACAAATGTGGGTAAATTCCGACTTAATTAAGTAAATAGACTGCAAATGATTTTGCCGACGCTATTAATTAATTTTTTGTCATACTTATATGTTCAAAGAATCTGCGCCATGTCGAGCTATCGTAAACTAATGTCCCAAACTTTTAACACTTAAACTAGTGATATGGTACCAATAGTATGAGTCGAAAACCACAAAATCGCATGAATATATCATCCGGTCGTAGGAAAAATCGGTAAAAATGTTGTACTTGTATAATAACTAGATATTTTTGTTAGTTATTGTAAAAGAAATATTATTTAAACCAAGGGCTCTTTTTGTATTGCATATGTATTAAGAAATAAATGTAACAGACAGTTAAATTTTAAAATAATATTGATGTAATATCGGAATCTGACACATATAGTTGATTTCGTTTTCTCAGGCCGTTAAGGCAAAGTCATTAGCTTAATGACGAACCTCCTCACATTGTCTGAAAATGTCAGTTTAGTGGCGAAATCAGCTGTCCATGCTTAAATTTTAATATTAAACTAAAATTTAAGGAACAAAACTCATTTTTCTAATTTCTTGGAAGTTAACAGTTAATCGGGCACACGTCATGGCCACACATATTTTGCTTACATATATAAGATGTTTTTATCGATTATAGGCCAGCGATGCTACATTTTTATTCAATTGTTTAGCCAGTATTTACGCCGGTATCTTAGTGACTTGAGTGAGGGCCCCTAACTTTGAATTTAACTGACAAGTTTTTGTATGGTACCGACCTGCTACTGACTTCGCACCGACTTTTTGTGTGCTAATGAATCCTTACCGGCGTCATTGTAAATTAGGTATAATATTACAGTTATTCTTCAAATGCCTCTGTGTTTATTATCCGATAGTAAATTTCCACCCGTAACCAATGCTGGGGCTAAAGCCGTTGCCACTAGATTGCCTTAATAAATTAACTGTACACATGATTTGAATTAAATATAAATACAAATTTTATTATAAATTACATATATATATAAAGTGGTTTATCATTTTGCACAATCTACTGATTTATTTTTATTAGTATTTAATGGTCCAGAAAATACCATTTTTTGTTTTCTATACAATTTTTATATAAACAATTACATTTTTGAACAGCCGACCATATTTGCTGCTTATATATATTGTGGTGGACGTCAATACAAAAAGCCCAAGAAGCTACTTTGTCACTCAAAATTATAAAATAACACAGCACTACAATTACATTGCTCCGTGATCTGAGGCAGACCCAAATCGATGACAAGCAACCATCTTCTTTATAGTATTTGAGCAGAACTTCTCATATCCTCAAGGCTGTTCTGGATAGAAACGGGCTGAAGCGTAGATGAAAAATGGGGTATCGGCTGAAAAAAGGCATAACACTCAATATTAATTAATTTGCGGGAATGGGAAGAAAATTTCAAAATTATAAACAAACTGGATCTGCATCTGGATCACTCAATTGTAAACTAAGTTCATTGCTAAGGTAAAAGAGACGAGCCTATAGTGTGCGGCGGCCAAAAACTACTGATCCGAAGTAGAACGATATTTGATTCGATCGAAAGGAGCTTAAAGCCAATCAGAAAAAAAGTTCAAAAGGCAATTTGCGCCTGGAATGTCATGCCCAGTACTCCTTGGCTATATATAGTATATATATAATATAGTAAGGACCACACCGTCATAGAAAAGTTGTAAGAAAGTTTATTTTTGAGGCTTTTCCATCAGTGAATCAATAACAGCTGTTAATGGCAAGAAGATAAATGGGAGACAATATAATTAAGCAAATATGAATTCAATTCATTCAATATAAATTCAGCTGACGTCGTGTGTATCAGCTCTTCACACTTATGCCCCAAGCGTACCGCAACCAACATATGCAGGTCTGCCGCAATCACTGTCGCAGCTATATAATAAGCTACCTTTCAATTTAGAAACTTAAGAGGTGAAGTGACTGCGGCTCAATTTTCAACCGATAGTTTATGACTCCTATATACATGTGTCTTTTATTTTTCTAATTCACGCTGGATCCGTACTGTAAATTTAAAATCGGATAATATATGCAGAAAATATTCAAAAAAAAAATTTAACATCATCAAGTTCAATTCCAGGCTAGATCTAGCATATTTGAAAATTAAATTGCTTATAAAATTTGCATCTAGCTTACAGCTTTAAATCTAGCTTATTTCAAATTTCTCATACTGCTACTATTATAAATCCGCAATATCAGCAAAACTCTTTGATATTAAACAGCATGTGGCGTCCAAAAATATATATCAGCAATGAGGTAATAGCTCATACGCAAAATATAAGGTTTAAACTTATTTTTCTACGAGTCAACATTCGAGAATGATCGGCTCGTTCGTAAGTGCTGTCTATTGTCCGGACTTTTGCTGCGTGTGGTACAGATTTGTTTGTGCATTTGAATGTAACAATGGAATCAGACTCAAAAATCGCTGAAAACCTGTGTCCTCATATAAAAGATTATGTCAGTTATTTATCCCGATCGGGCGACCAAATATTGTTTTCGTGCACAAAGTGTTTGCCAGAAGAAATAACAATTAGGCCGCACGTTTCTAGCTTAAACAACATTAAGCAACATACAGAAGTGCACCCATCTCTATATAATGCATTTGCTGAAATTGTTAAAATGGGGTCATGTCGGGGAAAACCAAACGGACAATGCCGTTGGATGAAATCCCTGTCAGTCAACCTTAAAAAGCAAGACAAATTAACATTTCGCAAGCTTTCCGCACTGCAGTCACTGGGAGCAGTTTCTCGTAGGAAAAAGTGAGCGAATGCATTGTGAACTTTTTCGTTTTAAATATGATTGCCCAAAATGTCGTTGAGAGCCAATCATTTCAAAATTTAATCAAGACGTCAAACCCTGGCAAGGAAACAATCACATAATCGATGAGAACGATCGGCTAAAGAAAAATTTAATTGCGTAAGTAAATACAAGTTTACAAAATTAAACGTGCTAAAAAATTCCAATGATTTTTATTTCAGTATGTTGGAAGAAATAACTTGGGTGGCCACAACAGCTGACTGTTGGTCTGCTCATAACAAAAGCTATTTGGGCCTGACAATTCATCATCAATAATGCATGCTGTATTAGCTTGTATACGTCTTAAAGGACGTTATACATTCGATTTCTTGGCAAAGGCAATAATATATATCCATTACGAATTTCAAATTGAAAAAAAGGTTGGTAAGGTTTACTTTTAATCTTTATTTTTTCGAAAAAATAAATATTTCGCATAAATGGCCAATGTTTATTATATATTTTTTCCTTTTAGGACTACAACAGATAATGGAAATAGTTTTGTACGAGCATTTGGGCAATTTGGCACAGATCCCGATACACTTGCAGCTCTGCCATCTGAAATAGAGTCAGAAACAGATGATGATCTTGCAAATCTTATTAGTCCAAGTTCTGATGATGATGACTTTCATTTTGATGGAAAATTTACTAAATATTAATGATCTGAGAAAGAGAAATGAAGCTAATGAAAACGTGGACAATTTTAATGGCTTGCCAGTACATATGAGATGTGCTGCTCATACATTTAACCTAATAGCAAGCAAAAATGCAAATGACGCTCTTCAAATATCTGTGTTTAAAACTCCTTATAGAAGTGCAATGGCAAAAGCACTTTCTCTTTGGAATCAGCAAACTCGCAGTACTGTAGCCGCAAACAGTATTTACTCTGAATTGGGCAGACGACTCGTTCTTCCAAGTACAACAAGATGGAATTCTATGTTCGATTGTATTGTTGTTCTAAATGGAATAATAAAGAAACAAAGACCTACTCTACAAAGGGTTATGACCCCATGTAAAATCCCAACTTTCAATGACCAAGATACAAATCTAATGAAGGAGTACGCAAAGGTAAAATTATATTGTACATGTATATGAAAATTTTTATAGAAATCTATGGTATTTTTGTAACATTTAATTTATATTGTTAATACTTTACTTTTTAGGTTATGGGACCTGTTGTTACTGCCCTCGATGTTATTCATGAAGAAGCACAAGCGTATCTCGGATCTTTAATTCCGACAATTGCAGCCACTACAATAAAACTAAAAAGCATTAAGTCTAAGAGCTTACTTTGTTGTGCACCTCGCGTCAATGCCTTGTTAAATGGTATAGAAAAGAGGTTTGATCCACTTCTGAACTACGGACAGTGCCAACTTGCTTCCGCTTTTCACCCTAAATTTCGAGTAATATGGCTTGAAACATATGACAGCAGTCGTGTCAACAAGATAAAAAAAACCACAAGTCTGTAAAAACTAAGGCCCAAAACCTCGTCAAAATGTGGCTGGAGCAAAACTTAAAGGATTCCTTCACAGATGCTGTATTTCTTGATGAACCTATTTGTATAAACTTGTTCATAAAATATAATACTGAAATACCTTCAATTGCTGAAGTGGAAAGAATGTTTTCCATGGAAAAGGACATATTAACCCCAAAGAGATCTTCTCTATCAGACGAAACTTTAATATGCTTATGTCTATGAGAGGTAAGTCTCATTTAAAATTTTATGAATAATTTGTAATAAACCTTTTTTTTGCTAAATTTCGAAATAAAACTAAAACTCTTTTTGTATGTTTACGGATTAACGATAAACGTTAACTTCCGCTAAATGTTTTGAGATTTAACGATTAACGAACTTAACTTTTCAAGTAGCGGACTAACAATTAACGAAGTTAACATTTGGTTTAACGGTGCCTAGCTATGTATATATGTATATTCTTGATCACCATCAATCACCGAGTCGATATATCCATGTCAGTCTGTCCTTACAGGAAATCGCGTGGACTTCACACTATACAAACTAGATACACTAAATTTGGTGGTTTAACCAAAGCAAGAAAAATTTATTCGATAGCTTTTATTTTTAACAGATTGGGTAAGAACACAACTCTGTGAACCAATTTTTATTTAGAACAAATGATAAGCACAAAAGTTATTCAAAAAAGACCCTGCTGCTAACAGCAGCACTGGACTTGCAAATAACAGCGTACAGTGCGAGTAATTGTGTAAATACATATGTACATATGAATATGTGTATAGATGGTTTAAGAGTTTTTTGTAGACGGGTACCCTCATTTACTATTCTTACTCATTTTGTTTTTTGGGCTGCGTCATCAAGTACAATATTCACAGTCAATACTGTTGGTCATTTCACAACTAATTGCTGATGAATGAACTTTATAAAGTTCCATGGCAATGATATTCGGGAAAACAGAGAGCGGTCGCTGTAGCGCCATCATCGCAAACGAGTTCTCATTTTGATGAGACACACACAGCCACGATGACGCATGCATGTATCATGGTTATTTCACAAAAAAAAAAAGTATTTACATACACATAGTTTATGTATGTCCTTACCAATATCTGTATGTTTGAGTTTGTGTTCGACGAGTCAAGGATGACACCAATAACTGAAAATGGATCTAACGAGAAAAAGAAAGAGTTTGTAAATTTGGCAAAGCAGTCTGTTGCTTGTTTTTTTTTTCAAAATCAAAACGGGTTTGAGTTCATTACTTTTGTAGGAAAAGGTAGAGACAAAAACTGTCTGCTATTTCAAAAACAGGAATACATACATGTACATATATATTATATACACATATACAGTATGTGTTCATTTGTGTGTACGTATGTATTTGCATTTACAACTAGTTTCACGTGGATTTCAGTAAATCCTTCGATTTACAGAATTCACAGATAAAGTAGATGATGAAACACAAAAAAAGAAAAAACAAGCTAGAACCCCGACTACCCTTAACCCAGATCGTATATGAACTCACTTACAGTCTTACACTACAAGCAAGCCTCTGCTTTATAAAATACAAAATTTAGAGTGTGCTAATACACACATGTGCTTTGCCTTCCTTCTGCTTGTTATAAACATACATTTGCAAAAATTTGGATTGTATTAATATTTTAATTTTCCAATTGGTTAAGGGTGTTATAGTGGTTGAACTTAATTTCTAAACATTTTTGACATTCTGATAATTTTTTTGTATTTATTTTAGTTTCTTCATTATTCGAAAATTTTATATATAATTTCAAGATGGCAGGATTTTATCCAGTTGCACAAAAATAAATTTTGCTTTCCTGAATTTACAGTAAAACAAATCTTAAAAAAATTACCGCACTGAAAACCAATATATTTTATTCAACTTAAACTGTCGCGAAAGTAATAAATAAGATTGAAAAGTGTGTATTAATGAACATTTGAATGCAAGAAAAAATCTTAAATTCTCTAGAGCTCGAGTTATTGCACTCGGACATAATTGATTGTACATATGTACATATATATATATATATATATATATATATATATATATATATATATATATATAAAAGAAGCAAGTAATATGCTTGTCGAGTATACTCTTCTACAAGAATTATATATATATATATATATATACTTATACACATATACATAAATATATAATTCTTGTAGAAGGGTATACTCGACGACAGCATAATTACTTGCTTCTTTTATTTTATAGTGTACATTTAAATTATTCCAAAAAAGATCCTTTAATAATCAAAATTACATAATTTGCACCAATACCTTTACTTTGCTCTCAGAGCTTTTTGGGAAGTCGTTCGAAGCATAACGTTAAGCCGGCATCTGTTCAAAATCCTTAATATCATGAAAAAATGCCAACTATTTTGTGTTGCGTACAAACAATAAACATACGAGCATCGTCTGAACAATAACTGGTAATTTTTAATATAAGCACAGGCATATAAAAATAAGCTATCAATTAGCCTTAAACTCTGTTCCCACTTAAAGCTGTATTAACCCATGGTCATATTACTCTATGACCTAAGGTTACTTATAGACCAAACGCATATACACACTTGTGTATATACATATGTACATATACGAGACGGATTTAAAAGATAAAAACCTTCGGGCATAGAACGTTGAAGTATTTATATGTACATATGAATATGTATATGTACTTACGTTTACATATGTATGAGTGTATTGTTTGAAATCACCTTGCAACAGCTGCAACCTCATTCAATGTGCAGTCATCCCTTACAATTTAGGGGATGGTGTAGAGGGATGTGGGAATCTACCTGTATTTATATTTGTCGTTACCTGAACACGAACATGAATATTTAAGTGCACACATTCATGTGCGTTTTGTACATTCTGATGATCTCTGTGCCCTGGCATAATTCCTGCGTAGGCCAATGATCCATTTTCTGAATCGCAGCTGCTTAACGAAATCATGAGCCCCGCATATTACAAATGTATGTTATTTTCTATATAAATATATACCTGCATATATTTTATATAGATATGTTATAATATATATATTTATGTATATATATTTATATATTGATGAAGACGAAATAAAAGTAAAGGAATGTATGGTGCGCAACTGTTTTTTTGTACACATGGACATGTAAGACTATATTTATGTATGTATATAAATTTTTACATATGTATGTATGTAAGACTCCAATTTAGCACCTACATAAATATAGATAAACATACATACATCGATAACATTATAATATATGAACCAACTTTTGGTCCGCTTGATTACTAAGCATAGTCATATCATAGGGGTAGTTTTAAAGCATTGAAAATCAAAAGGACGTTAACGTTTAATTTTCAATCATAAACTTCCATATAAAATTGATTATTTACGCATACGTATTACGTGTACACTTGCAACGTAGGTTAAACAAGAATTTCAACGTTCCACGCAATTGCTTTTGAAAATAACGTCGAGCAAGCGATCAAACGGAGCCCTGGTGTGTTTATTTTCCAGTCGTTTCATAGAAATTGAGTTTTTGGTGTAATCGGGGAGGTTTCTTATAGAGAATTTACATTGTTGTAGAGAGTCTGACGTCACCACGTAAATTCGGTAAAGTTACGGTTTATAAACAACAGTCTGCAAAATAAAATACATACATGCAAAAAGACTTTGTTTAAATATCTAAGAGAGTACATAATCAATTATTCACATGCATACTTTACAAAAATATTTAATATTTTATTTTATTAAAATAATAATGTTTATTTTTAAGTTGCGAAAAACATATGACGAAAAAAATAAACAAATAGGTTTATACCTAGGATAAATAATCATCTTAAATAAGTCAGTGCTTATGGTAAATGTATATTATATATAATACTATGTATTATATATTAAATACATATTTTTAAAATACAGATATCTCACATAGTGCATAAAGCTGTGACGTCACACGCTCGTAGGTTTTACTCTACCTGTTGAGAACAGGCAACCTCTTGATTCCAAGCGTCCCCAAGCATACTTAAACGAAACAAACGTTGAAAATTGAACCATTTACGTTTCGGAGAGCAGAGCAAATAGGCAGGCGCGCTTCGCCTCGAGTGAGTGATATTTTTTTTAACGTTCGATTTGTTTTAAAATCGGCAAAAGCAACTAACGTGCTTATTAAAAATATTTTGTGCATTGCGTAAACTAATAATAAACGAGGTCAGCACAAAAATTTATAATAGATTGCTGCCTGGTGTTTCGTACACATATATGACTTATTTACAACACATAAGTTAATAATAATGAAAATAACAATCGTGAGCTACATTTGAATAGTAGTTAGTAAACACGTAAAACTCAAAAACTGTGATATTTATAAACTAACAGCAGTGCATTAAAAACACTGGAAACTACAGCCACAATAAGCAAAATGGACAGCAGCAGCAATAGCAATAACGCAGTGGAAGGTAACAAAATCATCAACTATGCGCTTCCTCTCTCGTCATCTCTGACGCCTGTTGCGAGCAGAAACAACGATGCATCGTCGGCGAGTGCTGCAACAGATGCGGGAGAGCAACGACTGACGTCCATGCTGACTGTTTTTGCATCATCGGCACCTATTTCTACCTCAACCTTCAGCCCGAACTCCGCGTTGTGTACACCGACGAAAGAGTTTCTAAATGCACATATGCTGCGCACCATACGGGAAAAGCTCCTGCGTACACCTGGCGGAGTTTGTGAACTGCAAGCTTTTAGCTTTGCTGAACAGACGAACAGCAGCATCAGTAGATATGGCCTTGGGGTCGCTGGAGGGAGCGACCAGCCCGTTAAGGTCATCAAAAACCGTTACCTGATCAGTGCTCAGCCTAGTCACATCACAGCTGCAGCAGCAGCCAAGACACCCGCCTCCTATCGCCACCTTATCGATCTAACATCATCAAATTTACAATGTGTTGATGTATTTACCGGCGAACAGTTCCTCTGCAAAATCATCAACGAGCCTCTTTATAAGGTCCAACGCGCCTACTTTCAGTTGCAGCAGGACAATCAGCTCTGTCGAAGCACCATCTATGGACACACTCTAATCCGCGGAGTCCACGATCTAGTACCACTCTCCAAGAACCGCACCTACATCATTATTGCACCTGTTCAACACCACCACCATCAGCGTCTGTATGAAAACCTCCATACGTACATCAGGCACGAAAAGCGATTATGCGAACCAGAGGCCCGCGCCATTTTTCATCAGATATGTCAGACGGTACAAGTCTGTCATCGCAATGGCATCATCCTTCGTGATCTAAAACTAAAGCGCTTCTACTTCATTGACGAAGCGAGGTAAGTATAATCAGCAAATGAAGCCCAGAACAGTAATTCCATTTTTAGCCCTCAGAGGTATACACTATTAAATATTCAAATTATGGATATTAGGTGTGACAGATATATTTAAAGATAGGAAAATCAATCGACTGTAACATGTTCCATCAATTTCCGATTAAACGTTAGTTGGATCGACACGCCTTATAGATACAAAAGAACAAATGTTTATTTTACATTTGGGATCATGGATTTCTTCATTCTCTGAATATTTTCCTTGTCTTTGTTATTTATTCTAGAGATTATTTAAAACCCTCTCATGTTTATTTTAACTTATTGATATTACTGTGTAGAATTCATATAAACATGACAATAGTTTCAATACATACACATTTTCGCACATAACCGCATACATATATACACATGTATACACATATCCATGCATATGTACGTACGTAGGTATTATGGCTTGCGTAATCGATTGACGCTAACGCTTCCCGCACCCGCAAGATATCTACCAGCAACACCAAACACACCACTACTAGCACGCTCACACCCTGCTCACACATTTACTTGCCGTACTGGTTACATATCTTTATTTTGCAATTCGATAAAAACTCGTTATGAGCGACCGATTGTTGTTGCTGCTTTCTGTTGGTGTTATTGGTGGCACAATTGCTCTTGTTATTGGTCGACGATATCGTTGTTGTTGGTGTCGACCACTTGTGGATAACATTGAACATTTCAGAATGTTGCAATAAAATACCCAATGTATTAACAACATCGAAAACATGAACACATAGTAGCTACTAGCTACATACGTTCCAGGTGGGAAATTACTATTTCTGATGCAATACATATACATACTTTTGTAGTTTAATCTTTTATTGTGTAGAGATAATTGTATTCTATGCGTACACAATATTTTGGTTTGCACTGTACTCATAGAAATACCGATAATGCAATAACAAAAAACATGCGTACAGACAGAGAAACAGATTTATGTACATACATACTTTTGGAGCGGACAAAACTGATATAGCGAAGTTCCTACTCCGTGCTCATTTACTCGTTTCTGTGTGGTTTCAGTTTATACGTATTTTAAAATGTATTTGTGATGTGTATTCATTTATATATGTATATGTTTATATATATAAATATATATATGTGTGTGTCTGTAGCGAGTATAAGACTCACGCTGTGAGTACAGTACACGTCGAAATGTAAGGCTGACCTTCAAATTTGAGCTGTGTGCTTGCAAAATAATTTATTTTTGCTATTGTACCTACAATGACATATGTACATGTATGTTCATATATATGTATGTACATATATTCTCAGTCTTGACACGTGGCATACTTCTCCTCATCGCGCTTTCTATTGCACCTGTTGATAACGAGTAAAATTCTGGTAAATCATATGATCACATGCATATAAATGTACATACACACATAGATATGTATGTATACTCATCTTCGTCCCAAACGCAATAAGACACATATTTTGCATGTGGGTGGATTATTAAAAAATTGATTTGTTTGCATCATTTTAAATCAGATTAAAAAAAAAATGTATTACTATGACTAACTTTTGTTATTGAGCACATATAAACATATTTACAAATATATAAATATTTTAAGGTGCAATGTAAAACTATGTAAAACAAGCTATTCTATAGGGACATAAAAAAAGATATAAAAAAAAATCATCCTCATTGTTAAAGTGCACGCGAATCCACTTTAAAGCTTGTATGAGGTTTATAAATTAATACATATGTATGTGTGTATATAGGGTATGTAGTTTAGTGTAAATTACAATCGATCAACGCATTAGGATCAGTAGAAAAATGTAGGGAAAATCGAAAAGTTAATAAAAATATAAAAGTAATACAACAAAATTCATATGTATATACATATATTTCAAATTTATTATGGTCATATTGTACATAGCCAGAGAAATATATTGGTTTCAATATAAACTGTATTTTCTATTCTATACATTTATCTATTTACATATTATGTATGTATATCCACATAAATATACATACAAATACAAATTAGTACAATTTAACTAAATACATATGTATACGTCACAAGATTTGAGCGCAAAGCTTTATGCAAGTTTTATTACAAGCGTTTATGTCTTTCACACACACACAAGCATAACATACACAGAGACACTCAACCCGTTTGCATCTAAGGTCAATTTGCGTTGTGGCCCTGACTCTGATCTTCTGTATTTATATTTTGGTACACGCACACACAATACATTTGTATTTAAAAAGCCTTCAAATGAACAACACGTAAATGTTTTTGTACGTCGTCGTTGTCCTCTCCACATTTCCAGCTAGTGTTGGCTGGTGGCTTTTGTATGTAAATGTACATGTAAATGTACATATATACATATATAATATTTCTTTAATGTATAGCTATGAGCAAACGTTTTATTTGAAAAACGTTTTACAGAAAAAGAAGCACCAATCACAGACACGCAAAACTTTTTCAAATGAGCAACTTCGCAACGTGCCTCTCCCAAAAGCTAACAAGGTCGATTATATTGTAGTAACAGTTTCTGTTGATTTTCTTATTGCCTTTTTTTTGTTGTAGGTGTCTGCTCTCTCTACTACGCTGACATTTGCTACGCAACGCAACGCTCGCAGTTTTTTATACCCTGAACTATTTTGAGTATATGTATCAGTATATTGCAGTTGGGAAAAAGTATGCAACAGACAGAGCGAACCTGCCTTATTCGACTATTACTTAAACGGAAAAATTTATTTAATTTAATTTAAGCCCTGTACGTCTGTCTTTCTATCACTTTGATGGATCGTAAGAAAGTGATTGTAGTTTGCTCAAAAGTATGTTTGTGTGTAAGGGTATTTAAGACATCGTCTTACAGTTTTCGTTATCGAAAAATCGTTTATAATTTTTTTTTGTTTGGCTCAGGGTCAGCTCAAGGTTCGATATAAGTTCGTATATATACATACATACATAATATATTTACATAAAATGTACACATGTACAAAATTATACATGCAAATAATTTTTGTTTTTCCGTGTCATGACCATAAATAATTTTTCTGTGCTTGGGGGCACCATTTTTTGATACAATTTTTTATATTATTGTAACATCTTTAACCTCCACTAAAAATATGTTAGAATAATATTTTTGATATATATATGTAAAGTATGTGTATGTAAAAAGAACGCTTTCCCACCCCACATAGTGTTTATGTAAATTTTCGATCTGGATCAATAGCAGAGGCAATTTAGCGCCCATCTGTCTGTCAATTCGATTGTCTGTTATTACATGTACGTCCGTCAAGTAGGGTGTCTTATGGCTCGTTACACTCGATTAGTGCTTTAAGCTTGTTTGTAATGCACTTGTATTTGACAGCACTACTATATTTAAAGGTTAATTCAGTATTTAATAATTTTGTCTTCCTTTCGTTTACAGAACAAAATTGCAGTATGAATCATTGGAGGGCTCCATGATACTTGATGGAGATGATGATACGCTAAGCGACAAGATCGGGTGCCCGCTATACACCGCACCAGAGCTCCTCTGTCCACAACCCACGTATAAAGGGAAACCCGCAGACATGTGGTCACTGGGCGTTATACTGTACACAATGCTTGTGGGCCAGTATCCGTTTTATGAGAAAGCTAACTGCAATCTTATTACAGTGATCAGGCATGGCAACGTCCAAATTCCTATGTCGCTATCCAAGTCGGTGCGCTGGCTAATGCTCTCGTTGCTGCGCAAAAATTACACAGATCGTATGACAGCGACACACATATTCCTAACGCCTTGGCTAAGGGAGCAGCGCCCATTCCATTTCTACTTGCCAGTTAACGTGCAAATTAATGATGACTGGGAATGTGATCATGATCTAGATAATAATGGACAAATGGAGGAGGGAAACGAGAGTGAGTTCTTTCATCTGGGTGGAGATAACCATGAGAACGAGTACGAAGATATTGGTGTAGAACCGCTTGACTATACGCACAGCACCTTACTGGCTCAAACAAGTAATACCTCTTTGTCTACAGACGTTGATGAGGACTTGGGCTGACTAACATTACTAAGCTACACAGAATGTTATATAAATGCCGCGGCGGTAACGGAGGCTATGGCGACCCCGCCTTTCGCGTCTTGCATCCATCTAGATAATGGTGAATAAATTAGATGCAGACACTCACACAATTGAAGACTTTGTAGCCTTGCTCACTTTACACAAGTCACTGCCTTTCTAAAGATTCTAAGGGAACAAAGGATATTCTCGTTTTAATAGTAGATGTCTGATCCTGTATTATGTTAAAACATAAGAATCCGAATCCTCGTTAACGAAACTGCAACTGATTCTTCCTAACGAAACGTATATATGATTCTAAATTTATCAATTAATAGAAAGCATTATATGTAATGTGTAAAATCGTAACGAATAAAAATTGTTATTTATTGTTTAAATTTTTTTTTTTTTAGTTTTGCATATTACATATAAAAAAATAAATAAACATAAAAAAAAAGGAAAATTAAAAATACGATACAAATAAAATATTAAATTTTGATCTCACTTTCAAAATATCATATTATTTTTATTTAGGGTAAAAATTACACAGCACATTGTCATAAATTAAAAAGTATAAATTAGATAAATTTCTTTTCTTCATGACGTTGAAGTAGTAGAAGTACATTAAAGCTATTTGCAGGGTAAGCAATAAAGCAAATGATAAAAAATAGATATTCGCTATATACATAAATATATTCCCGATGCATTTAAATAAATATGGGTATATATATTTGCGATTATCATATATTACGAGGGGTATTCAAAAAGTAAGTTTCCCTAGTCTGGCGTTTTACTTATACGCCACCTAGCGGACTCTAGCTGAACATAGTTCCAGTGTAGTTTCTATCGAAAACAACGGAATTAGTTTTGGTGACCAAGAATACTGTTTTCAGTAATACGAGCTTGAAAATCACGGAGTTCCCAGTGCAAAGCGTGTCCGATTGTGAATTACGTCCGGTTATTCGTTTTTTAACTGCAAAGGGTTAAACGGTAATGAGATTCACAGTGAATTGGTGTCTATTTATGGTGGTATGAGTGTCCAAATGGTGCGAAGATGGCGCACAGATTTTTTCAATGGACGCGCAGAAGTGCACGATGAGCAGCGTGCTGGACGATTAACTATTGACGATATTTTGGAAATTATGCCTCCTGAATGTCAAATTCACCGAACTCCAGTCCACACAATAGTATCGGAGGAGCTTGGTTACAGTAAAGTTTCCACAACATGGGTCCCACGCCTGCTTTCCGATAATCATTAAAAATGTTTTTTATTTTTTCCCCAACACAGGGAAACTTACTTTTTGAATACCCCTCGTATATTATTGTAGCCCAAAAAAAAGGAATATTGAACTTCTGAAAAAGTATAGTAGAAAAAGGAAAGCATCTTTGACCCTATACAGTATGCGTATATATTTTTTTATCAGTAAAGTTACCAACTTCCAAAAGCAGCTTTAATCAAAAATCTGTTGAAGTATCAAAAAAAGGAAATAATCGACTTGAAGCTATTGATCCTTGTTAGGAATATAAAAGCTTCGTGGGTTCAAAGATGATCTTAACATACTTTTGCTAACATGGGTAAGGGGTATGCAAATGATAACAGTAATTTGCTCGCAAAATTAGAAAACCACTTTGTTTTTGTTTCGCTTTAAATTCTACTGTGTTTAATTAAATCAATAATGTTTTTTATTGCAATTCATTTAAAAATATTCGTTTTCTTGGCTAATTAAGTTCAATACAACGGTCGCATTGACTAGGTTGAATCAAATAATAATAATAAGCAGGAGGAAAGCTGTTAAAAAAATGTAATCCTCAAGTTCTCTAATTTAGAGCGATTAATTAATTGGGGTTATAATTCGTGAGAGAGTACTTTATTTTCCACATAATTATATACATTATGTTTTAATATGTGCATTATGTTTACATGTAAAATTAATGGTAACAAGTATTGTTTAAGCTGTTGCAAGGTGCTATAATGTATTGTAGATCATAATTAAATGTCAACCAAAACTGGAAAATTTCAAGTTATAAAAGAAATTTCATTATTTGACAAAAAATCACTTATCTAAAGAACGTATACCCACTTTACTTAACCATGATGAGAAATCCAACTACAAGAAGGTTAACAAGTTGCAGTTTATCATTTTTTGTAAATTTTATTGGCCTTTGCTCTTTGATAGTACTTCTTTAAAATATATGATTCATGATGATAGTCATTTACCAAAATCTCTCTTACAACAGAAAATGAAAAGATATGAACTTGGTACATTTTTAGTTTAATTACGTGCGAAACGTATGTGAGTCGAAAATTTTAAACAAATATATATATATAAGATATATTCCTAAAAAAATGGTGTGTTAATTTGTATATGAACAAGTACATACTACTGTGGGCAAAAGGTAAGGTGAATTTTTAATTTAAATTTTCGTGGTGTGGTGCTTTATGAATTCCTTCAACCTCACCAAACTGTTAATAAGGAATATTATTTGAGCGTCGCTTGCGTGAAGCAATTTGTCTAAAAAGACCAGAATTATGGGCCAACAAAATCTTGCTTTTTGCATCACGATAATGCATCGTCTCACATTGCACTCGTTTTTCATGACCATTTCACCAAAAATTCGACGCATATCGTTCCGCAACCACCGTATTCGCCTGATTTAGCTATTCCCAAAACTCAAGAGAACACTCCGGGGAACGCGTTTCGAGTCGATTGAGGAGACAAAATCTGAATCGAAGAAGGCGCTGATGGCTACACCGGAAAGGGACTATTTGGCAAGTTTCGAGGATTGGATAAGTGTATTTTATCGGGAGGGAATTACTTTAAAGGGGATGAAATTGATTTACAAGGATAAAATTAAATTTTTCATTTTACAAACACATTCACATTATTTTTTGCTCACAGTAGTAAATGGTTTTCCAATATGCACTTAAAAATTTTTTGGCGCATCTTCTCCTGAGCCCAATCGGAGAACGTACGTCGCTTCAAATGGTCCATCGGTTTCAATTCTTGAGTCAGCTTGATCTTTTAAGGGTGTAAACCAAGATCCTTCCGCAAAATTCGCCATAAAGTGGTCTGCCTATGCCCAGTTTTTGAGAACGCCGCGGTATCGACTGATTTGGATCGTTTGCTACGGATTCCCGAACGGCAGCGATATTTTCGGCACTTCGACCAAGCCGTTGTCTCACTGGCACAGCAACATCACGCAATGTAGACTCTAATTTTTGCACTTAACTTCTTATTGCTTGTCGACTAGGGGAAGAATAACGACCGAAAATTGAAGTTGCCCATCTTAAAGTTGCAGTCACTGACTCCTAATTTCAGTAGTACATTTTTATAATTTCCATACTATGTTCATTCATGTATTTCACCATGATAAAAATGTAGAGCTTAAATAAAAATAAAAAGCAACGGTTCAATAATCAGTGAAACAGTGCGGTCAAAAATTAAATTCAAAGTTGTCAAGTCCTTATTGGAAAACCCTATACATTCATTATAATTATTAAATCAACACTTCTAAGGTACCAAATATATATAAAAAAAAAGAATTATCGCTTAAGCTTGCAAATCGAAGTCCAAAGTGCTCATTCTAGTTATCGGCAAGTACCAATTTTTACATGTGTTGCTTGGATTCATTTTATTGCCTATTGGGGGCAATAAATAAACTTATATAAAGGACGACGCTAAGTGTTCCTTAATAAAATATATTCACAAAATTCAGAGCCACCATGGCATTTTCAAGAATATATTTATATTCTCTGATGGAAGCAGAGGATAGTTCAAAAATAAGTACATCACCTCACTGATTTAGTCAGACACTTCGGATCAATTCAGCTGGAGTGGAACTTTTTGCCACATTGCATAGAAAAGATGTAGATGAGCAATATGAAAACGAAAAGTCTTGCAAATAACAAAATTTAAAAAGGTTGTATTGAATGATGCCCTTTCACTTTTTGAATGCGCTCAAAATGTAAAAATGTTAGCAGTGTTCAAATATAAAAAACATATACATATACCGAAGAGATTTTAAATTTTAATTTGCCACTAGTGGCTATTTGGAAAGAGGTTTTAATTATATTTTCATTACCTTTTTTTTTTAATATATAAATGAGCTACCAAAGTTCTACGATCTAATCTATTGATTATTATTTGATTATTGTACTATAAGGCCTACCAATATGGTCTGAGCCGAGACAACATATACCAATTCATTTTACTTTGGTAAAGTTTTTCATTCTTTAATAAAATAGAAGGCTATGTATGTAAACTATAAATAGAAACAGGAAATGTTTTGGTGACATAGTTTCATTTATATTTGTACCTATTTTAAATTTTCTATATTTTCCCAAAAAATGTGTCTTTTTTTAATAATCAACATTACGATTATAAAAGAATAAAATTTTGGTTACACCCTTAATCTATTGAAAAATGGGAAAAGGGTGTGCATTGTGCTGTTATAAATGCATGTGAGGACGCATCTTAAATATTGTGACATTACTTTGACAATTTTAGACGATTTCACGTCAAAAATCATATTTTTAGATATCCATCTTGACGGGTATGACAACAAGCAAAATTGTCACATTTGGGGCACACAAAGCCTGCATTTAATCGTAGAAAAGCTGATGCACCCACAACGATTCACTGTTTGGTGCGGATTTTGGTCTAGGGGCATCATTGGGCTATTTCTTGATAAATGAGAAAGGAGCGGCAGTTACAGTCAATGGTCCGTTATCGGACCATGGTAAACGAATTTTTGTTCAAAGAAATCGAAGGGAAGATATTGCAGAAATTTGGTTTCAAGAGGACGCTTAGTGCGACACTGAAAAATATTCAGTAGTTCTTCAGTAGTACAATGGGCCCTGTATTTTCTTGGTCAGCATGAATAGTTGAGGAACGGCGTAAAAGCAAACTTCGTACATGGATGGCATGGTAGAGCCCACAAAGTAACGTCCGCAACACGAAAATGTTGTAAAAATTTAGAAATATTTGGTTTTCTTAAAAGTACTTTTTATATATTTAATTAGTCCTCATTTTATAAATTTTATTTTTGTTTTAGTTTATTTTGATTAAACTGAATGTTTTGAAATTTCTTAAGACCAGATAGAAAATAATAATAATTAGTCATTTTGTAGTGCTCTAATAAGCTACTTCCATTGTATGTAAGTTCTGTACGCATCCCAATCACGGCATAACAAACTGTGCGTACGAATTAAACGTAATAATGCAGGATTAAATATATGTAACTCTGCTCCATTCGAGACTAGATACTAATTAAATATATTATACGCTCTTATCAATGTTCAATGATGAATTACGCAATCATCTGCAGATATGAACAGACATGGATAGATCAACTCGGATATTGATTCTGATCAGGAATATATATACGTTACGAATTCTGAAATGCATTTAATCCATTTCTAATGACTTAAGGGACTTAAAATTAAAATTTAAAAAAATAAAATTAAAAATAAAGAATCGTTGCGTCAAGAAATGGCAAATAATAGCTGAATGTCTATTATTTTGGGAATTTACCGAAATTATTTTCTTAAAGTTCTTTGACTAATTTAAGAAAGAGTGATCTAAATAACTCTAATAGCATTTATGTGCTAAAAAAAACCTATTTTTTTTTTTTGTGATATATTCTTACAATTGCCGTAGTACTTGTGATATATGTAAGTACATACATACATGTATATACATATATGTTAATCGCGGGTGCTCTTAATATGGAGACACAACACAACAATTTGCTGCACAATTTACAATAGTGCAATAGTGTGGCGGATTTTGTAGAAGCATTGCTACATAGCGTGTGGAGGTACAATCAAAACAGCATTATAGCAACATATTACATACAGTGACAAGGCTTATAAAAATATAGTTTACCATAGACGCATAACTAAACAAGTATAAATGATTCAGTCGAGTGTGCCCGACTGCGAGATACCCTTAACCAATGATTGATATGCCCAAACAGGCACTGTGAGTCTGTGTGTTACGAACTAAAAAAAAGCTATCGCTTTTACTTTATAACACTAGGGTAAAGGTTTCTTGAACTCGCTGACACGCGACTTTAAAATTTTTACTTGTTTAACGTTGAATATAAATATTGTATTATATTTACGCAGCGCAGCTTAAATCAAATGCAAATTATTATTATTATTATTATTATTTTTTATTTTTATTTTTATTTTTATTTTTTTGTATTTCATTTCGAATTTAATTATTCTGTTGTTATTTACAAAAAATTACAAACTTTCTATTACAGCTCGCAAGGTAAGGGTTCTGGCTTGCAGTATTCGGATTTTTCCTAAATGGGTTTTAGCGGTGATGCCGTATACTTGCAAGCCATATCGCCAGGAAGGAGAGATACACGTCTTGTAAATTTTAACTTTGTTTTCCAGTGACAGCTTTTTATTATCCAGGGACCACCTCATTTTCTTTATCCTACTTTTGAGAGTCACTATGATGCTGGACACACGCTTGGCAAAGTAAGGTGCTTGTCCAAGTGAACACCCAAGTACTTGTAGCTACTCGATTACTCTAGCATCTGTCCCTTTAAGAGAACGCCTGAACAAATGCCCCTGCGTAAAGTGTAGGTCACATTGGCGCACTTGCTGAATGATTCCAATGTTCTATCGATTTGCCGTGTCATCAGCATAGGTAGCTATGAGAATATCATTATCAATATCAATAGGGATAGTTGATCCAGTGGGCATATCTTGGGTGAAAAGGGTGCATAGGGTGGGGCCTAAGACACTGCCCTGTGGTACTTCAGCTTGTATTGTCCTGACACTGGACTCCGCCCCATCTATTACCACATGAAAGACCGGTCTGTAAGGTAGCTGCGTACTATCCATAGTACTTGAGAAGGTAGAAGCGGCTTGATCTTAGCAAGGAGTCCATTGTGCCATACTATATCCAATGCCTGTCTAATGTGCAGGTACGCCGCAACCTTACTGCTTGGCCTCAAAACCTTCAAGGATGCAATTTAAGACCCTATTAAGGTGCTCAGGTGTTCCGTGAGATTTACGGAAATCAAATTGGAAGGGAGGAATTTTGTCTTTGATGCTTTCTTGAAGAAGTAGACGCGTCAGAAGCTATCGCTCGAAAAGTTGCCTTGCTTTCTTCCAGAGTTTCGGGACATGCCCCAGTCTCAGTACAGCGTTGAATAATAGTACCAGAAACAATATAGCTTTAGGAGGCAAAACCTTGATTGTGAGACTATCTAGGCCATCTTCACCTGGAGCTTTTTTTCACTTCATTTGCTACTCTCTGGTATACCCTATAAGCTATTGGTTCACGAGTGCGACAATGCTCCCTCCTAAGCTTCCTTTTGATATGCAGTAATATCTCGATAATTCGAGGGTGCCTGTTTTGAGAGCTTTGAATTTGATTTGTCGGAGCAGCGCAAAGGGCATCCCTGGACCTTGTTGAGGAAAATTGCATGGGCATGTTCGATGTCTTCAGGCAGCAAGATTTCTAGGTTGATATCCAGCGCTTTTCCAATTCCTGACGAAAAACATCTATATTCGTTGCCTTGGGAAGTAAACGGCCCATTTTCGCAGTGATGACTGAAGCAGAGTCATATGTGAATACTATTGGTAGATGGTCCGAGGAAAGCTGAAGTTCTGTCCTCATTTTCAGATGTTCTGCGCGCAGTCTATTGTATACAAAAAATTCGATGTTGCTGGGTGTGCGATTTGTATCTGCAGGGTAGAGTATTGCATGACCTGTTGCCAAAATTTGAACAGAGGAGCTTTGTACAGCATCCTGCAGGCAGCTGCCCCTCGCATCGCCTCTAAAACTTTCCCAAAGTCTGCTTTTGGCATAAAAGTCACCGCCAAATAATAATAATTTACTGCCCAGATTGCTGAATATTTGGTTCAAGTCCTCTTTTGACCATGCGATCTTTGGAGGAAGGTAGAAAGAAGAAATTCCCAACTCACAAGAGATTGTGTCAACTTTAATGGAGGCCAGGACTCAGTGATAAGCATACTATCTATATTGTGTTCGGTTATAAACAGTTTTAGTTCCTCAACAGAGATTCCCCGAGCATTCCATAATCCAAGGCTAAGTGCGTGTGGCATAATTTTTTGGCGTTTAAGAGACTAAGGCACATTTGCTTAAGGAAATGGTTCGTCTCGTGCATCTCCTTAAATATGGCTTGTAGAAAAATTCTGAAAATTCTGAAAAAAAAACTATTTTTTAAAGAAATTTTATAATTATTTTTGAAAGGTTCACTTTGAAAGTCAAACGAGAAAAAAAATGGAAATTATATTATGTGTTGTATATAAAATTTGTTTTATTCCTTTTAGATGCCAAAGAGTGCAAATTATTTTCCATTTCAGTTTCAGTCATGTTGTTGATGATGATGTTCAAAAATTATGTTGAAAAGCACACACATTATTGATATTTCCTTTTCTGGGTATATATTTAAAAAAATATTGTTTCCCGAACTCACTGTCCAACTGAAAGATTTATTTTGTATAATTATATATTCATCGTATAACTTTCTAATGATGTTGCACTTACATATTTATTAATTCGGTTCGCATTTCATATTGAGTGATTTTGGAACCAACCGTGCTTTCACTTCTTAGCCCCAAATGATCTTTTAAATTGGTTTTCACTGATCCTTCCGATATTCGAATATTGTCAGAATGATCTCTGACAGTTAATCGTCGATTCTCGAGCACCAACTCCTTGATTCTATTGACGTGTTGATCATGTTGACCGTCCTGGACGTGGTTCCTCGTCAACGCGTTCTCGACCCTCTTTTAACAATTTGTACCAATCAAAAGCACTTGCTCGCGACATACAATTATCACCGAAAGCCTTTTGCAACATTCTAAACGTTTCGGCACCAAAAATGTGATTCCGAACACAAAATTTGATGGTACTTCTTTGTTGAATGATTTCAGTCATGGTACAAATCGCCGAACGCACTTTTTGTATTTCAAAAAAAAAAAGCGTATACTGAACACTAATGATTATTTTGATGTGACATTTGGTACAGATGTAACTGACAGTGTTACCAACCTCGAAACAAAATATTTCGACGAATGGGATTCCGCACGACATTTAAATTAAAAAGTCTTATTATTTAGCCCACGGTAGTACTCATCATTGTTCTCTGATATTTCGCAATAATATTCTGTGATAAAAAAAATACTTTCCAAAACAAATAATACCGAAGTGTGTATCATATACATATTTATTGGTCACGTTGATTTTGGAAGACAGCCGAGCGAGTTCACTTTAAGTCACCACAGACTTGGTATTTTTATTTTTTTATTCTGCAGATCAAGTTACGAACGCGGTCCCAGTACATTTTTTTAGTCTTTGCTTTGAGCGTTTACAATAGGTGATGGAAAAGTACCCAACGAGAAATAAGTAACTTCTCAAAACCGTTGTGGCTGTGTAAACGTAAGCAACAAACAGAAGGAATCAACTATGACCACATAATGTATATAGTATTGCTCAGGGTCAATAAACGAGCTGCCCATTTTTAAACTTGGTACATATAATGTATATTTAATTAAAATGTATTAAAAGTGAGTCAGAGAAAGAACATAAATTCGTCAATGGAAAAGATGAAGACCTTTCTGATTACCATATTTTCCGAGCTAGTGCATGATTTGCTCCTAAGCTTATTCTTTATCTCTATAAAAGCAAATGCAATGAAGTCCTGGTATTGAACAATTTCTCAACCGAACCAAAAAAAAAACACCTTTTTATTAAGTTCTTACACATTTTAGATACTTTGTGGGAATAGCTTTCGGGCTTACATATACATATGTTTTATATAGATGCATTAGCTGTATCCAATAAGAGCGCTTTATGTGCAAACAATGAGCTTTTCGTTGGGCGATTCGTGCAACGACAGGCAACTTGACAGATAGTCGCACATACTGCATATTAGTGCCGCTATAGCATATTAATATGATGGTTATCATTTATATTGTTTATCAAAACTAGCTCTTAACCCATGTAGACATGTACACATGCACTAATGTTGGTGCAAACCCTCCTGCCGCCTTATATTAAATTGTTTCTTGAATAACTGCCGTGTTTATTATCGATATTAGTAAATGATTTTTGACACAACTATATGTATGTTTGTTAATGAATTTGTGCGAAAGTAAGCAATAAGCAGAAGAAAACATTTCTAAACCGATGAAGTATATATTCTTCATCAGCATCAATAGCCGCGTCGACATAGCCATGTGCTTGTGTCCGTACGGATGAACGCTTGTAAGAGCTAGAGGAACTAAATTTAGTATGTAGATCCTTGGTTTCTGAACAGATGAAGTTTGTTTCCCCCACACCACGACATCATGAAAAAACCTTTCCAAGATGTAAATTTACACCTTGTAGCTTTTATTATAAGTAAATAAAATTGGATAATAAACACTCATACTCGGGTACACTCGACTACAGCATGATTCTGCCCGGTAGCTACATAAACGCCTTTCATACAAACGAATGTGGAACAGCCATGTTAATTAATTAATTTATTTGTAAAATGATATAATAATAATAAAAATAAAATATTTAATACGATTGAAACTATTAAATTTAAACTCAAATTAATATAAAAATTTAATACATATATTTCAACAAAGCTATACATCTTAAAAATATGTATTGGATATATTTGATCGATACCGTATCGATATCATGGGATTTGTAATTGTACATGATTTCACATCAACATTAAAGTAGCTGGCTTTTATGGAGTCAATGTTGTATCAAAAGATGATTCTTAAAATGCGTGCTCTCTTAGCCAATCTACACTGACGCCGGTAAGTAGTCATTTGCAAAAAATAGTCGGTGTGAGGTCAATAGCAGGTCGGTACCATACAAAAACTTGTATATTAAATTCAAACTTAAGGGCCCCAACCCAAGTCAGTAAGTTACCGACGTAGATACTGGCTAAAAAAGCAGGCCAATAATCGATAAAAACAGCTGAGAAATGTAAATAAAATTTTAAAGTGGGCACAAACACATGAGCATACCAAGCTAGTTTTACTGCTGTTATTAATATATTTGTACAAGATTATTGGTAATATTTGTTGTCATTATTTTGTTGTTTTCTGAATTGTTTTAATTTGCCATATTTTTCATGAACGGACTAAGTTTTGTTCTCTCAATTTTACTTTAATATTAAAATGCAAGCAAACAACAGCTGCCTTTTTCAGGCAGTGTGAGCAGGTTCGCCATTAAGCTAATGACTTTTGCTCTACAGCCTCAGTGTTAATTGGTATTACTTTATGGTACTTATTAAAAATCGATCAACGATTTTCTCATATTATTGTTAATTTTAATCAAAGTCACCAGTTAAAAATCGGCTTGAATAAGATTGCCTAAGAATCCAAACATTAACATTTAAAAATGCATTTTGTTATAGCCCATTTCACCAATGCCCCTGAGGACCATCATAATGTGGATGTGCCTTGGGACTGGCTCAGCCTCTGAGGCAAAATAATCGTAGTACACCTAGTAATAATCGAGTATACCAATTTATATTTTTTTCTAAACTATTTGTTTTTGAGTTCACATGATGTTTACATAAATTAGCTTCTTCTTGTTAAAATTGTTGGAAATTGCTTTTAGCCCCAGCGTGGGGCATTGGCTTGGTGTGCTTACCGACCTAGAGTCGAATTAACCTATTTAATAAACAAGGAAGCGAGAGCAAAAGTCTTTAATGATTAGAATCTTTGACCACATGCATCAAGAATTATTCTCACTGAGCGTGTCTCACAAAAAGTGTGATTCTTTTTGGGAAACGGTCTGATCCAAATTTTTGTCTACACCGTCGACAAGAACAATGGCATTGAAGCTGTAAATTAATGTAAATGTCTGCCTTGAATAACTTGATACTTTTTCTTACCGGTAGCAGAACGTTCTGAAAAAACCACAGAGTAAAAACATATTGGCAGCCGATATCAGGTTGGTTTTTTGTAGTTTCATTTAAATTAAATATTTGTTGATATCAAAAGGAGGAGCTGTTTGTTTACAAACGAATATAAATTATCGATATAAACAGCTGATGGACGCGTGCATCACATAAAATTAGCGTAGCTTCCATATGATACATATAACCGATGTGGTATCATGATACTTCTTCAATCACGTTCACCACATATATCATAGAAATCATTACGGAGCGCGTTGTTCTGGTGAACTAAGCCATTTAAAAAGTATCGATGTATCGATATTACATCAATATTTTGTCCAGCACTAGTACAATTTGTTTTTGATAAATCGCTGGTTTGTTATGTCGTTATTTGTTGAACGGAGTCTTTAGTAAATACTAGTCAACCCATAGCCTTTATATTGCATGTAGTGGTTCTTTGGTCGAAATCATCATAATGATGCTAATCAACCTAAACCTTGATATCTTGTTGCGTATTTTTAATTATTGTTCTGAGCGCGAACTTATTATCCTGTGCCAGGCGAGCAACTACTTAGGTTCTATCATAGAGCAACACATTTTCTACAAAATGTCAAAAGATTTACTTTTATGTGGTCACAGAAATAATCCATGTGTCGATAACAGGTAAAATATACAGAAATATGTATGGGATTTTGGGGGTATTTATTATTGTACCATTATAGAAATCGGATTCAGCTGACATACTTGGACCGCATAAAAATAGCAAGAAATTGGCTTAAAGGTGTCTATGTTGAACAATGTTACTTTCACCACGCACAGATGTTCCCTTCTAAACTGTGCCTTACTTCTGGTTATTTGTATATTACACACGCAAATTATTTACGCAAATATCAGCGGTCTTGCCCCGATGCTCTGGAGCGTCGCTTCGATGAGGAAATAAGAACGCGGAC
Organism: Hirtodrosophila trivittata; assembly: GCA_035045065.1. Lineage (NCBI taxonomy): Eukaryota > Metazoa > Arthropoda > Insecta > Diptera > Drosophilidae > Hirtodrosophila > Hirtodrosophila trivittata. The sequence goes on along the minus strand of JAWNNK010001459.1, from coordinate 975,202 downwards.
CAAATCAGATATATCCGATTTTGTTAAAAGAAATGACACAATCTTTGCGGGTCGAGTATGTGGTACCTGCTTTGTTAACGATACAGATGGCATCACCGAACAGTCAATGCACCACCCCAAGGAGTATTTGTACTGTGTAGATTTTATTGATAATGTTTATGTGAGCAGTACAGATACATGTTGCAAGCTTTGGAAACGTTCACGAGAGTTTGGACTCTCACACTTTGATTTATTCATGCAACTGCAACATTCATTCAAGTCAATGAAACTTAGCGCCGATGGCCAATGGCTTTTTGGAGGTCTATATACAGATAAAGAAAGGAAAGCATTACGTGCTATTCATGTTGAAAGGTAAATTTCTTTACCTTTTTGTCTTTGGCTTGCGTTTTCTATTATGGTGTTTCTATTCTGTACAGTGGTGAGGAGCTGGTTCTTAACTCGAACACTATTTCCATCTACGATCTAAAAATAAAAGATGATCAAGTCTTATTTACTGCTAATTTCGACACCACGTTCCGCATGTTCGACCGACGCATCGATCGTGACGTTTCAATTTGGGAAGATCCTTTTGACTCATCGTTTTATTGTCTTGAGTACGATGGTCTTAATGCTGTACTATGCGGTGCAAAGCACCATAGTCGCGTTAACCTATACGACATTCGCGTGCCTGGAAAATTTGTACAGTTGTACTTTCCGGGGCGCAGACGTCAGCACTACAAAAGTTCGCCTGTATATAGCCTTGCCTGTGATAGTCAATATATGTTTGTAGGAACTGATCATAATTTGAGAGTATTTTCCTTTAAAACTGACTACGGCACTCAACGAGACTATAGTCAGTTTTACGATTATAGTAAGACATATAGAATATAGTAACAAAAGTAATCAAATATGCATAACAAATTCAAAAGTACATATAAAAAGTGTTATTTCATCCATAACTGAAACATCAATAAAACCATGCTATTTAATATTTAACAGATATTTATGGCACAATTTGGCGATTTTTAATAATGCTCTCAATTCTTAATAACATATAAAAACTAAAATAACACGAGAATGCTGATGTCGAGTGATTTGCCCTTACTTCAACGCTTACTGAACTCCGCTTACGTATATATGTATATACAAGTACACTACAAACAAGTCTCGGCGCTTGTGCGAAGCCTGCTCCCGAGGCCGCTGCTAACAGCGCAGGATAATCTTAATTTGGTTATTGTTTATTATCCGATCGCTATAATGGAGTGTGCTTGTACTTAAAACCTTTAAGATTTTAGGTAAGCTGAATCTGCGTTTTTTATTTAAGAACCATAAGTCTGGCAAACCCACGTGCTTATACAGACAGACAAAAATGACTAATTTGACTCGGCATTGATCCTGATCAAATATATATATACTTTGTATATATATTCTTCCTGTTAAATACATTTGTAAAACTGAAATTGCCATTTTTTATGATATGTACATACAATTTTTACCGACTTCAGGTTTTAATAGTCAAGTCAAACCTAAAACGGAAAGAAAAAATGTTTTCTTATATCCAGATCCACTTGATTGTTAATATATTTATTTGCATTTGCCTTCCCGGCTGCTTGAATTCAAACAAAATGAGTTCGATAAACAAATTGCTTATAAAAATAATTGACAAAATAAAATCTTACAATAACAGACCACAAGCTTATGCTAAATTTAAAGCCTAAGTTTTATATGAAAACTGTTCCACTTTATGAAAATCTAAGATAATAGGTCATTTGTAAAACATGTGTAAAATTGCCTTCATCTGTCTGCGTATGTACTGTAACTATATTTATTGCATAACGTTTAAAGCGAATTTAGAATCTTTATACTAATATATTTTATACCACCTTAAGCCTTTAGGAATAAAGTGTTAGTTACACAACCATGTTGGCAATTTATGCATTCAAGTATTTGTAATACTTTTAAATGTCTAAGGATAAAGAACAAATTTTTAAACTAACAAGCTGACAGTTGGCAAAAAATAACGTTAAAAGTGGATAGAGATATATCATAACAGTTACAGTTAGTTACATATACAGTTACTTTTAGCATAAACTGAAGTCCTAATATTGTTGCGTTTAGATTGAACAGGCACTTTATCCATTTGTTTTGTTTTTGTAAATTTTGTACATTGACAATTTGTGCATCCTCTACTAGTGTAAGCTTAAGCCAAAAAAATTTTTAATGTAAATAGCGAAAAATGCACTTGATGCATGCTATTGTCTTTCCCTATCTTCCATATGTTTCGGTCTGCTGTAGTACAATTGAATTGCACTGTTGAGTGAAAACAAACAACTACCTAGTTGTGGAACATTTGTTATCGTTCGGATTTTCCTTTGATGATGGTAGGCAAGGCTTGGAGGACTCTTCGCCAGAATGTGTTTTTGGCATTGTGTTGGGTTGCTGTGCATTATCCAGGTTCTCGTTAAGGGCAGCTGCTAGTTCTCCATTAAATTGCAGTAAGCAACCCAATGCGCCAAAGTATCCTTCGTGCTCCAGAAAGAGACCCTTCATAGTACCATTTGACCAGAATTCCATTGCGTATGCAAGTAGTTTCATTGAAATAGGATTTACGCGCAGAAAGTTGCCCACAAAGACGACCTGATTGAGAAGCATGTAAATAAATGGGAAGCGCAGGATAACATTATATTATGTAATATTTTGTGTACTTACCCTATCAATCTTTTCATTTAACGCACACATCCGCGCTATTGAACCAATATTGTTGGTAATAGTGACGAGTGTAGCATTCGCCAGATCTTCCTTAGATACAGAAGTGCGCTTGTCGTTTATATGCATCTGTCCAAAGCTAAAAAATCAAAATAAAGTAAGACATTACGCACTTAAACTAAAATGGATATATGGATATTTTACCTGGATGCGACCAAGTCCCCTGGTAGACCGAAACGATTGTAGTCACCTCCATAGATATCCTTGACTAGTTTGTCCACCTTTCGGTTGTCCCCTTTTGTGGCCAATTGTATTGCTTCTTCGAATGTTGTACACCCGGTAAGAAGGCAACACAGTCCTAGGAATGTTCCGCCACCCAAACTTAATGAAATGATATTGATGCAAAGGATGGATAAGAATTTAATTTATTATATTGAATTTAAATAATTTATCGCTTACCTGGTACCCGAAATTCTTTTGTAGTTATCTGGTCCGTACACAGCCAAAATAGATACACCTGAACCAACGTTTACCAATATAAAGGGGAACGGCTGAGAGAAGTTAAAGGCGCGTTTCTCACTTTTACTGCAAGGCACAAGCAACGTTAGGCTAAGCATCAGGATTATAATCAATAAATGGACCTACACAATTTCTCGCGCATTTTCATAATAGTAGCACTCAGTGCAATTATGCATATCGGCAAACAGTATACCTTTGATAAGCGTGTCGAGCTCATCAAACTTCGCCAGTTTCATATTCACTTGATCACGAAAATCTTTTTCAAATTTAAACGCCCCTCCACCAGTGGCACATACAGTAGTTACCAACTCGGCCATCCCCTTTTGTTTTGCAAGTGACAGAAAGTTTCCCATGTCTGTGGTCTGGAATCGTATGAAATGCAAAGAGCCTCGCCGCTTTCGAATCTCTACATTGTCCATCTTAAAGAAAGAAAAATTAAAATATTTAATGAGTATCAATAGAATTATATTCAAATACATATTTAAGCCCAATATCAGCATGTCGAACAATTAATTAGTTAGTACTAGTACTATTCGTTATTGTGAAAATATAATAAGAATGCTATAGTCAAGTGTATACGACTACGACAAACCGTCAACCTATCTATATACATATAAACAGAAATTTAAAGTACATGCATTGTAAGCTTTTCTATGCAAGTTCTGTGCTGCTGCCCACTCCCTCGCGCTTCATATTTGTAAATTGTTTCTTGAATAATATCATGTGTTTATTATCTGATTTTAAGAGGTCTAATAAATCAATCTCTGATAAAAAAAGCTATCGTTTAAAATTTAAGTTTATAAACTTTCTTTCATTCCCCTTACTATGGGTTAAGGGTTTAAAAATTTAAAATACACGTCGTTGTACTATAAAGATCACACCGTGAAAATTAAACGAAACGAATCTTGTTGGGTAGATGGGATATGTTAAATTATTTCTTATAACCTCTTAATGAGACTGTCAAGCAAAAGACAATGGCTAAAGCCGATAAACATATTCATGTTTATAAATTTGAGATCGCATAAGCAAAGTCAAAGACTGGAAAACTCATTAAAGTTAAAGTGTGTACCTTTTTTCACATTCCTGGATTATACAATATTATTACCATTAACATGTTACCATTCACTGTTAACACTTCTATGTATATGTCTCTTTGGTTGAACGCTGTATGGTGTACTAGACATATTTTACATATTTTTAGTGACTGTGAGTTAATATTGCATTATTGGTCGTAATGACAACTGTTTTACCTATTCAGACAGACAGACTATATCAAATATATATGCCTGTAAAATGCTTTGGTGTAAATATCACTTACCAATCAGTGAATAAAAACGTTTTAAATAAAGATAAAAAAGTATAACTATTTCTAAGAACGAGAGTAATGAACAAGGAAATTACATGAACCATAGTAAATGCTTAATGCAAGAGTAACATAATACAATTACTTTCTTTGCCTACAGTTTAGAATCGAAACGCTTTGCACACCATTGAACCTACTTCTATCAATTCATTCATTTTATTTAGCATTTATTTGCTTTACGTATTTTAGGCCCTTTTTCTAATTTCTAAACTTCAATGAATACAAAATGAATATTATACTCCTTGTACCTTTTAGGACTTTAACACATAAAAATGTGTAATAAATAGGTACTGAATTAAAATTAAAGTATGTAACAGGCAGAAATAAACAACGCCGACTATTAAGTATTCTTGATCAGCATAGCCGAGTCGATATATTCCATGTCCATCCGGATGAACGCGTGGATATCTATAAGACTATAGATTATAAGAGCCAGATCCAAATTTGGTATGTAGGGGCTTCGTTAATCAACGCAGATCAAGTTTGTTTTAAATTTTGGAATTTCTCCCAGCACCTTCGCAAAATCAAAAAAAAAAACATGTGAAAAGTTCGATCGTTTTTATCAGTGAACGATTTAATAGACTAGACTACTCATATCATTCAATAAAAAACAGTACATTAATATTTTGTACTCTATACTTTTGACTTGTATGGGAAGTATAAACAAAATTCGAGTACAACATAGTCTTGTTACAGGACACATTACAGCAAGTGCGTACGCAATAGTATTTGTAGAACACTACATGTGTTATATATATAATATAATATATAATATTTGTATAGCAGGAAAGGCAGTGTAACAAGGCAGGGCAGGCGCATAAGCATAAAGCAGCACAGCAGCAATTGCTGTTGTCACATTCATAGTATACATAGGAATTTTACTATTGCTTTGGTACGTGATTTAAAGCAGGAATTGCTACGTACTTTCACTAATTGTTCCGGCTCTAAGTATTACAATATAACAACAAAGTTAAGGCTAGAAAAAGTAAATATCGCGGTTACGCCGACTCTTAGTGCCCATGTATGCCTTTTAAAGTTTATGTTGATATAACTTTTATGAACGTTTCAGATTTTAAAGTTAAGTTAGTTTATTAGGCAGCATAAGTAATTGCTGGCTCTAATTCAGGCATTTCTTCGAAATGTTTTTCTTGTGCAAGCTGCAAAATTATGTTGATTTTTGAAGTCTGAAATGCTTCTTTATACCAATCTAACAAAGAATTATAATGCAATTGCCCATAGAAATCGTCAGAAGAGTGTGTTAACTTATTTTTTAATTTTCCCTTTTGTGGCTGTCATTGAATGATAATTTTTAGAAAAGAGACATGGTAATCATAAAAGCTGCTCAGAAATTTTAATATTTCTATAAAGTTGATCACCCCTGAAATAAACTGGTTAACTTTTCCGCGATTATACTGAATTCTGAAAGTAGAACTCGGACTTAGCAATTTTTTCGTAGCACTTTGTGTACTCGTAGCACGGAGCAGAGAGCGAGCACTAATTTTTTCTGTTGTGCTACTGATACGCTCTCTTGCCTCAAAATTAAGTGTCAGGAGAAAGAAAAACGTAAGAACTGGTCCCTATAGTGTAAATTAAATGTTGTATACTGTAAACTTAATGAAGGAATACAGTAGATTACTCTGTGTACCCCTTTTCATTTGAATGTTTTTATTGTTATGAAAATGTATAAACAAAATATAATAGTTACAATGAACTTAATTCTAATTAGTGATTTAAAGGTTTTACATTAATTGTAGAACTATCAAACATATTTGAATTGAGGATCATTATTTTCTTGACGGATTATTCGCTTGTCGAAATTTTAAAACGATTCTCCGAAATAATGCTAAAGAAGCTCTTTCTGAAGGCGAACTAATAATTAGTAGCTGAATTTTCTTAATTACTTATATTAAATATATATTTAAATATATACAATTATACTTCTAAAAATATAAGTGTTTTTATATATATATATATATATATAGTAAGTCACTGACTGTAGAGCTGCAAGCTGAACTACCCAGAGTCACCCTAAATTGATTCTTGAATAACTTTTGTGTTTATTATCCGATCGTTATTTACTTGCAGCGTACCACAAGAGTGAACTAATATACATATGTGTCAGCAATTATAAAAGTGATAAATGTGTTTGAAAATCATGTTCTATCGGTTTGCAGGGGTGGTGGAAAAAGTTCTAAGCTTTGAAACAAGCTTGATCTGCGTATGGTTTACAAGAAGCTACAAATCAAATGTGGTGTCTCAAGCTCCTATAGTCTCTGAACTCCAAATACAAACAGACGAACATAGATAGATCAACTCGGCCATCTGAGCCATCTGGGGTCGGAGATGCTTCTTTCTGCGTATTAAATACAAATAGATTAAACAATTTTTTTTAGGTTAAATACCATACGCATATCAAGTTTAATTCAAATTTTAAAATTTCCACCCCCACCTCCTAGCACACTATTAATCAAATATTCAAATTTCAGAAAGATCGGATATAAACACAGAGCTATTCCAGAAATAGCAGCGATGTCGCAGCAGAATTCATATATGTGCATGCAGAGACTTTCATGTATGTGTGTGTGTATGTGTCTGTGTGTGCATATGTGCGTGGAATTCAGTAAGAGTGTAGGTGAGGTCATCTCGTAGTCGGGTAAAGTCGACTCCTTACTTGCTTAAAGTGATTTATGTATTATAGTAGAGTTGAATAGCCATTTCCTTTAATGTTTTCGGAACATGATTCAAATGGAGAAAACAAAGTTATATTTGAACTTAAATTACTTAATTTTATATATTGCAAACTATATATATATATCACTTTTTTTCTCTTTAAAATGTTTAATAGTATATCGACCCAGTTAATTTCAATTGATTTCAACATATAATATATATATATATATATATATATATATATATATATATATATATATATATAATATATATATTATATATATATTATATATATATATATGTATATATATTTTGTTGTTTTCTTAATATGATTGTACAATGACTGTTCTGTAGATCTCGGAAGGCCAATATCATAGTTGACCCCCTATTAGTCACAATGGCTGAGACGTCCTCTTCCAAGTCGCAGCCAAACTCATTTAGTACTTTATATAACTTAACTTGGTTACCTAAGAAAAGATTTTGTTTAAAATTGTTTTAACAATTTTAGTACTTTTGGTGTGTTAGTACTTACCAGTACATGAAACTTCCCTCACAGATTTCACTGCAAGTACTCGGTTGACCAGTGCTCCTTCATTTTAAGGGAGTCATAAAATGTTCTTAAGTAATCGTCCATATGTCAGACGTGTAATACTATAGCTCAATTTTAAAAAAAATCATAATCTAATTTTTTAGCTTTACAAAATGAAAGTCATAAAATTTCGCAATGCTACGTAAAACACATATTTTTATAAACACGTTATTTTTACTTAACTCAACTTGAAAAATGGAAAAAAGGGGTGTATTAAATTGATATAGAAGACATTCGTTAGCATCTCCAACCCCTTAAAGTATACATATGTATTTCTGGTCAGAATCAATAGTCGAACCGATATAACCATTTCCGTCTGTGAGAACGATGAATCTTAGACCCTCTAACAGCTAGAAACACCAAACTTAGCTTGTGGGTTTTTGTATGTATGTGTTTGTATACACATTAACATTTTTTTAAATTTTCTTACCCCATACTCGCAAATCGATCATAAACACATTTTTTAACTGATAGTTTTCATTCCTAGCATATAGTACGTATATAAGTTATTTAAGAATAATTTTAAAATGATGCTGCGATGGTGCTGGCAGCTCACATGTGTTAAGGGTTTCGTTATGTTTACAGACATAAAGGCGGACTCAGAGACGTACATAGCTCGCTAGAGAGCGGCTATTGATCCTGAACAAGAATATATATTATTTATGGGGTCGGAGATGCTTCGTTCTGCCTATTGCATACATTTTTACTAATTAATTATACCCCTATTTACCAATGTTTTAATGGGTTAAGGGTCTAAAAATAAAAGCGATTTCAATGCAAAGTCAAAAGTCAATGAATGCTCTATGTAAGGTTGTCATTGACGACGTGCACGTATATATATATATATATATATATATACATATATATATACATATATATTTTAGCTACGGAGAGTGTTGACAATTTAGCTTTGTACACACTTAGCCCATTAAAAATGGGTAAAACTGTCTCATCGTCCGTATGAACAAATCAACCTCTGAGACCTAAAGAGTTAATATACCATACGCAGATTAAGTTAGTTTCAAGTTTTGCAATCGTAAAAAAAAAAAAGAAAAAGTATGCTGGACTTGAGTTTACCCGCAACCAATGCGCATTAAGGTATCGGTTGTAAATTTAGAGTATGAAGGTCTTTCTTCATTTTGTGGGGCTACATTATAAAATTTGTATAGCCCTTTATTGCCAATATATTTTCAATCTACAACTTCGATTTTTGGCACACATACACATATTTTGCCAGTCTTAGCCAGTGTTGAAAATTTAATAAAAATAGAGAAGAAATTAATAACACATTATTCAAGTGTGCAGGGAACCAGAGCAGCGTCGCTCTTGATTGCTCATACTGCATGTGAATGTGTATGTTTGTATTTTGGGTGTGGGCTAAGTTCAGTTAGACTAACCTTTGAGTAGTTGAGACCTGGACCAACGTTATTTTGTAGTGGGTGTCCTCAATAAATTTTAATTCAATATGAAAGTTTCCTTTGCAATTAAGTAGAGATTAAGTTAGGTACGTACAACCAAAGACACTTCATATACTAGATGACGCACTACGAACAAACTTTTGCGCTTCATGGTACGTACAATGCTTCTCAATTGCCGTTAACCGGTGGCTGTATTCTTCGAAAATAGTTTTCGTCGTTGTTATATTCTAAGACATTGGGGTTTTCAACAGGAAAAATTCAGTTTGACAATTTCTGACCATTAAAAAGTATTATAATTGTAAGAAGGATATGGCACTTTGTATACAAATTGCCAGCTACAAAAATATTATTTACTTTAATAGGCTAAAGCATATTTATTTAGTTGAGAACGATTCGGTGACATAACAATATTAGAAATATAGTATAAAATGGGATAAAAAACGTTTATTTGCGTAATAATATGTTGTTCATATTATTTAGTTATGTTCATAATTTAAATGAATCACAATCCACTTTTATAATTTAGTTTGGATTGCAAAATTTTACTTTGGCTGGGTATGTTCTTATGAGCCGGTTAGAAAAACATCGGCACTCAACGAAATAAAATTTACATGCTAGCAATATAGGAACACGTGTCTCTCCTTTACCCTTTATGTTCAGCAAACATGAACACTTATAATATATGTATATTCTTTGTTTACGGCGCAGTTCCAGTAAAGCAGACGAATTGAAAATACAAAAATCGAATTCGCTTGAAATAAAAAAAGTGCTATTTCGGTCCCGATCAGAGCCTTAGATGGCTGCATGAGCGTTCTAACACATTTTCACTAGAAGATTTCCCTTTGAGACGCGATGACTTCTAACTTTATTGATTGGTGCGCAGAACTAAATATAACGTTACATACATCAAATGCATCTTCTAGTATATGTAGTGTATTTGGAACTACGGAGTACCAGTGTAAATCTCTCTCAATCTTCACAGAAGCTCTGCAAAAATCAATAAGTTTATTAATTTATCTATTTGATAACCCTAATAATAATAATATGTAATTAATAGGAACATGCAAGTTACACGCGAACAACCCAGGAAATAAATTATTTCGCATGGCATAAAGTGCAGTGAAATTACAAACCGATGCAATATTCTGCAATGCATATTGAATTTATCAAACGAATCAATAAACCTGTCTATACCAAGCTCTTTCACGAAATGCTGCAGCTTTGGGGCCTGTGGTACGAATGTTTTTTTGATAATGCCACAGGAGATACTGGTAATGCAAACGATCTAGGTGCATCAATAGCAAAACATTTGACTTAAAAGTCAAAATGTTGACATATGATACTATGTATATACAGTAGAAGGCCAGTTAAACAAACATTCAATTTAATGAATCTGCGAACGAGCAGGTCGCCTTTATAGCATATACGAATGACGTCACGCCAACCTTACGGTAAATACATATGTGTAAAAAAAACTTAAGAAAATCAGAAATGAAATCGCAGAAAAACTAGAAAAATCAAGTCATATAAAGGTAACAAAAAATAAATTAAGAAAATTTAACAGTACATTTTTGTTTTGATGGCGGCTAAATTTCAGTCTATATATATATATACATATACATATATATATAATTGTATGTATATTGCAGCGCCGGAAAAATTATACGTATGTTCAATTTGATTTACCTGCAAATGCGTGTCTCGATGTCCGGTTTTACCATACGCTGAGTTTCTTGTAAGATATCGTCGTATGTTCCGTAAGATGCCTGCTTCGCGATCCTGTTCATCTGGTGTTATGTCTTTTGGCTCAAAGTACACCAATTTTGTAAGAGTGCCGCCAATGTCCATACCAAACCAAGGCATTGCTGAAATTATTCAAAGCAGAATTCACATTTGTGTCACACTGGCATGCAATCACGTTTAGTATAAAATATAAGCATTATAATACCCATGTAAATCCTATTGAAATGGCATAATCTAAGTAGAGTTGCAGGCATATTATCCCGTGCATATTTTCGCGAGTTCATTCTTGCTTACATTCTGATTTGGATATTTGTGAATTCAACATAAAGTCATTTAATTTAGATAAACCATTCCGAAAACTGCCGTATATGTATGATGTTGTCGTCTCAAATTATGAAATAAGTAAAAAGTATATATACATTTCTAGCTTGTATTTCAAAAAACATTGATTTTTAAAGCTGATACTCGTAAAAACTAATCAAATCGACTAGGAAATGTTACAAAGTGTACCATCAAAGAAGTAAGAATGCTTTAGTCAAGTGTAAACTTTGTATGCGACCAGTGTCTAAGAACTTAGAACTTACCCAATTTGGTATTTCTAGCTCAAGACATAGTCTCTGAAATTTTTTATACGGACAGATAGACGGACTTGCTCATTATATAATGAAGTATAGAATATTATAATAAAAAGTAATCCCATTCATGTGAAATAATTTATACACGCATATATTATACGATAGTATTCAAAAAGTAAGTTTCCTAGTCTGGCGTTTTACTCAGACGCCACCTAGCGGACTCTAGCTGAACATAGTTCCAGTATAGGTTCTACCGAAAACAACGGAATTAGTTTTGGTGACCAAGAATACTGTTTTCAGTAATACGAGCTTGAAAATCACGGAGTTCCCAGTGCAAAGCGTGTCCGATTGTGAATTACGTCCGGTTATTCGTTTTTTAACTGCAAAGGGTTAAACGGTAATGAGATTCACAGTGAATTGGTGTCTATTTATGGTGAAGACTGTATGAGCATCCAAATGGTGCGAAGATGGCGCACAGATTATTTCAATGGACGCACAGAAGTGCACGATGAGCAGCGTGCCGGACGCCCAAAAAGCGTCATTACGGACGATGCGATTGCAGCGGCTGAAAAAATTATTCAGAAGAACAGACGATTGACTATTGAAGATATTATGGAAATGATGCCTCCTGAATGTTAAATTCACCCAACCACGTCTGCTTTCCGATAATCACAAACAACAACGACTTCACGCCGCCCAAAACTTTTTTGAAATGCTCGAAAAATACTCTCCAGACCTCGCACCAAGTGATTATTTCCTTTTCCCAAAGTTAAAAGAAAGCTTGGGTGGCCAGCACTTCGTTTCAAATGACGAAATCAAACAAGTCGTCATATCGTGGGTCAAAAAACAGGGCACGCAATTTTTTAAGGAATGTTTACTTAAGCTTTCAAACAGATACAAATAATGTATTGATGTCCAAGGCGACTATGTAAAAAAATAGTTTAAGAGGTTAAAAATAAAAAAATTTATTTTTACAGCCTAAAACTTGTATTTTATTTTTTCCCCAACACAAGGAAACTTACTTTGTAAATACCCCTCGTATGTATAAATATCTGAAGATTCAGCATAAAAACTATCTTAAGAACATAAATTTTTAAATACCCTTCAAATTTTACACCTTAAACTACTCCACTTTGTATAATAATCTAATCTAAACAAGTTGTGTCGTCTACAAGTTTAAAACTAGTGTGCAACACACTCAAATCAATCCGATCCGTTCATTCAAAGCTTTACAACAAAGTAAAGAAATGAAGAGTAACAATATTTCTCAAGGAATAACACATGATATACCCGAACATAACGATTCGATTACACATCTATGCGCACTGTGTGGTTATTATTTTCTTTTGAAAGTATATATATATATATATATATATATACATATATGTTTGTTTAGTTTTGTCATTTCTTATGAATACTAATCCTAAGCTAATACATGCACGCAATAAATGTAAGGGCAAATACACAATACATATAATTTGTGGATATTGGAACTAACACGTTTCAAATTTAGTTAAAAAAGTAAAACAATCGGTTACAAATTGTCCTAATAAAAGTTTTTTTTGGGTGTACGGTAGACATTTCAAAATTTTAAACAAATTTTTTTTCGTATGGTAATAATAAATATCAGTGTATGGTATAAATAAATAATATTTAACTTTTATAGAAAATATGGTGTCTCCAGCTCTTGTATCTCTTGTGCGTCACAGCTGTTGATACTGATCAAGAATATATATACTTAATATATCGAAGATGCTAACTTTTACCTGACTCATACATTTGCACAAACTTGAAACTATTTTTTCTTGTATTATTTCATGTATTTTTTTTCCGATTGTAACTATTCCGTAGTCCAGTAAACTCGATAAGAACACATTTTTCTGGTTACTAATTTGGCACGTACCGCATTTGATAATAAGATCAAAGATCGAAGTAAAATCCAGCATTTCTTCCATGATATAATTTTATTTAATTTTTATTACTTATAACAACTAATAACGTTTTACGGTTGTAAATATGATTGGAAGATTAAAAAATAACAAGTGAAAACATTTTGTATAGATTTAACAAAGAAGCACGTTGTTGGCTTTGACGGATAAATACATCCCGTGCAAACGTACAACTATATTGATGTTAAAAAAATAACTGAGGCAAAATACGGGAATTTTAACTGAAAGCATTTACGACAGTCTACGGTGAGAGAGCGAGGTGATTTAGCCTTTAGACTCGTTTGTATTGGACTATCACCAATCGCTGGCCTCCTTACTGTTTACACTAAGCAGCAGCAAACCGTAGAATTACCTATGATGTTATCTAATCAGAACGAGTACTATATGTATATCAATACAACCAACACATTTCTCATATAGTCTCAGCTAAATACCATGAGAGAGCAATGGTTTAGAGCTTGAAATCATAAAATATCGAATAGTACAACAAAAATGCACGACACAGGGTCACCTGTTGATTGCTCAATAATTATCAGCTGGCTATTTAAAGGGAGAGCTCTGTCCTTTGGAAGTATACGGACGAATATATACGGAGCGAAAAAAAAGAGAGAAAAAAAAGAGAGAGAAAAAAGAGAGAGATAGAGTGTTAGGCAGAGAAAGAAATATAAAAAAGAGACATTAAGCTCTACTTTCATTTCTCATTTACCATCTTGATGGAAGCCAAGTTACCAACTAGCCAAACTATGAGAAATATCTAAATACCTGAAATAAATATAAAAAAAATTTTAATTTTTATTTGTTACACTTAGTTTTCTTTTATAGTTGTATTGATAGATTGCGAATGTATCAATTAATATGTAAACGATTGAATTCCGTGATAAGCTGCGAAATAAATACCCATAAAGCTCAGCATCTTAATTATGAAATTATTTTCTACTGGATTCGCTATGTACTGTTCTCCCATTCTTATCATTAGGGTATAACACCAAACTTGAGGTTTTCATTTTTTTTTTTTTAACTTACACATCAAATCATCAATGTTAGGGACGCGCTCAGCGGGACTCAAAGTGGTCTGATTGTTTGATTCACTTGACTTATTCGAACAATTATCGTTGAGCGAGGATGCTTTCAAATTGAAGTTATAATCGTTGTTGTTCGTGTTGCTACTAGAAACGCTGACAATTTTGGCTTTGCTACCTTCTCCCATAGCAGCACGCCACGAAGCGCGCCATGAATTTTTTTTTGTGGAGATCATTGGTAAAATTGGTAGACTTGCCGTGGATGGTAGAGATGCTTGGACTTGTGTTGATGTTGGTTTCTTGTCGTTATGTAACTTGAATATTTTTAAGTTAAATGAAAATTTTGAGTCTCGCGTAAGCACTTTCATTTTATTTTAAAATGTTAATGTGTTTTTTTTTGTTTCGTGCGATGTCGTGTGTATAATTTAAAACACGTAATTCCTGCAGGAAATCTAATATAATCTTAAGCGTTAACTTCTTATACGTAACTTTTACACACAACAATTCACAACTAATGAAAAAGATTGTCTTTACTTTTCTGTCGACGAACATCGAGCGAACCCGGTACGCAATTCGTTTGACCGATTGCTCGAAGACCTGAAACGTGTTTGAATCAAATTTCATTGTCACTTTGCTGAAACCGATCGATGCGGCAACGTTGACAGCAGCAGCAGCAGCAACAACAACATTAACAACAACAATAGCAACAGCTGAGCCGGTGTCAACGTCACAATCGTCGTGCTCGCTCATATGTATGCATATTAAACGAGTGTTCATCATATTAGCGTTTTACATACGCAATACATTCGTAAGTACATACTCGTATGTATAACAATGAGTAGACATCAACGTCATGCAAGTTAGACTTATATACTGGAAGAGCACAATTCAAATTTACTCAATTATTAGCTAAATCAAACAGTTCCCTTGATATGAGCTTCAAATGACTACTCGAAAATGTAAGGTGTATACTAGGATGCTAAGTTCAAACGGTAAATAGCAACATTAATATCTGTTTATAAATATAGTATATCAAATGCTACCTGTATATAAATATATTTACATATGTATATGTGCATAAATGACTATGATACAAATTTTACAAGCTAAATAATCTAAAAGCTAACAAATAAAAATGCTCCATTAGAGTTTGCCCGACTACGAGGTACCTTTTACCTAATTAGATTTCATATCAGAATAACATCATTACAAAATAGATAAATAATATGTTGACATAAATATGCTATCAATTGAGAATTGTTTTTGTACTAGTTTTTTCGTTTTTGGGGGATGTGTGGGGAAATTTAAAAATTTAACAAACTAAATATTTGTATAAGAAAAATAATATGAGGTAGTAATGCAGAAATATTCGATATTCGACAATATATATATATATATATATATATATATATATATGTTCTCATATATATATATATATATATATATGAGAACAACAACATATTCTCAACTCAAGCATCGAGTTAATATATATATATATATATATATATATTTGTGCACCCTTAATTTGTACACCCTTAACCTAGCGAAAAATGGGAACGGCATGCAAATGTAATCAGTGAGAGGAAAGATACTCTACCTATTCTTAGCACATGGGTATATTACTACATTTTAAATATATTTTGCAAATTTCATAACGACCGGATCAAAAACAAAGAAGTTATTCTA
Source organism: Hirtodrosophila trivittata (assembly GCA_035045065.1). NCBI lineage: Eukaryota > Metazoa > Arthropoda > Insecta > Diptera > Drosophilidae > Hirtodrosophila > Hirtodrosophila trivittata. The sequence continues at coordinate 958,986 of JAWNNK010001459.1, read as the reverse complement.
GAAAATAATTATCATGATGGTGCAGTACTGGCAGCGACGTCGCAGTTGAATTCGTACACACAAAAGTAGAGATTTTCAGTGTGTGTATTTATGCTTATATATATGTGTGCGGAGTCCAATAAGAATGTGATGGCGTATCCCAGCTGGGTTAAGGGCAGCTTCTTAGTTCTTTGAGCTAAGTCTTTAAGTAAATGACCGATATGTGTACCCGTACATATTAATCAAAATTTAATAAAAATATTATCAGGATCGGACATATAAACATGATAAATAAAATAAAGAAACAATGTACTATTGTGCAGCGCCCACAGAATAGCTTGTAACGTGTGGGGATGTATTTGTATTTTGTATGTATGTGTGTTAAGTATTTAAAACGTGTTTTAATAGGTGTAGGCATGCATGATTGCTCTTCAGAGCAAATGCCAGACATTTCAGAGCTATTACGCAAAGTAAAATATCTATAATATGTACTTGAGCCAAGGGAGTCAAGTGCCACCAAGGAACACGAACATAGGGATTCAAGTCGAAAAAAACCAATAGATTTGAATAAATTAAGTGCCTTTTCTGTTTTGTATACATTACCGAAATGCATGCTGACTCTTTTGACCCGCTTATACACAAACATCATGTCAATTTAATGAATCAATCTTTTATTTCATACACATACATACAAACAAATACTTATACGATTATATGGTAAAGTTACACACATTTACACAAACTTGTAAAAGTAGGTACATACATGCATAACTTTGCCGCTTCAAATATTCACATGTAAATCACATGTAGCATTATCTTTGGCATTGTAGATTGAACACTCTTTCTATTTACCTTTCAATCGGTTATATTGTAGGTTTTCAATAAGAAATATATGCATATGTAGCAGGTAGAAGGGAGTATCTCCCGCCCATTAAGTATACAGTATATACTCGAGTTAATTTACATATCCTCTCTGCCTGAATTTCTTTTTGTTTAGCGTGGATCGCAAATATTTATGAACACAGAAAAAATGTATTTTATTGTCGAAAGGGATTAGTAGGGTCTAGTGCGTTCTTCGTGTTATTACCAACATAAAGCGTGATCAACCAACTGCAAGACCTGCGTTTGATCGCAGTCGTAGGAAGCCAAGTTTCCACATAAGTTGGGATTTCTGTAAAAACTTTGCTTTCGGTCATAGTATAATTATATGAATATAATGAACTTCATCGATTTGAGTGAATCTAAGAAACGGTCCTAAAATGCAGCTTTATATGCATAAAGACTAGTTGATATCATGTTTAAAATGGGCCAGGTATGATGTTTGTTTGGAACTTACCTCTTCCCAACTGGTGGCAAAAAATAATTTTATCATCCATTTTGAAGGTAACAAAATTTTAAAAAGCCCAAAATTAAACACTGGTAATTGCGCAGTCTGCATATACCCTAAACAGTATAACCAATTGAAAATGTGAGTCAGCCCTACTTGCAGCAGTTGTTTGTCGGCTTGATAAGGAACTTTAATAAACTTCAACGGGAATACAGCTTCTTCGAAATCCGCGATGTCTATCCCTGGTAATTAGTGATCACCTTACTATTGTCTCGGTTGAACACGTCCCCCTCTTTTGGAAACACATTAGCATTAGTGTTAGAAGTAAAAAAATTAATAAATGTTTTCCTGTTCTTTACAATCTGCTTTGGCGCGGGAATAATAGGAAATTTAAACTCTTAGCAGCAAATGAAGACCTCTTGGCTGATTATTGCATTGTTTTAATATCTAAACTTTGCACTTTGCAATCGTAACTTTACAACAATTAAGAAAATGTACAAATCTAGTAGCCATGCACGTTTTCTGCTTCTTTACATGAAATCAGAACAGCTGTTTGCTTTGTTTTCTGGTCCATGCTAGAGATAGGTCTGTAACAAAACATCGATAAGTCTGCGATTTAAATCCGTATGATATCGATATATAATATTTCGGCTATTTAGTCTTTGTGAAATTAGTAGATCCGTCTAACAAGTTTATGCGAAAGGGAATAATCTACTGAACGCTTAGAAAGGTGATATACAATGTTTTCAAAAGCTGAACCCCAGTAAATTTGAGAAGAATAGACAAAAATATGTGATATATTCAAACTAAATACTTCGTTGAGGCAAAAGTCCTCCATAAACAGTTGAAATATGAACCGCGCGATTTATTCATATATGTATGTATGATGTAAAATTTGCAATTACTCTTAATAATTCGTCGAAATTACTTTATATGAAAATTGCATATTAATTTAGTGACAGTTTGTCTCACAGAAGTAGCAGCTATTAAACAAAAATAATAATTAATTTAATCATCCAGCCGCTAAGAGGTCGATTTCCCTTATACGACACAGTTAAACTAAGTGTTGCAAGCAATACCAGTCCGAAAATTGAGAAATTTTTTAATATTCATCCAGCTAATTCACTTGGCGTTGCAAAAATGTAAGCATTTGAATTGGAATACCGAAGCAGAAGAGAATTTTAAGGTGCAATATCAGCTGTTCCTTGTTTACGTTAACCTTTATTCATATAAAGCGGGTAATAAGGGGATTTTAAAAGTGTGTAAAGGTATGTAACTCACCAAGACATTGGTGCGACATTGCTCAAAAGTGCTTATTTAGTATATGGTCAAGGACGCTGGAACATTCATATACTGTAAATACAGCTGAGGCCGTTAAGCAAAAGTCATTAGATTATAGTCTAACCTGATCACACTGCGTAAAAAAGTCAGTATAGGGACACAATCAGCTGTTGTTTGTTTACATTTTAATATTAGAGTAATATTCAAAGAACAAAACTAAGTCCGTTCGTAAAACAAAGTAATATAGCAAAGTAAAACATTTTAGATAATAATATAATAATGAGAAACAAATAATACTAATAATCTTGTACATGTTTAATATAACAGCAATTATGCTGTATTTACACTGAGGCCGTTAAGCAAAAGTCATTAGATTATAGGCTAACACAATAAAATAAAATAAAATAACAATAAAATAAACTCATAATAAAATAATGAGAAACAATTATTACTAATAATCTTGTACGAATATATTAATGACAGGAATTATACTAACTTGGTGCGCTAAGTTTTTCTAATAACTTGGAAGTGAACAGTTAATTGGGCATGTGTGTGAGCCCATTTTCAAATAATTCGTACGTTTATCAGATGTTTTTATCGATTATTGGCCAGAATTGCCAAATTTTTATTCAACAGTTTGGCCATTATCTACGCCGTTATCTTGCTGACCTCGATAAGGGCCCTTTAGTTTGAATTTAACTGACAACTTTTGTGTGGTAGCGACTTGCTTACTGACCTCACTCCGGCTTTTTTCGCTATAAACTTATAACGGCCTCAGTGTAAATACCGTATTACTTAAATTAAATTAAAACGTTACATTTGCTGTGACTGATTAGACTTGAGTTGACTGGTTCAATAAAGATGATAAGTAATATAAATTCAAATGAACACAAAAAAACGTATTTTTTAAATGAATTGAGTAAAAGATGATTAGATTTCGTTTAATGAATAAATTGTTTACTCTCATGCCATTATCATTTAGTGTTAATTTTAAAATTTATACCATTGCCAACTGTTGTAAATGTGGCACTTAAAAATACCATAAAGCGAGTAAAATAATCGAGTATATTTTATGTGTGCTTGGCTCCAATATTTTCAACATTTGTAAGTCTTTACGTTATAAAGGGTTGGGGTCTTGCAATTGGTGAAAACATTTTTCAGTGCTGTAGAGTATTTGCACCGTTAAATATTGCAATGCCGAGTGAATCATCACCCTTGTGTGTCTTTTATTAAATACAACTCAACACGGAACAACACAAATATGAGCTTGTATTGTAAGTCAATGCAGATATATACAAAATAAATCATTGCGCTTTTTCGATAATTTAGTGACTCAGTAGTGAATGCATGAAAGTGGAAATCGGCTAAAAGTTTTCCGATACTCTCGATCTTTAAAAAAGAGTATTATATATCGATAGTCGAATTTCAACAAACAATTTAATTGCAACAAACCGATAAATTAAAACAAACAAATTTAATATTAAAAAGGGCATCAAAATCCTTACATGTGTGTATACATAACATTGATAAAAAATTTTTGACTTCTTACATTGGTGCTTATGTTTAAATAATGAGGAATGAAACATGAAATAGGTAAGAAAAACAACTGCGTAATAACGTGAATAGACGGTGGCTCCAGCTATTTTACGCAAACGTTTAATACTTGGGATATATTTTGTATATGAAATCAAAAAATAAAATGCATTTTGAATTTTTCAAACAAGGTTAATATTTTCTCTTGAATCGTTTATAAAAAATTTTATACAAACAATTGAAGAAAATGTTTCAAAATTTCCTTATATGTCGTGTCATTTGCACCCTTTTAAATCACTTTTTTTAACAAGTTTAGTATACTTAAATCTAGTGATTTTACACGCAGAAGTAAGACGTGCGGGAAATTCCTGCGCAATAAACTGAATAATCCATAATTAAAACCATACGTCAGCTTGGTAGAGGTAGAAATTGTATGTACGCTATACATTGATTCAATAAGAAGATTTTCATACCTGTTGCAGGGTTACAGGCCGAAACTTTTCAAAACTCAGTTGTTGGCTTGAATTTTTGTCGTTGAGAAACAAACGCCTTGGGGAACTCAAGTCCGCATACGTGGTTCTTCTTGCTTATAAAAGGCTTTTCGCGCTACTCTTATCTATCGCTTAGTTTTATATTTTTGTATATTTGAGCTTGGCGTTGATGCGCTGGTCCTAATAAAGACGGCTCAAAGTCTGCTTCGACGAACCCATAAGGAAACACTATAACTTTTCACAACGATGTCAGATCGAGTAGTAACATGGCGCGTTTAAACTGTCTGTCCAAGTAGATTTTTATGATGGAACAGTACACGTGACAAGAACGCTCTCAGTTTGTTGAAATTTACATTCAACAAAACAAGTAAATTGTTAAAACTCAGAGTACATTTAAAAAAATCAATAAAGTGAAAAATGTACCTTGTAAGAACACTATTAAACGTTTGTATGAGAGATTCAAAACTGGAGATGCCCTGTCTAATCCAAAGAGACCATTAAGAAAGCGACCAATACGATCGGATGAAAATATTGCAGTCGTATGTGCCAGTATTGAAACGTCGCCGGGAACATCGGTAAGACGCCGAGTTGGGCATTGCTGAAACAACTTTAAGACGCATTTCACGTGTTGATTTAGCATTGTTCTCGTACCAAATTCAATTGACACAAAAATAATGCCTACGGATAAGCCACATCGATTTGAATGGGCCCGAAGACTCATAAAAATGGCTGAAGATGACGAGCAATTTTGGTTAAAAATCATCATGACAGATGATGCACATTTCACGTTGAACGGAATGGTGAACAAACAAAACTGCCGTATTTATGCCCCGAAAATCCTCAAGAAATTATAGAAATTCCTCTTCATGATGAGAAAGTCACTGTTTGGTGCGGCATTTGTGCTAAAATGGTTGTTGGACCGTTCGTCTTCGAGGATGAAGATGGCCGAACGATTACCGTCAATCAGGAGCGTTATCGCGATATGGTATCTAATTTTTGATGCCAATTTTTCGTAGAAAGCGTATGCAGCACTATTGGTTCCAACAAGATGAGGCTCCACACCACACAAGCCGAGCTACTATGGATTTATTGAGGTCTCTCTTTCCTGGACGGTTGATGTTTGATGTTTCACCGGATTTGACGCCTCCAGACTTATTTTTGTGAGGCTATTTAAAATCTAAAGTTTACATTAATAAGCCAACGACCCTACAACAATGAGAAAAACAACACACGCGAAGAAATAGCTGCCATTCCGGCCGAATTGCTAACCAAAACGATGGAAAATGCTGCAAAACGGGCTCAATACGCCGCAGACGCTCAAGAACCACTTACGAGATATCCTTTTCAAAAAGTAGTGTAAAAATATCTACTTGGTGCCAAAAAAATAATTTTTATAACAAACAGAAAAAAAACAGATTTTTCTTTGATTCCTTTTTCTAAATTATTAAAAGAAGTTTCTTAATACCGCCTAGCTTTTTTTCCACCCACAAGCTCTACATCAGCAGCGTTACTCCGCTTGGCTTTCGTTTGTCTTTGGCCCTCGTTATGATGATCTAAGATTTTTTGACTTTTTAATTAATCTCTTTAAAGAGATTAATAAAAAGTGATTAAATAGAGCATATGTACATACAAATTGGAAAATGTAACCAGCCTTGTAAAAGGTGCAGCTGGAAGACTCTCCTCTGTTTAGTTATTATGCGCTTTTACAATAAGTGTGACCATCATATTGTAACTTACAAATGGAAATCAAAGCTGCACCTTTCATACACACATAATAATCTAAATTTTTTTAAATTTATGTACCACGGTCGAGTCATACGACATCATACAACATCCATTCCTCTTGCTCTATTCCGTGCTGTCATTTATATAGTATTATGACCACAGATGCTGTTTTTGCACTAAAACTGTTTTGTTTTATTTTGTTGTGGTGCACTGTCTCTTGTTTTTTTGTTTGCATAAAGAATACATAGTCAGAAGTCCATGTAGAAATCGATAAACAAAAATAGTTGCTTGTAGTCCGACATGAAATAGAGGACTTGAAAGAGAAGCAGAATATGTCGCCAATTAGTAGTTTTTGACTGAACAAAACTACTAGTTTGTCTATGGCTAGTTAAGGACGAAAGATAAAGATAAAGTAGTAAAAGTCTACTAGAGTAAGATGGCAAATGAAGATTGGGATTCCCGATTTAAACCACGTAAGGGAAAAAAAAAAAATTTCTTCTCAGTATTTTTAAATTTTTAGAACCATATGCGTGATCGGCATTCAAACATACACGATACGAAAGGATCGTTAAATTATTTTAAGCAACGCTTAATAAATCTTAATTACTCCTGACAACATTTATATTGGATAAAATATGTAAGTTTGTAAGTAAAAGTGAGCCCTGAGTCATTAGCAATAGATATCCCTTTTTAATAGAAGATTATCAATGGCTTAGAACGATAAAAGGTCATAAAAATCCATTTTGGGTAGTATCGTCAGGCTTACAGTTTCATACATATTTTTCGTTTTAGCGAATGTCAAATAACACAACTTTACGATTGTCAGCGGTCTTCTTGTCTTAACTTACCCTTGCAAAAAAAATAGCCCACTTATAATGGACCGAAAAAGTAAATACTGCACACCAAAATCTTTATTTTTGTACAATCTCTGCATATCCACCATAATTTTGAAGTTTCCGATTTTGTACGATTTTGTTCAATGATAATCATTATTTTTAATTATTTTATAAAACTTAGACCATAATAATATTATTTGATCAAAAAAAATTCACCTCAAAAATAATGATTATAAATGAAAGCCCCTCTCCCCAGTGTCGCCGCACTGAGATAAATTTCTTGTGGAACGGATCTTGGCCGGCTGGGAATCTACCCCGGCACATCCGCTACCTTACAATACACATATAATATATAATAAAATTTGATAATATTTATCATTCTAGGCATCATTAAAACTGCTCACATTTATAAAAGCCGTTCTTTGGCATTGCGGTCTATCTTCTCTCCTTAACAAAAAATGCATTGAAAATGCAAAACGAAGTAATTGATATAAAAAAGGAATTGGGGAAACTGAAGTTGCCTCCAATTTGGAAAGATGACATCGAAATGAAGATGCTATTTTCGACATTTCATCCCCGCCATTTAAACACTGAAGAGTTTGCTACAAAAATGATATTCTGGACGGATCTTATAAAACAGTACTGCAAACATTTTGGAAAACCCAATTTTAGTTTAAGAGAACTAAAATTACAGTTCATTCATGGAGATCAGTTACCTGCCTGTCTAGAAACTGTAGTAGCGGAAATGGCGCAACAGAAACAAATTCGACTTCGCGCTGAATATGAATACGATCCGATGAACACATGGCGTGGCTGGTTTATCAACAGTTTTGTTAAACGTCCTTTATCACGTAGTTGGCTAAAACTCAAACATAGCATTATCAATGAGGATGTGGGAGTACGTACTATTGAGGAATGGATTCACTTGGATGTGTTGCAGGTAAAAAATATAATATTGTATTTTTATGGTTTACATATTTTTATATGAATATTTTCGACTAGAGCATCTGTGATGAAATGGATAGGAAAGTATTGCAACATAATCGTGGAAAATTACTGCACTTTGAGGCATTTAAATCACTTTGTGCTGAATGTCAAATGGAAATTCATGCGAAGTCTCTGCCTCTGTGTCTTCTAGCGCTCGAGACGCGGAGACAAGTTGCCATAGAACATAAGGTTGAAGGGCAGTCGCGAAACATTCATCTTATCAAGATTCCAGGCATGTATTTAACAAATAATATTTACGGAAAAAAAATTATATGTATTTAATTTATTTTAGTCAACACAAATGAGTTCCCAATTATTAGTGACACAGATCATGCAATCCATAACCTGCAGACAACCCAAGTTATCCTATTAAAACAACTGGAACCCCTCGAGGAGGAAATCAAAGTAAACGACATGAAAGCACGTCAATATATTAAAGAAAACAAAAGACATTTGGCCAAAACATACCTTCGTAAAAGGAGTTTATTGGAAAAGAATCATGGTGCGTGTCAGTAACAACTTACGTGTATAAATATTATTATTTTAATTTGTATTGTTTTTAAATTTATAGAAAGACGCAGTATTGCACTGAACAACATAGAAACTCTTTTGTCCAATGTGCATGACGCACAAAACAGTGGTTTGGTGATCGACGCCTACAAAATTGGAAGCACTACCTTGCAAAGAGTTTTAAAAGAATCAGGTCTCAAATACGACGATGTTGATGAAGTGCTAGCGGATGTCAGTGAGACTTTGAACCAGTATAAAGAAATTCAGGATATTATGTCAAGTGACGCTGTAGGAAATATTGGTAACGATGAGAATGATTTAGAAATCGAGTTACTCGATCTGATAGATAATAAAGAAATGGAAACGAAACGATTAAATGTATGTAGCAACAACAATAAACCTGAGATTATAATTGAGGATAAGGAGCTTATTAATATGTTAGATAATCTTGAGGTTGTGGATAGTACAATTGATAAAGGTAGCCATAAAACATTAGAGACTGTGTAAAAATTTTTGATTATGTATATTTCTGTGGAATTTAATAAATTGAAAATTTTTTTATTTTATATATATTTGATCTTAAACAATTTTTATATTTTAAATTGCTTGCTTTTTATTTGTACAAAATGCGTCGTTATTTCTAAAATTGTTGCTTATAAGCTATGGCTAGACAAATGTTTCCCTAAGTTCGAATTTAAAAATATACATATTCAAGTATAAGTATACAATTATTCTTTGTTAAACAGCTAAATTTCAATAATTATTCCTGCATTTAAAGTGCTAAAAAATAAACAAAATATGCTTCATACATACTATACATTTATGCATTTACTATGCTAACTAGACGTTAGACGTTTTTAAAGCATAAAAGAGAATAAATTTAGAGAATATGTGATGCTCTTATGTGTGTGATAAGCAGATGCATTACCGTAGCTGCCACCAGCAGTTTATCCACGGGGATCGTTATGTGTGGATTTGGAATAATATTAAAATACTTAAAATTGTACAAATGAAGCAAATCAGCACGGGTAGAATAACAATAAAGCGTAGTGATCTGAAACACAAATTCAGATATTACAAATAGTTAATAGAATAATTAAATTTAGATTACACACCTGCCAAGCCCAAGGGCTGGGTGTCAGAGATTCAGATCGATGTCAGCCTCCAGGTCGATGTGGTTCATTGAGTTGGCCGTGCTGTTAAATATTTGATTCTCGGCCTGTATTTCGCTGTTTTCTCCGTTTGATCCAACAGCAACATTTCTCTTTGATTTACCTAGCAGCCAGTAAAAAAATACTTTGTCCAAATGCATGTTATTACTTGTGATGATGTGTTGGTATGTGTATAAAAAGCAACCCAAATATATGATGAATACAAACTGCCGCCAAGCACAAAAATCCGAAAATTAATACATTTTTTTTTTGACTGTCGATAAAAGTAGTAGGGATGATAGTGAATTTGTTAAAATAAGCATAGTCTGGATTTCTGCTGCAAATATATAAAGATCGGATCATAAACAGAGAAGCTATTCACCAAAACTTTATTTGTAGTGCAGTGTTATTGTATTCGGACAAACTGGACTGGAACATTCTTGGTTGCCTAGTGAGTTAAGTAAATGTGGGGATCTCATTTTATAAACAATAAATTAAATTAATTTTTGGATCTGGGAAAACATACTCGAAGGGTTAATAAAATAAACGGATGTGTATTGTATGTGGCGTGCGAAAGATGATTGATGATTAGATTTACCTCCCGTAAAGCACTGGCAACCCTCATCATCACTTGGAAAATCCCGGCGTGACCTCTTTAGCTTCATCTCCTTGTTGAATTCATTGATGCATCGCTGATAGTAATCGTAGTCCTTCAGATACCATACTGGTGGCCAGCGATGCTCGCGTAAATACTCTTGATTATCCTGGTGCAGTGCCTTTAATCCTTTATGTGAAAATTTACAGATAACATTGTAATTGACACACAAATACGACATGCACCACTCGGCCAGCTGATGAGCATTGTGTAGCTAAAAATTTAAAATGAAAGTGCAGTTTTAACAACCAGCTAGTAGGTTATTAATGCAAAATTTAACAACCTTGACGGCTTCCAACAACCTTAGGCAATGATCCACCGTCTCATTGGTTTCGTTTTGTGAAATTATTGTGAGATCTTCGATAACGCGACATTCAATTAGATTGATGAGGCGCGGCAGGCACAAACGGTTTGCCAATTCCAACAAATTCAGGCATTTATCCGCTGAGATAGGCGGAATCTGATCAGTGTATAAATAACACAGCAGCTTATGGAATGTATATACAATAACGCCAGGAAAAACAATCTGCAAAACCCCTCTGTATGATGTAGAAAAGTTTTATGTTGATCATTTGAATGACGTACCACATTAGAGTGTGCTTCACGAAAATCGCCTAGAAGCATGGCACGCATAACATCACACCGACCCACCAAAACAGCCCTATGTGCCTTTAATCAAGCACATGTAATAGCAGGTAAGATAATGTAAAATTTCATAAATTATTATTATCATGTTTATAGTTTAAATAAAATATAATATTTAGTTGGACATAAAGTGAAAAGACGTGCACACATTAATAAAAAGTAAAACCCTAAAAGATTGTACACCTATTAATACAACGACTTCTTTAACAACACCGCCATATTAATCTAATTTTACTAATAGGCTAATAAACATACTACCTATCAGTAGAAAACCTAAAATTGGTCATTACATCCTCAAACACACTAGCTGGTTCAATTAAATGTATAACAAATCTCATTTGTCAGCAAACCACGTATATTTACCTCGGATTCCAATATACCATAACTAAAAGTCTACCAATACGACTACGACATAGTTCAACAGATATGCTTACAAGATCATGTTAGAAAACACTTATTCTTTCTTATTTATAATTGAGTTTACTATCAGATTGCTTTAAGTTTTTGCTTTTGAAAATGTAACTTACAAAACCTTTTATTTTAATATTGGTAATAGCTAATAATCTTATAAACAGCGTAAGGTATACATATTGTTTGAGATCGTCAAGTTGAACTACATTATATTATCCTGACATAGTCACACATTTTATTGGATCAGAGAGGCTATCTTCTGCTACTTATATTCATTTATACAACTTTAATGTACCTCTCTACCCATTTGAAAGATAAATTAATCTACATTTATAAATCATGTTGTTTATTTATGTCTACATGTAGACATAGCGCTCACCTTCATCAGACCGTCGTCTAATTCAAAAGTTACATCACTAAAACAACCGTCGCCAATGCAGTGCCTTTCCAAGCTTTCCTTTATACGCTACAAATAAAAATATTTAGAATATGTAGGAAACGAATTCATGGAAAGTGTATTTGGTGTAAACTCACAAGACTAATGTGAGGATTTGGTTCATCACTAGGACTTTCCATGACCGTATGTGGCTTCGAAAGTAACAATGTTAATTGCGGTAATTCTAACAAATCGGCAGCTTCTTTTATTTCCTATACAAAACATGCTTTCTATGAGCAAATGGTAATTACCATCGACAATAAGAATACTTTACCTTCAGGTTATTGCACTCCTTGTCTAAAGTGCCTGTATAAATGAATCTTAAGCACTGATGTAGTGCCTGTGGTGAAATTAGTTTGCTTAGTGTTACGAATGTTTGAACAGCGCTTACGCCACGCTGATTTTCCATTTGGACCAAACGTAGGCTTTGTAGCAGTGGATGATGTAGCTCCTTGTGCAAATCATTTGAGCGCTTTGACTCTACTTGCGGCAAAGCCTGATAGCTTGATCGTCGTTTTAGGTGTTCCCACATTCTGTCAAGGAAGATGAATATAAAATGTAATTTCAAACATCAGCTGCATATTGTTGATATTGTTACCGTTGTGTGCGCGGTTCGTAGCGTATGAGATATTCGGTGTCGTCATTAAAATCGGCTATAGTTGCCTCGCCAAACGTTGAACTAACCATGCTTGACTCACTGCTGCTGCGACCGCCCATGTCACTTAATTCCGTGCTTAGGATGCGTTGAAAAATACCAGACGCTGCAGCAAGCATAAATCTGTGAACAGCGAATTTGGTTAGGCCCACCACTAAAATTAGGTCGGCATAGGCTTGGGAAAGAAACATGTTGTAAATGTCCTGGCGATAATGGCCAACCATGACAGTAACCTCTGGCGGTGGTGGTTTGGGCGGCCGGAATGGGGCCTGAAGCAACGGTTTCTGAACTTTTTTTAAGTTTGTCATCCAAAAGCGCTGTTGACGGCGGGCAATAAGCGCCGAACGAATAGCATTTTCAAATACTTCGTTGACACCAAAATATGTGAACACGCTGGTCTCATAATAGCACACACCAAGCTCTTTCGCAACGGCCCGCGCTTCATCCGGCATGACCAAATCGCTTTTTAAGGCGGCTCTGCAAATAGCAACAATATTCTTGTTAATAATAAAATAACAAATTTCAGATATTCACATACCGTACAAAGGTACCCTTTTCACCAAAGTATGATAAATAATTCTCATCACGGTACATGTATCGTAAGTCATTCTTGCATCCGACAAGCACTACGGGTACATCTGGACAAAAGCGACGTATTTCCGGATACCACATCACCTTACAATTGCGTAGTGAGATCGGGCTTGCAATGGAGAAGCACAAGAGTACCACATCAGATCTGAGCACAAAAAAAAATTAAATTATAACTACACTTGTACACTGAGAGACAGTGACAAACCTTCCGTAGGCGAAGCGACGATCCTTGTCATGATCACCAAATGTATCCCACAAGCGTAAGGAGACGTTTACTCCGTCCACAACTTCCCACGATCGTTCGAGAACCTGAAATAAATAACGGTCAGTATTTTTAAGGTACATAATTTACTGCCGATATTTGTCACTTGCATCTTTATATATGCGGTATTGATCGATCGCCCATACGGTCGGAACGTGCGTGGACAGAAGCTGCGATAACGATACATGCTTGTTGCAAGCTCTGGCGCAAATCAAACGTGTCTTTCCCACGGCCGTGTCACCAACTAGCACGCACTTCACCAATTCCTGATGTGGCTGTTCGTTGTCCATTTTTCTAATTAAAATTATTTTAGACTTTGGTTCGCAAGCTCCGAAAGACATAAAAGCCTTCAGAAATAAAAATAATGTATAATGTGTTACATTCACTCATATGTGCCACCTATATATAAACATAATATATATATATATATATATATATATTTACATATACAAATGAGATGGAATCGCCTAAAAATGCAGTACTTTGTTTCTTAGTTTCTTTTGTTTTAACAAAAAATCATATTTATGGCCAATGTCAAAACGGTATAACTTTTATATAAATTGACTCCTAACCAAGAACATATGGATATACTCAGGTCAAGAATAATTTTTGCCTGCCACCAGTGATGTCAATTACTTTCCGAAAAAAAACAAATCGACCAAAAAGACAGGGAAAAAGCTGAAAAACTGAAAGCAGAAAAAATATGAAAAAAATAAGAGAAAAACAAGACAATATACTTGTATATATGTATATATTTTTTTAGATAAAATATTCACATTTTTATAATATATTACAGAGACACGATATTTTTTCCTTTGGACCAAAACTTTTAAGTATGTTCAATATTCTCCCATTTTAAAAGGTTAATGGCGTACTGGGAAAAGATATTTGTTTGTATGTTTCTTTAGGTATTGCTCACATTAATAAATCACATTTTCTTAAGCTTTTGATTTTAAAGCATATTAATTTCAGTATATTTATTTATTTATTTATTTATTTATTTAATGTCAACTATTAACAGTCGACCAAAAAATTACAATTTTTAATATAAATTAAAACTGAAAAATATAATTTAAATTTAAAATAAAATATTTAAGAAATAAATTTAAGATTAATATCTGGGGTGTTCAAAATAAGAATATTAAATGATCCAACATTTGTTGCGAGGATTGGGAAAAACCCAGAAAAACCCAATCAGATCACTATGATTAGTAAAGCAAATTAGTGCAAGTTACTACGTGTTAAAAAGTTAAGGATACGGTTCTTAATCGTATCAAAAGAGGATTCTGTGTTGAAGACTCGAAAAAGTCTGTTGTAGTCAACACAGAGAACTCGAAAAGGTTCATGCAGAGAATAGTTAGTATTACAAGTATTTAGAGAAATCGGTGTAAAGTTACGAGTACGTCTCAAAGGTACAGAAAAGTTAATTTGGCTCAATAGCAGAGATGAGTCAATTTTGCCAACTATTAATTTATGTAAAAATAGAGCTCCCAGCATCATGCGACGGTTAGTAAGAGATGGGAGGTTAATTAATTGCAATCTACTGTGGTATGAAGGTAAATCAGTACCTGGAACCCAGTTAAAGGGCAAAAAGAAGGAACTTCTTTTGAACAGAATATATAAAACTATATATTGTTCATAGAAGATCAAATTGAAGGAACATTAAACAAATAAAAACAAAAATACAAACGTGGTAAATTGAATCTATAAAAAAAAAGAATTCCGGAGAGATGTTTAAAATTTTTTGCCGGATGATGCAGTTAAAAATTTGACAAATCTATTAGAAAAAAGGCCAATTTGACAACGCTGCCTACGAATACGATTTTAACCATTTTTAATGGCAATTACTTAAGTAATTCAGATCGTGATCAAGAAGCAGAGCAAACAAACAATCAGCTGAAATCAAAAATTAAGCAAAAATTAACATCACTTCAACAGTATAATAGCATGAAAGTATCATAAAGTAATTAGGTAAATTATCTACAAATAAACTAAATTGTGCCATTTTGATACCACTGGGATAATTGAAAGCACAGAGTTCAACAGAGTAAAAATGTTACAAGGGGAGAGTAAATAGCGGTCAGCCCAAAGCTTGAGAAGGACACTTAAAGCTTTGTCACGACTATTTATATAGTCTTCTAAATTGAGTAAAAGACAGTTAATATTAGCAAAATGAGAAAAGATGCAAATTTAGGAATTTGGTGAAAATCGACATTTACAATCCAAAAAATATTGGACTTTGGAAGAAGAATTATATCATATCTGAAAAAATACTTTTGCAATTTTAGAATTAAAATCAGCATTTGTATAGCACTGGTCGAATTTATTAGCTGTCACTTTTAGCTTGCCTTAAAAAAAAGTGCGAGTAATTTTGTTTATATTTGTTTGTTTGGCGTCAATTTTAATATGGAGCCCACAAAAGAACATTTTCGTCATATTTTACTTTATTATTTCCGTAATGGAAAAAATGCAGCTCAGGTTGCTAAAAAGTTACGTGATGTGTATGGTGACAAAGCCTTAAAAACAACACAGTGTCAAAGTTGGTTTGTCAAATTACGTACGGGAGATTTTTCACTCAAAAATAAGTCACGTTCAGGTCGGCCAAGTGAAGTTGATGATGACGATATCAAGACTTTAATCGAATTGGATCGTCATGTAACTGAGCGTGAGATTGGAGAGAAGTTGAATATAACACAATCAACCATACATGATCGGTTGGACTGGTAAAAAAAACTTGATATTTGGGTACCGTATGAATTGAAAGAAATTCATTTAACAAACCGCTTCAACGCTTGTGATATGCATTTTAAACGCAATGAATATGATCCGTTTTTGAAGCAAATCTGGAGATGAAAAATGTATTGTTTACAATAACGTCAATCGAAAACGATCATGGTCCAAGCATGATGAAGCGCCACAAACCACTTCAATGGCTGATATTCACAAAAAGAAGATTATGCTGTCAGTTTGGTGGGATTGGAAGGGTGTGGTATATTTTGAGCTGCTTCCAAGAAACCGAACGATTAATACGGATGTCTACTGTCAACAACTGGACAAATTGAATACAGCCATCAAGGAGAAGCGACCAGAATTGGTCAATCGTAGAGCTGTCATATTCCACCAGGACAACGCTAGACCGCACACATCTTTGGTCACTCGCCAAAAACTGAGTGAGCTTGGCTGGGAACTTCTGATGCATCCACCATATAGTCCTGACCTTGCACCCTCAGACTACCATTTGTTTCGGTCTTTGCAAAACTCCTTAAATGGTAAAACTTTTGATACGGACGAGGATATAAAATCGCAATTGCTTCAGTTTTTTGCAGATAAAGGCCAGAAGTTCTAAAGGCGTGGAATAATGAATTTGCAGGAAAGATGGCGAAGGGTCATCCAACAAAATGGAAAATATATAATTGATTAAAGTTAATTCAAAAATTTTAAAAAAATGTATTTACTTTCTTTTAAAAAATCACAGGTTTCTTTTCGGTCAACCCGCGTTAATCAGGAGAGTGGCATTCGATCCTGTACCGATCATGGCACCAAAAACACGATTTTTTTTTAACTCGCCTGAAAAATAAAAGGTTTCCAGTCTTCAGTTTCTTTTTAGTCTGTGTCTTAGTCGCCCTCTTGCATTTTTTAGGCGTAACAGAGCAGATTTTTAAGGGGATTGGCTATTGCCAAGTTAACGACGGTCTCACTTTTGTTTTTTAGATATTCTGTGCCCCGCGCACCACACGTTGTTTGTTTTTACACCCTTAACGCATTGAAAACGGAAAGGAGAGTGTATTAAGCTTGTGCAAATATATGTAACAGGCAAAAGGAAGCATCTCCAATCTAGCCATGTCCGCCTAATTGACAGACGTCCGTATGAACAGAGACTATAAGAGCTAGCCATATCAAATTTGTATGAACGTTTTTCAATGTTCATTAATAAAAACAATCTTTCTAACTGAATTGTAGACTAAATATACGACCGATCTTTAACTTCTTTTTTTATTACTTTTATTACCAACCAAGGTTGTTTTCCAACTTTGGTAAACGATAGTTTATATATAATACTTTTTTCTATATTTTCTTTACATTTTTTAATTTTTTATTATATTATTATATTAATTTTAAATCGCTTTAGTAATCAATTTATAGATTTGGCTGGCAATTTTGAGCGTCTTAAAGTAAAATTAATTTTATTTATCTAATCTGACAATAAATACAAGCAGAAGTGTCATAAAAGAAGAGCAGAAGGGTCATAAAAGAAGAGCAGAATGTACTTTCCTTATCGCTATGATTTGCTGTCAATGTTATCACATAATATCTTATTATTACTTTTACCTGTTTTATAAGCATGGAAGTCTTAGATAATTTGAAGAAGTACAGTAAGGAATGGAATTGGTATGCACTTGTTATCCGTCTTAGTGCATTTTGAATGGAAGTTTACCTTATTAGTCAAAAAAAAAATCTATATTTTTTACCTAGTACAAATTTTATGTGTATATAATGTCCAACATTTAATGTTATCAGACAGTCAATTTTTAAGTTCATTAGAGCAAATATATATCTTAAGCTATTGAATAGTATTTATAGATAAGAGTCAGGCGATTTTGCTTCGAAAATGCATATTCAGAAGTTTTGATATTGCAAATGAATTTGAGTTGCATATTCCACAAGAATTAGACGTTGACTGTTTTCTTTAATATCTTATAAGTTGTAAGCAAATTATAAATAAATTTAGAAATTTTGTTATTATGCTTCAAAAATAGTCAAACTTTTCATTCAAACTTATCGTAGGATGAAACTTCCACCTACACATGATTATGGTTCAGATCAAAGATTCCATTGGTATCAATGCTTACCAATTGGATAATTATACCAAAAAGCATAGCAATGCAAAAAAAGAGACTATAAAAAGTTCAGATTTCACTGATTACACAGAGCGAAAACTTAAATAATTAATCGTGGGGATACGCAAGGATTTAGAAGAAATATGCGATATAGAGCAATGTTAACTTTATTGGATATTAATTTCTATGTTGTTAAATATTTTTAAAAGAATTAAACAACAAATATAATATATATAATAAGCCCCATACCACATGTACCATAAAAATTTATTTTTCATTTAATATGATTGTGTTAATAAGACTTTTTAATACAAAAAAAATTTTTATTTGAAACAAATAAAAAATTTTTTTTAAAAATAAACCATGTATGCACAAAAAATTAAATTTTACAACTTTGACCGAAAAGCTTAAAGCACTCTGGGAATCTATCATCATGGATTCATATGTATGCATTATAAATTAATGAAATATCTTCATTGCTTCAAAAGATACTATTTTTGCAAAGTAAAATGAGAAAATGTCCCACTGTGCAGTGTTGCTGTCGATTTCGTACACGCCCTAGCAGACTTAGTTATGTGTCACTGTGTATGCATTTTTATTAGCAGACTTCAGTAAGAGTGTAACAAAGCAGATCCCAGCTGGTTGCTTTCAGCATTCTTACTTGTTTTTTTTTAATTAAATATATGTTGTGCTTCCTTGTCTAGATTTGGTCTTTAGTTCATTTTCAATGTTCTTTACCAAATATATATTTTTATTATTTACTAAAAAAATAATAAACAATTATAAAGCAGAAAACACTATTTTTTTGAGAATAAAAATTCTACTTTTTTGATTAGCTGTACAGTTAATATATTTGTATAGGTAAAGTTGCATACAACATACCTTAAATATAACAAGTGCTCAAAAATCATCAAAAGTAAAAGTGAATTCTTTTGCTCCAGTTTAAAAGTATACAGAAGGTTTAAGCGAAAAATTCGAAAAAAATCTACATTTTCAAATGTTTGCCCCCTCTGTGAATAGCTAGCTTTGCTACTATACGAACATATGTATGTAGATTCATAGTATGTATGCATATAATCATTTAAGTATGTATATACATAAGAAACGAATATGTGCAGCACAGCGTTTCCAGACTCTGAGAAATGAAAGTAAAAGAAAACCGACAAGCCAAACTCAACAAAAGAAAGAGAATACTGCGGGAAGCGCTTTAAGAGTCTAATTGAGCTTAATTTAAACAGAAATTCAAATTACATTAATAAAATTGCGAGAGAAAATCGCTCATTTTGTACGCTATACCCCATGGCACAAATAGGGTGTTTAAAGTTAAAAAATAGTTTATATAAATAATAAACAGTTTATGAAAAATAATCAAATATTTATACTTAACACTTTAAGTACATCTTGCAACACTATTTTTTGAGTAACGAGAGCCTTGCAGTAATAATATGTATTGTTATTATTAGAAACATTTATGTTGTTTTGTTGACAGACAAGATTGGCAAAAATTTAAAAATAAGATTGTATTACAAGTTATATGTTTATAGCGCCTCAACTTCGGAACCCTTTGTTGTATAAAGAGGAAAAAGTATCAGCAACTCTATAACGAAAATATATTTTCAATTAGTTACAAAAAAGGATCTGTTCCTGCCCGTCAACGTATCTATCTATCTATATTTTTGTCCGGTGTGGTTCTTTAAGATAATAAATTTGGTATCGAGGGTCTTGCGTATCATACGCAATTCAGTATTGGAATTTCTTCATGTACTCGTACTGATGTACGTATTGCTCTTTGTATTAGTATATCAGACTAGTGTTTCAGAGCGTTTAAGCTCTGTTCCGGTGCACTATATTTTTGGACACAGAATCACCCGCACCCTCTTCATAACTATTTTTAATCACTACTATGTAAACTTCTGTTCGATTTGAATTAGAAATTTGTATTTTTATTTAACTACTACAAATATTTTGCAAACAAACTTCTTTCATCCTGCTGATATATAAACAATTGTTTATTATAATTAACCTTACAGCTGCCTATGCTTTTAAATTTTTTACACAAATCATACTAATGTAATAAGTTCCTGTAAATAAACACCCGGCGCCTAAGATAGCCCATGGGCGAGCTTATCGATTTTTTCATTTCATTGTAATGCGGGGTCGTATTAGGGTTTCTGATACTGCGTTAGATTTAAGTACTAGCTTTAATAAAACTTTAAATCGGCAGCACTGTCAATTAAGATGTGCATACTAAAAATAAATCACTTTGAGAAACACTATTTACATTATTTGCAGATTTCTCAAATAATTTACGAATAATATATATATAATATTCGTAAATTATATGTAATATATTGTTATTATATATAATATATACATATATATATATATATATATATATATATATATATATATATATATATTTATAAAAATTTATTTATAATAAATGCATATATATTAAAAAAATATATATAAATATAAAAAGTTGCTTCTATTTTTGCGTTTTGGGTGCTCACCTGGTCGTTATTTGCTTGTTGCACTTATTGCACACGACACACACTAGCTCAGTAAAAGACAAAATACATTTAGCAATCTATATTAACACTAATACAAGCGCAAAAAAACACGCGATTGGTGCACGCTTCACATTTAACCGTGCTGCTGCTACAACAGTTCAGCTTAATAAAAATGTAACTTCTATTATCATGTAGGTGGATACATATAAGTAATATTACTGTTAAATAATAAATAATAAAATCTAGTTTCAACTGTTACAACAATCGTGCGTCGTAGTCGATATGTGTCTGTCGATAAGTTCAACTAAATAATATTGAGTACTAGAAGTATATAGCTATCGATTAACATATATCGGCAGATCGCTGAGTGTTGGCTATCAATCCGGTATCAATGGTAGCCCTGAATTATCGATTGTTAGAAATATTGTCTTATAAACTTAAGCCCGGACACACTTTATAGAATTTATATACCAACAGGCAGTTTATATCACCAAGCTGACATTTATGTCAATCCATAAAGAGAATACAATGTACGTATATAAATATTTATATCACTTAGTAAAGTCGGCTATAATCCAGTATTACAAATTATTTTGTTATACGTCCGAATCCATTCAGTTAACACTGTCATAAAAAGAAATAACTGTTTACAAGTATAGAAAAAGAAGAAATTAAATGTTTGGAAGACAAAAATTTTCCAAATGCTTGAGCTTCGGATTATAATATAAGTAGAGTACCTTGTGAGATCAAATGCATTGAAGGAGACACATCCACTACTCTGGATAAAGTTTAGTCTCAAATATAATTTAATCACATAAATATTAATAAAAATAATATTGTTTTATAAATGCTTTATAATGAAAGCACATAACGGAACAATACGCGTATTATGTTGGCTATAAATGGTATTTACAATGAGGCTCACATGAAGTCAATATAAAACAAACCCGATATCAGCTCGCTAAACAGGTCAATGCCAGTGGTGTCAATTCGATTCAAAATAATCATCATGACAGCATCGTGGATTGGAAAGCTTACAAAGAGTACACACACACAAAGAAAAATGCCTTAACTCTTGTTACAAGGCCATCCTTAAGCTTGTATGGACATATGCTTTATGAAATATTACAAAGGTACCAATATATGACATATGTAAATTTGCAAGGTCAAAGAAAAAGAATTGTTGCATAGTGAAATCGATAAAAACAGCTGACAGATCTAAACAAAGTTTGACATAGAGTGCACAAGCACACACGGACGCCGAAATAAAATACTGGCAATATGAAGCTTACAACATTTTTATTTAAATACAGAAATAATGTAATGTAAAAATTGATTCTATTCACTTGTATTTTCTTTCAGAAACACTGTTTCACTCTGGCAATGCGCTAATTACAGATTGACATTCATGTAATCAAAAAACAGCGGCGCTTTAGTCACTGCGAACAGATATCGGCGCTGCAAATAAGATGTAGAAATTACTATCTTAAAGAAAATTTAGATAAGTGTGTTTCGTTAACTTTTAAATCTTTAGAGTAATAATGCATATCTAATTTAAAACACAATATATATTTATACCTTATGATTACTTCAGAGTAAAGCTAATATATAAAGCCTAAATACCTAGTTGTTTTTCCCAAAAGTGCATCTTAATGTTTTGTCTTATTTACCCGTCTTGTCTTGTTGCCCTAATATTTTGCCCGACAACATTATTGTATCTAAGAAACACCCCATTATGTGGTATATACACTGAGGCCGTTATGAGGGCATTTGCAAAAAAAAACCGGTGTAAGGTCAGTAAGCAGGTCGGTTCCATACAAAAACTTGTCATTTACAATCTTATAGCCCAAGAGCCTTATTCAGCTCAATAAGATACCGGCGTAGATAATGGCCAAACTATTGAATAAAAATGTAGCATCGCTGGTCAATAATCGATAAAAACAGCTGATAAATGTACGCATTATTTGAAAATCGGCACACATACAGTGCAAATTAACTGTTAGCTTCCAAGAAACGAAAAAAAATGAACGCACCAAGTTAGTTTAACTGCTGTTATTAATATATTAGTACAAGATCATTAGTAAAAATTGTTTCGCATTACTTTATTATTATTTGAATTGTTGTAATTTGCCATATTTTTCACGAACGCCCTGAGTTTTGTTCTTTGAATTTTACTTTTATATTAAAATGTAAACAAACGACAGCTGATTTTTTCACTATACTGACTTTAAGCTAAGGACTTTGCTTAACGGCTTCAGTGTAAATACCGCATTAAAGATGTTTTTTAAAATATATTAGATCGACGAACTGTCGACAATTGCTCCTCTTGTTAGGATCTATCTATAAACCTATTGCAATCCATTATTTTGCCGCTATAAGCAATATGTTGCTATATCGCTCTGTTATCTTTATCACTGCGTAATTAATTTTAAGGCTAATGCGAATTTTATGTCGTGTTAAAATCGCATAGGGATTAAAGTCAAATAAAATAATATAAGAAATATTTTGTCAGCCAATTCCATTCCGATATAAGATGGATAAATATATTGTAGAAAAATATATATAAATAAACATGTCACATGTTGCTAGTGTATTAAATTTAATGTACCACTTTTTAGTTAATTGAATTTATTGTAATTGGAATTGAATGAAATGGATAAGAAAACAAAAACATTTTTACCGATGTACGCAAAAGCTGTGCAATCACATTGTTATACAAAAATAAAAGTTTTCTGCTGCAGTATAGTACAATTTGAGATTATTTCATTGCTGGTATAATTTTCTTGAAAGAACATAATAATTAATTATGCATATTTACATAAAATTTTAAAAAGAATGCAAACTTTGCGTACAGTGTACACTTGGATAGAATATTTTGTTGACTTCCTCGGCCGATTTTGCCTTTATATTTTATGTATTTTTAATTTGCAAACTACACTCCTATGGCACCCATATAAATGGAACCATGCACTGAATCAATTAGAAATGCATTCTTATTTTGCCTTTATTTACCTTTTTGTGCGCGCTTTTGCTATATGTGTGACCATGCAACTTTACTTTACTAATACTACATAACAACTAACAAAACTAACATCATGATGGGCTGAATTTTTCACAAATATCGGTTTTTCTAAGATTAATGTTAATGCCGTGTCATACTCGCATAACCAGAGTAGCCATTTGTTTGACATAAAGCAACCAAAATTTATGAATATAAATTATATGTATGTTTCTAATTTGTTATTCAGCTGATTAGTTTTGCCATTATATTCCTTAGAGATGGAAAATAGAGTACGTTAAGGTTGCCACTCTACCAATATCTGGTAACATTTATTTAGTTACCGCGGTTGCGTCAGTAGTTCTTTCAAACTCAACAGAAATCTTTTTGTCTATCTTAAGGCTTAATTATATTAAAGGAAGACTTGAAAAGAAAAGAGTGTTTGTAATGAACCTAATTGATTTATTTAAAAGTTGATATATTTTCGTAGTACCATGATAAACAGCTGTTTCTGGGAATAGTGTGTTGCCAGACTTCTGTGTGGCCAAAAAATCGTGAATTCTCGCCAAATCCGTAATCAATTTTTGTATCTATTGAGAACACATAATACACATATAACTACTTAAAATATTTAAATTAATGTATTATGCAAGTATAAACGCAGGTAAAGCTGTACCGGTTCAATTGCTTACTTTTGGTTTAGAGTTACACTAAATTTTAAATTTTAACCTAAATATAAAATTAAATGATGTTATCAACGCTTCAGTTTAAATTTTAAATTTTTTAATCCACATAGGTTTTTTCCATGACTGCTAAACAAGTCAACTGGACAGCCCTAATTCCAGAATCATTGTCAGAATTTTTCAAACGTGGCAATATTCAAGCACATATGTTTTGTTTTTTTTGGTGTTGTTGCAAATAAGGTACATGTTCAGGAATTTTGGATTGTTTAAATTTTAAAATAAAGAAATATAATTATTTATTTTATCTTTACTTTTTTGTTATAATTAATGCGCCAACAACATTTGATCTATACATTTTCTGTAATACAAGCGACGTCGTTTCCATGTTTATCCCTCGAACGAGTCTAAGTTTTTCCAGTTGTAAATCGATTTTCGCCGCAGCAGCTGTTCTAAGTCGACAGTACGCCACAAAATAAATAACAAATAATTGACATTATTAAACTTGTCTGTTGTATTACCAGTAAAGGACAGTATTGCAAAAACCTTTTATTTGGACATAGATCAGTATCATCTGCCGCAAAATTCAATATGACTTTGTCTGAGAGCAGCAACCTGAAAGTTCAGACTGAGAAGGCGGATCGGCTGGACCCAATTATTCGGTATATTCAAAATTATTCATTGGTTTCAAAAAATAAAGGAAAACTAATTGGGTAATATGATTTGAATGCTCTTCTTCAGAATAACCAATATTGAAAAATCGCAACAGGACACACGCGATTATCGTGGTCTGCAATTGGAGAATGGGCTTAAGGTTTTACTAATCTCTGATTCAAGCACTGATGTGTCTGCAGCTGCACTATCAGTGCAGGTGGGGTAAGAATTTAAAAATACTATGTACCTGTTTTTTAACTAAAGAAAACTAAATAATCCCTTTTATATTGTATTATTGTAACTATTTCATTATTACCTTTGCAGAGGGTGTTGCAACTTTCTCTTGGTTTAAATTCAGTTGCAAACTATAAATGAAGAATGAGTTTATTTTTGATAAAGACGACGAGCTAAGTGGATTTAGCAATATCCGTCTGACTGTATTTTTCTTTTTCAATCGGTCGTTCAGATCCTGTCTGTAGCAAAGGCAACACATATACATATGTACCATACATATATATACGTAATATAATCAACATTTTGCAGTAGTATTTTAAACAAGTAACTATTTAAATGTTTAAAATGAATTTCTTGTTCTATTTATTTGTAATGTAGTCATATGTCGGACCCAGAAAATCTACCCGGTTTGGCCCATTTCTGTGAGCACATGCTTTTCTTGGGCACAGAAAAGTATCCACACGAGAACGGCTATACCACTTACCTTTCGCAAAGCGGGGGCAGCAGCAATGCTGCAACTTATCCACTTATGACAAAGTATCATTTTCACGTTGCTCCAGACAAACTAGATGGAGCACTGGATCGTTTTGCACAGTTCTTTATTGCACCGCTATTTACGCCAAGTGCAACAGAGCGAGAAATCAACGCAGTAAGTGAACATCCCGTTATGTAACCTCCATTACCTTCATAATTCACCATGATTACAGGTAAATTCGGAGCATGAAAAGAATTTGTCGAGCGATCTGTGGCGCATAAAGCAAGTGCATCGGCATTTGGCTAAGGTAGATCATGCCTACAGCAAATTTGGTAGTGGCAACAGGGCTACTCTCTTCGAGATACCCAAATCTAAGGGTATTGATGTGCGAGATGAGCTGCTAAAGTTTCACAAAAATTGGTATTCAGCAAACATCATGTGTCTTGCCGTTATTGGAAAAGGTTTTTAATACAATGACGTTTATTATTAAATTGCAAAAAAGGAAATAAAAATTGCTTGTTTACACAGAATCATTGGACAAACTGGAGGATATGGTTATTGAAAAGTTCTCTGAAATTGAAAACAAGAATGTTCAAGTACCAGAATGGCCACGGCATCCATACGCTGATGACCAGTATGGACAAAAGGTGACGATAGTGCCAATCAAGGACATACGCTCATTAACTCTCAGCTTCACGACCGATGATCTGACGCAGTACTACAAATCTGGCGTAAGCTATAAAATCTTTAGAAGATTAATAATATGACCTTCATTCAATAATATAAAATTTATTGCAGCCTGACAACTATTTGACGCACCTTATCGGACATGAAGGGAAAGGCAGCATATTGTCCGAGTTGCGCAGGCTTGGCTGGTGCAATGAGTAAGTTAATTATGGATTAGCCGACCGCTATTAACACCCCGTTATAATGTATCTTTGCAGTCTGATGGCTGGCCACCAGAACACACAGAATGGCTTTGGTTTCTTCGAAATAGATGTGGATCTAACGCAAGAGGGCTTAGCACATGTATATGATGTTGTCAACTTAATATTCCAGTATTTGCGCATGTTACGTGAACAAGGTCCTCAGAAATGGATCTTTGATGAGTGTGTTAAGCTTAACGAAATGCGCTTCCGTTTTAAAGAAAAAGAGCAGCCTGAGAACTTGGTCACCCATGCAGTTTCTTCTATGCAAATATTTCCACTCAATGAAGTTCTTATTGCGCCATATCTTAGTAATGAGTGGCGTCCTGAGTTGATCTGCAAGCTATTAGAAGAGCTAATTCCGTCAAAGATTCGAATTTCCTTGGTTAGTCAAAGCTTTGAACAGTCAGCAGATCAACAAGAGCCATACTATAAAACTAAATATGGCTTGGAACGTATACCCAACGAAATATTGCTTGTAAGTTAGATGGATGGTTATGGACTAGATAAATTTTGCTGATTTCTAATTACTTGCAGGAGTGGAATAGCTGCACTTTAAATGAAAACTTGAAGCTTTCACTGCCAAACAGTTTTATACCAAGCAACTTTGATATTGCGGATGTTCCCAGTGATGCAACCAAACATCCTTGTATCATACTAGATACGCCTATTCTTCGCGTGTGGCACAAGCAAGACAATCAATTCAGTAAACCCAAAGCTTGCATGACTTTTGATTTGTCCAATCCCATTGCCTATTTGGATCCCTTAAATTGCAATTTGAACCACATGATGGTTATGTTACTAAAGGATCAACTCAATGAATATTTGTACGACGCGGAGCTTGCCAGTTTAAAACTTAATGTTACCACTAAGCCATGTGGCATTGATGTAAGTTGAAGTGTCAATGCTTCCGAAATTATAATATTTAAATAGCATTCTTTCTTTTAACGTAGTTCACCATTCGCGGCTTTAATGACAAACAAGTCGTACTGCTTGAAAAACTGTTGGATCATTTATTTGACTTCTCCATAGATGAGAAGCGCTTCGATATTCTCAAGGAGGAATATGTACGGTCATTGAAGAATTTTAAGGCGGAACAGCCTTATCAACATTCTATCTATTATTTGGCGCTGCTTCTCACTGAGAATGCCTGGGCAAACGTGGAACTTTTAGATGCCATGGAACGTAAGTTATTTTATGTATATAAAAGTTCCATGCTTAATTTACTCTTGAATGATTTGGCACAGTATAGTCTTAGTTTTGGGTTTTGTTCTTGTCCGTCAATAATTTTATTGGAAATGTGCTTGCAGTTGTATCTTATGAACGGGTGCTTCGTTTTGCGGAGGAGTTTTTTCAACGTCTGCATACAGAGTGCTTTATATTTGGTAATGTTACCATGCAACAGGCTATAGAGATCGCTGGTCGCGTCAATAAACGCTTGGAAGTGACAAATGCCACAAAATTGCCGATCTTAGCGCGCCAGATACTCAAAAAACGCGAGTACAAGCTGTTGCCTGGTATGTAAACATATGTTTATAAAATTAAATTTTTAAGTAGTACTAATTTCGGTGTGTATGGACTAGGTGATAGTTATATGTTCGAGAAAGAAAATGAGTTTCACAAGAGCTCTTGTACTCAGCTATTTCTACAATGTGGCGCACAAACGGATTACACAAATATTATGGTTAATCTAGTGTCACAAGTGCTTTCGGAGCCTTGCTATGACTGCCTCCGTACAAAAGAGCAATTGGGCTACATCGTCTTCAGTGGTGTACGGAAAGTTAATGGAGCTAATGGCATCCGCATTATAGTGCAATCTTCAAAGCATCCCTCATTTGTTGAAGATCGCATTGAAAGCTTTTTGCAGACCTATTCGGTAAGCAATATTGACATACAAATTTATGTAAAAAAATCTATAAGCCGTTTAATTCTTTATAGCCTATAATTGAGGACATGCCGCTGGATGAGTTTGAGCTACACAAGGAGGCATTGATTGTTAAAAAGCTAGAGAAGCCGAAGACCATATTTCAGCAGTTTAGTCAATTCTATGGTGAAATTGCAATGCAAACCTATCACTTTGAACGCGAGGAGGCTGAGGTTGCTATACTACGGAAAATAACAAAAGCCGATTTTGTTGATTACTTTAAGGTAATTTTTCCAAACGTTTTTTTAACAAACTTCGACGCTAATGATAATGAAAAAAAATTACAGAAATTCATTGCCAAAGATGGTAATGAGCGAAAAGTTTTATCAGTGCACATTATATCAACACTAAATGATGTAAACGCCACAGCCAGCGAGAAAGATATCGGCGTGGTCACTAACATGGAACGTCATACGCCGATCACTGATATTGTGGCCTTTAAGTCCTGCAAGGAATTGTATCCTATTGCTATGCCTTTTCTGGACATCAAGGCGAAAGGTGCACGCAGCAAGCTATAAAAACTTCAAGACGCCTGTAATAATTGTTCTCTTATTTTGGTTGGGAAATGGTTTTTGGTTGCTTTAGTTAATTTCAAATGCAAAATGAAACGTCAAAAAAAAACTAATTACATGATTAAAATTAAATAAATTTTCACAAATATAAAATAATTTGTATTAAAAGCGAGTTAAGCCTTACAAAATTACTCCCCAAAATTGCGCTATTAGGTATAGAAAAACCTACATCGAAATTATTAAGTTCTTGTGAACTAAGATCTTGTGTACGTCGATGATTTTGATTCTGATCCAATATCGAAATCTTATATTTAAACAGCACCTGTTCAGACCATTTTAACTGCTTTAACCTTTCTCCCATATCTAGAAGAATGCTGTTTTCTCGGTTATGATTACCATCGCGCGACGGATGCGCCAATACTAACTGCAAGTAGATCATCTCGCGGTGTAAATGCTGAAACGTACATTTCAGCTGAAGAGATTTACCTGCGCAAAAAAAAAATAGATTTATTTTATATTTTTTATTGGTATTAATAATCTAGTAACTTTTGCTTTAACTCACCTCGTATACTAAATATTGGACTATTGACAGCTTTTATAGAGGCATCAGTTATATGTTCAGTAATATTCTCTAGCTTCCAATAATAGGTAAATAGTTTAAAGTCCTGATCGCCCAGCATTGTGTTGTTAAACTTGTCAACTTCTTCCTTGCGCTCTGGTGTAGTTTGCTTTAGCATTGATATCTTTTTTGTTTTGCTCTCCTGAGTGGCTCGCGGCATCTGCTCAAATGTAATCTTTTTTATAGTCGATGTCTTGTTTGGCATCAGTGAATCACTTGGATTGGTGCCTCTATCAAGTTGTCCTTGCATCATAGTTAGTTTTTCTAACAAAGTTTTTATTTCAAGCAATTCCCTGAATAATTTGTCCTCCAGATTGCGAAAGGCCAGGTTCATCTCAACTAAATTAGCAAAACAATTAGTTTATTCTAATAAATCAAGAAGTTTAAGTTTAAGCCTACCAGATCCGCAGACTCCCTTTAATGTTTTGGTTGTAACTGCTTCCGCGGAAGCTTTAACCTCACCGGCATTTACTGTGCAAATAGCCTTTTGTACTTCGCTGGGCAGCTGGTCTTCCATTTCCTTATTTTTGCTATCCTCATATTCCCTGACATAAGAGTTACTTAGGTTTCCAAGGCTACTTATATGATTAAGGCTTTCAGTCTTCTCAAGTGCAAATATTAAAGCTAAAAAAACACACAATAGCCCATACAATAAGCATTTACCCATTTCCCCACAAAGATTTAAGATGATGATGTGTCTATATGTACTAGAGAGGTAGAAGAAACTTCTGATGCGAGTGGTTCCGATGTCTAAGAGGCCGCGTTGACAACTAAGGAGGGATCCCAGGGGGCACTCAAATGAGATCATTGAAAAACTTGCAGAATGAAACTCTGACATTGTATAAACATATCAACATACATATATACATAAATATTTACCTATTAATGTTTATAAATATGAGAGTCTGGGACGCGACTCATGTATTTTGGTGCGCACGATCTTCTAAATTTAGTGTAAATCGTTTATCATTGGAAAATATGAATGAAACACGCAAATATGTACAGTACGAGTATTTTTGTAAATCGTATATTTAAATGATTTACCAAAAGATGTACATTCTTTATAAATTGAAGAATCGTTGGGAAACAAATGCAATATGCGAATATGGAAACCCTGGGGCTTAGCCACCGAAGAAGAGACAAGAAGGGATAGCAAATAAGGAAATTGCGTCTTTAATTTAGTTGTTTTTCACTTTCATTCCGTTAAGCTAGGTACACACGATGCAAACAATTTGCAGCAAGTTGATTGCTGCAATCAAATTTGCACGTATAAACACGAGTGCAACCATTTTGCTGCAAACAAAGAACTTGCAAAATTTTTTTGCAGCAATATTTTTTGCTTGTCGTCTGTATACATTATTTTCCCGTTATCTTGGTTGCCACAGTTGCTTGCTTGTTTGCATGTGCTGTTTGCTTTCAGTCGCAAAATTGCAGCAAGCAAAGCAACATGTGGGATCGTGAGAAAACGATAAAATTAATTGAATTGTACGAGAATTATTCTGTTTTATGGGATGTCTCGTCAGCAGACTATAAAAATAAGTATAAAAAGCAAAATGCTTATCGCGATATTGCTGAAAAATTAGACAAAAGTGATGATGAAATAAAAACAAAAATTCATCATTTGCGCACTCAATTTTTGCAAGAGGTGCGCAGAGTGAAGCAAAAAAAGAGTGGTCAGGGTACATCGGACAACTATACCAGCAAATGGGAGTTTTTCGATGCGCTTAAATTTATTAAAAATGAGGACGGAAATAATTATAAAAAAAGTATATCCAAAGCAAAAAAAAGAAAACGTGACGAGATAGAATTTAAGGACGAAGATCTGCTTATTAAAAAGGCAAGCGCTTTGCTCGATAAGCCAGCGGATGACCATCAGGTGTTCGGTGATTTCGTTGCATCTGAGCTCAGATTGTTGAAATCACACCAAAATAGACTTCTGCTTCGCAGAAAAATTCAAAGAGCTATTTTGGAAGTATCGGAAATTGATAGCGAGGACACTTTTACTTGTTCCACACCTAATATCGTGTACTCGTCTACCAATTCTCCAGTTTTTGCCTTTTCAGATGGTAAAAAAGTAAATGCATATATAATTTACATACTTACTTTAAGATATTCCCTTTTCAGGCATTCATGCACAGCTCGACAAGACTCCGGCACGATGCTTGTAACCGTACTCACAGGAATGCGAAAACAAAACATTAGAGAAAGATATGAATAACCTGTAAAAAATTTAAGTACATCAATAAACATATTATTTAAAAGTTCTCAAAAATGTTAATTATATTTAATACATACCCCTGGCTAAAAAACGCAATGTCAGGGCTTCGTTCATTTGGTGGAATCGCAGGCCGCATTACAGTGTCTTGTTTAGTTATGTAGTTTTTTACTTTTTCTATAGCTAGGTACACACGATGCAAACAATTTGCAGCAAGTTGATTGCTGCAATCAAATTTGCACGTATAAACACGAGTGCAACCATTTTGCTGCAAGCAAAGAACTTGCAAAATTTTTTTGCAGCAATATTTTTTGCTTGTCGTCTGTATACATTATTTTCCCGTTATCTTGGTTGCTACAGTTGCTTGCTTGTTTGCATGTGCTGTTTGCTTTCAGTCGCAAAATTGCAGCAAGCAAAGCAACATGTGGGATCGTGAGAAAACGATAAAATTAATTGAATTGTACGAGAATTATTCTGTTTTATGGGATGTCTCGTCAGCAGACTATAAAAATAAGTATAAAAAGCAAAATGCTTATCGCGATATTGCTGAAAAATTAGACAAAAGTGATGATGAAATAAAAACAAAAATTCATCATTTGCGCACTCAATTTTTGCAAGAGGTGCGCAGAGTGAAGCAAAAAAAGAGTGGCCAGGGTACATCGGACAACTATACCAGCAAATGGGAGTTTTTCGATGCGCTTAAATTTATTAAAAATGTAGTTTTTTACTTTTTCTAATAAAAAATTGAAATCACTGACTGACATGCGAAAAAAATTGTAATAGTTTGTTTCATCGCCATTTTGTAGCTCTTTTAAAAGGTTCTGGTGCACTTCTTTTTCATCTCTTTTGGAAATCCACTCTTTCACCCAAGACTTTCTTTTTTTGCAGACTCTAATCTTCTCACTTTTTTATATATTGCACGAAATAGCCATGCAAAAGTTTGCGTGCAAAACAAAAATTTATTGAAGCAAGAAATTTTCTTGCAATATTTGCATAGGTGTAAACATTTGTGCAAACTTTTGCTGCAAATTATTTTCAACTTGCTGCTGTCTTGATCAATGCCCGGAAATGTCTATACCAATAGTTCTGAAAATAGTTTATCTGCTTAACTTATTTTTAAGTTGACCTTTCATTAAAATCCGCTTTCAAACTCTTTAAACATCTCCTCTCTACCACCAATCCGTAGACATATCTAAGCACACCACCATCGAACTTAACAAATAGTGTTGTTCTGCGTATTAAGGTATTCAATTGATGCTGAGATATAATATTATTGTTTATTGATTAAAAATAAGTCTACAACTATACATCATAAATATACAAATTATTATTTTATTTAGTTCATAGAATAATTCCGAACTCCTCACACGTGTGCCTCTTGCTGGATGTGTGGACGGTAAAAGATTTGTGGCGTGCCGAATATATGTATGTATATTGCTTTACTGTCTCGAGCCGTACGTTTCGATGTATTTCGGTGTTGCGGATATCCTATATATGCTAGATATGGTTTCTCGTCGTTATTATAGATATAATTCTAGTTAAAATGGTTGTACGTTTCTGTCATCAAGTGCCATCAAGCAAAGATGGACGTAATACTTTCACTTTCCCGGCTTTTCCGATTTTTGGCGGTGTGTTGTTGTTTGGTTGTCCTGAGGGAAAATATTTAAATTCAAATTCCACTAAAATGTAACAATCGTTTAATAGCAGAAAAATTGGTTAATGGAAACAAGGGGACTGGATATGAACGAAAAATTTAGTTTGTGATGACGCTTTAATCTTTGGTGGTTCAGCTATTGTCCAAAAGAGCGCCAGATGATTCGGGTAATCAGACCGCATAGCATGTGTGCTAATATCCGCCCGGATCGTGGGTATTCCTAGCTCATCAAGGATTCCGTTACTATGATACGTAACAGTTTACTTTGCAATTTTTGAAATTGGAAACACTCTAGGCTTGATTGCAGAGAATGCTTAACTTTAATTATTTTACTATTTATAATAACCAATTATTAATTATAAATAACTATAAATAAATATTAAATATACTAGCCCATTGAAAAAAAGGACAATCGAAATGCCATTTCAACCATATTTTGGGGTACCTCCGGACGGTGACACACATACACTTCTTTCATTGGAGATTGAAATAATCGGCCGACAACAACGA
Source organism: Hirtodrosophila trivittata (assembly GCA_035045065.1). Lineage (NCBI taxonomy): Eukaryota > Metazoa > Arthropoda > Insecta > Diptera > Drosophilidae > Hirtodrosophila > Hirtodrosophila trivittata. The sequence continues at coordinate 924,759 of JAWNNK010001459.1, read as the reverse complement.
ACTTAATACTTTGCTGGTCTTTGGCGTTATTTGCGATTTGCATAGTAATACCATGTTCCTTGACCAGAGTTATATTATTGGAGCTATGTTCAATGGGACATCTAATGCCACCGGATACATTAAAAGGTTCCGACAATTGTCGCCGACGATGACTCGAGCGATCCAGCACCACGTGAATCATATGGTATGCCCTGCGTATTTCAGACAAGTACGGAAAATAATCGGCACTAGCGGAAAATGGGCACAATAGGATGCCATTCGTCATATCCACATAAATGTAATGCAAAACAGAATTTTTCCATCCGGCGGATATTTTAACTGGAACTACATTATTGATTTCCTTCCAAAGCGATGTAGTTATGTGGGTTTGAGTTTCTGCATTTAAGTTAACGCCGTAATGTAGCGGATGCTGTTCAGCAAAGTTTTCCCAGTCTGAGGCGCTGTCTGAGTCATCAGCAGGCGTAAGACGACGTCGCGACATGTCGTCCTCACTCGGTGTCAGACTATGTATTGATGATCCACCCAGAGAAGAGCACATTTGTACCTCCTCTTCGTTGGCGGGAACAGAATGCGTTATGTTAGCTTTCTGCTTAAGGAACGATTCCAGTATACTGTTGGCTTCTTGCTCTTCTTCCGACTGCCCAATTTTGTGCTGATTCAACACTTCGGGTCGCTTATTAGATATGGCCCAAAATTTGGCCAATGATTCAATGCCGCACTGTATAAGATGATCCAACGTCTCTTGAATTTCCTCGATGTAAAACAGAGAAGGTGACACAGAGTCACATGCCTCATGTTCTTGCGAATCGACATACATTTTGAGGATGACTGTCAGGATTAAGTGACCACGAGAGCAAATGGTCAAAAAATAGCGACCAGGAGCGGTAGGCACCAAAATTTCCTCCCACACATACAGCTCACGCACGCGTACACTGGGAGCCAGCCTAATAAAGTCAAATATTCCACGACAGCGAAGAAAGAGCTCGACATTGTATCGCATTTCGGTAGGAAGAAGGGTGGCCAGCAAGAAACTGTCATAATACAATGCGCTGCCATATATAAAGAACTCTCGATGCGTGGTCAATGGTTCATCATTCCAGTTTCGGTAGTCCATGGCTTCCATCTCGCTTAGGGCATCAAAAATGCGAAGTTGCGCCTCTTTTGGCAGAGGTAGGCTGCGTGACTGCTTAAGCAACTGCTCGAACTGTAGTTCACCACGTGGGTGGGCCAATAATCGCAATAATTGAATACGACAAAAGTGGCGCAGAAACTGGCGCAAGCCATTGGCACTGTCGTAGTCCGTGCCAAAGCTTTCCAAGCTAAGATTCGGTAGCGAGAATGTAATGTAGCCAATTAGTTCGTCCGACCTTGAGCTGCATTCAGCCACACCGTATAACTGGGCGGCATAAGCGAAAAGCACTAGAAAACCATTGAGCCGTCGATAATTTACATAGTAAGGCACCTGTTCCACCAGCAATCGTGATGTTAATGGTTCCGTTTGCAGCTCGTAGAGAACTGAGGAGAGCGTCAAGAAGCTACCACGCGCTTTATATAGAAAATTGGTCAATGAACACTCCGGATAGTAGTAGTGTGAGTCCTTGTGCTGATCATGCTGATAGCACTCCGGTGGTAATAGAAGCATTCCAAAAGGCGTTACATTATCAGCCACGACATCGGCTGACGGCAGCAGCTGTCCTAATTGTTCAGCAAACATCGCAAAATTCAACAATTTTCGGACTGGTTGCACTTGCTTGTCCAGTCCTTCGTCTGTTGTAGTGGGAACGCTGGTAGCGCTTGTTCCTTCGAAGCTTAGACAAACCTGAGTGGGCTTTGGGAACTGCTGCAGCAGTTCATCCAAATTGCTAGCATAAATTTCAATGCCATTTAAAGACTTAAACCAATCTCCGCGTTTTATGTTGTGCTGCATGACACTGATGTCATGCACAAAACTATCTACCATAAGGCATTCAGGCTGATCAGGATAGGGCAGCACACGAAATCCAAGAATTGACTCCACGGCAGTGGAGCGACGGCCAAAACGAAATCGATCTGTTGCTGTTATTACCAGTTCCAACTGCTTATGATTGTTGACTTCTTCGAGTGCATCCGAAGCTTTAATGTCTGCGAACCAAAACCCACTATTGTTGGCATTGCTTTCTAATTCAGGAGGTGGCTCCTGTCCGCTCCAGTTGTATAAGTTACTATTTTGTTTACCCTGCTGACCTCTATTGTTTTGCTGTCGCCTTGTTGTCTTTTTTACTAAGCGCAGCGGATCACCGCGTCGTTCCACTGCATTCCCCTTGGAACTTAGCACATACTCGGCATAAAAAAGGCTACCATCTTCAGCCACGTACTCTTCCCAGTTAACGAAGTCACTACTTTCACTGAAGGAGCTTCTAATCGAGGAAGTCGACGTTGAATAAGTTTCTGAGGCATCTAAACCAGCACGTCGATCGGATGCTAATGACATCCCCTGCGATTTACGCATTTCAAAAATTAAAGTGACAGCTTAACAAAAAGATAAATAAAAACTAAACTTAGTTTTATATTTATGCGCTGTACTCCGTCACCGTTCGCAAACAATTTGTAACTAAAAGTTCGTCTCCATCTGCACCTGAACGACTACTTCAACCAACAAACCGGTTTCTCAGGTAAAAGCGGATGGTATTGAATAGGTACGTTCCACTCTCAATTGCTACTCTTGACTGCTCTCTTTCTGCGCTTATTAACTGCATGATTAACATCAAATACGATGCCTGCAGGTTTAAAAGCTAGATTTTTTCTTTTCCCATCACAATTCATTGTCATTTTGAATTTGAATGCCAGTATGCCAATTCTTTATCGAAGATGATGATTATTCTCTTTCAGTAACAATGCTTGTTTCGGTGTTGCTCATATTCCTACCCTGCCATATTAAAATACATACAAGAATAGCATATCGACCGTACCCGGCAACCAGAAATCCTTCGCCCATGTAAACAAATGAAAAATTACATACAAACAGATTTGCACGTACTATACGCTGCATAATAGTAAACTGTTTCTTGAATAACTTCTATGTTTATTATCTGATCTGAATGAAATCAACAACGTTGATCTATAACCGACATAATTATTATATTAATCGAAGCTATCGGTTAAAAATTGAGCAAAAGAATCGTGTTCTTTATTTTGCGGGTGTACGGAAAAATTGTGAATTTAGAACTAACTGGGCTGCGTCCAGTATCCAAGAACCTACAAACAGAATTTGGTGGCTCTACCTCTAAAAGTCTCTGAGATCCACGCATTCATTCGAAGGGACAGATCAATGTGCAAATCTATTAAGCTATTAATTATTCTGCCTCTTACATACTTTTGCTTTTTTTTTAATTGGATTAATATGCATTTATTTACAATAACGGTCAGCTTTCATTTTACTACGTCGGTCCAAAAGAGTTTCGTGCAAAAGTCCCTGCGATTTGGCCTCTTCGAGTTCCTTCGTAGCATTCTGACTAATGCGCATTTTTTTGTCCTGAAACTTTTGAAACTTTTTCCTGATAAAGAAAAATAAAAACGTTAACAACAACTAATTCCGAAAACGCAAAGTAACGACGTACACATAATTTTTTTCAACTTCGTTCAAGTTTCCTTTTTCTTCTTTTGGCTTATCATCAACAACAATATCCCTGGCTGCATTGGTGCGGATTCGGCAAATTTCTAATTGTCCCACTTTTTTGCGTAGAGCCACACAAGCATCGTCCTCCGGATCAATTGACATAAAATACCCAGTTTCGGACAGTAATGCTAGTTGTGTATTCTACATGTGAAAATATTAAATTATCGAAGATATTTATATATATATATATATATTCGAAGATTTTTATATGTTACCTCAAACACGGGCTCCCACTGTTCCATACTGCCAACAGCTTCGGAGCGTCCAGTCACCATCCCATCCTTTTCAATTTTTAGATATTTGCCGTAGCCCGATTTAAAGGATACCTTTCGGTCGTTTATTGGAAAAGCTGTGAATATCTCCTCTGGGTCAGGACCTCCACCCGGATTGTGCGGTGTCCCCAAAGTAAACAGTCTATAATATTGTCAATTGAAATAAATCATTGTTATTCGTAACATGGTTTACATACCCGTTGTCCAAAGCTTTTAAATAGCAGTGTTCGCCAAATTCAATAGCCACTGAACCAATGATGTTTGATGCCTTCGTTGCTGTCCACCAACCGCCATGTTGAATTGCATCCTCATCAGATATCATTTTGCTTCGCTTAGCTGTATTGTCATGATTGGGCCTTCTTTCTCCTTCCTGATCTTTTTTACGTTTTTTATTTTTTCTGTAAAGTACTTTAAATTGTACTATGATTTTATAAATCTTATTTTTACATACTTGTGTTTTTCACCCTTTAATACTAATTTTTTTATGCGAACATTATCGTAGTCAGACATACTATCTATCTTGTTTACTTTTTCATAGATTGATTTAGTATTTATTAGTGTTACCAAATATGTATAACCGGAAATATACCATAGTTTTTACAAGACTTTGACGAAATAGACTTTGCAAATACTAAATACCCTAATATCCAATATACACTGAGGCCGTTAAGCAAAAGTCATTAGCTTAATGGCAAACCTGATCACACTGCCTGAAAAAGTAATTATAGTGACGAAATCAGCTGTCCTTTACATGTAAACGTTAATATTAAACTAAAATTGAAAGAACAAAACTCAGTCCGTTCGTTTAAAAACATATGGCAATTTAAATCAATTCAGATAACAATAAAACAATGAGAGACAATAAGTAATAATAATCTTGTACAAATAAATATATTCATAACAGCAGTTAAACGAACTTGGTGCGTTCATTTTTCTAATTTCTTGGAAGTTAACAGTTATTTTGGCATGCATGTGTGCCCATTTATTTACATTTATCAGCTGTTTTTATCGATTATCGGATTGTTTTTAGCGATGCCACATTTTTATTCAATAGTTTAGCCAATATCTACGCCGGTATATTACTGATCTGAGTTAGAGCCCTTAAGTTTGAAAATAACTGACAAGTTTTTGTATGGTACCGACCTGATAACTGACTTCGCACCGACTTAGTTTTGCTAATGACATGTTACCGGAGTCAGTGTAAATTAGTTATAAATAGTCTTCATACCGTGAAGGTAGGACCCTCCAAATTCAATGTTATAAAGAGGTATTTAAAGGTATACTTGATCACCAATTTCTCCAATATTACTCAGATATAGCAAAAATATCCTTAGCAGTTTATATAATCGGTGTTGCAAAAACTGAATAGTATTTAAAACAAAAAATAAATAAAACAGAAAATAAATTTTGTAAAGGTGCAATTCTGGCTAGGGTATAGACTCGGTCTAGCCAGGGCTCCCGCTTAGCTAAGGGTGTGGAGTTGGGAAAGGAAAACTCAAAATGGTGGCGTAATAGACGATCGGAAATTTATTCAGGTATTCTTAGTCCATAACTTAGTCGAATCATTAGCCTTTAGGGTATATTACAGTCTACATTCTACCTTAAGAGTTTCCCAGTGTGGTATATGCCTACACTATGGAATACTCTGTTGACCAGAGAGCGAACAATTGGCTTCTTGTCGTACTGCGAGCGTCTGGATGGGACAGACGCTAGCGGTCACGAAAGGTCGTAAGAAGTTTGGCTGAATAACAGGGCCTGCACAGCGAGCGTGGAATACCGTATGCGCGGGACATAAAGGCCTGCCGTTATTGCCTGCTAAACGCCTCTGTCGTCATAATCTTATGCGAGGTATATAGAGTAATGATGATGACCGGGTATTTACTTGTTAGTTCAGATAGGTTCGTACTCCTCGGTATTCACTTTCACGACGCTAACTCACTTCCGTTTCTTTGACTTTTACTTGACCTTGGCTGGAGAATCGCTCGACAGCCTAATTACACGCACAATTCAGATTTTTACTTGCCTTTTCACTTTAATAGTCCCAGACCGAATGACTGTCCCCTGATCGAGCTTCGTCCACGAAGCCTCGGCTACGCCTCCGTCAGGCTTTCGGGATTGCCCAATCCTGTGGTGAGTCATGACTCCCGTGCTGTAGCTGATCGCTACAACACCGCTCAATAAGTCCCCGGCCTGACATATAAAGGGCGGTAGTGAATGAAAAACATTTTTACACTATTTAGAATTATAAACGCTAAAATGATGCAATCTTTGGGGTTTTCTTCAATATGGAAAAAAATGAATTTCGTGTCCTGGTTATGCACTGTTATTTGAACGGAAAAAATACGGTAGAAGCGAAAACTTGGCTTGAGAACTTGGCTTCCTGCCCAGGAAAATCAACCATCAAAGACTTGGTTAATGAGTTTAATCGTGGTCGTGTGAACACCGAAGACGTTGAACGTAGTGGTCGCCAAAACACAGCAGTTACGCCAGAAAATATCGTAAAAATCCGAAAAATAGTATTGGCCGATCGCAAGCTGAAATTGAAAGAGATAGCTTACGATATTGCATGAACATTTGGATATGAGAAAGCTCTGCTCAAAGAGGGTGCCGCTATTGCTCACACCGGACCAAAAGCAAGAACGCATCGCTGCTTCCGCGGAGTGTTTACGCATGTTGAAGCGCAATAGGACCGATTTTTTTCTCCGTTACGTAACCATGGATAAAACATGGATACATCGTCAGTCTTCTAAGTGGGTGGCAACCGGTGATAGCCGTCCGAAGCGTCCTAAAGCAGAAATATCGGCGGGTAAGGTTATGGCGTCCGTATTTTGGGATGCAGATGGGATTTTATTTATAGACTACCTGAAGAAAGGTAAAACAATCAACAGCGAATATTATATAAAACTGCTGGATCGACTGGAGCGCGCTCTCAAGGAAAAACGTCCACATATGGCAAAGAAGAAACCGCTGTTTCATCAAGATAATGCACCGTTCCACGAGTCTATGGCAGCAATGGTTAAGTTGAATGAATTGGGGTTCGAACTACTGCCGCATCCACACTGTTCTCCAGATTTGGCCCCCAGAGACTACTGGCTTTTTTCAGATCTCAAAAGATCAAATGAGGAGGTGATTGCCGATACTGAGACCTATTTTGAGGGTAAAAGTTCATCCTTCTACAAAAATGGCATAGAAAGGTTGGAGAAGCGCTGGACTGCGTGTGTAACCGTAGATGGAAACTATATTGATGAATAAAACAAAATTTTCAGAAAAAAAATGTGTTTTTCCTTGTTAAGCCGGGAACTTATTGAGCGTATGGTATACAGGAACGTACACAATAAAATCAGTCCGTCTAAATTATGGTCTCTGAGCTGATAGACAGGGCTACTTCGACTTAATTATTGACCCTAAGTAAGAATACAATAATTTTGTTTATTAACACTGACTATAATATTTGCACTGTTTTGAATATCTGGGTTTTTGTATAAAATGGGTATTAGAGCATTGCTGTTGTAACATATTCAACTCTACCCAGTTTTCTGTTAAAAACATACAGTACACCCTCGCTTTGGTGGTATGTTATTCCATACATTTTTTGTACAAATTAACTTATTGACCGGACACCTCTCTTGAGCGGACAAAGATTTGATGGCGCTAGTTCCCCAAGATAGCAGCAAGTAAGGAACAAATGCATGTTACGAATACGTATATTTAAAAGTGATATTTTTGCTGTTCAAAATGAATGCGATTAAGCAAATGCATAGGCAGTATACGTATAAGTTATTTAATAAATATCTTTCATTGGAATTATTTTAGCTGTAGTATACACTTTATGAACGTTTTCATTTATACCATTCTGGGTATGGAAAATAAATACAATAAATTCTATAAGCGGAATGTAATATAGTTACATATAACCCTCAACGGACACATTCTGCCATTGACCCTGCAATAAGATTAGAAATTTGATTAATTAACAAAATAATGCAGTATTTTAATACATACCGCAATGCCCAAGTTCCAACCGGTTCCAGCGGGATTTTTATTGGTTATGCCACAGCGTCGGCAAATTATGCCACTTAGAGAGATTGCCCACACTTCCCTGCCTACAGAGACGGAGCGAAAGCCGCATTGTGTGCCTGTGTTTGGCGGCACATTGGATGCATTTGGGAGAAACTCCCAATAGGAACCTTCTGGGAACGTGCGCGTTATCTCTTTACGAACAGCTAGACGTTGTTGATTGTCTAATGCCCAAATACCAGCATGGCCAACGCTTATGGCCTTAAATGTAACACCAGTCGGTGCCTCCACTTGTTGCCAGGCGTCGCCGCAAGGATTGAGCTTATTAATTCCATAGCGAAAAAATATCATACCATTGCGAGCTACTGCCCAGACTTGGCCATGAGGCGATACACTGATGCCAATTAACGGCTGATCGCTTGTAATGTGTTCCCAAGAGTCGCCCCGAGGATTTAGCGTAGAAACACCATGTCTTATAAGTACATCACCATTTGAAGCAATGGCCCAAGCGGCAACAGGAGTATTTTCGACATTAAGCATACTGTCCATATCATCATCCAACACCTGCAGTGCGGCATCGATTATCTTGGTGTGACTAAGCTCTTGCCAGGGTCCACTGCTACTAATGCGACATTTTTTTATCCAACGACGTCGGCGAACGCAGTCAGTCAACTTTTTATGCGCATGATAGGTGGCCGGAAAATCAATTGCATACTGCCAGCCCTCTTTGTCAGCGCCGCCTGTAATATTGTAGTCAATTGCCCAGTCAGATATCCATTCGCAGTGGGTGGATTGCAACTTGGTGTGCTCTTTGCTACGTTTCTGTCGTCCACTTGCATCGCTCCACATGTGTCTATCTGTCGGCAAACTTTTAGCAGTGAAGCCACTAATAGGATTCCACCGTTGATTTTCATAAACGTAGTAAGTATGTGTGTCAATCATAGCGTTTATCTTGCCCGAACCCTCCAATCCTTTTAGAAACATGCCACCCCAGCCATTATTATATACCCAAGCGGTATTATCGCAGGAAATCCCCCAAACGACGTCGGCACCACTGCTATATACACGCTTGACATGACCCCCCATTTGTCTCCAGTGCATATGCTGCATTGAAACGATGACCGAAGGCGAACAATATAAGACACTAAAGAGCTTAACCCGTCCACTGACGTACAAACAGGTGACGGACGCCGGGTCAGTCCGATATTTAAAGTCTGCATAGTGTTTGTCGTTTACGAGTATTTGATATATATCCTGAAGTGCCCTGTGTAAATAAGATTCATTGGGTGTCAAATGGACTTACTCGTGTTTTAGGTTATTAGCTCACCTGATTTTTACAGTGAAAGTGGCCCCGGGTGCAAATACCATTTGGTCATTGCGAATTTCTTCAAGCCATACTGAGTCTATCATTGAGTTGAGAACTGTTGTGCGCTCATTGAAACGTGGATTTAAGTGCATCGCGATCATTCGATATTTCTCCACACGATGAGGCATCGCTTTAATATTCGAATGGCACTGCAAGTCAAAGCGAATTTGATCAGCATCATCGTAGACACAGCCCGATATATCCAGCACACTGCCGCACGGCATCCTATATTATACAAAAACCTCAAATCAGTTGCAGTCTACATTAAGAATTAATGTTGAATTACTGAAAATATTTAAGGATTCTAAAAGACTTTCGACTGTTTTCGTTGTTACATTATATTATTTTTCCCATTGCAAAGTGGGTAAAAAGGACTTTTACATTTGAGGAACGGAAAACTTCATTCTGCCTTTTACATACATTGGCACAACTTCATTGGTTTAATTAAAGCTTTTGTACGAGATCTGCCATCTGGTATATGGTTCTTGATAGCCAGTCAATTGATAGTTAACCATTATTCAAAAATTGTTTTTAGGTTTATTCTTCTAAACTTACCCGTTGTGAAGGGTATTGTAGTAAGGTGTCTCACACGTAGTCACATCCATACGTTCCACATACTGAACGTTTCCGGTGTCGCATTTTTTTAACTGTTGCGACCTCATATTAACTGCATCGAAAACAAATACATCGCCTAGCTCGTTTGTGATCCATATGGCATTTTTAGCTGGCTTTCCCATAAGCATATTGATTTGACTGCTTACAGAGGACAAGTGTGATAGCCAGTCCTCCATTTCCGTGTCACTGGTAAACTGTAACTTGACTGGACTGCAATTGATGGGCAAATGTACAGCATGTATGGCGAGACGCGGTGCGCCCGGCTCGCTACAACATTGCACACAGGTAATATCAGAGAGTGTGAACTGTATTTTTGTTGCTGAACCATCAGGACTAAGCACTGTAAAGGTACCTGAGTCACCGTCTGTGGTATTGCTAGAGTTGCCACTAACCCATTCCAGCTCAATAACGCAATCGTCATAGTCACCAGCTGGATGCTGATATCGTGCATCTGCCGATTTAATCCAAGATGTTAGGTCGACGGCCTTTTCAAAATGCGTTACTTCTCGCATTTTAGATAAGCTCTGCTGTCGTTGCTTAAGTCGGTGGAGTATATCCTTTCGCCAAATGGGATTCAAATCGGATGTGCTATCATTAAATAATTGATCATTGAACCAGTTTGGAATGTTGTTGGCATCTACATTAACAGCGCCGGTGGCAATGTAGTTCCACATAACGACACACTCAGTCCAAAACTGTGAGCCATTGTGATCGCCGTCTTCCCCAAGAAATGCATCGGAGCCATGTGCCGATTCTGACTCAAAGACTGATGAAGCACTTTCCGGGTGCGCCTCAGTACCTACCACAGAACCAACGCTTCGCACCGGTGACCAGGCACGAGGATTTTTGAGTTGCGTTTCAAATTTGTTGCATATCTCAGTAACGTCAGCAGCAGGCGCACTTGAGGCATGTGACAACGTATCACGCAACGCTGTGGCTCGATGTTTCTGACGTTCGTTTAAATTGAGGCTACCAATGATGGGTGGAGAATCCGCGGTGAGTTTCCATAAATCATTTTTTAAACGACCCATGCCATTATTTGTTGTGGTGACTGTTTCGATAACGGCGCAAGTTTCTACCATACCCTTTTCCTTTTCTTTTGAATATAGGTTGGAAAAACTTTGATGTTTGGAGCCGGGCGTTGAGCTGCTACCGTTACTTTTGCGTGAAACAATGGACAAGGAACTAGAGGATCGACTGACCTGCATTGGGCATTGAATCTTTAGCCATTTCTTACCAGTGGGATCCGCTGTGCTTACGCCCGATCGGTAATATATAGCGCGGTCTGCAGCGCCAATTGCAAATACCTGTTAAACAACGCACGCATTATCAGATAAAAGACATTTATAATCAGTTCATGCAAAAATTCAGAAAACACAAACAAAACAAATTATAAAAATATAATACGAATGATTTCAACATGTGAGCCACTAATAAATTAAGTTGCTTCATAACGCACGTGTTGTCTTCTATTGTACTAAATCACCGAAAATGAATTTGCAAGTTTGCAGTAGATAATCTCCTAGCAAGACAAACAAGTCCTTTAGGAAAATAAATATTTGTGCATCGATTTTTTACTTCATCCATAATGAAGCTTTATCTTTTGTGATTGGTATATAAGTCCATATTATATTATTCTACTTGGTCCCTCAACGCATTGGAAAATGGTTAATAACGAGATTATTAAGTTCGTGTAATAGTATGTAACAAGCAGATGGATTCCATGTTCAAGGTTGTTTCAATTTGAATTTAGTCCAGCCACCACCAAAATTCGATAAAAATAAGATTTTTAATCAAATTTGTACACCGAAAGTTTTAATGGTCACTACGTGGTTAATATATGCTGATGTTTTAAACGGATCGGATAATAAACACAGTTATTTAAGAATCAATTTAAAATGTTTCTGCAGAGCTGCTAGCATTGTAACAAAATTCAAACAAGCTAAAATAACTTTTCATCGATTTGTGGGGGTGGATGAAATTTGGTGTCTCTAGGTCTTATAGTCTTTGAGATATTATGAGATCCACTCAGTTATTATTGCTGATCAAGAATATATTTTGTGGAGTCGGATACGCTTCCTTCCACCTATTACATACATTAGTACTACTGCATTAGTCTTTTTTTTTTATCAATTTTTCAATGGGTAAAGGGTATACAAATCTTAGTGTAAATCGGTTCAATATTCGAGTATAACACGAATGTTTGAGAAAATAAAATTGTGTTGAAATTCATTAAATTACCTGATCATTGGAAGCCACAGAGATCATTGATAGATTTCCAGCCATCTCTACCCAACCTCTGCCAATAGCGGCATCCTCGCTAATGCCGGCCGCCTCACCTTTAATGCCACATCGGAACCAGGCACAATGATCATTTGTAATACACCATACTGCATCTGTACCCACTGAAATTTGCACAATTCGTAGACCGCGTGGTGTATCCGAGTCTCCACTTGTGGCCACTGGTGACTTTACATCTATCCATGCCTCACCAGATAGATTATCGCGCGTTATGCAAGTGCGCACGATAACGCGAGCATTGTATAGCACGGCCCATACCAAACCAGTGGGCCCGACGCTGATCTGTGAGATTTCACTACCCGTTGGTGTGTTAATAGCAGTCCATCGAAGACCCTCTGGTGCGGAGGCTGTGACGCCAGTCCGAAACATGGCTCTACCGTGTGCAGTTATGGCCCAGACGCAAAGCGTACCAGCACGTGCATTTGGCACATGAGTACCGCCTATAGTTACATCAATAAAGGGTTCTTGCGTAGGATCTTTGTGGAGGGGGCCACGGCACACCAACTGTTGAGAGCGGCATAACGTCTAAAGCGAATCCACTTACGACGCCTGACATAAGAGTTCCATGATTTTTTCGTAGAGTATGAGGCTGGAAAGTCCAAGGCGTACATCCAGCCATCTTCGGCCAACTGCTGACCGTCTAGTTCAAGGTCCAAGTGCCAATCCCCATCCCACTGCCAAGCCATTGAGGGCAAGCGTATTTTGTCCACGCTTCTTTCAATGTTACCATCGATATTTGAGTATTTGTAGCGGTCTGTGGGCAGAAGCGTTTTCGAGAAGCCTTCGATGGGTAGCCAGCGCTCATTTTCGTATGACACTTCTTTGATGCGTATCGGCACATCAAGCCCATGAACATGCACGTACACTTGCCGATCTCCGCCAATAGCCCACATATAGTTTGGAACAGCACTAATTTTCTTGAATTCCAAACCGAGGTACGGAAATTCGCGCCATCCACTTGAACTAGTTGACAGTGTGTGGACGCGACCCTCGCTACTGGTGGCAAACAGTAGGCTACTGGGCATGGCTAATAAAGTTTTTAACTAGAGATGTCTTTCCACAGTCTTCTTCATATTGGCACGCAAATACGAAAAAAAAAACATTGATTTTTCTTTTCGAGATGATTTGACGTTGCCATACCTACATACATAAACATTAGAAATCAGCTGATTGAAGATGTCTAGTGACCATTGCAGGGTACTTCATATATAGTCCTTATATAAAAATATTCCACTGAGCTTCGATTTATCATATTTATTGCACTCTATCTATACAACAACTATCCCGAAATTCTACCGTTGTATTACACAGCAATAGTGCTGCCAGACTGTAACATAATTTCAAGATTTTCAAATTATTTAAATATAATTTTATTTTTGAATAAAATAATATATTAATTAGGCTTCCTTTTTTGAGATAAAATTAATTGGATATGTTAAGTATTTGTAGATGGTAAGTAAATATGTACATTGCCTTAATTTTGCTATCTGGCAGCTATGTCCGTACGCAACAGCATATCACTCGTCTGTTTATACAAATTTGTAGATTAACCTCGTCAATTAAAATTCTCTATAGTTTACGTGGCAATCATTACATTACGAGATTAAAATCTCGGCCGCTATCAACACAACCAAAAAGAATGCCATTTCCCTTTTTGGATTTAATTACTAACGCATTCAAGAAACCACAAGTAAACATGGACAGCATTCACGCACAGTTTGTACGCGATACAATTGACAATAATAAGGTTACAATATTCAGTAAAAGCTATTGTCCCTACTGCACCATGGCCAAAGAGGTAAAAGGAGCCGCATAGTAAAAGACATGAAAGTTTTAGAACTGATATTAACGCCACATGTTTAAATTTTTAGCCATTTCGTAAGATGAAGGTGAACGCGATGATTGTAGAACTTGATGGGCGTAAGGATGGCAATGAAATACAATCAGTTCTGGGCGAGTTGACTGGTGCACGCACGGCAAGTCACTTACAATTATATTATTTGTTTGAAGTATAGTTTATTTAACCTGTTACAGGTGCCTCGCGTATTTATTAATGGCGAATTTATTGGAGGTGGCACAGACATAAAGCGTATGTACGAAATGGGACAATTGCAAAAATACTTTGAGTAATAATACTACGGTTTTAAAAATTCACAACTGTAATAAAATGTTGGGCTAAATAAAACAAATTGTTAACATTTTAAATATTTTTTATTTGTGCCATCATCAGTTCCTGTAAAATTGATTATACATACATGTAAGTATGTACTTGCAACTTGCTACGGACTTAACAAAAAAAATGTATGTCCATGCAAGGGTTAACAATATATGTAGTATCTTATCATATAAAAATATCGATGTCGACAGATGTATTTGTTGAGTCTCTAGCCTAATTCAATCGTATTGTACTCTTGAACCTATTTATTCAATATTTTAATTGACGATGTAACTAGTTTTACTGTTGTTATGAGGAGAGTAATTTGTGTTTATTATTGAACGAATATTATGATAATCTGACAGTTGAAAGCAACCGAAAAAAACAACAAGTAATAATGTTCCAGTTGATCGAGCGCGATTATGAGATAACTTTAACCCAGGTTACATGTATGCATACATACATATATTAAAATAATTAACAAAAGTGCACGCACATACGGAATACACACGCATTATACATATGCATACTTCGCACACATATACATACATGCATACACTACAAACAATTCTATGTCTACGAATTGTGCTGCGCTTTTTAATTGATTCTTGAATTACTTTTGTGTTCCGATCGTTATAAAATTTGCAGCATGCATAGAGTGTGCTTATACACAGTTTGCGAATAATGAAGACTAACGGTGGCAAATTCTGCTTAATAATCTAATTTTATGGATTTGTGTGGGCGTGATCATACGTGCGGATATTTATGTATATACTTTATAGACTCAGAGATGCCTCCATCTGTCTAACATACATTCTCACAACTTTACATCCTTTTTTTATTAAATTTTTCAATGGTGATTGATATCGTAAATATCTTTAAGATGTTTGTTAAAGTTTGAAAGAGACATTTCCATTTTTCAATATTTCTATTTCTGATATGTGGGATGTTAAATTTTAGGTTCCGCATTAAATATCTAAGCAATTCACAAGAATTGATTAAAATCCATGTGACAGACATAATATAAAAATTGTATATAACTATCGCTGAAGTTGGAATAAAACAACTCATTGATGAAATCTGAATAAAATGAACAATATTATTTATAACTTATAAATTATAAGCAACGTTCATTCACTCATTGAAATGAATGACACGTTCAATTGAACTTATTTTTAACAAAACAAGACAACTCTAAATCGTAAGCAACTCTACCATGTAAACGAAATAATGACTGATTTGGTGCGTGGTGAAGCTTCAGAATCTGATGAGGAGCAATACAAGCATAAGGCACTTATAACAAAATTTGACATGTCAATCAATTTTTAACAATAATTGGCTGCAGGTGTACGGAATTAAAGTTCCTGGTGAAGC
Organism: Hirtodrosophila trivittata; assembly: GCA_035045065.1. Classification (NCBI taxonomy): domain Eukaryota; kingdom Metazoa; phylum Arthropoda; class Insecta; order Diptera; family Drosophilidae; genus Hirtodrosophila; species Hirtodrosophila trivittata. The sequence continues at coordinate 909,004 of JAWNNK010001459.1, read as the reverse complement.
AGCTGAGGAAGATGATGACATTTACGAGCAGTCGGGCACGGTTAATGTGACCGCTTCCATTTATCGCAACAATCTACTGCAACGCAAACTGAGTATATCAAAGATTCCAATCTACCAACTAATTTATTAACCTTTTAATTTTAGTTGAGAGTAACATTGCTTCCTGGAGAACACTGACTGATCTAACAAGAGTCTTCATGTATACTGCTTCGAAGCAGCTTCTGACCACTGATCAAATGCTAATTAAATCACAAGTTTCTTTGCAATCAGCACACTCAGCCTTACAGCATTCGCAACGGAATACCGCACAATTGCAAGTTCGTGCAACGTCAGCATTAACGATTAATTTTTTGCCGGTTATTCAGATTAAAGAGACGATCAATTAGCATTGCTAAATAAAATATATACATATGTAATATAATTATAAAGAAACTATGCTAGTTCTCAGTATCCGAATTTGGTGCATATACTTGACTATGAGGTGAAGGCTCGCGCGGTATATAAGTTTTCTGAAAGCACCGTGAGAATATAGTGCGCACATTGTGACAATGTTCTGGGGACTGTGGAATGCTTTCGTCCGCCTCTTCGTCATTTTCTAGTTGAGAAGGTATTGCCGTAGGTGCAGCATCCTCCGTATTATAGAAACAAACTTCTGTACTGTTGGGAACCATTACCTGGCTAGTCTCCACAGCATGTGATGCCGCCACTATCAAAGCATCTGATGCGGCCAACAACAAAGCATCTGATGCGGCCAACAACAAAGCTTCCTCATCTGCCTCCTCTTCAGCCAGGTCCACGGTATCAGCCTCGTTTAAAAGACGTACAGGTTGCACTGAAAGTTCCTCTATGGGAGGCTCTACCCGATTTTTACCAAACTGAAATAAAGACGTATCCATTTCTGTGGGAGTTGTCTCAGCCAGGCGGCGTTTATGCTGAATAGTTGGTTCCTGTGTATTGCTCTTTCGCTTTAGTGCTATATTTGACAAATCACAGTCGCTAATACTGCGTTGCTGGCAGTCCTCCAAGAAGCTTATATCATCAGTTGACAAAGTGGATAAAACCAAAAAGCATTCAATTTCATGGTCTTTCTTGATCTTCATCAGAAAGGGACTGCCGGCGGTATCGAACTCTAACGTTATTTCAGTATTGAGTACCTCAGCAAGGAGAAGAAAGGCACGAAATTCTTTGATGCAAAATGTTATTACTGTGTCCTGTCCCACCTCGTAATAACAAAATTCACTTGGCTTTAGTTTCAGTTGCGATCGCATAAACTTGTCATTCACCCGTGCACCTTCAATGTAGTTTTTGGCCGACAAACTGTCAGACTTGACCTCTAAAGTCAGTTCTTCCTCACAGGCATTAAAACTATTCGAGATTTCCATGAATAACTTGTGGTCGCCACGTATGCTGGAAAAATTAAGGGAAAATTGTAACAATCAACGGTACACAAAATAAAAGTTAGGTATGGTACTTACACGTTGGAGCACTCATCTGTCGGAATAGCGGATTTAATGTACTGCTCATCCAATATAGCAATAAGCGCTTGTTTCATGGTCTCCAGCTTACACCGCAGACTAACTTGGAATCTAGTTCGATTACCCACGATGCTTAGCTCACAATGCTCCACCTAAACAGATCGTTTAATTAAGCGTATTTTCGTACACATCCACACGTACCTGTTTCATATTGCGAAATACGCCAAGGCATGGCTTCATTGAAACTTTACAGCAGCAAACACCACTGGATGGTAGCTGAAATGTATCAAACATTGAGCGACTAAACCGTACGCTACCCACAGCTGATTCATTCGCATTGATGGTATGCATTTGTAGTCCTTGGGCGTCCACTTCAATAAACAGAACTTTGCCAACCTTGGACAGAGATTGCATGGCCTTCGCGATAGCTAGCAGAATACCATGTATATTATGAGGAAAAGAGTTTGTTAAGTGAGTGTCTAGTACTTACTGCGCGCATTGTTGCCTTCCAACGTGCACTTCATCTATAGTTTACCAATAAAACTAGTAGAATAATCCAGTCTATTAAAAGTTTCGGCGCGCTTTGTTAATAAGCATAGCTATTAGATCAATTGAAAAAATCTGGCAGCGCTGTAAATATTATATATTGGTCACACTGCGACTTATTCATAAAAATGAACTACTTGATGAATTTATTTACGTTTTGATTACCTGTAGCAATAAAAATAGCCAAGACTTCCGGTGATGCTAATTTACAGTAAGTTGAACGACATCAAAATGAACCATTATAATAATAGTTTAATGAAACTTCATTTTGTAAAGATCTTTTTTTTATTTATTTTTTTTTTTCTTTTTTTTTTTGGAAATATGGCAACTCTGCCTGGCCGGCAAAACGCCACATCAGTTTTTCGTGTAAATTAACAAACAGCGAAGAAGTGCGTTTATATTGCTGTGTATTGCTTTAAATTTTACAAAATTGTTGCATTATGCGTCATGTACACGTGAAATTCAATCAAACATGTTAGTCTTGAGTACGTTTTTCTGGTGACAACTGTGCGTGACCTTATTAACGCCTGGCTGTGTCCACTTGGTGGCTGCAGAGTCTAGTCAAAGTTATCCAATTACAGCACTTATTAATGCCAAATGGACGCAGACGCCATTATATTTAGAAATTGCAGAATATTTGGCGGATGAACAGCCAGGTTTATTCTGGGACTACGTCAAGGCTGTGACGGAATTGGAAACAGCCCTAAATGATTACGGTAGGTGATGAACGGATCAACAATTCGTCTGATTTTATAAGACAAGTGCTGGAAAAGTATTGTATATCTCAATTGTAATGCTAAATTGTTATGTTAAAAATACTAATTAGCATTCTATTGCAGATACGGAGTCGCAACAATACAATGCTGCCTTACAGCTAGTGCGTTCTCATGTCAGCGCACCACAGCTGCCGTTGATGAAGCTAGTCGTTTCATTGCACAGTTTAACGCCCCGCATTCAAACACACTTCCAACTTGCCGATGAACTGCGTGCCGCGGGCGCCTGCCAGGGCGCTATCTATGCCCAAGTTGGCATAGAGCTCGCGTGTGACTATGCGGATTTGGAACAAAAGCTTAAGCTCCCACGTGCCACAAAAAGCCTGGATGCTAACATTGGAAGCTACAGTTTTGACCATGTATATCCTGGCAGTGAAAACAATTCGCGCACTGTAATTCTCTATGGAGATTTGGGTAGTGCGGCATTTCGATCATATCATAAGCTACTAGAAAGCGCTGCGAATGCAGGCAACGTACGGTACATGCTGAGACATCAGGTAGCCAGGCGAAGTGACCGTCCCGTACGTTTGTCTGGTTACGGCGTAGAGCTTCATTTAAAGTCCACAGAGTACAAAAGTCAAGATGATGCGCCTAGATCGGAGACAAACAACGGAAGCGGTGCTGTAGAAGAATTAAACAATGAAACGGATGTCCAAGGCTTTGACTTTAAATTGCTAAAGTCAATGCATCCTACGCTTAAGCGTCCTTTAGATCAGTTGCGTCAGCGTCTACTACAAGGAAACGATGAGATAGCACAGTTAAAAGCCTGGGAATTTCAGGATTTGGGCTTACAAGCTGCTGCCGCCATAGCGGAGATTCAGGGCGATGAGGCTCTTCAAATTTTACAGTACACAGCGCATAACTTTCCCATGTTAGCACGAACGCAACTCGCTCATAAAGTTACTGATGAACTTCGGGCTGAGATTAAGCACAACACGGAGTCGCTGGGTCGCAGTTTGAATGTGGCGCCACCCGACGGAGCTTTGTTCATAAACGGGTTGTTTATTGATGCTGACACTATGGATTTGTACACACTCGTGGAGACACTGCGATCAGAGATGCGTGTCTTAGAAAGTTTGCATGCCAACAATTTGCATGGAAATTTGGCTAGCGCATTGCTAGCTTTGGATTTAAATAGTGCGAACAAGCGGGAGTTCGCTATTGATATCAGGGATACAGCAGTGCAGTGGATTAATGATATTGAAAAGGATACACAGTACAAGCGCTGGCCGTCTTCAGTCATGGATATGTTACGTCCCACATTTCCAGGCATGTTGCGTAATATACGTAAAAATGTGTTCAACCTGGTTCTGGTTGTAGATCCATTGCAACCAGAAGCGCGCGGCGTCATTAAGTTGGCTGAATCATTTGTTATACATCAAGCCCCTATACGCTTGGGCTTAATATTCGATGCTAGAACTGCAACTGCTAAAACAGCTTCAGATTATGTTGCCATTTCGTGTGCTTTTAATTATGTAAGTCAGCAAAAAAACGCACGCGCTGCTCTCAGCTTTATAACAGACATTTATGCCGCTGTTGGTGAAACAGCTCCCGTTACAAAAGACCACATATTAATGCAGCTAACTAAGGAGTTTACCTCTTTGGGCCAGACCAAAGCTTCTGAGGTACTAGCTGAGGAATCAGATTATGACTATGGAAGGCAGTTAGCCGCAGAGTTTGTGCAGCGCTTGGGCTTTGGAGCAGTGCATCACCCTCAAGCCCTGCTTAATGGTGTACCCATGCCGAGTAACATAATCACCGCTGACAGCGACTTTGAGGAGGGCATATTTACAGAAATCATGAGCCAAACAACAGTTTTTCAAAAAGCTGTTTACCGCGGAGAAGTTAGCGATAACGATGAGATGATAAATTACCTAATGAATCAACCGCATGTCATGCCGCGTCTCAACCAACGCATACTAAGCCAGGAGGATGCCAAATATTTGGATATTAATGGCGTGCCTTCCAAGCACCTTCATAATGCAGCAGTTCTTAATAAACTTTCTAATCGCGACATGACTGCGACACTAATGGCAAATTTGAAATACTTTGGAGGAAAGAAGAGCACTGAGCGCATCGGAAGCGCATCACTACAGTTCTTAACCATCTGGGTGTTTGCTGATTTGGAGACTTCCGAGGGACGGGAACTGCTGGAATATGCATTGGATTATGTGCGGGGCAGTCAAAGTGTACGATTGGCATTTATACCCAATACGGAGGGCCCAAGTGATAAGCACAGTTTAAATCGTGTGGCGTGGGCAGCAATGCAAACATTAGAACCGACTGAGGCAACGGATCGCGTTCTTAAGTGGCTTCGTTTGAAGACGCAGCTTATAGAGGAAATACCCAAACAGATAGAGGATATTTTGGGCAGCACTGAGTTGCATCTGAAAATGTTGCGCGTCTATGCGCGACGCGTGCTGGGACTGTCTAAGTCGCAGCGTCTGGTTATTGGCAATGGCCGGCTCTATGGTCCACTTACTTCCTCGGAAATCTTTGATAATTCCGACTTTGCACTGCTGGCACGTTACAGCGACTTGCAATATGGTGATAAGATACGTGAGGTTCTCAAAGAATCATCCACTGAAGTGCAGCCCGATTTTAATAGTGACACTCTGCTTAAGCTATATGCATGTCTGCTACCCAGACAGACCAAGACTCGCTTTAAACTGCCAACTGATTTAAGAACTGAACACTCTGTGGTGCAGCTGCCTGCTAAGCAACAAAATCTACCCCACTTTGATCTAACCGCCGTGCTGGACCCTGCCTCCAGAGCGGCACAAAAGCTAACTCCGATTTTAATATTGCTCAGGCAAACCCTCAACTGTCAGCTTAATATTTATCTAACGCCCGTGGCGCAGCACAGCGATATGCCCGTCAAAAATTTCTATCGTTATGTAGTGGAACCGGATGTACAATTCGATTCAAGCGGTACACGTTCCGATGGCCCTCTGGCAAAATTCAATGAACTGCCTGCAAATGCACTGCTTACACTACAGCTTCAGGTGCCTGAGAATTGGTTGGTGGAAGCGGTGCGTGCTGTGTACGATCTGGATAATATTAAATTGGGTGACATCGGTGGACCTGTGCACAGTGAATTCGGTTTGGAGTACCTACTGTTGGAGGGACACTGCTTTGATGCCACAAGCGGTTCACCGCCAAGAGGCTTACAGCTAGTGCTGGGTACTAAATCGCAGCCCACTCTGGTGGATACCATTGTAATGGCCAACTTAGGGTATTTCCAGCTAAAGGCAAATCCTGGTGCTTGGACTTTGCGCCTGCGCGATGGAAAATCCGCGGATATTTATTCCATTACCCACGCGGAGGGGCCCAATACATTGCATCAACTGCAAACGGGTGCAGTGCAGGTGCTAATTACTTCACTGCGTTCACATGTAACTAAATTACGCGTATCCAAACGGCCTGGCATGCAGCAGGCGGAGCTGCTTTCTGACGATAGTGCACCAGCGCAATCGGGTATTTGGAATAGCATTGCGAATAGCTTTAGCGGCAACAGCGGCACTACAATAGAAGATGAGAATGCGGAAACCATAAATATTTTTTCTGTAGCCTCGGGACACTTATATGAACGCCTGTTGCGCATTATGATGGTTTCGCTACTAAAGCACACCAAGTCGCCAGTGAAGTTCTGGTTTCTTAAAAACTATTTGTCACCACAATTTACAGACTTTTTGCCGCACATGGCAAAGGAGTATAATTTCCAATATGAGTTGGTACAGTACAAGTGGCCGCGTTGGCTCCATCAGCAAACAGAGAAGCAGCGCACTATTTGGGGGTATAAGATACTCTTTTTAGATGTCCTCTTCCCGCTCAACGTGCGGAAGATTATCTTTGTAGATGCCGATGCTATTGTTCGTGCGGATATTAAGGATCTCTATGATATGAATTTGGGTGGTGCACCTTATGCATATACGCCTTTCTGTGATTCAAGGAAAGAAATGGAAGGTTTTCGCTTTTGGAAGCAGGGTTATTGGCGGAGCCATCTGATGGGAAGGCGCTATCACATTTCTGCTTTGTATGTGGTGGATTTAAAGCGTTTCCGGAAGATTGCGGCAGGTGATCGCTTGCGTGGCCAGTATCAGGCCCTCAGTCAGGATCCAAATAGCTTGTCCAATTTGGATCAGGACTTGCCCAACAACATGATACATCAAGTTGCCATTAAATCCCTCCCAGATGAGTGGCTCTGGTGTCAAACATGGTGCAGCGATACGTCGTTTAAAAGCGCCAAAGTCATTGATTTATGTAACAATCCCCAAACTAAGGAGGCCAAACTGACAGCTGCTCAGCGTATTGTGCCCGAATGGAAGGATTATGATGCGGAGCTCAAAGCGCTGCTGGCACGCATCGAGGATCATGAGAATCACAGTAGTAATGGCAAGGATAATGCTGATGTTAATAATAGTGATAATGAGTTTATCATAACACCACCACCACCCAGGGAACATGTACATGGCGAGCTGTGATCGCTTTCATCTATTTGTTTACTACAGTTAAATCTTATATCCATTTTTCTTAGTAATTAAAAAAAACCAAAACATTACAATTAGCTGAGCTCAATGCCACGTTAGCAACAACAATCAGCTAAATAAATTATTTTAAGTAATTCATTTGTCAAATTGAAAAGGCATAAAATCTGAAATGATTTTGCATTCCACTGACCCTCTCGCGACGGTGAATTAGCTAAAATAAAAAAATTTAAAAAACTGAACGCTTAAAATTTGAGTACGCGTTTGTTTTTAATTTTTATGTTCAAATAAGCTTTTACAAAGCTCCATTATCAAATAAAATAGGATTATCTATTACCCGGATCGGATATACCCTAACTTACAATCTTGAAAATTTCCTCACACGTAGACATACGCATTCACACACACGTCAAACAAGTCTCTGTATGCGTTTGTTCGAGTTTTGCTGCGACGCCGCTGCAAGTAGTTTAATCACTGTGTTTATTATCCAAACTTAATGAAATTGGCAGTATATAACAAAAGTGTTGTAGACTACCACAACTTAAAACTTAAACCAAAATAATAAAAAAAAAAAAATACATAGATTTTTAGAAGTGCGAGGGGAAATTCAAAAAATTTAAATGAACTTGATTTACGTACGACATTTAAGAATAAACACACCAAATTTAGTGTTTAGCCTTTAAAGTCTATAAACACATTTCTTGTCTCTGTAGAAGGACGAAAATGGTTAAGTCGCTATTGTTACTCATCAAAATGATATACATATACACATAGCTGGGCACCGTTAAAATAAATGTTAACTCCGTTAATTGTTAGTCCGTTACTTGAAAAGTTAACTTCGTTAATCGTTAATCCGTTAACATTTAAAAAGAGTTTTAGTTTTATTTCGAAATTTAGCAAAAAAAAAAAGGCATTTATACTTGTTACAGACTCTATATTATAGAGTAGGTAATTTATTACAAATTATTCATAAAATTTTAAATGAGAGTTACCTCTTATACACATAAGCATATTAAAGTTTACTGATAGAGAAAATCTCTTTGGGGTTAATATGTCTTATATCCCATGGAAAACATTCTTTCCACTGCAGCAATTGAAGGTATTCCAATATTATATTTAATGAACAAATTTATACAAATCATTCATCAAGAAATACAGCATCTGTGAAGGAATCCTTTGAGTTTTGCTCCAGCCACATTTTGACAAGGTTTTCGGCCTTAGTTTTTACAGACTTGTGGTTCTTTGGAAGGTCTTTTGCTTCTGTAACTGAGGCAAACAAGTCGTTCTTTTTAATGCTCGAGCTACTTAAAGCTTCTTCCACGTTTTCCTTCATTAATTTTTTTTATCTTGTTGACACGACTGCTGTCATATGATTCAAGCCATATTAATCGAAATTTAGGGTGAAAAGCGGAAGCAAGTTGGCACTGTCCGTAGTTCGGAAATGGATCAAACCTCTTTTCTATACCATTTAACAAGGCATTGACGCGAGGTGCACAACAAAGTAAGCTCTTAGACTTAATGCTTTTTAGTTTTATTGTAGTGGCTGCAATTGTCGGAAGTAAAGATCCGAGATACGCTTGTGCTTCTTCATGAATAACATCGAGGGCAGTAACAACAGGTCCCATAACCTAAAAAGTAAAGTATTAACAATATAAACTAAATGTTACAAAAATATCATAGATTGCTGTACAATTTTTCATATACAATATAATTTTACCTTTGCGTACTCCTTCATTAGATTTGTATCTTGGTCATTGAAAGTTGGGATTTTAAATGGGGTCATAACCCTGTGCAGAGTAGGTCTTTGTTTCTTTATTATTCCATTTAGAACAACAATACAATCAAACATAGAATTCCATCTTGTTGTACTTGGAAGAACGAGTCGTCTGCCCAATTCAGAGTAAATACTGTCTGCGGCTACAGTACTGCGGGTTTGCTGATTCCAAAGAGAAAGTGCTTTTGCCATTGCACTTCTATAAGGAGTTTTAAACACAGATATTTGAAGAGCGTCATTTGCATTTTTGCTTGCTATTAGGTTAAATGTATGAGCAGCACATCTCATATGTACTGGCAAGCCATTAAAGTTGTCCACGTTTTCATTAGTTTCATTTCTCTTTCTCAGATCATTAATATTTAGTAAATTTTCCATCAAAATGAACTGAAAGTCATCATCATCAGAACTTGGACTTATTAGATTTGCAAGATCATCATCTGTTTCTGACTCTATTTCAGATGGCAGAGCTGCAAGTGTATCGGGATCTGTGCCAAATTGCACAAATGCTCGTACATAACTATTTCCATTATCTGTTGTAGTCCTTAAAGGAAAAAATATATAATAAACATTGGCCATTTATGCGAAATATTTTTTTTTTCGAAAATATAAAGATTAAAAGTAAACTTTACCAACATTTTTTCATGTATGACGTCCTTTAAGACGTATACAAGCTAATACAGCATGCATTATTGATGATGAATTGTCATGCCCAAATAGCTTTTATTATGAGCAGACCAACAGTCAGCTGTTGTGGCAACCCAAGTTATTTCTTCCAACATACTGAAATAAAAATCATTGGAATTTTTTAGCACGTTTAATTTTGTAAACTTGTACTTACTTACGCAATTAAATTTTTCTTTAGCCGATCGTGCTCATCGATTATGTGATTGTTTCCTTGCTAGGGTTTTACGTCTTGATTAAATTTTGAAATGATTGGCTCTCAACGATATTTAGGGCAATCATATTTGAAACGAAAAAGTTCCCAATGCATTCTTTCACTTTTCCTGGGAGACACTAGTAAATAATTGACATAATCTTTTATACGTGGCCACAGGTTTTCAGCGATTTTTGAGTCCGATTCCATTTTAACACTCAAATGCACCAACAAATCTTAACCGCACGCAGCAAAAGTCCGAACAATAATTAATTAATTAATTACGAACGAGCCAATTATTCTCGAATGTTGACTCGTACACTTGATTAAACATGCTCGCTTTGGTTGAAGCGCGAGCATGATTTAAAATAACCGTTTGTGTTCGTTATGTATTTGACCATTCACACAAAATATGTAGGTAAAATACGTTGTGTTTTAATTTAATTCAAACACCACCCGCACTGTGGCGGATTTTACGAACGATTAGGACGAAAATGGTTAAGTCGCTATTGTTACTAATCAAAATGATATACATATACACATAGCTGGGCACCGTTAAAATAAATGTTAACTCCGTTAATTGTTAGTCCGTTACTTGAAAAGTTAACTTCGTTAATCGTTAATCCGTTAACATTTAAAAAGAGTTTTAGTTTTATTTCGAAATTTAGCAAAAAAAAAAAGGCATTTATACTTGTTACAGACTCTATATTATAGAGTAGGTAATTTATTACAAATTATTCATAAAATTTTAAATGAGAGTTACCTCTTATACACATAAGCATATTAAAGTTTACTGATAGAGAAAATCTCTTTGGGGTTAATATGTCTTATATCCCATGGAAAACATTCTTTCCACTGCAGCAATTGAAGGTATTCCAATATTATATTTAATGAACAAATTTATACAAATCATTCATCAAGAAATACAGCATCTGTGAAGGAATCCTTTGAGTTTTGCTCCAGCCACATTTTGACAAGGTTTTCGGCCTTAGTTTTTACAGACTTGTGGTTCTTTGGAAGGTCTTTTGCTTCTGTAACTGAGGCAAACAAGTCGTTCTTTTTAATGCTCGAGCTACTTAAAGCTTCTTCCACGTTTTCCTTCATTAATTTTTTTTATCTTGTTGACACGACTGCTGTCATATGATTCAAGCCATATTAATCGAAATTTAGGGTGAAAAGCGGAAGCAAGTTGGCACTGTCCGTAGTTCGGAAATGGATCAAACCTCTTTTCTATACCATTTAACAAGGCATTGACGCGAGGTGCACAACAAAGTAAGCTCTTAGACTTAATGCTTTTTAGTTTTATTGTAGTGGCTGCAATTGTCGGAAGTAAAGATCCGAGATACGCTTGTGCTTCTTCATGAATAACATCGAGGGCAGTAACAACAGGTCCCATAACCTAAAAAGTAAAGTATTAACAATATAAACTAAATGTTACAAAAATATCATAGATTGCTGTACAATTTTTCATATACAATATAATTTTACCTTTGCGTACTCCTTCATTAGATTTGTATCTTGGTCATTGAAAGTTGGGATTTTAAATGGGGTCATAACCCTGTGCAGAGTAGGTCTTTGTTTCTTTATTATTCCATTTAGAACAACAATACAATCAAACATAGAATTCCATCTTGTTGTACTTGGAAGAACGAGTCGTCTGCCCAATTCAGAGTAAATACTGTCTGCGGCTACAGTACTGCGGGTTTGCTGATTCCAAAGAGAAAGTGCTTTTGCCATTGCACTTCTATAAGGAGTTTTAAACACAGATATTTGAAGAGCGTCATTTGCATTTTTGCTTGCTATTAGGTTAAATGTATGAGCAGCACATCTCATATGTACTGGCAAGCCATTAAAGTTGTCCACGTTTTCATTAGTTTCATTTCTCTTTCTCAGATCATTAATATTTAGTAAATTTTCCATCAAAATGAACTGAAAGTCATCATCATCAGAACTTGGACTTATTAGATTTGCAAGATCATCATCTGTTTCTGACTCTATTTCAGATGGCAGAGCTGCAAGTGTATCGGGATCTGTGCCAAATTGCACAAATGCTCGTACATAACTATTTCCATTATCTGTTGTAGTCCTTAAAGGAAAAAATATATAATAAACATTGGCCATTTATGCGAAATATTTTTTTTTTCGAAAATATAAAGATTAAAAGTAAACTTTACCAACATTTTTTCATGTATGACGTCCTTTAAGACGTATACAAGCTAATACAGCATGCATTATTGATGATGAATTGTCATGCCCAAATAGCTTTTATTATGAGCAGACCAACAGTCAGCTGTTGTGGCAACCCAAGTTATTTCTTCCAACATACTGAAATAAAAATCATTGGAATTTTTTAGCACGTTTAATTTTGTAAACTTGTACTTACTTACGCAATTAAATTTTTCTTTAGCCGATCGTGCTCATCGATTATGTGATTGTTTCCTTGCTAGGGTTTTACGTCTTGATTAAATTTTGAAATGATTGGCTCTCAACGATATTTAGGGCAATCATATTTGAAACGAAAAAGTTCCCAATGCATTCTTTCACTTTTCCTGGGAGACACTAGTAAATAATTGACATAATCTTTTATACGTGGCCACAGGTTTTCAGCGATTTTTGAGTCCGATTCCATTTTAACACTCAAATGCACCAACAAATCTTAACCGCACGCAGCAAAAGTCCGAACAATAATTAATTAATTAATTACGAACGAGCCAATTATTCTCGAATGTTGACTCGTACACTTGATTAAACATGCTCGCTTTGGTTGAAGCGCGAGCATGATTTAAAATAACCGTTTGTGTTCGTTATGTATTTGACCATTCACACAAAATATGTAGGTAAAATACGTTGTGTTTTAATTTAATTCAAACACCACCCGCACTGTGGCGGATTTTACGAACGATTAGGACGAAAATGGTTAAGTCGCTATTGTTACTAATCAAAATGATATACATATACACATAGCTGGGCACCGTTAAAATAAATGTTAACTCCGTTAATTGTTAGTCCGTTACTTGAAAAGTTAACTTCGTTAATCGTTAATCCGTTAACATTTAAAAAGAGTTTTAGTTTTATTTCGAAATTTAGCAAAAAAAAAAAGGCATTTATACTTGTTACAGACTCTATATTATAGAGTAGGTAATTTATTACAAATTATTCATAAAATTTTAAATGAGAGTTACCTCTTATACACATAAGCATATTAAAGTTTACTGATAGAGAAAATCTCTTTGGGGTTAATATGTCTTATATCCCATGGAAAACATTCTTTCCACTGCAGCAATTGAAGGTATTCCAATATTATATTTAATGAACAAATTTATACAAATCATTCATCAAGAAATACAGCATCTGTGAAGGAATCCTTTGAGTTTTGCTCCAGCCACATTTTGACAAGGTTTTCGGCCTTAGTTTTTACAGACTTGTGGTTCTTTGGAAGGTCTTTTGCTTCTGTAACTGAGGCAAACAAGTCGTTCTTTTTAATGCTCGAGCTACTTAAAGCTTCTTCCACGTTTTCCTTCATTAATTTTTTTTATCTTGTTGACACGACTGCTGTCATATGATTCAAGCCATATTAACCGAAATTTAGGGTGAAAAGCGGAAGCAAGTTGGCACTGTCCGTAGTTCGGAAATGGATCAAACCTCTTTTCTATACCATTTAACAAGGCATTGACGCGAGGTGCACAACAAAGTAAGCTCTTAGACTTAATGCTTTTTAGTTTTATTGTAGTGGCTGCAATTGTCGGAAGTAAAGATCCGAGATACGCTTGTGCTTCTTCATGAATAACATCGAGGGCAGTAACAACAGGTCCCATAACCTAAAAAGTAAAGTATTAACAATATAAACTAAATGTTACAAAAATATCATAGATTGCTGTACAATTTTTCATATACAATATAATTTTACCTTTGCGTACTCCTTCATTAGATTTGTATCTTGGTCATTGAAAGTTGGGATTTTAAATGGGGTCATAACCCTGTGCAGAGTAGGTCTTTGTTTCTTTATTATTCCATTTAGAACAACAATACAATCAAACATAGAATTCCATCTTGTTGTACTTGGAAGAACGAGTCGTCTGCCCAATTCAGAGTAAATACTGTCTGCGGCTACAGTACTGCGGGTTTGCTGATTCCAAAGAGAAAGTGCTTTTGCCATTGCACTTCTATAAGGAGTTTTAAACACAGATATTTGAAGAGCGTCATTTGCATTTTTGCTTGCTATTAGGTTAAATGTATGAGCAGCACATCTCATATGTACTGGCAAGCCATTAAAGTTGTCCACGTTTTCATTAGTTTCATTTCTCTTTCTCAGATCATTAATATTTAGTAAATTTTCCATCAAAATGAACTGAAAGTCATCATCATCAGAACTTGGACTTATTAGATTTGCAAGATCATCATCTGTTTCTGACTCTATTTCAGATGGCAGAGCTGCAAGTGTATCGGGATCTGTGCCAAATTGCACAAATGCTCGTACATAACTATTTCCATTATCTGTTGTAGTCCTTAAAGGAAAAAATATATAATAAACATTGGCCATTTATGCGAAATATTTTTTTTTTCGAAAATATAAAGATTAAAAGTAAACTTTACCAACATTTTTTCATGTATGACGTCCTTTAAGACGTATACAAGCTAATACAGCATGCATTATTGATGATGAATTGTCATGCCCAAATAGCTTTTATTATGAGCAGACCAACAGTCAGCTGTTGTGGCAACCCAAGTTATTTCTTCCAACATACTGAAATAAAAATCATTGGAATTTTTTAGCACGTTTAATTTTGTAAACTTGTACTTACTTACGCAATTAAATTTTTCTTTAGCCGATCGTGCTCATCGATTATGTGATTGTTTCCTTGCTAGGGTTTTACGTCTTGATTAAATTTTGAAATGATTGGCTCTCAACGATATTTAGGGCAATCATATTTGAAACGAAAAAGTTCCCAATGCATTCTTTCACTTTTCCTGGGAGACACTAGTAAATAATTGACATAATCTTTTATACGTGGCCACAGGTTTTCAGCGATTTTTGAGTCCGATTCCATTTTAACACTCAAATGCACCAACAAATCTTAACCGCACGCAGCAAAAGTCCGAACAATAATTAATTAATTAATTACGAACGAGCCAATTATTCTCGAATGTTGACTCGTACACTTGATTAAACATGCTCGCTTTGGTTGAAGCGCGAGCATGATTTAAAATAACCGTTTGTGTTCGTTATGTATTTGACCATTCACACAAAATATGTAGGTAAAATACGTTGTGTTTTAATTTAATTCAAACACCACCCGCACTGTGGCGGATTTTACGAACGATTAACGATTAACGGAAATAAAAATTTTTCCGGAAGTTAACAAGTCCGTTAGCGATTTTCAAAGTTAACTTAAAAGTTAATCAGTTAACTAAATATTAACTTTGTTAATTAACGATTAACGAGTTGCTGCCCAGCTTCGCTTAGGTCTGTCGTTTGCCTGTTAAATTTGCATAACTTCAGCCCTTGTTGTTACTTATTTTAATGGGTTAAAGCTCTAAACATGCACAGAATATTGTGTCCTGCACTTTTCAAGTGGAAGTGACTCTTAGGATTATCAGGGGATGATTTACACCTTAACTTAAAATGTATTACTTCATTAAACTGATGACGTTAATATGTGTCATGTTAAGACTTGTCCTCGCTTTAACACTCTAATTCTAATTAAGGGAAGCCATAAATGATATTTGTACCACCGTCATATTGATATTTGTATCACCATCGGCTGAGCGCTGTACCGTGCTTATCTGGGATATTTGTTCTGCACTGTCTTGCGCACGCGTATACTATTCCGTGGTGTTGCGTACATGCTTGTTCATGTTGACAGCGATATTTTCATCTAGAATCTTAGTCAATTGGCCGCAATGTTGCCGCAATGTTGCCGCAATTTTTAGGGCTGTTTATTTTATCTAATATAAATAACTTTACAATGAACAATTTACAAAAGGCATGCAAACAGTCGCTGCATTTGTATTATAGATAGATTATTGGGACATTTCTACACTTATAACTAACCCAACTTGACCCGCGTATTGTAAAGGTAAAGAAAATTACATACTGAATTTGGTGTCTTGCAGAGATCTTTGTGTTCTTACAAACGAAAGGGTGGATTTATACAGTTGAATAGACTTGGCCATGGATACTCATCAGGTATATGTTAATTGTATATGTCTTACCGGTGAGGCAGATTGGATGGGCTTAGATAACAGCTGTGAGGATCCAAAAGGTATTGCAAAAAAGGCAAACTGGATATAGCATAAAAGGCACGTACGTTGCAAGAATCTTACAGGAGGAACATGCCAATTGATGAATCTACAGGTTATATTCTGCATTGTGTTGCAAAGTATTGCATTCAGTTGATTTTTGAGAATAGAGGCAATCTTCAAATCGCACTATGGATTCCGTAACGAGTCTTTAACAGTGAATGACATCAAAATGATATAACGTACTCCTTCACTATACTACTATATGATATGATATGTATTGAAATAAGTGATCTGATGGGCTATTGGAATATGATACGAAGCACTGTCCGAACATATAATACAGGATTACAGCAGGCGTTTCACAGGACTTAAGAATAGGTGTACTCCAAGCGCTTAGAAACCAATCCATTGAGAAACCATCCAGACACGGTAGTCGTCTACTTGTGGCAAGAGTAGTAACCTCGGTTGTGATCGAGTCAGCACCAATACGAGCGTCGGTGTTCGACGGCAATAAACGCTACCGGTAAATGATTAAAAGTGTAACACTGAGCAGACTAAGTGTATCCTCAGAATTTAGGATCACCTCAGACGACGCAGATCTCCATGTAGGCTGGGATTGCTTGTAGATGTCCCGGATGAAGAAGATACATGCTTGCTGCACGATTCGGAAAGGCACCAATATTTCATAACAAATGATTTTCGATAAGCATTTTACCACATTGAAGAAACAAACCGTAAAAGCAATGATAGCACCGCCGATATTTTGTATAAATGCATTTGTTGTTTTGGGAACTAAAGGTGTGGTTTTTTTATTATAGTTTTAAATTATATTTTGAATTATAAAGCATATAAAATTCACAAACTACTTTGTGTACGTTAAGAAAATATTTATTTATATATATTATCATAAGGTTGGGTTTACTTTTTATGTTTACATCATATTTTTAAAGATTTTTTTGACTTGTGTGTTTATTTATGCTTACTATAAAGCAGACATTGTAGTCCGAGCATCATGTCTCTAAGCTATGTTGTTGTTTTTAAAGAAATTGAAATTCGGTATTAGTGAAAGATTCATTCTAATTATTACTTTGATGGGTACATTAAAGCAGGCTATGCCAGTGAATGTAACAGGGAGATAAAGGCATCTTCTACCACGACTGTATAAAAAACAATTGCCTAGCAGAAATATGAGTAGCCAATTCGTACTGTTGTATAAATGAGTCGATCTCATTAAGTTAACCATCCTCAAATCAAGATTATTTGGGATGAACATTGTACAGACAACATTTTCCTTGATTTTTGGCACACCATTTTTGTACCATGAAAATTTGATAATGACCTAATTTTTATCAAGTTGTAGAAGAAACTATTGACATAGGTCAAACCAAGGAGAAGGCAGCAGTGCTGGCGTTAGTATACATAACTCTCAGCTTAAAGCGATAGTGATTGTTTTGTGAAAATTGTGTAAGCTACATAGGAACATATGTATATTCAAAATACCAAGGCATATCGGATCAAAAAAGTGTTTCAATTTAATTAATGACGCTATAGTTTCAGTTTATTACTTATATTCGTAATGTATCACACACCAAACAGAGTGAGACAAAAAACCTTTTTTTTGTTTCAACTTGTTTCATGATTGCAATAAATTTATTTCAAACAAATTTTTTTATTATCAGACACAATTCGAAACTGAAAAACATTTTTTGTTCTCAATAGCTGTCTAAAGGTAATTTCTGCAAACAAAATTATTTTGTTTTATTTATTTCATTTGTGTTTTTTGTTTTTTTCTGTCTGATCCGGTGTGCCTTCAGGCTATATACATATGTATATATGTATATGTATATTATATGCTATTACGTATCTGTCATGAATACAGAAAAAACATTCTCAACTACAACTACAACTACAACTCTCGCTCCTCTTCCGATTTGATTTTTTGCTTCTTATTTGTTTAGCATAGTGTAACTTTTAAAATTTAATTTTTTTTTTATTTTTTAGACTTACGCTGAGTTTAGTATACGAGTGTAAGGTAATTAAAGCTTTGGTATTAAAAATTGTTACACTATGTTAATAATGTATGTAAATTTTCTCGGTCAGAGTACACATTTTTTAATTTAAACATTGTTCTGTGTTATAAGGGTAAAGAAATATAATAGTTTATATATATTTATTATGTGTTATTATTTGTATTTAACTCATTGAGCTGCTAGTCCTTTATTTATATATATGTGTATAGAAAAATGCTGCTGCCAAAAGAATCTGTGTCTGTACCTGTATCTTTTTAATTTATCTCTATCTGTATCTGCATTTTGATTTGTTATATATTCGTATATCCTGCGATGCTTACGTGCTAAGAATTGACGAAACGATAATATTACTGCTGCTGTTCGTTAAAGACTTAGAGGAGTATCAAATCTAAATCTTGTTTTCTTTCATTCTCTGTACTATTCTTCAGTTAGGCGTATGTACTTTGAATGCTGTTGAATTCATTCGATGTTTATGGTATACTTTGGCTTTTACTTTAATCCAAATGTTTATACATGTCTTCCAGCTGTGGTTTAAAATAACTCTTTAACTGAGGTCTTTTCGACTTGAAAGTGGGCGTCAGAAGTCCGTTTTGTACTGAGAAAGGATCCGGATGCAAATAAATATCCTTGACCTGAATATCAAATATATTGTTGATTAATTTATAAATTATGTATTTACTATATGTGTAATGTTCAGACCTGCTCAAATGACTTAAGCCCACTCTGCTTGCCCCAATTGAGCATATCGTTTATAATCAGTTCCTTTACATTCTTATTATTGCACAGGACGGACAGTGTGCCGCGAACATTGTTCTCCGTGGCCCATTGTTTAAGGACATCGACATCAGGTACAACAACAGCGATGACACAGCTCTGTAAATAGGTCCTTTTATTATTTATTGGTCATCAATAGAGTATTTATATCATGTATATTATTATATTCCATTAACAATATACAAATAGTCGAGTGTTATCGACTACAAGAAGCCCTTGAATAAGTTCTGCCATTAAGAGTGTATCGAGGTATATATGCCTACATGAGAGCTCTGAGATCGACGTGCTTACACAGAAGTATTTGTACTGGTAAAGAAAATACTGTATGGGGTCCAAGATGATTCCTTTCACAGTTTTCAAAATATATAATGTGTGCTTCAAATACAAGTAACAGAAAGATGATAGAATTTCTGACCGCAAAAAGTAAATTTATATGTATCTGATTTGAATGAACACGTCTATCTTAGAGAGCCACCAAATTAGATAAGAATGCTTCTGTATGCAATACACAAGAATTTGCATCTTGTAAATTAGGCAAGCGAAGCTATGGAGGTAATTTTTCCGACTTGACTTCCATGCATGACCTTATCCCATGAACTTCATGTTCTAACAGAAAATGAAAATTAATGGAAAAAAAAGCTATCAATTAAATTTGAATCTTGTGCTGCTGTTGAAAGTCCCTTGGTTTCTCGGTAAAGAGTTAAATATAATACAGCTAGATAAATGTTTTCCGGTTTTCTTGCTGTTGCCTATCTTTTGAACGCCCAATCGGCGAATTGGTTTTTTGCTTTGCTTGATTTAGTTGTGAAAATACTTGAACTTACCTTTAAACTTTCGCCATAGACATAAACTTGATTGACATATTGACTTAATGTATAGATATTCTCAATCTTTTCTGGTACTATGTACTCGCCCTGACTGAGCTTAAAGATATGCTTGCGACGATCAATGATGCGCAGTGTTCCATTCGGCAGCCACATGCCCACATCGCCTGTATGATGCCAGCCCTCGGAATCAATAGCTTCCGCCGTTTTCTCTGGATCCTTATAGTACCTGGATATGACATTAGAAACATTTTTCAGCCTGATGTACCTGGTAACTCACCCATGAAACACATTTGAGCCGCGCACACAAACTTCACCAGTATTCTGATTGGCAAAGTACTCCATTTCGGGAACATCAACGAGCTTAACAGCATTGCAAGAGACAGGCGGACCCACATGATTAGGCACATGATCACCCTGCACTGTTAACGTTATTGCACCCGTGCACTCAGTTTGACCGTATCCTTCTAGGACAAGACAACCCAGTGCACAGCGCATAAAGGTCAATACATTGCCAGCCAAAGGCGCTGAGCCCACGACCATGAGTCGCAAATTACCCCCAAAAGCCTGATGGACCTTCTTGAAGACAAGCTTATCCCAGCAGCCATTCCGACGTAGCACTCCACGTGCAATCTCCTTTTCCTTGGCCTTAAGAGCCATGTTGAACAGTCCACGTTTTAGTCCCGATGCAGCAATATCGTTTTGAATCTTATCATAGACTCGATTTAATAGACGTGGCACCGCAGGCATTACCGTTGGCTTCAGCATCTTTAGATCATTTGTCAGTTCCTTGATGTCACCAGAATAGAAACCAACACAGCCGCCCACATAGTACATGCCGTTCTCACAACAACGCTCAAACATGTGCGCCAGCGGAAGGAACGATATCATCACATCGCCGGCACGTATTCGATGATCTCCCATTTGTAAGATGACAGCACACACCCCAGCCACAACATTGCCATGTGTAAGCATTACACCCTTGGGATTGCCGGTGGTGCCCGACGTATAGCATACAGTGCAAAGGTCTTCAGATTTTGGTGGCACTTCGGGATGGTTACCCTTGGCGCCAAGTTTTTCCACATCAATGAAGGAAAATATCTGAACCCCACGACTGCGAGCACGCTCCAGTGTTGTCTGGCGTATGGGCTTTATCGACACTATTATCTTCAAGCTACGCGGTGCTTTTTCCAGCAACATTGATACCTTACTATCATCCTCAACGATAATAATGGACATTTCCGTCTGACGTATAATAAAAGCACAGGCATCTGGACCGAGTGTATCGTAAAGTGGCACCACAACAAGCGAGAACGAATAACAAGCCTGCTCGTACAATATCCACTCAGGGCGATTCTGGGAGTAGATGCCAATCAGCTGTTTGGGTCTTGCTCCCAATGCCAACATTCCTGAGCCAAAGTTCTTGGCACGCAGCAACGCCTCATCATAGTTTATCCACTATAAGACAAACAAAGTATTTAATTCTAGTATGGTGCCATTGCCAATTCATTAATTTAGTTACGCATCGCACTCACCTGATAGGGTGATGTCAGGGTCTCTCGCCAACCCAGGCAAGGACCGTTGTTGGAGGCGTAGGCACCTTCGCGAAACGTCTGGTACAGCGTTCGCACATTTTCTGTGATGTAGGAAACAAATTTACCGTTCTTGGACTCCTTGTAGAATTTAGAGACATGTATTTGTTCTGGACCCTACAAAGTTTTTATACACAGAAGAGAAATCGTGTACATGTAAAATGAGTTGATTTTTTTTTTTTGAATTATTAAGTAGATGTTAATGTACAAGTATCGAATTCCATCTAAAATAAAACGTTCGTACTGTTATATTTTACTAGTCAAATGTTTATCTGACTAATTTCCTAGATTATGTTATAAATTTTGGTTATGATATAGAGACACAAAGAATCTCATGTTTGGGAGAATGGCTAAAGACCGTATTAAAAGTGGGGGCAGCGAATTATGTTGTTGCAATTATTGGGGAAAATATTAACCTTCAATGACCAATAAATCACAAAATAATTAAAATATTTACAATTTTAAAAAACATTAATAAAACCAATTAATATATTGTACAATAATATAGAACACAATCTGCCAGTACTCTATGAAATTCTAAAGCTATTATATCGTGGCTATCTCTTTCGGTTCAAAAGAGTTTCCCAAGAAGCCACTACCAACATATGTACATAATATTATTACATACAAAATAGTTTGCGGATATTCGAGGAAGGTGCGCTTGAAATTTAGCACCGTAGATTTATGATAAAAACTGGAATGCACATTCCACTATTGACTTGAAAATTACATGAGCCCGGGAGATATTGTCTTGAAACTTGCGCATTTTCTTTAATAATTGTACGAAATCTCATTAAAAAAAAAATCACAAACTATAATTCTTGCAATATTTATAGTGTCTAACGTATTTTTTTGTCCAAGTGAATTTTTTAACTTGGCCAGATATGCCACAACATTTTCCACGAACAAACTTATTTGAATTCTTTAATTTTTGAATATCGTTTTGGACAAAAACTAATTAATATACATTTGGTATACCAAAAGAAATGGGCTTGATGTTTTTTGTTTATACGATGAATAATATTAACCCATTTTGCAACGATTTTATTATTAAAAGAAAGGCTGTTTTCGTTTATAGTATCGATATCTGTGAAAAGTCTGGACCATGAAAATGGTATGAAAATGATTTAGAAAACTGCCCCAAGTACTGACGCATGGTTGGAATTTATGGCTTAGCATAAGAGTCTGCTTGCTGTGTGTTATAGCCCTTTGCTGTTGGGAATGCGTAAATGGGGTATTCATATACGATACACATGAATACGTCCCAAGGCATCTCCTATATATGTTATTTTGCTTTTTCAATTAGTTTTTATATTTGACTGTATGTGTGTATTGCTTCCGAACATTATCTATTTAAGTAAATATTTACGAAATTCAGTGTGTAAGTTTATGTATTTCGAATTGTGTGAGTAGCTTATTTCAATTAAACGATATATGAAAATCTCAATGGCACTATTTTCAACCAGTAGGAATCGAGTGTACCGACTACGAAGAACCCTTAACTCATAGCTCAGTGTGTTTTTTATTATCTTTGATCTGAATAAATTTAGAGCATAAATCAAGAACATTTTTTTTCCAGAATCAGTCTGCAGTAATGACCACGCATAATCTATTTTTTTAATAGAACAAGCTGAGTGGATAAATCAAGAGTGATTTAATAAATTGAGCTGTCAAGCAATAAAAGCTACTGGTTGAATATTGAGTGCGGAAGGGTAATTCCAAAATTTGAAGCAAACCTGATCTGCGGCTCTAGTTTTTATAGCCTCTAAAATTTACGAGTTTATGCGCACGGACAGATGTTCAGTCAGACATAGCTGTATAGACTCTGATATGGATGGTTAAGAATATTTATACTTTTTGGGATCGGACATTTACACAATGGATTAACACAAATCCATTAGCATGTTATACCGATTTTTATGGGATAAGAGCCTAAAAGTATACACTATCTTTGACAAATCTTATTGCTTCTGAAATATAATTCATATACAATATATTCTTTGAAATACAACAAAAAAAAATATATAACAAACAAAATGCTTGTTGCAACAAAACTAATTAATAACTACCGAATAGAAAACACAGTTTACGTAAAGTTAAATACTTTATCGTAAGGGTAAAACGCACCTAACTTCAGATCAGTGAAAAAGCAATATATTGTCAAAAAATAAAGGTGAACAGCACTTGAATCAAGAAACAGTACAACAAAGATATTAATTTACTGGCCAAGTGTCAAAAGTCTATAAGCAAATTGAACCATTAATACCATAATGCATTCAAATTACTGATTTCTTTTAATAAGGAATCCTTTTGTATCAATAGAGACAACATACAAGTTCCTCTAAAAATAGAGAAAAACTGATGAATAAAACTAAAAGTTTAAGTTTTTCGATATCATTTTAAATATAACCATTCAAAATTTCATATCACATCTGCATGAAATTAGCAACTCTATATGTGAGCCACTGTATATGGGAGCCACTGTATATGTGAGCCAATGTATTTGTGACCCACTGTATATGTGAACGACTGTATATGAACACTCGACGTAAGCATTCATTAATGTGCTACTGTCAATGTATTGGAAAATTATGCTTGCAATAAAAAATTGTATTTTAAAAATGGATTTGTTTAGATTGAAAATGATATTTATGACGCATAGAAGAATCAAAAAGAAATGAAAAAAAAAAAATTAAACTGAAGGCTGTGTACCCCTTGGTACCATGCCTACCCTGTGTTGTGTATCTTGTAGAGGATCATATTTAAGCTGGCAGAAAAAAGTAAATGTAAAAAGAAGGAAAACAAAAATCAAAAAAATATGCAAAATAAAATTCTGATTAGTTTATCGCAAATTTTCAGTAAAGCAAGGTTAGGTTTGATATTTGGGGATACGACTATGGAATTTAATCTGGGATTTTGTACTTCTTGCATTTTGATTTTACCTTAAGAACATCACTCTGACTATTAAGTTCAATAGGCACACGTACGTTAGTGATTTGCCCGCAACAAGACATGTTTAGTTTAAATGTTTTGCACTTTAATTCACGAATTTGTTGATTCCTTGACGTTTTTGTGCGTATTTGGGTCTATAAAATTTGTCCTTTTCAAAATCATGAAGTCCAGTCGTTTCTTTTAATATGCATATTTTGTTTTATAAAAGATGCAAGGCGAATTAATTTTTATAATTATTTTTCATAGAGTTACTCTTTCGGTCTTCATCCTTAATTATGACGGAAATTGTTACCTTCATATTTTTTATTTTTACATTTTTAGTTACGTATTATTTTATTTTTCTAAAGTAAAACACATTTCATTCCTGCGTTTCGTTTGTTTTTTGCCGCATTTTTGTGAACGTTTTGGTAAGTAAATCTCATCAAGTGGATATTAATAATTAGCGCGAAAAAGAATCCGATTTTATATTGTTTATAAATTTATTCAATGCTGGCTGTTGTAGCCACTGTTTAAACTCCCGTTGACTACCCCAACCAACCCTCCTGCCCCGTCTCATTCCCAATCACAACGGCAGAGATTTGTTGGCCTGCCCCAAATGTTTAAAAATAGTCTTTGCTGATCTTTTGTTATCTACAGCCGAGTGGACGCAAACTATACAAAACAAAAACAAGTAATAATGCCGTAGTCGAAAGTACCCGACTATGACAAGCCCTTATTCCATGTTCGTACATGTTTCATACACAAACATTTTCCTACACTATACTAAATTATTCAAGGGAATTCCTAAAGTTGAAGCAAAATTGGTTTGCCTCTGCTTTTCAAGACTCCCAAGCTCTAGACGAACATGGCTTTGTCGGCTCGACTATTGATCCTGATCACGAATATATATACTTTGTAGGGTCAGAGATGTTTCCTTTTGCCTGTTAAATATATTTGCGAGTTTACCCGTCTTCCAGAAGCCCAGGTGGTATATAATCAATCATATATGTATATACACCTTTGCATCCACACATCACAAGCTTGTCTCGCGTTAAATTGTTTAAAAATCGAACGTCATGAGATTTACAGCATGTGAGGGCATATCCTTTCTGGGTTGAGGGGCTCTCGTAGTCGGGTACACTCTACTACAGCATTTTTACTTGTTGGAATTGTTTTTGTTACTGCAATTATTTGAGTTTTCGAAAAACATATAAAATCTGCAAGCTATATGTATGTTATATGTGATGAGACATACAAAATGGATATTTACGAATTAGGGGTTCAGGCCTAAAAACTTGATAGTGTACCATAAAAGAAATATAATTATAAAGGAATAAAACTTAATTTTTGAATGAATGAATAAAACAAAGCAAATTTAACAATATGCCTAAACATTTAATGCTGATTATATACGCGATTCTACCTATAAATATATAATAGAATTATATGGTAAACTTGTGCATATAAAAGAAAGAGACAAATTTGGCCAAATTATATTTGTATATTTATATGAGTATATTCTTGATCAGTTTCAATGTCTGGTATTGTCAATTTTATTTACTCTTATCGATAAAAACGAATTACAGCCTCAATTATTCTTATTTATTTATTTTATTTATAACTTTGACCCATTCAAAATGGACTCTGCTACTTAAATTGTATTTTTGTAGGGTTCTATGAACCTTTGTTGTAATCAATATTACACACACACACACCCTTTTCACCCTTGCCAAAGCAAAGCGATAAAAACAATATGCAAACACTTTAGATTTTGGCCTGCACGCTTATATGACCTTTCGTGTTGAAATTGTGGTAATAATTTTATAACACTCGCAGAATTAGCATATTCAGATATTGAACGAACAATTTATTTCAATGCAGCGCATGGATCGTAGACAATAGCGTCGCACAGAAGTGTTTGTAGTATGGTTAATTGTGTTTGAGTTCGCTTTGAGTTGTGTGATGAGTAGGGTATCCCGTAGTCAAACAAACTTGAGTACTGGATCATTCTTACTTTCTCACTGTAACGTTTCTCGCTGTTGACACAAATATGAAAACTCGTCACATAATAAACACCGAAGTAAAAAAAATACACGATGCGAAACGGAGGAAAGTAGTAGCAGGATGTGTACTTGCGTATGCGATTGAATATGAGTGTGTTTAAAATGATCGGAAGTGACATCACAGCTGAAAAAGATGGAACCTCGTACCCTCGAACACCCTTGAATGGAGAATTCTTATTTCTTATTTCTTATATATATTTGTCTTATTTTTTTTGGTTTGCTTTCATTTAGAATATTAATAAGTTTTCCTATATGTGAATGGGCCAGGCAGTGGACGTGGACGTTTTAGTAATATATAGCTCATATGAACTTGAACTTGAGCACCGAGCTTACATGCCCAGCATATAATGACGACAACGGCACTTTGACATTTTGACATATGAGTATTCAAGTGATAAATACATTTGTTAATTCAATTTTAGTTTTTTTTTTTGGTCGTGCTTTACGTAATGATCAAACGATCGTATTTTTGTCAATCGGTTGCAAACTTTTACGCGATTCGCTTGGTGATTTTTTCACAATATTTAGTATATTTAAAAAAAAAAGTAAATAAATAATTAAAACGCGACCTATACATTATATTATATATATATATATATATATAAATATATATATTTATACATATATATATATATATATATATATAAATTAATGTATACATATTTATGTATTCCAATATATATTTATATTTATATTTATATATACATATATATATATATATATATATATATATATATATATATTTATATATAAATTTATATCAAATTTTCATTTTGTTGTTAGTAAACGAATCATTTATCTGTTTTTTTTTAGAACACACGAAATTGGCAGATCTCAACGACACAACGCTTAAATTCGAACTGAATAGATAAATGCGTGGCTAAAAATGATTTTGGCAGAACATTTTGATCTTCTTCAGTCTTACTGAGAGAACGGGAACGGGTGAGAAAACTGTCGAGTCGGTCGATATCGGTTAATGTGGTTTGGGAGCATATGAGAATGATGCCTCAAACGTATATGAACCGCTTGCCTAGGAATTTTATATATTTTTTTATATTAAATTGTTCTTCATACAGTTGTGGTTTTAGATACGAATGCACACACTCATACATTCAAATACACTCTCATACATTCACATACATTCACACACAGCACATGCATTCTCAATCATTCACATACGCACTTTTACACACATTTTAATACATTTACATACATTCACACATATTCATAGACATTCACGCACATTCACAAACTTTCACACACATTCACACATATTCACACAGCCCATGGGGTGGCAGGCCAAGAATACCAAGAATACAAGAATACCTCAGCTGTCCCGGCGTGTCGTAAAAGGCGACTAAAGAGGCTCCGGAGGTCCACGCGAAGAAGAAACCTCGGACGGGTAGGCCGACCCGTTAATGTGGGTGTGCCCCCTGGCAGTAGGGAGAAAATCCTTTGTCGATATACAGCGACCGCAATGTTGGAGAGGTTGCAAGCTTGGCATCTTCAACATCTTATGCTACAAGCCAGAAGAGCGCCGATTTCCCCAGTCCACCGATGACGAAGAAAACTGGAGTGAAGACACCACCAGGCTCACCACGCCCCTTGGATTTATCTCCAGTTTAGCAACAGGAGGACCTCCCTAGCATTCTGCAGATGATGAATAGTGGGATTAATCAATTGCTTGCAGCATTCCAGACGCAGTGTCATGTAACCAGGGAACCGAAGGCCGGTATGGCTGAGTTGGCCTCGCTCAACCGTAGAGCGTTGGAGCTTCAAAAAATCACCACAACAGAGGCACCTTCAAAGAGCATACTCGTAGGTACGCCAGCTAGAACTCAAGCGAAGGTAAGAAAAGCAGGTCCAAAGAAAGCGGTAGCCCAAAGCCGCAACTTCAGAGCCTACATACAAAGTGGTCGATGGTCGAGCGCATGGAGAAAAGTGAAGACCAAGCACCTACGCAGGACACCAGAGGCGATTATCGTACAAATTACGAAATAATGTGAAAAATTTAAGAAGGACACAGAATGGGGAGCTGCTGCTTGAAATTGATGGCAAAGCCTCCAGTAGCGTAGCCACTTTCAAAGAGAAGGTTGAAAAATCTCTCGACGATTTGGCAACTGTACGAACAGGTGCAAAAAGGACAGCCCTTAAATGCTGTGGGATGGACGAATCCACGACAGCAGAGGACCTTTTCCAAAGCCTGACCGGGACATAGCGATCAACCCATCAGATGTGCGAAGTCTGCAAAGGATGCGGGATGATAACCAGATAGCCCCCGTGATGCTTTCTGTAAGCGATGCTATCACTCAAGTTGCGTTTTATGACTGTGGGTTGGTCACGGTGCCGCATTACACAAGATGTGTGATCAATGAGGTGTTTCAGGTGCCAACTGCTACCAACTGCTTCCAGAGCTAAGCAATTTGATATCGGGCAAGCATAAGGAACTGGACTATCACCTGACCCAGTTCCTTACCGAGCATGGCTGCTTTATTGGGTATCTCTCAAGATTCCGCCATGTCGACACACAGCAGTGTATATATTGCATTTACGAAGTGGGGTCGGCGGGACATGTTCTCCTCCACTGTACCAGATTTACAGAGGAAAAAGAGGTACTAGAGAGAGAGTTTGGTTCCCCACTTAGGCTTAAAAAGCTTTTAGGGGCCATGATCGCAGACCAAAGGTTGGTGGCGATGCCAGGCCACTATTGTATATGATTACTAATAAAACGCGTGCGAGCCGATGAGACGAGAGACATAGCTAATATACCATAGATAATTAACCTACAGGTACGCCCGTGTGGTGGAGGGGAAAGAATAGAACCCCAGTTAACTCGACTTGTCGTAGAAGGAACCTAAGGAGTACTCCGAAGTCACGTGCGGTGCATGAAGAAGAACGAGTGCATCGGAGCACCTCATCCTGATCACCGAAGTATTTCCTTAATTGACAGTCCCGGTGAGCTTAAATCAAGGACAGAAGAGAATACGGCGATTTTTACTGCTTAGGCTAGACTCTGGAGGGTCTAGAGTCGCAACTTTTTGAAGATTTTCAGGCCGGGCTGCAATACCGGAAAAAAAGACACATACACATTCACATACATTCACACACATTTACATTCATTCTCACAAAGTCACACAAATTCATACACATTCATCCACATTAAGACACATTCACATACAGTTTTGTTGTAGATTTCGAATTTCCTCTCCGCACCCACGCAAAATGAAAAAACGCTTTATAATCTCAACTGACAGCTTTGATTATTGGCACACAATAATATTGATACAATAAACACCGAAGCTTTTCATGAATAAAGAATAAAGATATGGGGATCTTGTAGAACTGCAAGCATAATTGGAAAAACAATGGGGAAGTAACGTACACATCGACCTTTAATCAAACCTAATTTATTTTTGAAGCTCTTGACCCGTTTACATCGGTTGTTTGTTTTGTTTTTCGTATATATCCAATTTGTTTACTTATAGAAAACTAAACAACGAATTCTTTGACATAGGCCAAAAGTTAACATATGTCAGCAGTGTCAATAGATGCATATTCCAAATGTTTATAACTACAATATTTAAATGGATCGAACTGCAATGGAATTAGCGCCAATTGAGCTACAGTTGAATAAATTGGATAAATGATAATGATATTTAAATTATGTTTTGCAACTAGAGTGCGTTTTTCAACGATTGTCTTATAAAGTTTATTGTTTAAAAAAATAGTTTTAAATTAAGAAAACAAAGACTGTTACTATAAAATTGCAATATAGTAATAAATAAATAAACAATATAAATATATTGTGATCTAGAAAGTGTTTTGCTAAAAAATTACCCAGCACCCCAGTAAATGCCACGTCATTGCAAAATTAATAAAGTAATCAAGAGCTAAGACAGCTCAAAGAGAGAAATCTATATGAAAACAAGAAAGACTACTGTGTTCTACTGTATCCGACTACCAAAAGTCCTTAACCCAGTTGCGATATGCCCTCCTTAATACTATTTTTGCGAACTGCGCACTCATAGGTATACACACTCGCACATTACAAGCAAGCCAATTCTTCCGATTGTGCGATTTTTTCTATGACACCGCTGTCAGAATATCAGTGCACCATCATGTAGAAATGACTTTGGTTTTTATAATTTGTAGTTAGCTACATACGTAAGTGGCAAAGAATTATAACTATCGGTAATAAAAAAATGTTCTTCAAAATTATTTTTTTTTTTACTTGGAAGGGTGCGAGATCGAAATTGTTAAATTTGAAATAAACTTATTCTGCTTATGGTTATTATTGACTTATCTATCTGCTGATCAACAAAATATACACTGTATGGGCTCGGAGATGCTTCCTTCTGCCTGTTACATACAGTTTTATAAATTTCTCAGTTATTTAAGCATCTATAAAGCAATTGACTTCCGTATATAACAGAATAAAGAAAATAAAACACTATCACACACCTTATGTGAGATATGTGGAAATAAAGAGTATATAACTATAGTAGTTTTATACTCTTTTGTGAAAGTCAACAGCTGCTTCTGTTTTACTAAGTTCGCTGATCAACAAAATATACACTGTATGGGCTCGGAGATGCTTCCTTCTGCCTGTTACATACAGTTTTATAAATTTCTCAGTTATTTAAGCATCTATAAAGCAATTGACTTCCGTATATAACAGAATAAAGAAAATAAAACACTATCACACACCTTATGTGAGATATGTGGAAATAAAGAGTTTATAACTATAGTAGTTTTATACTCTTTTGTGAAAGTCAACAGCTGCTTCTGTTTTACTAAGTTCGCAAAATAGTCTAATTAAAATATATATATCCAATATAACTTACCTCTAACAGAGGGGATTGTTTATCCAGAGGCACTAATGGTTTTTCTGGTATTGGTCGCGTGACAAAGTAGTAGGCAATACTGGCAGCCAAACTGGTCAAAGTCAGTGTGCCCAATGCTCCGCCAAAATAATGAAGATATCCATCGACTTCGTCCCCTAAAACAGATACAGTTATAATTATCTAATATTAAATGCGCTTTACAAAAAAAAACACATGCTTTTAATATTATATAATATATAGTAAAACTAGATTAAAACTTTACATATGGTTGAGTACGGAATATTTTTTTTTAATATTTTTATGCCAAAAACAAATAAGAGAACATTTTTCAATCATGTGTATCTAAGTACGCGATACCCTTAACCTAAATTTTAAAAACTTAAAAAAAAAATGCATACGCTCACACATGTTACAAGGAATTCTATGAAATCCCACTGCAAACTTCTCAAGGGTTTATTATGGATCTAAAAACTTTTAAATTTATCGGACAGACAATAAACCAACATATTCAATTTGCAACAAACTTGATCTGTATTGGTAAGCCAGAACCAGAACATACCAAATTTGGCGGCTCCAGGTATAGACGAACAGACGGTCAGACAAACATTCCTCGTGCATACTTTTGCACAAATCTAATAGCCCCTTTTACGCATTTTGGGTCTAATAATGGGTTAAGGGTCTAAGAAGTAGCATTGTAAATATCAGAATATTGCTTAAGTGTTTTATTCCTCAGTGTGTGTTTGTATGTGTGTATGTATGCGGATATAAGTACGACTATCTGTTGAGTACATTCCATATCAGCTGTGGACTTAGGGTGTCTCGAAGCGCATTCTACATAAGCGTAATGTCACTTGGTTAAGTTTTAAATATACTTACAGAAGTATGAAAAATTGCTGACTATAAGGTGATTGATGTAGGCTATAACCGACTTTTCTGGCGTCATTGTAGATTTTGATCCTTGTTCTTTGTTAACTGTTTTATAAGTGTATATTTAGTTCTTGGATACCTGAGTGAACGTTACGAGTTGGGCTTCCCCTAACTTTGCCTGCAATGACAACGAAATTATAAATCAATATAGTGTGTATTCGTCAGCTAATATATATATATGTATATATATTTGAGCTTCAATTTAAATAGAAGGGCATCAGATAAACATAATAAGCCAATTTGCCGCCTAATTAGGTACTTATCAATAGATAATAGCTGTTTGCTCAATAAGATTCAACAACAAAAATGCGTTCAATTCAGTTAGCTTTAGACGAGTTTGCTTAGCTACAAGATACCCTAAGTTTACCAAAAACTCACAGTATATTTTAACTTAGCTCAGCACATTTACGCCATGGGATAGTTAACCACCCTGGTATCTGGGTATCTTTGACTTTTGCAGTTCAGTTGTCATCGAAAAGCAGACGCATAGAATTCTAACAGGTGTCTGCTCCAGACGCTATACCAAGTACAAGGTACCAAAGCCTTGAAGCATTAATATCAGATCATTATGTAGAAATTTGCATAAATGCTTATAGAAACTATTTTAGACAGAATGGAAGCTACAGCACCTTATCCTCGTACCACACCCGACGGACAGAGTTAGTTTAACTAAGGTATTGAATCTAAGTAGGAAAATATGTGTTCAGATATTCGGGGAGTTAGTGTGAAGTATGGGGAAAGCATTAATGTTGATAAAAGCTTCAGGACAGAGTTCAGTTTTATTAATAAACAAGCTTATCTTTATACAATTATATTGCTCCTGTCTGTGTGTTTATAAATGTTTTTCTTTGTGCATTTTATTTCAAATAAACATAACGGAGGTTATATGGGACGAATGTTATAGCTGATAACAGTCAGGCAGACAGACAGAAACAGACAGACAGAAGCAGACAGAAACAGACAGAAACAGACAGACAGACACAATATGTATATGTATATGTATATGTATATGTATATGTATATGTATATGTATATGTATATGTATATGTATATGTATATGTATATGTATATGTATATGTATATGTATATGTATATGTATATGTATATGTATATGTATATGTATATGTATATGTATATGTATATGTATATGTATATGTATATGTATATGTATATGTATATGTATATGTATATGTATATGTATATGTATATGTATATGTATATGTATATGTATATGTATATGTATATGTATATGTATATGTATATGTATATGTATATGTATATGTATATGTATATGTATATGTATATGTATATGTATATGTATATGTATATGTATATGTATATGTATATGTATATGTATATGTATATGTATATGTATATGTATATGTATATGTATATGTATATGTATATGTATATGTATATGTATATGTATATGTATATGTATATGTATATGTATATGTATATGTATATGTATATGTATATGTATATGTATATGTATATGTATATGTATATGTATATGTATATGTATATGTATATGTATATGTATATGTATATGTATATACAGTTATTGTATAAATAATAAATCAATAATTATAAAAATCAATCTATTGAATCAATCTATTAATCAATATAAATCGATCATAAAAACAACAAAGGTTTTCAAGAACAATGCATGGAATTTGTGTGAGTGTGTGGGTAGACGTGGATCAAGGATATCGTATAATCTAGTCTTACTTGTTTGACGTGTCGTTATTATTGTTGATTAAGGTAATAACTTACCTAACAAGGTATAGAGGGGCAAACAGTATTACATCAATAGCCTATAGAATACACAGATATAATATATTTTCTGTATAAAAAATTCTATTCGTTCATTAATATTAATAAAAAAACTGCATTTATGTAAATTCAAATAGACGAGTTGTTAAGCAGGTGTCATGAATTTCCTCAGCTTACGAGTAGCCGGGTAATACGCTTATGCCCATTTCCGGGAATATATCAAAATAAACACGTTATTAGAAATCCAGTTTCAAATTATAGTACATACAATCATTACATAGCTGAGAAATATAATATTTTTTAAATAATTAAGTATATGTTGTCTTGCAAATTCATGTTCATAAAACATGGCAGTAAATGGGCTACTAGTCATATAACTTATAAGGCTGCAGTTGCGGATGCGGGTCTTCTTTTAATTAGTTATTACTTTGAAACAAAAGATCTTGACTGTCCAGGCATTCGAGTACGCTGATCCGACATAATAATTTTAAAACTTTTTTGACTGACTACCCCTTCTTGTGTCACTGAAGCAAACAGCGTACCAAGAAGCTCTGACTTTTCCAAATACTAAAATAGAATTGATAAGTGTACATTTATGTACATTTCTACATACTTATAGAGATATATACTTGTGCAAACTTACAGATAAGATGGTCACTTGACAGAGTATATCAGTCTTTTGGATGGAACTGGAGCTGGAACTTTGCACCCTACATACTTTGCAGCTAACGACTAAAATCCAAAGGACCAGACGTTGCTGTTATGACTTTTAAAATTATGCAATGCCTTTACTAAATGGCTCTTATTTTGCCGGGTTAAATGGGTGTATAGTAGTTATCCAACAATGCAACTCTAAAACAAACTACTCAAATAAGAGCCTTGGGCTCATTCCAATCTTTGATGTTATGATTGTTTTATTTTTGTAAGTCAAACGCATTTAAGTGTGGCAACATTGATTTTTCACTAAGCAGATGCACTCAAAAAAAAAAACTTACCCCGATTGAAACTGTAAGGTTGCTTAATGCTGCATTTTATAGTATTATATGGCAGGGTTCATAATTTGACATGACAGTTTAAAACAAATATCCGTAAATAAATTATAAGAAAATCAATGAAATTAATGATTAACACAGACCCGGCGGACGTTTTGGACAAGGAGAAGCGGAAACTAGCAATACAGAACTAGAGAAACCAGAGAATACAAACCGAAAACGCTGCTTTACGTTTCCAGCGACTAAACAGAACTGAACTCAACTTAGCAGAACAGAACGCAGAGCCACAAAGCAAACACGAGAAGCCTACCGAAGAACAATCCGAGTCCAAGCCAAGCCGTCCAGACAAAAAGTTACTTGAGCTTAAATGGCCAACAAAACTTTGGAGCATGCGTGCATCGACATACAGTAGAACTCTTTGACTCGTTTTATACAAAATGTAAATAGCAGATCATATATAAATATAAAAAAATTAAGTGGAAACCTTTTGAGGTTAAGTTCTAGTAATATGGCTGCTCCTCCTACTTTAAATTTATTAGGAGAAATTTGGTTATTAAATAGAATTGTTTCTTGATCTTGAGTTTCTATAATTATATTATCTATATTATATTATCATTCTTTAGCTTTGTGCAAGTGTATGTAATACACAAATGGTTTATAAAGTACAATATATATATTATTGATCAGCTGTTCGTTTGAGGATACAATCGTAGAATAAAAGGGAGACTAAATGTACACTCAACCATACACAGATTAGGCTTATATAGCATGATTAATAATGATGTGAACAATGACAATGTTTTTAAATTTCTCAACATATTTCCATATCAACATAACTTAGTTAATTTGCCTTTTCATTCTTAAAGGCTCCACAGTGCGATGACAAAATCGACAGTGAGTACAACGAAAGGTTGAATACTGTACTCTGCTACGAGAGAGAGAGAGAGAGAACGAAAGAGAAAGAGAGAAAACAGCAATGAGAGAACTGGATTTTTTGAGAGCCACAACAGTCATAACAAACTCTCTTTAACTGCCTGAAAACCAGTAAAAAGGCAAAACACGCGACACGTGCACCGCCAGGTTGCTGCAAGAATTGGGAGTATTGGAAGAATACTCGGGGTCATTCAAAAATATATAGAATGAGGGGAGGCCAGTGTATGGCGTGGGAACATTGCGTGTCTGTGTGTGCATTATGCCTGCAGAGTTGCCTTCGCCGCCTACGAATACTATATTTGCCTTGAGGGCGGTGTGTGTCAAGTGCAAAAACCGTTGCTCAGGGGTGGTTGCCGTCTGGTTGGCTCGGTTAGCTGCTATTCGTGACGCATTTGCTCCTGCAGTGGGCATCTGTAGGCGAGGGCTGGTCAATCATTAATGTAGTAAATAAATAAATATATTCTTTCGATATAAATAAAAAACAAAAGAATGTTTTTTTTTTTAATTGAAAAATGATTTCTTTTACATGCATCTATTTATACTCAAATTGTTCTGCGTAAGAAATTTTGTCGACGGCTTAAAAATTGATTTTGGAAAATAAAGAAAATTCAAATTGGCTTCGGTATATAACTGATTTTCAAAATACAGTGAAATAAAACATTTTCATATTTTTGATATTATACGCATACCATTTTATATCATTATATAATAATAAACGTTAACCAAATTCATCACTTCTCGTTCTTTTCTATGCAAATACTCATGTTCGATAAGTACATTTAATTTATTGCGCTAACAAATAAAGCAGCCCTCGAGAAGGCTACAGTATTATCAATACATGTGTCCTTTTTGACAGCTGTTGGTTCTTGGCAACGTTTCACGGTGGCCTGATTTTGAGCTAGCTTGGATTACTTTTAAATTCAAAAGGGCCCAAACTGCAATTACCAGAAATATTCACATATACTGTGCGTATCTGCCGAATCAAAGCTGGGCCACGTAAGCAAACATACCCCTAATACATGAAAAGTATTATTATTATTATCTCCGGAATTTAGATTACTAATAACTAACAAGTCTCCAAATTGACAGGAGTATTGACACAAAGAAATAGATCAAAAAATTACCACCACTCTTACAAACAGAAGTTATTTTTATTGTATTAATTGAATACACTCTGTGTACAATTTATTATGCTCTTTACGAAAATAAAATGAATAATAACAGACTCTTAAAGTTGTGCAAAAGTATGTAACATTCAGAAAAAAATTTGATCCATTTTTCCTGAAGAGGGTCATCGATTATCCACTCGTATAGTCCTATATTTCTATAACCATGTACTTGTCTGGTACTTATCCCCGTTAAAGCCCATTTAATTTAATGCATCACAGGCAGAAGTAAATAAAGAAAACATATTTAAAAAAAATAAAAGAAATTGATCCACAGCTTCGACTTTCGGCACTCGTATTTCGATATACTCTTGATGACAGCTGCAAAGCTTAAAAAGATCGTACAATGCTGCGTTGAGTCACTGCAGTACATAACTGCTTGTAGTATGAGAATATGTGTATGCCTGCTAAGTCCAATTATACTATCTTTAACGCTGTTTTAAGCCATGAGTTAAGTGTATCTTGAAGTCGGGCACAGTTGACGTGAAAATTATATTTTGTTTAATTAAGCAACTAACAGCTAATTAACATGTAGCATACAGTTAGGCTGTATGTATGGCTTGTGTTAAGCACATTTCGAGTTGTCACTTTTACAGGAATAACTTCTACTCCAGCTATTATAACTCTTGGCCAATAGCCTGACAGCAGTACGTACTCGGCGCAGACTAAACAGGCGCCAGTCAAGAGACCTACTGCACCTCCAGAGTATGAGGACCTAGTAATAGAAGTAATAGAAAACAATCTAATATTTAGGAATAAGCTTAATAATAAGCCGGCGCGCCGCTTTCGGGCTGGATTAACAAAACACAAGGTATAAAAGGGGTGCTGCCCGTATGCCAAAAAAATTAAATCTTGTACACCTAGTAACAACTGTAACCGGTACCGAATCCTTAAAAGACCGCGAGCAGGCGAAATTTCACTCCAGGCCTTTTCGGGTAATATTGCACTTTTAGCAGCTAATGACTTACCTAAGAATAAAGAATATTTGGCCATGTTTATTCTTGTTGCTTAAAAACCTTTTATAATTATTAAACAAATATAAACAATGGTTTAAAATTCACACAACTTATTTATTTAACAGTTGTAACTGATTAGGCATACGATCAATAAAGTTGAAAATGCTCAATGTATAAAAAATTTTTGTTTGAAATAAGAATTTGTGTTAGCTTTAATTTAAAAGACTGATTCCATTTCAACGAAATGTAAGAAAGGCTCCAGTAATAAATATTTATATATATATATAAAATATAAAATATATAATATATAATATATAATATATAATATATAATATATAATATATAATATATAATATATAATATATAATATATAATATATAATATATAATATATAATATATAATATATATATATATATATAATATATAATATATATAATATATATATATATATAATATATAATATATATATAATATATATATATATATATATATATATATATATATATAAAAAATAAATTTATTTAAATACGTACAAGCTTTGCCTTGTAAAAGTTCAGCTGTGTTACCGCGGCCGACAATCCCATCATCATTAATTAATTCTTCTGTTTAATATTAGATAATTTATGAAATTAAATTATGACTATAGTACTTCAACGACATAAACTTATTCCAAAAATGTGTTGTGCCTTTAAAAATAAGTTTTTCTTTTTTTTTTTAAATTTAAAAATGAAGAATCTACATACCAACTTTTGTGTCCCAAGCTCTGAAATTGACTCGTTTATAGAAAGCAAGGGCGGACGGACTATTGATGCTAATCAAGATTATATATTTTATCGAACATGCTGTTATATACTTGTCAGGGGCATAACAAAGCTATAAGATAATCTGTTTTGCGTATTCGAAGGAAGAAGCACGAAACGAAATACATGAAAACATTAATAGTCAATTTACATTGGACGTCGCAACGGTTTCGTCGCAACGGTTTCGTCGCAACCTGCGAATATTTGTGAAAACCGTATCGCAACGAATATTGCACTCACTTTAGATTCCGTTGAATGCAGAATCTAATAATATAAATAATAATAATATAAATTAAATAATGTATTGCACAAGTGAAACAGTCTTTTGGAAATAATATAAAAATGAATCAATTGCATTGTCAAATTATATCATTTGTTTATCTACTTTATTTATATAATGATTTTAGCTTAATTTTGCCAGTTTTGACTTAAGCTGGACGTGAGTGTGTGTGTGTGCTCGTTGTCAAATTTTGTTTACATCTGTGAACTGATTTTTATCGATTATTAGCCAAACATGCCAACTCTTGATTATAAAAAAGTACTGCAGCAAGTGTCACAGTCACTGCACCACTTAAATTTTAAAATTAACTGACAACTGTTTGCGGCAGTTCAAGTGGCAGTCCTACGGCATTTTAGGTTGCGTCAGTTTAGCGGCGTCAGTGTATATTACCGATAAGAGAAAATTCTAAGAGTGCTTCTTGTGCGCATGCCAATATTCGTGAACTCTGAATACTATAGAAATGAATTGAATAAACGCACAACACAAGGAAAATAAAAAAACACAAAATTATGCTCAAAAAACAATACACTATACAAAAAAAACATTATTTTATTAGTCTTTATTAGTTGAAAGCAATTTCAAGCTCTATGATTCTACAGACTCATTTTAAATAAATTCTATTTGCAATTTATTATTCATTACCTGATAAAAGTAAAATATGTTCTAAATAAAAGCGCTTTGTAACTTCTTACGTAGTTTAAATATAATACTCGTTTGAATTTTTCATAGATGATAGTCGCGCTATATTATACCCAAGTTAATTGCTAAAATAATTATCTCAGCTATACAGGTCAAGAAATAGGCTTGATGATTAATAAAATTCCATAATACTAGTACTGAGAAGCATTCTTGGCATTATCGTTGATACATAAGAATTGTACCCCAGTTCCCAAACGAAAATTATAAGATTTCATTGGATCTCCTCTAGTTAAAATAGGATTTAGGCATCAAAGAAAGTTGGGCATTTTTCCACTTTACCGTCCGATCCAACACGCAAAAATAAACTGAGCAAAACATAGAGAAAATTTAAAAATAACGCTAGAGGTACGTTCCGTTCTTTTGTTTTGTTCTCTTTACTTCTTTAACCCATTAAAAATGATTAGATAGGGGCTTATTAAGTTTGTGCAAATGTATGTAACATTATTTTTAATAAATTTATAAAGTAATTTACATTATTTTTACTTACATACTCTGTTTTTTTAAGAAAATAGCAAAAGTCGCTTATCAATTTTACTAATTCTCATGCTCAAGTCGGCGATGTTTTCTTTTTACAAAACTTTTCAACAATTACTTCTGTGCTTAAATTTTGTATCTTATGAATATTATCCACTGCCAATGGATTTATGGATATTTCACCGATCATTAATGATACTACGTATGATTTAATGATTTAACCTCTTTAATGCAGCAAAATTTGGTTCTGCTTTTCCTGAAGTTACAGGATCTGTCACGGAAGTGGTCATTAAAATGTTGACCATTATCAATTCTTCTAAAGTTTTAAATGGATATAAAATCCATTGCCGATTACAAACGTATCTATGATTTGCATAAACTATTTGTTTCCCTTTAAGCTACATTTATCGACAAATGGTATGATACATTGAACAATACGAAGATTTTATAGTAACATTGTTATAATGAATGCCAAAAAAACGGATAATTTTTTGGTAATAGTAATAGTGATAACATAATGGTGTTATTTTCGGGAAATTTGGTTGTTTTCTAAAGCGCATTTAATTTTTTTTTCAAAGCCGAAAACGACGAGAGTGGATTGAAGGAGTTCGGCTATCAGATGTGAGATTGGATTTTTAGTTGTCCTTAAGCATTATCGCTGATCAAGCGTAAGCGAGGCATGCCGAAAGACTGTACGAAAGAATTCCTACAAACATCTAGTATATGCCTTTGGAATTCTGTTAGAGTTTGTACCGTTTGTAGGTTTGTGTATTAGGGCATCACGTAGTCGGATACAATTTCAGGTAGAAAATTCTTATTTGCTCTTTTTAATTTTATACAAGGACTCAGATAAAGCTGTGACCTATAAATATATATAATGATATGCTGCAGTGCTCTATTTGCTTACAGACCTGGGTTTACTTTATAGACCTGGATATAATTCCTATTTTCTGTACCCATTTACACAACCTATATATTCCAATTGCTTACAAAATTTTAATGGGTGTTGGGTATACATATATTTATCCATAATGCATGCGATACGCAATTCGCCTTGTTATCACCAGAGAAACCACAAAAAGAACGACCACCACTTTTTAATGAAGGTTTTGAATGTGGCACACCAAAGCTCAGAAAGCTTGTAAGAATTTGAGTTTTTACTCGAGTTGTATTTATCAGTGCGCTCAGTTGATTTAAACTTGTTAGAATGGACAGCACCAGGGAGGTTGTTATAGATCTTGAGGCAGGATTAAGTTCCGAAGGCAGTTTTGCCAGCACTGTGGCAGGACAATGTTGTACCTCCTACAAGGAGAACGATGATCAGCAAGAGGAACAGTTAAGCGGTGAGGTTGCAACGAAGGGCAAAATCACTAAGACTCCTAGTGAATTATCTGGAGGCAACAACTATGTGACCAACAAAAATGTAGCGGAGGGTAAGTAAAAGAACCTACAATAGAATTGCATTATTCCATGCATATTTTTAGTTTTAGATATATATTATCTATAAGTAATATATAATGTTTATACCGATATGTATGTATCTACCCAATGCAGTTACTGATCATTTAAATTTGCTGCTTAAGGAATTACCAAAAAAACTACATTGATTGTTCCTGAGAATTTATTCAAGATTCATCAGAGCAACACCATATATAACTCTCAAAGTATAATTTGTATACTCAACATATCGATGATTACAAGTAAGAATGCAAAAGTCAAGTGTACGACCATTAACCCATTGAAATGGGTCAAAAGGGGCTAATGCATTTGTGCAATAGTGTGCATCAAGCAGAAGGAAACGATATAACCATGTCCGTTTGTTTGTTCCTCCAGCTGAAATTTTATTCAGATCAGAACAAATACAGAAGCTATTAAAAAAATTTACCATTATGGACCGCTTCGAGCTGGAAGCAGCATTGCGCATGAATTTGTTTATGTTTGGACATATGTTAAGGGCTTCCTATAGTGCGGGTACACTCGATTATAGCATTCTTATTTATTTTTTAAGTTTTGTTAGAGTTTTGTTTTTACGAGCAAATTGTTTGTCATGTAAATGTGTTAGCGTTAAGGAAATTTACTTCTAAACAAATATGTGTTTAAATAATAAACATTATGTAAATATTGTAAAGCCAACGGGTTCGAATTATTATAGCAGTTCCCATATATTATGTACATATTTTCAGTTCTCACAATGAAATGATAGTCGAACGAAAGTATAAATATCACATTTAAATGATCTATAATATGTTTAAAAGGTTTTTTTAGTTATTTAGGACAACATTTTGCCAAACACTTAAACAAGTGATTTTAGGACTAATGGACATAGCCCTGCTCTCGGCGAATGCCAATCAATTGCGATTTTTAATTACCTACAACCACGAGGCTTCCACATTCTACTATAGTCTTGTTCTTGTAATACTTTCGCTGGTACTGCAAATTTTTGTGGGCATTGTGCTGATATTTAAGGTATGATAACGTATTTATATATTTTCTTCATTGAGATGGATTTTTTTTAATAGCGAATATTTACTGTATTATCATTATCATAGCGCCGTCTTAAGCACTTGCGCAGTCGTCACCATATAAGAACCAACGAAGTACTTGTAATGGGCGTTTTTCTTGTTACTGTTATCAATGTTTTGCTGGCTGCGTTTACTACAACCGATGCACATTAATGATAATAATAAATAATGGAATTTGAATATGAAATAATTAATTTTTCTAATTTTTAAAATTTTATTGTATTTTATACAATACGTAAATAACAAAAAAATAATCAATGTAAATGCGTTGATAACGATCTATGAACCATTAACAACCTCTGTTAAATGCACTTGACGTATCTGACGTACGATATCTCAGCTGTGTATAAAGACTTGGTGATTGGGTTGAGCTTAACCAGAGAACTCCTTCTTAACGCACTTGGCAATGGTGCTCAGCTGCATGTTGGTAGTGCCCTCGTAGATAGCGCCGATCTTAGCATCTCGATAATATTTCTCTTGTGGAAAATCGCGCGTGAAACCCACGCCGCCCATCCAGTCAATGCACTTGGTAGCCGCACGCTGAGCAACCTCCGAGGCGTAAAACTTCGCCATGGCTGCCTCCTTAAGGAAAGGTGCGCCTGACTCCTGCAAGCGTGCCGCATTATAGGTAAGCAAGCGAGCCGCCTCAATTTCTGTGGCAATCGTGGCGATCTGATGCTGCATGGACTGGAAGTTATAAATGGCATCGCCGAACTGCTTA
Source organism: Hirtodrosophila trivittata (assembly GCA_035045065.1). Taxonomy (NCBI): domain Eukaryota; kingdom Metazoa; phylum Arthropoda; class Insecta; order Diptera; family Drosophilidae; genus Hirtodrosophila; species Hirtodrosophila trivittata. The sequence goes on along the minus strand of JAWNNK010001459.1, from coordinate 865,527 downwards.
CGCTCCAACAGGTATGGAATGGTGGCATCAAATGTGCCCTGCGCCAAGCCCACCATTTGAGCGCCAATGCCAATACGACCCTCGTTCAAGAAGCCAGCTGCGTACTTGTAACCATGACCAAAGGTGCCCAGAATATTTTCCTCGGGCACGCGCACGTTGTCAAAGGTTATCATACATGTGCCAGAAGCGCGGATGCCCAGCTTATCTTCGGGCTTATTTACAATCAGGCCTGGAGTATCTCGATCCACAATAAAGGTGGTAATGCCACGATAGCCCTTAAAGAAATAAAAATTATTTTGGATTAATTTAAAAAAATGTTCTTCAATAGTTACATAAACTATTGTACTATTCAATAGTAATACAAACCAGATAAGGTTCCCACAATAAAAAAACGATTTCGAATTTTTCATTTCTTATCTCCATTGGCAACGCCAATGGGTCAATAGGTACTAATTCTCTAATATTTATACAGTAAAAATCGGTTTTATGACGCACCAGTTATAAGAAAATATTGGTTACATGCAAATGATATATGATGAAAACCTTGAATGCTGTGGGACGATATCGGATGACGAACTTTTGGCTTCAGAATGCATTGATTCGCTGATTCAAATGTTTACTGCCTTTTACTGTTTGCATATATGTGGTATTTACTGTACATATATATATATTTTTTTCTATATATATTTATTTATATCCTATATTTATTCTATTCTATATATATATATATATATATCCTAACGAGCAATTAAATGCAAGCCCCTGTATTTTAAATCGGAATGTTCGCTATGTCGAGAACTCAACTTATGACTTGTAGCTTTTAATGCATTAAAAGTTCTAATTTATGTTGATGGAAATAAAATTTTTTTTTTATAAAAAATAAAGAGTACTTTACATTATTTAAGCGAACTTAACAACGAAAGTTTTTCATTTATATGTAGAATACATATGCACACATAAACTTAAATAGTTCAAGTGTTTTATTTAAAGAAGTCTTTAATTAATGCTTGCTTTAAGCTTAACTGCTTGTTTGCTGCATCAAACTGCAATTGTCTTAAAACAAAACACTTCGATATGTCAACAATAATTTATTGCGCCCATTCAATACATTTACCTAATATACTAAAGTGTCGAAATGCTAGTTCACAAAATTTACTGCAATCGCAAAAAATCATTTTGTAGCATTATATTTTATAATTCTATTATAACATGGTTTCTTTACATTTTTGCGTTGATTTTATGTTATGATTTCAGATATGTATTTACCTTTTCGTTCGTTATATTGAGCATAACTGTACGTTATATAAGATACTCAATTATACAAAATATTAAAATTTAACTAGTAGGTTAAATCGCGAATTCATTGAACCGATTGTACTTAAAACTGACTTCTGCTTTATATATAAATGTATATATATATTTTTGATCAGAATCAATAGTCGAGTCAGTTTAGCCACAGTCGACCTGTCTGTATGAAGGCGTGCATTTCAGACTACGAGATTTACAGACAACATAGTCCGTTATAATCGACTACAACATTCCTATTTGTTATATATTAATTAGTGATCTGTACTAAGCAGCTTTAGGGCACCCGCCAACACGATATATTAACTATTTTCTATTTTAATACTTACATCCTCGGGCTTAGCATTGGCAAATACTAAGAAAACACCAGCCACATCAGAATTGGAGATCCACATCTTTGTACCATTCAGAACATAGTGAGAGCCATCCTTCTTGGCTACAGTCTTAAGGGAAAATGCATCCGAACCTGCACCGGGCTCCGTTAGTGCAAAACTGCCGGCATATTCCTGCGCTAGTTTTGGCAAATATTTGGCTTTTTGTTCTGCATTACCAAACTTTATCATTAACGAGTTGACCAACGTATTATGAATGTCAACAAAAGCTGCTACCGCCGGATCAATCTTCGACAGTTCTTCGACAACAATTATGTTCGTCATAAAATTGCAACCGCTTCCGCCCAGTTCCGTATCAATTTCAATACCCATCAGGCCGTTCTCGAACACTGCCTTTATGACAGATGGATCGAATTTGTGCTCAAAGTCCATTTTCTTGACTAATGGCAAAATTTGATCCTGTGCCAATTTAGCCACTAAAATATAAATTAGAAGAAAAATTGTTTTAGGCAGTTATTTCTTACAAAAGCTTTTTTTTATGGATTCCACGATCGTTTAATGTAGTACCAAGCACAAAAATGTAATAAAATACAAACTAAGAGATTCCCTAACTTATGATCTTATTCAACACCGCACTCATGTACATATATACGCATACATACACACTCTAATTGCCCCTGTACGAATTGTGCCGCGACGTTGCTGCACAGCAACATGTTAAATTGATGCTTGAAAACCTTCCATAATGATTATTATGTTTATTATTTATCAAATGTACGAAATTGAAATTGATGTAAAAACTAATATAAGTAAACATACAAAATTTTATAGCTTACTCCTAATACTTGCTAATACGAGATGTCTGATAATAGAATTGGGATTTGTTAGGTAACGAAGCCGGAATTCTAATTTTATTATAAAACACAATTCAAACCTACATTTATACCTATACCCACACGCCACTATATGAATACATTATATTATACGGGCTGGGTCTTGTTTCACACCCATTTACTTATTTGCATCACAAGTGTAACGCTCTAGGTTGCATTTCATATACATATAGTATACACACACAACTAGCTAGCTTGACTAACTTGTAATCCTTAAAAAGCTTTTCATTTTATTTTTTTTTCGTTTAAAAACTAAAGTAGCTTCAACAACATCTAGGAAAGCTTTGTACCGCTCAACGCCAGTGATATTCTGCCGGTAACGACGTCAAGAGTAGAATTAGCAGTACCTGTTGCGGCTGCGAACAAAGCTATTATTAGTGCATGAATGTGGTCGCTACTTTAGCTTTTCCCCCCTAACCCCATTTATTTATTAAAAATTAAGTTTAATTTAAATTTAAAAATGTATGTATAGATGAAATATATTGATTCACAATATCAGAATCCTGTGAAAGTTAAATTATTTAAATATATTTGTTGGAAATCATTTTGTTCTACAGCTTTTAAGATAATAAATTAAAGCTTGCGAAATCGACACGTTGTCAGTTAAATTTACTCTATTAGATTAATTTAAAGAGCATATAGCTTTTATCAATGCCAGCAACAAATATTTGCAGAACATTCTGTTAAATTTTTTTATTTGTATACACATACACATATCGTCATACATATGTGTACATATACAAATACAAAGACTTTATATTACGTGTAAATATATATTTACATATGTATGTATATACAAATAATAATTTTAGGTTTTTTCCACTATCAAAAGTAAATAAGTAAGTAAGCCCATCTGGAAAGACTTGCGTCGGACCCATTTAAATCTTTTAAAAAGCTCTTCCCGTTTTTCTTTTTGTTCAGAAATTTCTCCAAAAAAATAAATAAGACCAACGTATTTAGTTTATTAGTTATATCGCCCAGTATAAGTAGCTGCTATATAATATTAAGTAAAACACGTCAAGACAACATGCGATGCTTTGAATTGCGTAACGAAAAACTGAGTCGTATACTAGAAGGTTTGGTCAATAAAATAATTAAAAATGATATTCACAATGAATGGAAACAATAATGGATCTTACAAGTAACCGGTTAATGGGAGGATTTACCTGTCTCCTTCATCATTTTTTCGTCGTCAGTAAGGTATGTTAGGGGAGGGGGTAAGCCTGTTGCTGAAGACATGGCGGCACTTTGCTGACGTACTGCATTTTTAAGCTATAAACAGCGTGAACATATTTTGGTTTAAATTTGGAAATTTTCAGAAGCAAGCACAACTAACCACACGCATGGGTAACTTCTTCAGGCTATTCAACATCATGTTTGTGCGTGTGTATGAAATTTCAATCAACCTTGCACAATAATAAGTGGACACTGTATCAAGTTGCTCCTCTCACAACAGCGACAATCGACTTCACACGCGCGACTAATTTCCAAGTAGGCTCCAGTAGCAGATTGTGATGACCGATCAGCAAGAAAACAAAGAATTCAAAAGCTCTTCCCAAATTTAACATATACTTAACATTCGCTTGAATGTTATTAACAGCAAATTCCTTCTCTTGGAAAATGTTTTATTAATTAATCTAAAATATTTAATAAGTAATTTTAATATAATACATTTGGGTAATCATATTTTATTTTTTGATCGGCGATTATGGGCAATAACAAGGATGACAGCAGAGTGGTTTGACCTACAGCCAAAATGCAGTTGATTGCAAAGCAGAAGAAACAGCTTGTTTGTTATCAATCAACAGCAAATTATGACATAACATATGTACATATTTATGTATGGGAACTATGGCTAAATTTTCATATGTACATGTATTTATGTGTTTAGTTTAAATGATGTTGATTTCATAGATTTAATTTCCCCATGACCGTTTCTACAATTTGGCTATGCTTAATTGCTACTTCAAGAAAGTTTCAAAATTAAATTGTATATTAGTATTGCTTTCATTATGTTCAACAGCTGAGAATGGCAAGCCTCACTATTTTAAAGAGATAATGGAGAATAAAAATACACCATAGTTGCCACTCTTTCGCTTACCCATTATTAACCAACACTTGGTTTTTTAACCCCTTAGCAGTGGCCATTCTCTATTTTAAACTCAACTGCCAATTTTATTTTGTGAGCTTCAACATTTTTATGACTCTGGTTTAAAAGCTGCATTAGTCTGATTTTTCTATATTTTGATTTTATTTGAGCAAGTTCGTCTACTAGCATTTAATTTGTTATGGAAGCGTTTATGAAGTTACTGTTTGCAGATAATATAAAAGAAATTTTTTTTTCTCTTGATTCAAAGAACTTTAGTAATTGTATATTCTCAAACTAATTATACAATGTTTTACCATAATTTTATTTCTATACTCCAGCCTTCTAGTAAAATAGCATTTGAATTTATAGTTATGTCTGGCTCTAAAAAGAAATTTTAATTTATGAAACAAAGCAATGCAAATATTAATACAACAGATGAATGTATCTGTGTCGCAGTCAGGCACTCCAACAGAAGTCCGCACATATAAATTGACCTGAGTACGGTATACAAGAACCTACATACCAAATTATGAGGTGTTTTTGGAAAAAATTTTTAATTGGTAAATGACCAGACGCTTTGTTTCATATAATTAATGCACAGCTGAAGCGCAATTCTAATGATTATTTTGTATAATATTATTTTAATTATTTTTAATAGCAGTCACCAAATCAACAATAATAAAACTAACAAAATTATTTTGAATTAGGCTCAGCTTTTAACGTAACAAAAGAAACAGTTAGTTTTTTAGACGTGAAACTGGACGCAAGATTATAAAAACGATACTAAATGCATGTCATTTGGTGTGGAGTATGATACACAACTGTTGAGTCACAGTCTCAACACACTAAGTAACAGTGCTGTAAAACGTCAAGGTGCCATTTCGAGTCAGCACACTGACATTTCCGTTGGCCTCATCTGTCAAAATTCTTTCTTTTCGTTGTTTTTACGACGGTAGTTTGGTGTAAGTTTTCAAGCTCAATATAATTTCGCATTTGCTAAGCAATCATTGTTTTTATTGGAGTGTTGGTAATTAAAATGTTTAACACACACTGTGCCACACGCTACTTTTGTGAAATTGTATTGCATTTTCCGACAAATACAGAAAAAGCTTCAAAACAGAATATTGTAATATATTATCATTGTAAATGTTGATATTAATTGAAATTGTTTAATATTACAGCCCTCCAACCAAAATGAAATTGAACCAGTTCGTGTCATCGTCGCGCAGGAAAAACCGCAAGCGTCACTTCCAGGCCCCTTCTCACATCCGCCGGCGCTTGATGTCCGCTCCACTTTCCAAGGAGCTGCGTCAGAAGTACAACGTTCGCTCGATGCCCATTCGCCGCGATGACGAGGTTCAGGTCATCCGCGGTCACTATAAGGGAAATCAAGTTGGCAAAGTAGTACAGGCCTATCGCAAGAAATTTGTCGTCTACGTTGAGAAAATCCAGCGTGAGAATGCAAACGGCACTAATGTTTATGTGGGCATCCATCCCAGCAAAGTGCTGATTGTAAAGCTAAAGCTTGACAAGGACCGCAAGTCCATTCTGGAGCGTCGTAGCAAGGGTCGTTTGGCAGCATTGGGCAAGGACAAGGGCAAATACACTGAAGAGACTGCCGCTCAGCCCGTGGAAACAGCGTAAAAACCTAAGGCTCACAAGAACAACAGTAACATGTGCAGCAACAACAACTGTTTACAGCGTTTACCGTAGCGCTTAGTGTTAAAATTGTGTGAAGTGAGAAAATGCCGCAAGTCTTTTGCAATAAAAGAGAAGTTGAATTTTCCCAAATTTAATACTGTGTTATTTTTTTTTTTATATTGTGTGGGTTCTTACCATGAAATACCATGTGTTGTGAGAAAATACAGGCCCAAAAAAATTATTACAATAAGAATAATTTAAGGGACTCAACTTTATTTGTTAAGGACTAATTTTCGCGTTACTAATCTTAAGCTAGAATAATAAGCAAATGTTCGAAATGTGTTTTTTTTTTTTTGCGCAGAAGTGAAGTATCCCATTTGTGATAGTTTGTACACATTCCGGTTGTATAAAGCACGTGAAAGCAAATTTTCAAAATAAGTACACAAAATGTTTTAAACTCATAGCAGCTATATAACACATGTAAATATGGGCGCGGGATAAAATTTTAATTTCCGCAGTTTGCTGCTAGTCCTTCTCCCAAGTCTTTTTCATTTGAAACATGGTTTTAAGGAACTTCCTTGGTTTTAATATGTACTTTTAAACTTCAATTAATGTGTTAAGTAGTGGAAATAATTGCGAAAGTATAAATTCAAATCTACAGTTAGAATACATAAAAGTGTTAGGATTGTTAATAATTGCGAATGGACCTACGCATCTTGTAGTATTTGCTTATGAAAAAGATTTGCCATAAAACGACCTACAACACATGGTACCAAGACACTTGGTGATACTGGTGTCAACAGAAAAAGTTAATTATTTTTGTTAGTCAGACAAGAAACACCATAAAATATTCTTATATTAATTTTTATATTTAACAACATCAATAGTCGAGTCAATTTGGCCATGTTCATCTGTCTTAAAGACCTTTAAACACCAAATTTGGTAAGTAACTATGTTGATAGCTACCGAACACAGATAAGGTAACATTCAAATTTTGGAGTATCGCTCCGCAAAACGTAGAATACCTTAAATATATTATATTTTTGCTTCCAACTCAAACGGTCGGATATTAAACACAAGATTTTTAAGAAGCGGGATTGTAGTATTATAGTATTCGCACAAGCACAAACACAGAATTGCCTTAAGTTGCATGGACTAGCTTCATGCCAGTATACAAGAAGCATGCCTATATCAGGCCATGTACATTTTTGTTAATTTCTTAACAATAAATTGTGTCATTTGTCCTGGTCTGATGGTTTTCCATATATAACTCCTAGTTTGCTCTAGTCGCAAGGTTTTTAATATATTTTGATGATGATAAAGGCCTCATAATACCATATCACCGTGGTTTTGTGATTTCCAGAATGGTTTTTAGCCTTCTGATATAGTGCTTGTATTAAATACGTACCAATAATATTTTTTGCTAAATATCGAACGAATGGTTAGTCTGCTTACTAAATTTAGTATAATATATGTTACAATAAACTCCTTCACGAGAATATTAAGGGGGAACTTTTTGTTCGTATTTTTTATTTTACCACGACTCACAAGTGCTCTTTCAAAGTTATACGAAAACAAAATAATGAATGTTTATTTTTCATTATTATTATAACTTCTGTGTTTATTATCCAATCGTTATAAACGTAGATTGAAACTGTAGTAAAATACATAGGTACCAAATCTAAAATATTGCTTAAAAATTGTTTATATCTATTTGCGGAGATGGACAGAAAGTTCTAACTTTCGAAGAAAATTGATCTGTGTGTGGTATACACGAAATCCACATACCAAATTTATCTTTGTATCTTTAAGGTCGATATGTTCATACAGACCATGGGACAAGATAAGATCGGCTCGGCTATTGAACCTGAGCAAGAATATTATATACTATATTTCATAAAGATAAAGATGCTTCCTTCTGTCTGTGACATACACATACATTTAGACACATACATTTTGCCAATTTTAATAGATTATGGGAGTGAAAATTATTATGGTATATTTAAGAGAAGCGTTTTAATATAAATTAAAAACAAAAAATTAACATTATGTAAATATAGTATATATATAATACTATAATTTTAAAAAACACGAATTTTGCATAAACAAATTTTGATACCTGCGGTTGATGATTGCGTGTTTATGACACGTTTTTGGTAAGAATAATCTGCAACATTGCCTTACCCTGTTCCGATCCTCTGACCATGCAAGTATGAACTATTATTTTAACTCCGAGGAGACTCGCGCTTAGGTCCATAAATAAATAAAAATATATCTTTATGTACAACAAAAACCATTTAATTATCCGAAAAGTTACTGGGCATTATTTTAACACCGGAAAATTAAGACTACGTTCACCGCGCCTGAAGTGTCACAATATCTGACGATTACGGTGGTTAAGCTTTGTTTAATGCAGAAGGCTTTTAAAAGAAGTTTTCAATCAGAATGATAAACATAGGCGCTCTACAGAGCGGATAAAGTGGACAAGTGGCTTGGGTACATTATTTCGAGAGAAAATCGAAAAAGTATGTATGTTGGAATTTGCTAAGCATTATGGTAATCAGCCGATATCATTCCAGCAAACCCTTATATATAGTCATAACTCACAATACAATTTAATTTGGTTTACATAGCTCACGGAAAGTTTGGCAACAGTCGAAGAATCGTAAACGGTTTGTGAACATATGAACCAGAACATAAAAGTTAATAAAAAGAATAGATGGGGTCGGGAAAGGAATTCAATCGCATCCACTCCTTCTTGAAACAGAAACTTGTTGTCCAATCCTGAGGTACTTATAGTTGAACGAGCAGGTCCCGATAGTTTCAGCATAAACATTTTTTAAAATTTTTAATATATTTGTTTAATAAAGTACACATTTAAAATTGTTGTAATGTTTTTTTTTTTATTATTTAGTTAAACTCCTAGGTACATTCACATTCGGTTTGTTTTAATAACAGACAATTTAGAAGATGGTCTTTATGCTAATGCTAAAGTGGACCCAGTTTATCTTATCCATAACACTAGATGGAACCCATCTTAAGGCAAAATGGTTTTCAGAGTTGGTTGCACAAGTTTGGATGTAAGACAAAAGTGTTATTTCGCGTCGTATATGGAATGACATTCTTGCTGATTATCCACTATTTTTTGCATCAGTAGAAACACTTTCCAAAATTTTAATACAGACTATTTAGGTAATCTAGTTCACTTTTTGTGAAAACCTTATGATATATATTTTATCATGACGCCATCATCTTTTTTGTTTAAGATAGAGCATACATTGTCATGTACTATACTCGAATGAAACCTTCTACGGATGCCCGATTACGTCTACTGTATTATAAATAACTCCAGAACAATGTTGCAAATTTTATAACGCTCAAATAATAAACACAGTAGTTATTCAAGAATCGCAAGCAGAGACTTCCTAGTAGTGTGTGTGCCTATGTATTCGTATATACATATATACAAAAAAAGTAAAATGAATGGGAATTCCCTTTTATACATACTAGATATGTTGTCTTACTCTCATATAACCAATCGCACATACAGATGGACAGATCACCATAATCATAACATCATTTATAATGATAAAAATTGAAACTAGTAGTACATTTAAAAATTACTACTCAAAAACCTACATACCATACCAATTTGGTGTTTCTAACTCTTATAGTCCCTAAGATCGATGTGTTAATAAGCACGCTCGGACTTCATTAGGAGGACCCAGCTCAATAAAAAATACATATTCATATATACATTATGGGATCGGAGCTGATTTCTTTTGCCCCTTAAATATTTTTCAAAAACCTTATTTGCCCTCTTTTCCCCATTTTTCTATGGGCGATGCCACTAAAAAGATATAGCTTTAAATAAAAATATGTTTACTATGCCGCACTCTTGACATCCTTTGACAAACTGTAATTTATTGCTGACCACAGGTTGCGCGAAATAATGATCCTGATGCTCATCTCTTATAAAAAGTATGCACACTGAGAGAAACGTAAGATACTAAAATTCTGACAAATATTGCCGTTTTTGATTTTTATTCTACTTCGTAATATATAAAACAAAAAATATATCTTTAGTTTTTTATATACATATTAAAATTTGAACTGTACAACATAAGTAGTTGGTATAAAAATTCAATTTGCCTAAAATAAATCAATATCTACGCTTATCTAGATTATAGGGCTCAGACCGACGTTTTGACTTGCCCTTAGTTGACGTAGACTTTGATAGTTTCTCATTGTCAATATCATCGCTCTGTTCGCCTAGTAAACGCTTACGCTCTTCTTTAATGAACGCCTTTCTTTGGGAAGGGAACATACCGTTTGGTTCGCGTACAATGTTTGCGTTCATAATGTGAATTTGTGGATTATAGTCTGGCACATCGTCGTTGTCCCAGTTCTCTTCCGATTCGATTTTCTCGTGTTTTGTTTCCTCGTTCAGCGTGGCGGACGCACTGTGCTGATAATGTGCTATGATTTTACGATCACTGCATGTTCGTGTGTGTTGCTACACGAGTGTACATGTGATTTTGAGTACGTGTGCGTGAGACAAATAATTAGTTTTATGTTTATAAATTCACAAAATTAAGACTGTGACTTACGAAATATTCAGGTTCGGGTATAAGATGTGCTGTATTGAACGGACACACAAGCAGTTCCAACTCATTCTTATAATACTCTCGACACTTCAGTATGTGTTGTTGTAGTTTTTTGCGAAGCAATTTATGTGTTTTATTATATGGACAGCAAACCAAGGTATCTGGATCCATTATGTAGAACCAATTTGGTCAGCATAAGTTTAACAAACAATTTAAAAATGGGACTTAAATATCTACGTCTATAAAGATCAATAACATAATTTGTAATCTAATAAAATACACAATAAAAGAATTTCAAGACAACAGACGATCTATTAAAAATCTGCAACGATATCGCTCTTAATATCGATAACATTTCAAATTTGTTTCACAAAGTGTTGGCAATTTAGCTACTTTATCTCTGATCTAATTATTTTGAAATTCATGTTAGAATACCGTTTTGTCATGATATATTAGTTTTTTCTTGTGATAGTTTGCATACCTGAATTTGTGTCATCCTTATTGAAGAAATATATATTAACAAATTTTGATTTTGTGTTCTAGGATAGAAATTCCATTGCAACCACCTTAGCTAAGACTCAATTATATAAGCTATTACCTATTTTAACAGGCACATATGTTGATAACGCAGATAACAAAAAAAACACATCCAAAATCTTAGAATAGCAGTTTTAAGTTTTACAAAAATTTTACAATATGTATTTATGTACAAGTATCTATCAAATATGAAGGACTTGTAATGTTGACAAAACTGAACCCTTTTAAAATGTAAAGCAAATTGAAAGTGAAAATGTTTGGATATCAGGAACGGTCTGACTGCGATAAGAAGGTATACAATTATTTTGTAGGATAGCCCGAAATGTTCCTTTGTTTGTGTTTGTCCAAAAGTTCATGAAACCAAAACAACGTAACGACTGAAGTGTAAATGCTTCCATATAAAGTTCATATGCAGCAACACCTCAGACCAGTCTGAAGTGAAAAATTTATTGCGTTAGATCATAGGGAAGTATGATTGCGAAAAATGTTTAAAGTAAGAAAATGGCACCATTTGTATGTTGTTATCGACATCCACCACAATATTAGGAATTAATAAATACAATCTGTCGTCCAAAAACTTAAATTGAAAAAAATAATGAAGACAGGAAGAGAATTTTTGAACAATTAAATAATAAAAAATGTATAAGCATATTTTGCGAATTCCACACCACTTTATATTTTCGCTAAGTTTTAGTACATTTGCTTAATTTGAGCGATCAAATGGTTTGTATCAGATTTATCTTGAAGCCATGAAGCTTTGAACCATTGAAGCTATTTGTTGGAACTTTTACCATAGGCTTTTTTACCATAGTTTTTGGAAAAGGTTTTAGGCGTTCGGTAAAAGTCCAAGTCCATACTGTAAAGTATTATAGTAATCAGAGATAATTGCCTACAAACAATAAATAATTATATTGATACTGTTAAAAGTAGCCCAACCTTAGAATTAGGAACCCGAAAACTATCGATACATATCGCTATTACCTTCTCTATAAAATAAAATAAAACATACCTTAGATTTTTGTCCCAACACAAAGTTGCAAATCTTAGCCACTCATTGGTTAATATTCTTTCTGTATAACAAAAATAAATAAAAATTAAATCTTAAAAAGATGGGTAAAGGTTTTAACAATTACATGTGTAAAAAATTCTTTCATCCTGCTTCTAGAGACAATCTTAAGAGAGTAAGTAGCTATTAAACGTTTTCACTTGACTATTTTCAACTATGAAATCAATTTATTAAGGTATGGATGGCAGAGCAGCAGGCTGAGGCATATAAAAAAAAACAGGAGGAGCTGCGCACTCAGTATGAAAAGGAACAGAATCTGCATGAAAACAAGGCAATGCTTAGCAAGGATAGTAAAGATAAGCTGAGCGTCAATTTCATGTACGAGCCGCCGCCAGGTGTGCGTAAAGAACGTGAAAAAGACGACAACGAGCCGGAGTACAAGTTTGAATGGCAACGCAAGTACAATGCGCCACGTGAGTCCTACTGCAAGGGAGATACCGAAATTCGAGATCAGCCCTTTGGTATTCAAGTGCGAAATGTGCGATGTCTTAAGTGTCATAAATGGGGACACATCAACACAGACAAGGAGTGTGGCATGTACAGCATATCTATGAGTGAAGCGCGCAAGTTGCATTCCGAGTCAGAGGTCAATGATATGATGTCCAAGAATGTGCTTGAGGAGCAAATGAAGGAGGATGGGCTTATGATGAAGCGGTCGGCACTGGAGCTTCAAAGTATCAAGGATGTACAGCAGCGACATCAACTGATGCCCAGTGATGAAGATGATGACAACACACTTACAGATAACCCACAGAATTCCGAGATGCTCTTTTTAAAATCTCTGAGCAAAAAACAAAAACTAAAATTACTCAAAAAGCTGGAGAAAATTGAGTCCATGAAACGGAAGGAAAGAAAAAAATCTAAAAACGACGGAAAATACAAGAGCTCACGCTCATCGTCGACAAAAAACTCAGAAAAGCTCAGAAATACAAAACATAGCAGATCTGTGAATAACAAAAGCGATAGCGCTCAATCCAACTCAGACAGCGATTCGGGTGATGAGCATAAACGCCCTCACAATTCAAAAGGGCATCATGTAAGATCGAGCTCCCGCAGCAAAGTTAAGAAACATGACGTCTTAGAATCAACAAGTCGACGACGGCGTTCACGCAGCCCAAATAAACATTTTAACGAGTCTCTAGCTTCTGGAAAACACCACATTCGGAGACACCACAACAGAGAAAGGCGATCAAGAGAAAGACGATCCAGAGAAAGAAAATCCAGAGATAGCCGGTCCAGGGAAAGGCGCTAGCGTTAGCGTTGTAGCTACAATATTTGACCACGAGTACGCAATTGTATTGACAGGGGCTTATTTTAAATACATTTTTATATGTAATTCGATTCCCTAAAAAAAGTTGAAAATAGTATCTTGTTATACTAATCATTTTATATTCTTATCACGTACTCTATGAAATATAAGAGAGTCTTTATAATTGCAAATTTGTATCAAAATTATATATTCTTGACCGTATAGAAACTCAACCTAGAATAAAAACAATTGGTCATAAGTTTTTTTACAAAATCTATTTTTTATTCAATCTTCAAAGTTATTAACCGGGCTCCATATACTTTAAATTTGTTGTATCCATACGATAAAGTATTACCAGCAACTATGAAAGTGCTACTACAAGATGTTAGCAAATACGTAGCATATATTGAACAGCGCAGGTCTACGATTATTGTATGTGTACACAACATAGAGCGAGATAGATGCATAAAAAGCCTACTCTATTTGCTTCATGTGGAACGAAATGTAGGCGGCCAACATACAAAAATCACATCTTTAGTTTTTGGCATATATTAAAATAGACGATAGACATTTCCTAAGAATCCAAGTAAATCGAATTCTTACAACAGTTTTATATTTTTTTCGTAATCCAGGACGAGCTAAAGTTAATGTAACCCTCGCTGTCCTTGGTAACCGGTCCCTTAATATAATACAAAGTTTATACATAAATATATATTCTGTAATTTTTACTTTTTACAAAAGTGCTAAATTAAGTAAATAATAGGCGGGTTCTTGAATCTGTATTTTAATCTAAATAAAATGTAGTTGCAGTATGCCAGAATAATCCAGGATAAACACACAGTAAATAAAGAAAATATTGCCGAAAAGCACATCATTAAAAAGAACCCATTTCAAATAAATAGCTTCGCTAAAAGACTTTATTTAGTCGCACAAGGAAATTCACAGAAAATAAAAAGGATATTTTGGATCGGTTGTCATGCTTTTGTATGAATATATTGAATGTTAGTTTAAATGCGAGCCAGTTGTGCGGTTGTGCTTGATCCGGCGGAAACGCACAACTCTGCTCCATGATTGCTTCCGCTATCACGGGAGATGCTTTTTACATGTACATGACTTTTGAGCATAGCAGCGCGCAGGATAAGCATTTGGGTGTGACGCTGATATTGTTTACCCATTATTAAGGCTCGCTCAAAGGTGCTGTTGCGCTGATCGGCCTCCTTGGCGTAAAGTATCTTGTTATGCGAGTCAATACGCGCCTGGATCTGTCCGTCTAATATGAGCTGCATTACCTCGTTTTCAAGATCGCCAACTGATGAGTTGAAAGCGATGGCCATCTTGTGCATATCCGCGGACATATATGGACTAAAGTATTGAATCAGCGCACGATTGCGTATCTTGGTATACAGTGTGCTGACGTGGGGAGCTATGTACATGTCTACCAGCAGATTGTCGCGTATCTCGTCGAGCAGCGTAAGACAGCTGGCGTATTTGCTCTCATAGAATCTAAAGATAATATCACGCAACTGCGGCTCTAGCTCCAGAAATAGCTTAAATGAAGTGGATGCAATGACCAAACGCTTCAGCTCCTGACGATCAAAGGTGGCCAAGGCACAAAGGCCACCATAAACGGCTACATTGCTGGTGGAAATCATCTCTGGAAATTCGCAATGATCAAAATTTGCAGTTAAAAAATGCTTTGCTGCAACTTTGTACTTTCTTTGCTGCAACTCAGCCAACCCAGCGGCGCATTCAAGACGCGTATGCATTTGTGCATGCGCCTCCTTGGAGAAGTCTGGTGTGCTCTCCGCTTTGGATATGTAGCTCATGACATGCGCCCAGTTCTTTAGGTAAATCGACACCTTTATGACATTCAGACACATATTAGCTACATGCTTGCCACTTGTGCAGTAATCGCGGGCACGCGAATAACACTTTAAGGCATTGGTTAGATCACCACAACTTAGGTAGTGATCCGCCAGATCATCGTGGCCTCTTCTGATGCTCTCCTTTATTGAGTTTGATTTATAGTTCTTTAAATCAGAATCGAGTTTTTCCAGCTTGAGAGCCGCCTTTTTCATTTTGACATCGACCCAGATGGCATCATAAGCAAATGAATCCTTTTCCCCACCGGCTTGGGCTGCTGCTGGTTGTACAGCAATGTCAGGCAGGGCAGCAGAAACAGCAGCGATGGGTGCTGCCTGTTCACCGCCGGCAGCACCAGCACCTACACCAGCACCACCTACTGCCTGTAGATCACTCAAGCGTTTATGGAGCATCTGATAAACTTTTACGTTGTAAGTTGACTGAACGTAGGTGATAGCCATCTTTAACGCCTCTATCGCCAGAACTGGACAAACATCCGCTACATAAATCAGGCGATCGAGCCGCGCAACACCCGAGTATTGATTTGCATACGACTCCAAATCAATAGTTGGATTTTCGACCAAAATTTGGCGGTCCTCGTTATTTTCATTGTCTTCGTTTGGTGGCGCATCCACCTGCATGGGTTCGATGGCATTCTTTAAATGCATTATGGGAATGTAAGAATTTTTTACGTGGAATATAATCACAAAACTACTTACTTGCATTAGCGGGGGCACAGGCAACACAGGCATGTCGCAACGTTTTGTTTGCAAATGAAATTTGCAAAATATACAAAAAGTTTATACGATTGTCGACTTTTACTCGATGTTCTGTCTTAACAAAAAATAATCTAATGCTTCATCGGTATAAGTATAATAACATTCAATTGATATTTTTGATAAGCGATAGCTTAAAATCCGATGTATTTATGCGATAGGAAGCCCTTTTATGTATCCTTATGGCATTGTTGCCAATTAAGCTCTTTTATAGCTAGTTCCAGCTATTTCTAAGGACCAATTGCCAAAACAACTTGACAATTACTATAATATATATATTAATAGGTTAAAATATATATTTCGCTAAGTTTTACTTTTTTTCTTGTAACTGCTTAGCAAGTCTTTCTATGCTAGAATAAGAAAAAATCTACACTAAGTTACGCATTTGATGTTTATCGATACTATTATATATTATCATCTCAAATTTGCGGCAAGCCATCATCAAAATAAAACTTGATTCTCATTGTCTGTATGTTACAGACTGTAACTGTAAGATTCCCAAGATAATCAGCAATAATGCCGGAATTTATGGCTAATTTACCCGTAGTTCAAATCTTGGCTTCGGAAGAATGTGATAGATTTTATGTATACCGTAGCTACTGTAAATATAACATAAATGCCCAACTTTTTTCCACCAATCCAAAGATACAAAAGATACAAAGATAAGCAAAATTGAGTTACCAAAAATGCTAAGAAAGACGATGGATCAGGAAGTCGCGTTTTGCAAGCTAATCTTTGCCAAATCACAGCTACTAGTCGAAATAAAGTGCATTGTTCTATGCACAAAAATTGTAACAAATGTTTTGCAACCACATTTGGCAGACTTTGTTGTTGAAGAAAATTGGATACTTTTTAAGCTATTTTCTTTATGTTCTGTTGACTTTTCCTCGGCTTCCACCGCAATCACGCTTTCATCTTGAAAAATGTGAAATGTGTGAAAATGTGAAGTGTTATCAACTATCTGTAACAAATGATTTGAAATTATAATATACAAATTTTTCAAAGCTAATTACATCGTTGACAATATGTTAAATAATAGCATGTTTAATTTAAAGGGCTTAAAACGCTGGCAGCTTTTAATTATTTTGATTATCCAATGTGCATTCTCATTCTTATGAAAGATTGAATAGAATTTATTATGCTTTACTTCAATGATAAAATATCTGTAAGAAAAGAAACGGTGTTAATAATTGGATTAATCTTACTGATAAATATATGCCCAAAACCATATGTGCCTAACTCAGGAAGGCGATGAGTCAAATTATATTTTAAAAATTGACAATAACTTCACTACACAAAAGTTATGCTGGAAATCAATAATATCTAATTATGGTTTTATTAGTTTGAGAATAAATGCGCCAAAGTGTTATTATGCTTCAAATAATCACAGTTTCTGGTATTTATTATTATTATTTATTATTATATTATTGTGAATATTTGCATATACAATTGAAAGCAATTAATGACAAAATAAAAGCATGGTTATATATATTTCTTCAAAATAGAAGATTAAATTGTGAATTTTTGTCCCAAACAGGTAAAATTAAATGTTTGTAATTAAAAAAAAAACAATTT
Organism: Hirtodrosophila trivittata; assembly: GCA_035045065.1. NCBI lineage: Eukaryota > Metazoa > Arthropoda > Insecta > Diptera > Drosophilidae > Hirtodrosophila > Hirtodrosophila trivittata. The sequence goes on along the minus strand of JAWNNK010001459.1, from coordinate 847,594 downwards.
AAGCTATAGTGTTAATAGTAATGAAATTTTTCTTTACAAAATAGCCATATCTGACGGTGAATAAGCACCTCTGCATCCGTGAAATATCGTTCCTGTAAATGTCCCATCTCTACTAGCTACAAAATAGCGCACTGAAAACGTTTTGTTTATTTTGTTGAAAGTTGTTGTTACTGGCACTCAAGAAAATAATGTCGAACATTACCGCTGCGGTAATTGCTAACCGCAATAAAAAGCATTTTTTGGGAGTTCCAGCACCGCTTGGATACGTTGCCGGCGTAGGACGTGGGTGGGTATTGTGGTTTATATTTGATTACAAATAATGTTATAATGTTATTATGATGCAGTGCCACTGGATTTACAACACGTTCAGACATTGGCCCTGCCAGGGATGCGAATGATGTTTCTGACGACCGTCACGCTCCGCCTGCTACTAAGCGGAAGAAAAAGGATGAAGAGGAGGAGGAGGATGAGGATTTAAATGACTCCAACTATGACGAGTTTAGTGGTTACAGTGGCTCACTGTTCTCAAAGGATCCTTATGATAAGGATGATGAAGAAGCGGACGCTATTTACGATTCCATAGAAAAGCGCATGGATGAGAAACGAAAGGAGTATCGCGATCGTCGTTTGCGGGAGGATTTAGAGCGTTATCGTCAGGAACGTCCCAAGATACAGCAACAATTTAGCGATCTAAAGCGGTCACTAGCTACGGTTACTAGTGAAGAATGGTCTACCATACCCGAAGTAGGCGACAGTCGCAATCGCAAGCAGCGTAACCCACGTGCTGAGAAGTTTACGCCACTGCCAGATAGCGTGATTTCGCGTAACTTGGGTGGAGAAAACAATTCTTCATTGGATGTCAGCTCTGGTTTCGCATCCATGGTACCCGGCGTTGCCACACCCGGCATGTTAACGCCCACAGGGGACTTGGACTTGCGTAAAATTGGACAGGCGCGAAACACGCTCATGAATGTAAAGCTTTCGCAAGTGTCTGACTCTGTTACAGGTCAAACGGTGGTCGATCCCAAAGGTTATTTAACAGATCTTCAGAGCATGATACCTACATATGGTGGTGATATCAATGATATTAAAAAAGCACGTCTGTTGCTAAAGAGCGTGCGTGAAACAAACCCCAATCATCCGCCCGCTTGGATTGCTTCGGCACGTTTAGAAGAGGTAACTGGCAAGGTACAAATGGCTAGAAATTTAATAATGCGTGGTTGCGAGATGAATATACAGTCAGAAGATCTATGGCTGGAGGCTGCCCGTCTGCAGCCACCCGATACAGCCAAAGCAGTCATTGCCCAAGCGGCACGTCATATTCCCACATCGGTGCGCATTTGGATTAAGGCTGCCGACTTAGAGACTGAAACCAAAGCCAAGCGTCGCGTATTTCGCAAGGCATTGGAACATATACCAAATTCGGTGCGTCTATGGAAGGCGGCCGTCGAACTGGAGAATCCGGATGATGCGCGAATTCTTCTTTCGCGTGCTGTAGAGTGCTGCAATACAAGTGTGGAACTGTGGCTAGCTTTAGCGCGTCTTGAGACCTACGAAAATGCGCGAAAGGTTCTCAATAAGGCCCGTGAAAATATACCGACAGATCGCCAGATTTGGACAACCGCTGCAAAGCTGGAGGAGGCCAACGGAAACATACACATGGTCGAAAAGATCGTTGATCGTTCGTTGACATCGCTCACAGCAAATGGTGTGGAAATCAATCGCGATCACTGGTTCCAGGAGGCCATTGAGGCGGAGAAATCAGGAGCTGTTAATTGTTGTCAGGCAATTGTAAAGGCTGTGATTGGAAATGGTATCGAAGAGGAGGATCGTAAGCAGACCTGGATTGATGATGCTGAATTTGTAAGTATTTGTGCAAAACTACGGTTAAGCGTATAATGTTTTATTTTTTAGTCCTTTAATCCGCTTAAAATCTGTAAAAAATTGATGTATTTTTTTCAGTCACTTAAAAAAAATAGCTTGTTCCGATTTATGTTCGTTAAAAAACATTGTAGCTTATATTGAGAAATCGTGTAAGTTTCTTCATGATTTTATAAAAATGATTATGTCATTGAAATATCAATTCATCCCATTAAAATGTGTGAAACGAGTTAAGGTCAACTTTTTCGTAACCGGGAAGACCTCTTACTAAAAAATATTTACTTTATGGTCTTAAAATATTTTAAGAAGTATATTTTTTTTTATTAATGTTCTTTCAATTTACTAAACGATTCTTGTTCGTCTTTTTTGTTTTCAAGTGTGCCAAGGAGAATGCTTTCGAGTGTGCCCGCGCTGTCTATGCGCATGCGCTACAGATGTTTCCGTCGAAAAAGAGTATTTGGTTACGTGCTGCCTACTTTGAAAAGAATCATGGTACCCGCGAATCTTTAGAAGCACTACTGCAACGCGCTGTGGCGCATTGTCCTAAGTCGGAGATTCTGTGGTTGATGGGTGCCAAATCAAAATGGATGGCTGGTGATGTGCCTGCTGCGAGAGGTATTCTGTCGTTAGCTTTTCAAGCCAATCCAAATTCTGAGGATATTTGGTTGGCTGCCGTCAAGCTGGAATCAGAGAATTCGGAATATGAGCGCGCACGACGTCTATTGGCTAAGGCGCGTGGCTCGGCGCCGACGCCTCGTGTAATGATGAAGTCTGCGCGTCTGGAATGGGCGCTAGAACGTTTTGATGAAGCACTCCGTCTTTTGGCTGAGGCTGTAGAAGTATTTCCTGATTTTCCCAAACTCTGGATGATGAAAGGTCAAATTGAGGAACAGCGGGGACGCACTGATCAAGCAGCTGCCACTTACACATTGGCATTAAAGAAGTGTCCAACTTCAATACCTTTGTGGATTCTTTCGGCTAATCTAGAGGAGCGCAAGGGGGTCTTGACAAAAGCGCGTTCCATACTTGAACGCGGGCGGCTGCGCAATCCTAAAGTCGCAGTACTCTGGCTGGAAGCTATTCGTGTTGAACTGCGTGCCAAACTTAAAGAGATTGCCTGCACAATGATGGCGCGCGCGCTGCAAGAGTGCCCCAATGCCGGTGAGTTGTGGGCAGAGGCAATTTTCATGGAAACGAAACCACAGCGCAAAACAAAATCAGTAGATGCTCTCAAAAAGTGTGAGCATGATCCGCACGTGCTATTGGCTGTCTCAAAACTTTTTTGGTCAGAGCATAAGTTCTCCAAGTGCAGGGACTGGTTCAATCGAACGGTAAGTAGACTTGCTTTTTCCACTTTCACCAAACATTCTAACAGACCAAAGATAGCGGTATCGGTATCATAAAATATGGTACGTATCGTACGCATACAAATATTTAAGAATTAAATATTTGCTTTGAAATACACATTGTATTATGTCTACGACGCTGAAGGTTAAATTCTTATTGTACTAGTTGGTAAATGTTTTACTTAAAATAATATATCTTGAGTCGAATGGGTTATGCATGTTCCCTTATTATTATTTTACGAAGAATTTTTCTCTCAAACACTCCAAGCGCAGCTGCATCCGATTGTGTAATTTTCCAGGCTTCAGCTCAATAAAGAAGCACTGGAAGGATGAGCATTTTGTAGAGTGTTGTCTTCGTCCGCTGAGAGAGAACTCTACTATAAAATTGCCTACTGAGCCCAAAGTATCACTTGTTGGCAAGTGTTATTCTTCGTTTTATCTCCAGACTGACATCATTGCTATTAGTCGTAGCAGAACAAAGGTAGATTAACTTATTTACGGTCTCAAAGTTATAGGTTCCAGCAGTTAACTGAGCATCAACACGCCGTTATTCATGTTCCCATGTTCCCTCATTGCTTTTGTTTTTACTTGTGCGTCTGCCTGTTTACCTGAGTAAGGATTTAAATTTTTGAGATCATTAGGTCTATAGACACTTTTATACATCCTTAACCCATTAGACATTTGTTACATGGGTTTCTGTACCGTACGCTGATGAAGTTTCAAATTTAAGTCGATAATTAGCGTTTTTAAATTTCAACCGATAGTTTTAATTATTAAAATTATGTTGCTCGACACACTTATATTTTATGCTGTACATTTTATAATGGTTGGATACAGAAGTTATTCAATCGTCAATTTCATATAGTATTGCTGGCAGTGGCTGGCAGAAGAGACTTGCTTCTCGTGTGCTTTCAGCATGAGTGTAACTGATGGCATTTGCCAGCTGGGTTAAGGACATAATTAATTATTTTAGTCGTATGTATACGAATATCAGTGGCAGTGAGATGGACATATTGACTAGGCTGGAGATGTTGATCACTGTACAGGAGTCTGAATTGGTTTAAATAAGAAGGAGGAAATTTATATTGATGCATAAGTAGCTTATTATCTATTAAAAAATATACAAGTTAAATGTTTTTGGATGGATATTTTATTTATTAATCCTATTAATATTTTTATTTATATAATTTTTTTTGTTTTTAGGTTAAAATTGATCCAGATCTAGGTGATGCTTGGGCATACTTCTACAAATTTGAGCTGCTCCATGGCACGGAGCAGCAACAACAAGAGGTGCTCGAGCGCTGCATAGCAGCAGAGCCAACACATGGAGAATACTGGTGCAGTGTAAGCAAGTCTATTAGAAACTGGCAATTTAAAACGCCGGATGTGCTGCGTGCTGTGGTCAAGGAGCTGTCTATACCCGTTTAAATCGAGCAATAGCTATTGTTGTATCCAATAAACGTTTGAAACCCAAAGCTTTAAGCCTTTTCAGCCTTGAACAATGTGGTAAATGTTTGTGATGCGTTTGCAGACTAGCTCCATTAAAAACAAACCAAAGCTGATGCATGCTATACAGCCAAAGATACGAAACGCGTAGCGACATTCGGTAAGGCCAATTGATACGAATCCACCAACGCCGCTCTCACATTTTGGTTTTTGAGGTATCCATTTACGATCTTCACGGTTGACCAGACTAACTTCACGCTGCCAACGTAATCTGTTAATTTAGAGTGATGACTTTAGCAGAGTCACATAAATCTCTACTTACTGCCTCCGGAATAGTTCCTTGTAAGGAAAGTTTTTGCGCGTTGGTATAGCCAGCATCGGTAGCTGAAATGGTTCCAGCTCCATAAGACCGCACTTTTCAGGTTCACTGAATGTATCACTAACAATTTGATACCCCGCCTGTAATTCCACCTGGTATGCAAATAATTGTGTCCTCATTCTCTCCATACCCACCACAGGGCGCATGTAAACATGCTCTCCTTTTGATGCTATTTTATGGCGATATAAACTTTTAGTAACCGAGTCTGTGGACTCAGTAAAGTAAATTTTGTTATACTGTGTATCCTGCACGCCAATTTCCAACGGCGACTGGCTTAAGTCGCCCAGTGAACGAATTGCATCTGAGGGACTCTGCAACAGTGCCACAATATTTGCTGAGAATGAAGTGAAAAGAAATACTGCGGCCACAAATATGGTAAAGACTATAATTCTGGCCGATCGGTTGCGCACATCCGCATAGAATCCTTGCTGACATATGGCGCCAAAGACCAAATTTATTGAATCCAAATAGGCCATATTGTGCGTGTAAGGTGAAAAAAACATTTGCAATAGCAACACTAAAATGGTTACAATCAGCAATACCAATATGGATATCCAGACATTCTTTTGAAAGGGCATTGCAAAGATGTTAGCTACTGCAGAAAGTGGAGGTTGTCGAAACATGATTCCAGCTCTTACACGATAGGTTTCGGCCACAAAATCACATACAGCAATGCGATCCAAACGCATAAAGATCCCAAGCTGAGCAAAGTCGAGTTCGTAACGCTGAAAGCGACCCATCAAACCATCGAAAGAGCCATTGGGCTGCCGCCAGCCGTAATTCACGGTCTGAAAGCGGTTGTAGCTGTTCAGTAAAATAGAAAGGAATTGGAGAAAAGATAAATTTACAATTTGGATTAAACGAATACGATTTTAATTAAATTGTGACTATAAAACGCTTTATCGGTTTCCGGACGAGGCGACTGTATTTGCAATACAAGAATTGCGTGTGGTATACAACACAATAGTGTTTGAGATAAACACGTTACTACAGATGGTCACACGGATAAATGAATAAACGGAAAGAGACAGCTATTGTTTCTGAATCTATTCATGTTATGGAGTCAAGAACAAAAAAGTTTATTCAACGTACCTTATGTTCAATTGATTAGCAAGTTCTACCAACAGCCGATGATTTACTTTCGATATGGTATCAATATGTCTTAAGGACAAATCTTCAATGCCGGTAAACACATCTGGAAAGGCAATCACTATGCCTGTGTTAAAAACTATGCCCTCCAAATCCTCTCTATATGTAATTGCGGAGCCAAAGTGCTGGAGCGCATGTAAAATATGGAGCGAATTGTGTAATTGTTTGCCCACCAAACGATACTTTAGCGGTTTCCAAGAAGCCACCTTATAAACATCCAGCAGTGTGGCATTTACTGGATCAGACAAAGAATTCCATAGTACTCTAACTTCGCTGTCGGGTGGTATAAAGATTTCTTTATCTTCCAGCAATTTTAAGTCATCCAGATTCTGTGTAAGCAGTAGCCAAAAGCGATTGGTGGTGAAATAATTATGTTCGCTGGCAGCTGACCAGCGCAATAGATTCAAAGCACAGGAGCTGTTAAATTGTAGCATCAGAATACCCAATTTGTAGGCCAAGGGAGGCAGTACAAAAGACACTTGCCAGTGTGTATTATTATTTGGCTGGAAGCTGCGCGGTGGAGGTGCTTCTGGTGTGAAAATCTCATTGTCATCAAAGCGTAGGTCATCTAAACAACTCTCTGTGCAAACCTGCACATAGATATTGTTTTTTGTCAGCCGTTGTATCAGCAATCGCACATCCGCCTCACCTGAGAGTCATAGATAAGTAATGCAGTTAAACAAAGGTGAAGTAGCTCAATCGATCATGTGCATAATATGAAGTTGTTTTTCGTATTTTTGGTGGGTTGCAAAGCAATCTAACTAAATATTCGAAAGGTTACCTAAATTATTTCTAGAGGAGGCAATTTTTTGTAGGAACAATTAAGTGCTTATTATCCGATTGTAAAGGAATTTGAATACATTAGAAACGTGTTTATATAGAATACAATTGATATGATTTGAGAAAATTTCAAAATTTGAAAGAAATTTATAACTTTTGAGATCGTTTATACAGACGAACATGACTAGATCGACTCGGATGTTGATCCTGAGAAAGACTATAAGTAGTTTGTAGGGTCGGAGATACCTGCTACATATATTTGACCAACTTCATTAGCCCATTCTTATCCATTTTTAAATGAGTAAAGGGTCAAATGCTAACACAATTCTGTTTCTCACAACTCACCAATGTCCGCCTGGCAAATAACAAGCATCAGACTGTGCACGCCATGGAAATAATAGTAAGCGACTAGTATATCCGACAGCTTATGAATCCATGATTCAGATTTGACATGCTGAATCTCTGCAATAGTTGCCAATGACATGTTGTCTGACACTGCTTTTGCCACAGTCAGCAACCTAAGTAACGGCAAAAGCGAAAGTTCTAAAAATTTAAACGAATACATGTCTCCACTTTGTTCCTTGCTACTTTTAAGCACTCCGTTTCAGTTAAAATCTACTTATATACCCAGCGGATGTCCTTCTAGCCAGCATTTGAAAAAGCAAAAGGTAATACCAATAATTGCGTTTAGGGAAGTGGAATTATTATAACGAGTATACCTTGATTACGTTCCGAAAACTCATCCAACACTTTCCCTAATTTGTGGTGCAGCTATTACGTTACTTGGAGTATAAGCAGTGTACCGCAATTTGTGACAATTGCTGACCTCCTTCTCTGATACTATTGAAAGTGTCTAATTTACCTCGGTAACCAAGTGGTGTTCAAATTGCTCGTTAAAGTCAATTTAGTGTCATTGCAAAACCATTTCATTAGGTAATTGGCCTAGTTTAGGTTAAGTTTGACGCGAGAATGTTGGTAGAAAAATGTATCCGTGATTTTAAAATAAGTTGTTTCAAAAATAGGTTAACAATTTTATTAGAATTTTATTTATATTTATTAGAAAACTAAAGCAATTCCTTCTTTTTTTTTTTTTCATATTTTAGATCCGAAAGAAAGTACTGTAATTTTATTATTAGCACTGGTAACCTACCAAGTGAATTTAACCTAAAAATCTTTAAAATTTAAGAAAAACACATAATTCGATTAATCAAGACCCCAATCAACATTCACAAACCTTCCAATTAATATGATCATAATAGTAAAAACACCCATCATGTCTTCTTCTCCGACTTCTTAACCATTACAACAACATATTTAGCAATAACAATGTATTTCCAATACTTTAAACTAAAAGATATTATCCATAAACATACTACACTTCCACAAAACAAATGGTCTATGGTAGTTAGTTTCCATAAAGGAATAAATCAAATCAGCAGCTCGGATCATTTATTATAGGGGTTAAGAAAACTATCAATCAGTTGAAAATTAAGCGGGGGAATTCCATAATTTGAAAAAAACTTAATCTGCGTTTAGTATCCAATTTGGTATTACTTTAATAGTCTCTGAGATCTACCCAATTCATTCTGGCGTGCAGACAAACATACATGACTAAATCGACTGGGCTATTGATGGTTATTAAGAATACCTAATAAATACTATATATATACTTTATGGGGTGAAAAATTATTCTTTATTAATGTTAATTTCGTAAAAGTTGTCTTTGGGTATCTCTAGGGTAATGGCTTTCGAAATGAGAAGAGACCAAAGTATAGCTCACCTCACCAAAACCTTACTCTTAACTATTGACTCATTAACTATAAATATTAAGCCCAAAAATATGCATCATCCTGAGCACTTCAAACTCGAAAATATGTAAAAAACAATTAAAATTTTACTTAAAGCGCTAAATGGTTTGTCCCATCTAGATAAAGAGAAAAAGATATTTATTAAGAATACACATTTACATTTACATTGTAAAAGCAAGTATGCATATGAACTTTACCAGAAAAAGAATAACATATAAAGTAAAACCAAGGGAGTTGAAAGGAAATTATGTAAACTGACTTTTCTAGTAAGATTGGACTGAAATGGGCTGCGATTTTTGATATGGTGACTTCCAAAAAAAAAGAAAGTTGGTTTTTATCTTTAATGTTATAAGGAAATGATAAATAGTTTAAAATTTTGTTGAGTATACTTCAAAAACATTCCAACTTTTGACTCAATCTTATTCCAAGAAGGCTTTCCCCTAAGGTACATGGCAAAGATTCAATTGAGTATCAATACTTACCATTGGATAATTAAACGAAGAAGCACAGATCCACATAACTTATCACGAAGGAAATTGGAAATTAAGTAATAGTTCCGAAATGTAAGGTTTATTGGCTTTTAATTCGAATATTGATAAGTGTTTTAGACAAAATAAAAACAAAAGATTTTTTAAAATTCAATTTAATCAATCTATCGCCAGTCACCTTGTGATCAAAGTATGAATATGATTATATAACTAAGAAAATAATTAGTTTAGAGGAGTTTAGTTTGCTATTGATTTTTCCATAACGATTTTAAGAAGTTGTGCCGTAAATGTTTTCCTGTATATAGAGTGTTAGAACTAAAGGAGGGATGGATCTTTTGCACCCGAGGAAAAAATCGCACTCAAAGGATCCAAAATCTTCAAGTTCTGCGGCTGAATTTCTACAGCTTGGTGGTTTTCCAGATGGATAAATGTCCATACAAGTGCAAATACAGGGTGCAGCGGTTGAATTCAAAAAAATTTCAACTTGAATTTCCTGCCATATCGTAGTTCCGTCATAATCTTAAAATAGTCGAGATGCTACATATGTATGCTATATATATATGAGCTGAAATTATACTTTTTTTAGTTTAAACTAAAAATCAAGCGAAACAGCGCACACCAGGTATGCTATTACTATATATAAGTTAAACATTATTGTCACAAACATTATCCTCTTGTAAACAGGAACTTGCAAATAAATCTGGAAAACAAAGTGCTTATTGCAAAAGGTTGTCTATGCGAATCAAAATAAATTATCAAAAATTAAGAATGCTCAACCCATAAGGATCCGAGAGATGCGGCGAGGAGTAGAATACCATTACAGTTTTTTGACTGCTTGTTGCAAAAGGCAACTAATGTTATAATCCTATATTATCATATCACATATATTGCTTGTATATGTAACTATGGTGGAAGTGTACTTTGCCACGATGTCTTATGTGAAGACAGTTTTCGGTACCAAGGGTAATCGAAGTCCGCGGAACTTGTTCCCTCCGAGTTTTGGTTGCAGACCTGCGGAGAGTATCGTGTGGTTTTCACTTTGTTGGATAGTATCAATTCCTTACCAAGGAGTAAGCTGAGACTGAACGGAACACCGTGATATTAAGTCTAAAAAAACAGGTGCTTATATTGAACTTCTAAAATGAATACCGAACCATACACAAAAACATATTTTTATAAACAAACACACACAGTACCATTATTTCAATTCATCATTCTCTGTTTGCGCTTGTCTGCCACTACTGGAAAACCTACTTCCTTCTAATTTCCCAATTTTTAATGGGTTCAGGGTCTATAAGTAAAATATAGATTAAATTAATATTTGTGCTAAAATTTAGCGAATTTGATAGCCAAACGTGTGAGACACGTGAGGGATGCAGTCAATCACAACACATCTTATCGGCGTATTGGCACTCGACAAAATTAATAAATAACAATCCATATCGTGACGTTAATACGCTGGCCGCAAACTAATTAAATGATAAGTGTAAAACCCAAAACGCGTTCACACGACCAATCATGAGCACGTGAAGTAATCAAAATATTAGTTTAAATCGTATTTATAATCATAGTTGTAGTACGTCCTGGTACTCCACGATATAGATAATGGGTCCCTGTTATCTGTATTGGGAAGTTTAGAATTTTCGATGTTATCGGTAATACCCATTAAGCATAAAACGGTCTGGGATACTGAGAAAGTGTACCAGTAGAGAAACATGATGGGTCCCGTTTTGATTGGTATAAGTCTCTTATGGCTGTCAAATTGTCAGGCAAATGTTCTGCCATACCAAAATGAGTTACTATGGGCATGGGATGTAATTGAAGTGCCTCTTGAGTTGGAGCAACTTGATATATCAAGTACAGCTGGTGGGTTGTATCCTTAATATGTGTATTTCAATAATCCAAAACAATATTGAACTGATTTATTCCCTAGCTGGCTGCAGTATAAAAATAAGAAGCACTGAAATGAAAAATCCTCAGCCGTTGCTGATTAAGCCTGGCACCTCTGAGTTTTATCCTTTTTCGGCGAGTGGGTTTGTGGATGTGGCATATGATAAGCCCATCGAGTTCCATTGCACCAGCAGCTTAGCTTCACCGCTATCGGGAAGATATGTTACAGCCAAGTGCGTAGGTGGTTCCACTTTCAAGGTCGGCGATAAGAATCACGATATCTCGGCCATTAAATGTACTTCCTGGCCGGCTTTTGTCGGAAAGAAATCCGGGGCCAAATGCAATGGTGGCACCACCCTAATTAATGTTGGCTTTGACTTGAGTGGTGGACGTTTTGCCAAACAATACCAGGTTTGCTTTAATGAGTACGAGGAAGTGAGTCGTTATGTTTACCACACGTTGGACGCTGGAAGTAATTACTATGCTACAGGAGTGGATCGCATTAACTTTGCAACTGGTGGTTACTTTGATGGCAAAAACGTGGATAAGCTTTATACTCAGGCGGAACAAAAAAAAACAATTGACAAGACTCTAGGCATGGATTCATCAAAATACTTTGACTCAGCCAAAAATGTGTTCCTTGCACGTGGTCACATGGGCGCGAAGGCTGACTTTGTTTATCCACCCGAGCAGCGCGCCACCTTTCTTTTTATCAATGCTGCTCCCCAATGGCAGGTATTTAATGCAGGCAACTGGGCACGTGTTGAAGATGGGGTTAGAGCTTGGGTATCAAAAAACAAAAAGCATGTGGATTGCTGGACAGGTGTATGGGGCGTCACCACTTTGCCTAATAAAAATGGCAAGCAGACCGAATTGTATTTGGCTTATGATCACAATGGCAATGGATTGATACCAGTGCCAATGATATATTTCCGTGTGGTCGTCGAACCCTCCACCAAAAAAGGCATTGTATTTGTGGGTGTTAACAATCCACATTTAAGTCTGAATGATATCAAACGCGACTATATCTTGTGCACTGATGTTAGCGACAGAATCAATTGGATCAACTGGAAGCGAACAGATATAACGGCGGGCTATTCATACGCCTGTGAAGTTCCAGAGTTTCGTAAAAGGGTTACCCACTTGCCAGAGTTCTCCGTAAGTGGCTTGTTGGTTTAAATCGAACTAATAAAAGACTAAAGCAAAAATTTGAACCTTTAACAATTATTCATTTGGTTAGGTTCTGTTTTCACTTATCATTTACTCTGACAAACAGAAGTTAAAAGTGCTCAGATATGTACATACTTGTATATTGGTATATACATGCTGCCAACATATCTATAATAATATTGTATAATATGTGTAATCATTGTGTATAGATATTATAAACATCTTAAAACTATTAAGCCGTGTACTACAATTGAAATCCAAAAAAACGATTCAGAAAGAAGTGTGTTTGTTTCATATTTAACAATTGCTTTATTTGGAGATCCTACACGAGGAGACCACCCTTAGCGGTCAAGGCAGGCAAATGTTTGACAGTCTTCAGAAAGTCAGCGACTTCACACGCGTACGACCAACCCGCCTTAATGTCCCTCTTCTTCCAGTTGATGTATGTAACCTTATCGCTGATATCGTTGCAAATAACGTAATCTTTCTTGATCTGTGCCTCAGTTAAATGGGGATTGTTGACACCTACGAAAACAATTCCCCGATGCGTTGATGGCTCAATGACCACGCGGAAATAGAGTTTTGGAACGGGAATCAGGCCGTTATTGTTGGCATCGCGTGCCAAGTAGAGTGGCGTTTCCACACCATGGTTATTAGGAAGAGTGGTAACCCCAAAAACACCTGTATAGCAGTTAACATTCATTTTGTTTTTGGATACCCAGCTGCGTAGACCATCTTCAACACGTGCCCAGTTGCCTGCATTAAATACCTGCCATTGGGGAGCAGCATTGATAAACAGAAAGGTGGCACGCTGCTCCGGTGCATAGTCGAAGTCTGCTTTTGCACCGAGATGACCGCGAGCTAAGTAAATATTGGCAGCAGAATTAAAATACTTATTCGCATCACCGCCCAAATCATTGTTGATAGTTTCCAGCTGTGTAGCCTGCGTATAAAGCTTATCCACATTCTTTCCTCCAAAGAAACCACCGGTTTGGAAAGAGATGCGGTCGACGCCTGTCTCGTAGTAGTTACTGCCCGGGAAAAGCTGATGGCGTGTGTAGCGCGTTACTTCCTCTTGCTCGTTAAAGCAAATTTGCATTTGCTCGGCAAAACGTGAATTTGTAATTTGAAAGCCAACTCTGATTACTACACCACCATTGCAAGTTGCGCCAGATTTGACTGCCTTGAAACCAGGCCAGGACTTACAAGACAGTTCCTTGAACTCATAGCTCCTACCATCCACTTTAAATGTGGTGCCACTAACGCAAGTGGCAGTCAGCAAGTTTTCGGAATGCGTAGTAAAGCCACTGGGACACCAAAGTTGCAAAGTTTTGCCGCTTTCAACCTCCATGATACCCACATCGTTAAAGGGATAAAAGTCCTCCGAATTGGTTCTTAAGTAAACAGGTTCCGGCTTAGGAAGTCCACCACGAATAGTTACACGGCAATCTGCATGCATGATATATTTGTTTTTAAAACGACTGCCCTACGAATCTTCATTTTACCAATGGTACTCACCGGCTGCGCGAATTTCGGACAGAGTTTCTACATAGATAGCACGTTCGTAGATTTCGTCTAAAACCTCAAAAACTGGTGGTAGCTCTACGTCGGGCAGAGTCTCGAAGGACACACGAGTCCAGGCAGACTGTACGAAAAGCAGCAATAGAAAACCAAAACACTTCATTTTACTTGTACTGGAATTATTGGGTTCAACCCATTGTTTATATAGTCTACTGATTTGATATCTAAGTACTATCTGATGTCAAATTAATGAACGAAATTTCCAAAACTTCCAAAACCATCGCCACAAAAATAATTCTTATCATCACCAACAGGTGCGATTAGCTTTTTAGGTGAACAAATAATCATTAAATGCAGTCAAGACAAATGGAACCGACTACGAGATACCTTAATACCTTAATATATCCTCCCAAAAAACAGGTGCTAAATAAGTGCCAAGGCCAAATGTCATTTCGTGCTAACACTCTAAGCAATAGTTTACTAACTTTGAAATCAAATTTGATTTTTCAGGATTAGAAACCCAAAGGCTTTTTCAATCGGGTAAAAATTGTGAGGGCTGCCATTTTCAGTATTCAGCTATATATATTATCATTTTTATTTTTGATCAAACACAATAAAAGTTTTTTTTTTCCTTTTGATTACTTTTAACTCCAGCCTAGCTTAGAAAATACCTAAAAAAGGGCTGGTTTCCAACTTTGATAGAAGATATCTTCCAAAAGTTTCAAGAAATTACTTTAAAAAGCTTGAGTAACCAATACTCCAAATAACTGATATAGGTTAAGCTCCCAGTTTTATCCAAAAACATCAACATCATTAGCCAATTGGAACCTACAGTTATTAGGAGAATAAAAAAAACTTTGATAGTTCAGATTGATTTACAATGATTGATGACAAAGTGTTAAAGAAAATTAAAAAGCACTCGTCAACTTTGAGGTGTGCAATTAGTAAAAAGACTCAGAATCAATTTCAGAATTTGGATGATTCAACGAGTGATGATCATTGCTATGAATATAGGAATCCTGCAATACATTTTAGAATTAAGTATATGGATTTTATTTTAAGTCTGGCATAACACTTCAGCTACCATAACATATAAAGTGAACACAACGAATCAAGAAATAAAAGAGATCCGAAAGGATATTATGCACAGTGATTTTTCTAGTAACTTGAGATTTTTTTCAGATATTCAGCCTTATTAAAAAGTTGTATTTTATCTTATATGTTTAAAACTGTAAGGAAATTATAAATAGTTCGTTTGGTCTCCGCAGTCTTCGTATTGGTCGCCTGTTTGGGTGAATGTGAGCCAGCCTTTTGCAGTGCTTGGTAAGCTTGGCACCGGGCAATTTGTTTATCTATGGTCTCCATTCTAATATCTCTGTGGAGAGTCGTGTTCCGAATGAGCCAGCGGCAATCGCTGATTATCCGCAACGTATTGAGGAAAAGTGTGTCTTAAAATCGACTTTAATCGATTTTCGTTGGTGACGCAAATAAGCTCCAAAATATTAAGTGAACTTGATCTGCATACGATATATAGCAGCACACATACCAAATTTTATATTAGATAGATTGAGTTGGATAATTTTTAGACAACTCTTGATCTGTGTGGAAAATTTCAATAAGATAAAATGAGATTGGACCATATATACAGCAGTTATTCAATAAATCAGCATTGCACTTAAACACTATTGCGTATAGTGCGTGTCAATATATATATATATATACTTGTGATTGTATGTACATAATTAGATTCTATCTGAGGGTAACTGATGGTTGTGAAACCAGAACTCTTTTATATAAAATAACATTGAAATACATACTAGTGTAATACTATATTTCAATACTGTTCATAAATTGATGCTTTATCTATGCTAAAACAGTAGAGTTTATTATGCGATCTGATAGCAGAGATTTCTTCATGTTATCAATGACGTTGTAGTAGTCCGCATATTTGCTTATCAGTTTTAAAATTTTTAAGAATGCCTAAAAGTAGGGAATATATTTACGAAAACTGTCTTAATTGCTACCAAAAGTTCCGACAAGCCGTTACTTACCCATTTCAGTTGTCTTGATAATAATTATATTTATAAATAATAATGAGACAATAAAAAATAAAATACATATTTTCTTAATAGAAATCAATTGCCAAGCGAAAATTACTGTATCCGCCTATATGATTGTGTTTCGTCATTCTGTTAAGATAAACGCGATGATCTCATCGAAGTGATCGATACAGACATAAAAAAGAAATAATTAATTGAAAAATATAATTGAAATAATTTAATTTACATATTGTGTATATACATATATTAATATTTTAAGTAATAATAGAAGTAAACTTAAACAAATAAGAATGCTGTAGTGGACAATACCCGATTTTTTATTTTTACCACCAATATATATTCGAAGCTTCTTTCGGATGCTTGGCTTAGTGTTGGCCCTCTACCAGTTATATGAGTTAGCAGGTGCCAATAAGTCGAAAGGCATTATTACCTTCCGAAAGGCTGCTCTGATATACAAGTATGTGTGAGTTCTTGTTCACCTGTGTTTTGTATCCATTTTTTTTTTAAGTATATAATTTATGATCAAATTGATATGTCAATCTATAATACGTACAAATTGATTCACCTTATAATACGTACAAATTAATTCAGCTTATCTTTTCTGCATCTTTACATCTGCTTTATATTTTCCAACTTTTTAATATTTTTGGATTGTTGGATTGCTGCCACCTGCTTTTACACATTTTTCTTTGCATTAAATATTGTCTTTTTAGGAATAATAATTTGCTGGCTTCTTTTTCTTCTAATCTTCTTAATTGATTGGCGCACAGTTTCTTCTTTATTTGTACTGTTTCTCTTCTCTAATAATATTTATTAAATCAACTTTATTTGCTGAGGAACTCTTACCTACTTTATACTTCACTCGACTGATACTAATGAAAACAAAAGCACCGTTTGACATATGCGGGGTAAATATTACAGCATACCAGCAGCCTTAATGTTCACATTTAAGTCCCCTGCAATTTGCAATTGCTCCTGTTAATTGCAATTGTTGTTTTACTGTTATTTTACTTGTTATGAAATTAGTCCTCTTTTATACCCTTAACCTAGAGAAATAAGAGGTAATAAGAGATTTTCGGTGTTGCGGGAGAACCCTTTATTGCTGTATTTGTACTGAGTCCGTTAAGCAAAAGTCATTAGCTTAATGGCAAACCTGATCACACGCTTAAAAAAGTCAGTAAAGTGACAAAATCAGCTGTTGTTTGTTTTAACATAGCTCAGTCCGTTCGTGAAAAATATGGCAAATTAAAACAATTCAAATAAAATAATTAGATACAATTATTACTAATAATTTTGTACAAATATATTAATAGCAGCAGTTAGTTATGCTTCCTTATCCAAGTCAGTAATCGGTATCGATAACCGATACGCGTAGATAGTGGACAAACTATTGAATGAAAATGTGGCATTACTGGCTAATATTCGATAAACATCCGCCGATAAATGTGAGCAAAAATTTGAAAATAAGTACACAATAAGCTGATACTGATATAAAGAAAGCGTCGGTAAAGTGACGTCGCAATGTATGTATAAGTCGCAGGGCTACAGGAAAATTGCGCAAATTAGGCGGAAATTACGCCTTAACAATTAGCTGTTTTTGTTAATTGTAACATAATTTGTCATATATGAAATAAGTGCAAACGGAATTAAACTTGTCTTTTTTAAAAATAATAAATTATGAATTCAATTTCACTCGAAAATTAAGCCTCTTCATAGGCCATCATTAGTGCGGCCTTTAAATCTGGAACCAACTGCGGTCTTGTTGCGATGTTAATGCAAAGTCGCTATCAGCTGCAGAAGAATAAAAATACTTGCGTACTCTTAAAAAATAACAGTTCTGGGGATGGCAAAAAATAGTATTCTCGTGCTCGCTTGGGTTTAAAATTAAATAAGCTATGCTTTTGTCCACAAAACAATCAAAAGTACAGGAAATGAATAAATATTAAATAATAAGCGAAAAATCGGGGTGAATCATTATTGGTGCGTATTTTCACTGGTGCTATCACTTTTTTTTTGTGTGTTAGCATGCTGCTAATTTATCCGTAAGAATTATTTTGTCAACAATTTTGCACTCTGGCAATTGGTAGTTATGAGCGGCTTAAGTCTTATATGGGTTACCTGTAAAGACCTGGGTAGCAAACATAGCCAAAGATTCTATAATAGAAACAACAGTCGGTTCGGGTCGAACACGTTTATTCCTATCTGTTACACGAATTTGCACACTTCAATACACTTCCTTTGACTCATTTTGATAGGGTTAATTAATCACAGTTAACTTCGAAATTCTAAAAACATTTATTGCTATCTGTTTTAATAGAATCGGAAGGGGAAATGTACTCCATGTATTAATTTGATTCATTTTAAATAAAACTGTTTTAACGTGTAAATGTTTAATAATTTCAAGATTATGAAATATCTTTACTATGAGTCAAGTTTGGGGCTAATTCATAGTTTGCAACTTTTCTACAAGCTGCGAGCTTTGAAATTTGAGGGTCTTGCGAAGATCTTATGTTTATATTTATATTATTATTTGTATTTTACGTAGGAGTTTTACTGCGACAGCGCTGTAACTCTGCACGGCATCATTTTAATTTAATGCTTGAATAACTTCTGTATTTTTTAACTTATCGTTATAAAATAATTATAGTAGCTTATGTACATTAAAAGTTTAGTTAAGTACATGCCAAATATGAACCTTCATACTTAATTTGGTGGCCTTAGCTGTTAACATCTAAATCCACGCCTTCATCAAACAGACAAGCCTTATGGGCATGGTAATGGAGACAGAGATGCTTTTTTCTGCCTGTTACATAATTTGGCATAAATTCATAAGTTCATTATTACCCCTTTTAATGGGTTAAGGGCCTACAAATCTGAACACAGAAAATCTTTCATCCATTTCGCCAAATGTACAGAAAATGTTTTGCATATATGCGATATTTGCTTACAAATTATATGCATATTAGCAATTAAATTAATATGAATAGCATCTACATGATTTGATATCGCATATTAACAGTATTTCCATACATACCACTCATGTATGTAATAATTGTATATACATATGCATACATAATATGTATTCACGGTAGTTAGAAAAAATAAGTTGATGAGCAGTAAGCAAATCTGCACAGAACTGTCTTCTACTCAACACGAAGAACATTAAATGACATAAATTGTTTTTAAAGGCAAAAAGAAACGGCTCAAAATGGTAAGAGGCATGTCACACATTTGTTTATTACGACAATTTCGTTAATCCATTCTCAAAAGTGCTCGTCAGTTCATCAATTTTTCAGTTTTGGTTTCAATCGTTTTGGTTTAACGTCACCAACCAATGCAATTATTTTTGCTGCTGTTGTTTGACTTGCTTCAGCTGTTTTGGTCGGGCACATAATATTTTTTCGTGATCGCCATATCTCGGAGCATTTTTTGAGTTTAGTTTGTAGACAGCGTGTGAGCGAACGATACACGACGCGGGTCAGTGAGCGTTAGTGCAAAGCATTGGTAGCAAGAGTTACAGTCGAAGAAGATCGAAAATTCGTACGAAAAGCATGCGAAAAAATAAAAATATTTTGTAGTCCGTTTGGATGTTATAGGTACTTTTATTTCCTCTTTTCTATACGACAGTCCCGCCATTATACTATATGGGATAGGCATACAGTGAAAGACCTCTAGGGCAGACTCTCAGCGTCTGCCATATTTTATACACTCAAGAGGTGAGTGGTGAAGAGAGGGGTTTGTATCGAACATCGATTTCGATTATAGAAAGTTATCCGCCTAAAAGGACTGTTCGTTATATGAGCATTTACTGTTTACTGTTGTTTGGTCACGTGAAACTGTGTTGAAATAATTAAAATTAATTGATGGTGTGAAAAGCATTTGACTTTAATTGAAAGCCATATAATTCTGAAAAGTATTAAAATACGTATACATATGTATGTTTATGTATTTATTTTTATATTTTGTTTAGGTTGTTTGTCTGGAAGGTTACTGAGATTGATAGTCAAGGTCGTCGATTGTAATTTCAAATGTAAAGCTAAACAGTTTAAGGTTCAGATCCGAATTTTATTACCTTATTAACAGGCTTATAACATTGTTTTTTTTTAATAGCTATATCATATTAATATAATTTCCTATAAAACGTCACGATTTTCTGATTAACAAAAATTTAATTTTTAAATTCGATAAAGTATTGTATACTTCAATAAAAAAAGCTCCAAACTAGATCTGTATATAGTCTGTATTTATAATTGGGTTATTGAATAGATGTTCCAAATCAAAGCTAAATTTCTTAAAATTAACTTAGTAAATATGCTTTAAGACAATGGAACACTTTGAGTCTTGTATAAAATATAGCAAAGTGTAAAAGTGCGCGGAAAAAAAAGTAAGCATATGCTATGTAATTTTTTTGGTTTCAAACTGATAATTCGACGTATTTCGAAATATTTAACAACACTCTTCGAATTCTTGCACAAACATGCTCACAATCCCGCATCGCGTAAAAACCATATAAAGATGGTTCGTTTTCACAATTTTTTGTACATATTTTGTTGTGTAAGGTCGTGACTTTGCTTGTTTTGCATTGCAAACCTCTTCACGTGGTATTTTCGGGTAATATTTTTTTCTCGTGTATGATATTTACGTAAGAAAGAAAATATCTTACAACTAGTGCAAATAATTTCTTGTTCTTAATTGTATACCCATTAAGATCTGATTGAAACGATATATGTATTTGTGAAAACATACTCATATATATATACATATTAAATTTTTTCGATATCTTATATAGTTTTTAAAATAAAGGTATTTAAAGTTTCATATTACGTCTGCATGAAATAAGCTGTGAGCCACTGTATATATACATACATACATATGTATGTTCTTCATCGGCTATAAGAGCCGTGTACTTTGGTCTTATTCGCCTGTCTGTTTGAACACATTGTTTTAAACTGGTGTGTAATTTACTGTACACTTCTAACATACATACATATGTGTGTATGTACATACATAGATCAAGTTATTTCAAATTTTAGATTTTTTCTTTTCGGAATTGCAGAGCTGAAGAGAAATAAAACTTGACTACGAGGTACTCTTAACAAAAGTTTTAAAAACTCGATGAATAGTCTAACTGAATTAAAAAAAAACATACAAAGATACAACTCACACATTTACATCATATGATACATATGTACATATACATACATAAGTAGGCATTCTTAGCACATATAAAAATAAAAAAAAAATGGTGCTTATAAATAAATTGTATTGATTGTCGCCAGTCCAGGGAATTTAAATAAGAAAATAGAAAAACTCGTAACAATTTTGGTGTTGTCGAACAGATTCATCTATTCATCTTAATTAACAATATACATATGTACATATAGGGTATCAGCTATTTGCTGTTTATTTTATTTCTAGAGCCTTTATCCACATTTTCAACTAAAGGTATAACAAAACATAGCTATAAGGTCAAAACAGCAAGTGCATTTAGCCGGCGCTGGCACGTTTTTCTGCTTTGAAGAAATCACACTGGGGGTAATTCGCTTTTTCTTACTTCAACTCGTTGCAAAATAGGTTTTTTTCACAGTATGTTGCCTTAATTACACAGACTAACATGACAACCGGTTTTGTAGGCAGACCAAAAAACAAAAATGCTTACATAACCAAAACATTACATATCTAATATGATACATAAATACATACAATAAAACGTATTATAGTAGGCCAAAACTCGTTTCTTAGGTGCCAAGACACATTATGGCATGAGATGAAAGTCAACAGCGATTTACTCTTCCACTTCCACTTCCACAACTTCATATTCTCTTTTGTGGGTTGGATAACGCTGTCTTGCGTTACGATGCTTTTATACCCTTAACCCATTTAATATGGATGGAAAGTACATATATATAATATAAGAAAGCAAATTAGATATACATATGTTTATATCTAAAAATATAACACCGAAAATTTTATACAACCTTCTCCTTGAAAAATTGAATTGTATTTTATTTTTCCATGTTCTACGTATGTATATGTTGGGGGTCTAATCCTTAACCCATTAAAAATTTGGCTATTAAATTTTATCAAAGGTATTAAACAGGCAGCAAATTGTACTTCTGCAACACCTATAGAGCTGTATGAGTACATATGTATTTGCGTATGTGTGTGCATGGGTTTCAAGTATAGCTTTCTTACCTAGAGTATCTAGCATAAAAATGTTATATTTAAATTGTGTTTTATATACGCAAAACTGTTTGACTTAATGCCAAAAATTTTCCGATTGGGACTAGTGTGCATTGGTAAGCATGTACATATGTATATAAGACAATGTTGCAAGGGGATGTGCTGAGAATGAGAGAAGTGGGTTAAGGGTATCTCGTAGCTTACCACACTCGACTGCAGCATTCTAACTTTATCATATTTCTATTCAATTTGTTCAACAGTTTTAAATATTTAGATGTATTTTTCCGCCAAGGAAGCTTTTGTTAAATATATAAGCTCACACGTGAACACAAAAATATACTCATAAATACCAATAGTCAAATACATGTATGTACGTACACACTCACAATCACCCGTTAGACGAACAACTGCAGCAGACACCCCACACAAGGTAATACACCAAAATGAGTACCCAAGAGGATTTTAAGCTTCTGAAGCTGCAGGAGCAAGTGGAAATGGAACTGGAATGGCAGCGAAATCGATCAATCAGCATGCATAGTCATCCAAAACTCTCTGAATATTATACACGTAAGTGAATATTGTATAAACCGATAGTTTTTGTTTTCGAATTGTGATAAAAATGAATGCATTAGGGGCAGTAACATTTTTTAAATACTTTCTGTGTTCATTATCCGATTGTTATGAAATGTGAGCGATAAACGCCAAAGCTTTAATATTATAGGAGCAAATCCGCTTTATCATTTTTTAATGAACTGTTAAAATAATATTAAAACAAAAAAAACTTGAACTGTACCAACTTCTATTATGTAATCCCTGAGATCAACAGCGTCTATTCGGCGGAGTGATATACAGGTGGTCTGCTGTCTGCCTTTTAAAATTAAATAAATAGGTCTTAGATTATATTGATAACAATCTTTTTTTTATATTCCTTTACAATACAAATTTAAAAGTATTCTACATAAATGTTTTTTAACTATCGTAAGACTTGATTTTATTTCATCATTGTAGACATGACGGCCTTCCTATCGTTAGCCATTTTTATAGCAACATTGCTGACAGTACTTAACATTTCCATATATTTGTCGACCGTATCAAGACTGCGCCTTCATCTCAACAAACCGCTCAGGATTCCTTCCATATTAATGGTTAGTTTGTATCCGATCATATCAATTGCTGCACTGGTCACCATTCTAGTGCCATATTCTTGGTTTCTGTGTCACACGGTGATGCATGCTATGTTCATGATAGGTGGTCCAATCTTTCGTACACTGCTTTTTCGGTATATGGACTCGGAGCAAAACTACGTAAAGGAAACATCCGGTGAAGCAGTCGAACTAAGTACACCTCCATTCTGCTGCTGTTGCACTTGTCTACCTATGATGGTGCCCACGAAGGGGAAGCTTTGCATATTACGTTACATGGTTTGGCAGATGCCTTTCTGGCAGGGCAGCATAATGCTAGTCATGAATATACTGTACTATCGCGATCGACAGCTGTACAACCAGGTGATGCTCTTTTTTATACCATTCATCATCGCATCCGTTTTAATGGGTGTTTGGTCCCTCCAAATCACTGTGCGAATGATTACCAAGCTCCGTAGTGACTATCAGCTGAGGAAAAAGATGTTCTGCTTGCAATTGATTGTGTTGCTGTGTAAGCTGCAGTATCTCATTCTATACGAACAGCTGAACTCATTTAAATTAGGTGGAGAGTATCCAATCAACCATACCGTACACAAACAGAGTAGGTCTATCATATTAGTTTCATTTTTGTGTCATTGTAAATTTACAATTCTACTCTGTCTTTTGCAGCTATTATTAATATACTTATACTGGTCGAAATGGTTCTGGTATCCATGATGGCACAAAGTGCCTATCGTGTGCCTATTCAAGTGCAAATCGATGAAACGAATAACAACTAAAATATAATGTATAGTCTTTAGATATTAGTTGGTCAGTTAATAGTATTGTAAAATAGTATTGTGATAAATAAAGACATATTACCTAAAAGAAACTAAATATTATCTTTACTTCATAAGCTTTTTTTTTTTTTAAATAAATTAACAGCAAACACACGAGAAAAAATATAATTTATTTTATAGGGGAATTCCGAAAATTTGGTATGTGTATTTATTAAGTTTCATGCTTACATTAATAAATATAATAATAAATATTTATAATAGTACACATAAGGAAATTATGAAAAATAATATTCATGAACTATTAACGGCTTGAAATACTACCTTTGGTTTAAAATGCTTCTCATAGGCTAACTAGTAAAGTCTTTGGATGCCTGTAATAAGTTGTACACCATTGCATTTTTCTATTAAATAAGTTAGCACTATAAATAATGCGAATTTCAAATATGTACTTTTTGTACATAACGAAGAAATAAATTTATCACTTATTGTCAATTTACATTCGATCAATCAATTGTATCTAATTATATTAATTCATTATTTATTTTTTATGAAATTTAATGAAATGAAATTTATATGATTATGAGGCACACATCCCAACTTTTCACTACAGTCACTGCAAAACTACTGTGGCAAGTCAATTTTAAAATTAACTGACAACTTTTTGTATGGCTGCGGCCGTTGTAACGGAAGATCTACGGCATTTTTTGGTTGCGGCACTCAAGCGTCGTCAGTGTAAATTGCATATTAAGCAATTTTTCATGCATTAGCATCGTAGTAGAATTTATATTTGAATTTTCATAAATATGATTCAAGTGCAACAGTGTGCCCAATACATACACTTGCTCGCATAATTCTGCGTACGTAAATATTATTTGGTATTTAACAACTGTATCCACAGCTTGATCCACAATTTGCCTCCACGCGTCCCTATCTTGTGCGAGTCTTCTACAATTGACAATACCAAGATCTGTCAGTGCTTTGGTAACTATATATAATATATAAAAATAATATATATAAAAACGGATACAAGGTATAAAGAATATAATGGTTAGCTAAAAATTACGAATTGTTTGCTTTGCGCGCCTCCCCACCAAGATCTAATAATAAATCGTCGTGTGCCAAGTGACAAGAGATAGAATTCAACGAAAACCGTGTGGTGCCAGCAGAAACACAAAAGAAATATGTATGCCTCATACACACGAAACGATATTACTTTTAGAACTCAGTGTAGTTTCCACTGTTGCCCATTACGCAAACAGCAAATCACAGACGGTTTCAATTTTTCGTTAAACATTAAATTATTCAGAGAATGACTCCGCCTACAATTTGCGCCTTTTGTCAGGAACGTGCCACACATCAATGTGCCGCCTGTCGCAGCGTCTCTTACTGCAGCCGGGAACACCAAAAGGAACACTGGAAACGCGGACACAAGTCAGAATGCAAGTGCTACGAGATGAGCAGTAATGCGATTTTGGGCAGGCATTTGCGTGCCACACGAGATATCAAAATGGGTGAGCAAATTTTGCGCGAGGCACCGCTAATGCTGGGCCCAAAGGTGGCATCAACGCCCCTCTGCCTGGGCTGTCACAGAAGTCTTCTGCCCCCTGAACGAGACTATTACAAGTGCAGTTGTTGTGGCTGGCCATTATGTAGCAAGGATTGCGAGAAATCTCCGTATCATATCGATGAGTGCCGTTTGATGGGTGCAAGCAACTTTAAGTCTAAGATCAATTACAATCCGGTAGAGCAGGAGCGCAAGGAGTCCGCATATTGCGTCATTATGCTGCTCCGTTGCATGCACCTAAAAATATCAAACCCAAAAGCTTTTGATAGAATCTTCGAGCTCCAGGATCATCTAAAAGAGCGTTTGGAAACGCCTCTTTATCAAGTGCTACGAGCCAATCTTATAACTTTTATTAAGACGGTTCTCGGTATGCGCGAGTGGTCCGAACTGGAACTTCTGCGAATTGCCGCCATTTTGGACACCAACGCCTTTGAGCTAAGACAGCCAAGTCAGCGCAGAAGAATTCGCGGCCTCTATCCAGAAGCGGCTATGATTTCCCACGACTGTGTGCCTAACATGCGACATCGTTTCGATGATGACATGAATATCATATTCTTGGCCAAGCGACAAATTGCCAAGGGTGAAATTCTTAGTATGTCCTACACACAACCGCTCAGAAGCACTTTACAACGGAGGCTACATCTCAAGCAGGCTAAATGTTTCGATTGTGAATGCGCCAGGTGCGCAGATCCAACAGAATTGGGCACGTTTGTAGGTGCACACCTTTGCCAGAAATGCAAAGTGGGAAAAGTGAGTAAGAAAGTGACGCAGACAGGGAAATTTATATACCCTTAACCTTATAAGCGGCATACATATAGTACAATTTAAAAGTAAAAAGGGAGATGAAAATCTTTGACCCCAGAAAGTATAGTACTTATTTGTAATCAGTGTAAATAACCAATACTAGAGGCTAAAGTTGCTAAGTTTCATATGTAGGTTCGGGTATACCAATCGCAGAACAACTTTATTTCGATCGGACCAAATATTGGATATTTCCACACACGCACATGCAACTTTATAAAAAGAAACTATTTTTAGAGTAATAGCTCTGACTCTTACCCTCTTGCAGTATTATAGATTTTAATCTATATTGGGAGTTTCAGAACAATCGGATAATTTACATATTTGGCAAACAATTTAATACGATGCTGCGCGGGAATAATACAGCAGAATTCATTTAATCGCAAGATTTGTCTGTTTATGCCTGTTAGCATACCTGGATAAATGGTATCTCGTTATCGACCTACCACTTACCATTATTACTTGTTTCCATGGATTGTTATTAAAACAAAGATACCGTCGAAGCTCTTTTCATTCTAGTTCTGTTAAATATTTGGTGACTTTTTTAATCACACCGTCATAATGCAAGTATTCAAAATGTCTATGTAATCCTTTTAGGTCATCTCGATTAACCCCCTAGAAAATACAGCTAACTGGAAATGTCAACTGTGTAATGCGAAAAAGTCAGCTAGGGAGGTGTTGCTTCAAGATGCAAAACTGCAAAAAGAGATTGAAAGTACAGACAAAACAACGCCACTAGGTTTAGAGAACTTCATTATTCTTCACCGCGATGAGATTCACGAGGCTAATACGCACGTACTCCAGGCGAAATATGCCCTGACTCAACTTTATGGAAGTGCCCCTGGGTATGCCATTGAAGGTGAGTCAGACAATTTAATTATCGAATCCATTTATTTATTATTTTCTGAAATCTACAGAACTTACCGAGGAATCACTTAAGCGTAAATTGCAACTCTGTGAGGAACTGCTGCAGCTTTCGAATCTCCTCGATTGCGGATGCAGCATATTTCGAGGCAATTTGTTAATCGACTTGGAAGAAGCGGTCTTGATGCAAGCACAGAAGTTAAAAAATCCAAACGAATGTAAAGAAAAGCTTAAACAAGCAGCCGAGCTTCTTCAAGAGATAAAGAACATTATGAGACATGAGCCCGAAATGAAGCAGTTGTTAATTGAGCGTCAACATATTTTGGATGCGGCGTTTTCTCGATTCGAACTTGCTATTGAACAATAATATTATTATATAGCACCCGGTTTAGATACATCTTCAACCGTATCTACGTTTTCTGTCACATATGGAGATGAAGAAAAACAAATAAATAATGTTTATGTGGCAGAACTATTATCTTTTTTAAATTTGAATGTCTAAAAGTTTTTTCAGATTTTCAGATTTTCTTTTATCTGAACTCGGAAAACTTACCTATTCCAGAAAGCTAATAAACATACTATACTTACAATAATCCACATTTGTCTTTTTTCTAATTAATTCCATTTGTTTTCCAGTAACATTTGTCTTCAAATTCAACAAAAAAAATGAGGCAAAAAAGTGACTTCTGGTTGTACCATGTATTTACCAGATGTATTAATGTATTTTATATTTGTCATTCAATCGATGGCGAAACGCTTTTGCTATAATATTTTAAAACAAGATACGTTCTTTCGATAGCAGTGATAGATTTGCAAAATTATGGGTGACTAAATAATAGTTTTTTCTAAACTATGGTAGTTTTTTTTCTTATCGAATACAATTTAATCGGTATTCACATAGCGGCCGTTAAGCAAAAGTCATTAGCTTAATGGCGAACCTCCTCACACTGCCTGAATAAGTCACTATAGTGACAATATCAGCAGTTCTTTGTTTTCATATTAATGTTAAAGTAAAATTGAGAGAACAAAACTCTGTCCGTTCGTGAAAAATATGGAAACTTAAAACAATTTAGATAATAATAAAACAATGAGACAAATATTTTTAATAATCTTGTACAAAAAATTTATTTTAATAACAGCAGTTAAACTAACTTGGTGCGCTCATTCTTCTTATTTTTTGGAAGTTAGCAGTTAATTGGCATGCATGTTTGCCCATTTTGAAATTTTGCTTACATTTGTCAGTTGGGCTTATCGATTATTGTCAAGCGATGCCACATTTTTATTTAATAGTTTAGCCAGTATCAAGTTTTTGTACCAACCTGCTACTGACATAGCACCGATTTTTTTTTTTTTGCTAATGACTTGTTACCGGCGTCAGTGTTAATACAGCAGGTATGTTTTACCATTTGAAAATAATTTTGTCACAGATATTTTAGTGTCGCAGTAGCAGCTCTCACTGTGGCAAGAAAAAACACAACTGATTGTAACACAATCAGAGACGATAGCCTTCTGACTTTAAGCCAACTGATATTTTTAATATCGGGTTATACTCACATAATCTAGTCATTTGTGTGCGTTGCTTGTTTTTATAAAAAATCGTAGTAAATAAGTGATGTGTAAATAAATAAATAAATAAATAAGTAAATAAGTGAATGTAATTGTGCATAAGTTACTTTTCTAAACTAGAGTCACCTCTAGGCAGCATTGCTTGGGGCGCTTGGTGCATATTCAGTATTACCGGGTGAACTAAATGGCATCTAACCCGATAATTGGAGCGTTCTGTGAATTCGATAACTCGATGATTTCTTAAGATTGTTTCACGTGTTGCTTTATATACTAAATAATTTAAATGGACAGCAACAATATAGAATCGGATCTATTTGACAAAAAGATGGAAAATGAGGTGAAATCTCAACAGGTGACTGATGATAATTTAAAAAATATGGATATGATCGAGCAGTCCACAGATGGTGCAGTGAAAACAGAGAAGTTGGAAGGAGCCTTTGAATATTTGGATCGTAATGAATTTACATCGGAAATCTACAAAATAGAAGTAAGGAACTTGGGTTACTTTGGAATTGGGGTAAGATAATGCAGACGCTCTTCCCATTCAATTATTAATTGTTTTTTTTGTAGGAGTTTAAGAAGCTGCTAAAAAATACCTTAAAATTGGACATAACTAAGATCAAGTCACCCACACATAAGGAGTTTGCATTCGTGTGTTTTCGAAACCAGGAAGATCAGCAGCGCGCCCTAGATGTGCTTAATGGATATAAGTGGAAGGGTAAAGTTCTAAAAGCCCTATTTGCCAATGCGTCTGCCGATCCACTTCACAAAAGACGCAATGAAGCGGAAGCAAAGAACGTTAAGCCTAAACGCCAACGCACTGCAGTAGAAGCCACCTGCCCATTAGCCGAAATGCCTTATGAACAACAGCTGGAACAGAAAACGGATGCGATGTCGGCGCTTTTGAAGAAATACATACAGGAATTGCATCGTTTGAATCCGGCCCTAAAACCACATCTTGAGAAGTTTAAGTATAATGGCGTGTTGCCCTCTGACACTGTGGATGGGTATCGAAATAAGAACGAGTTCACAGTGGGAAAAAATGCTGCGGGTGACATTATAGTTGGCTTTCGATTAGGAAGTTACAGCGATGGATCTGTTGAAGTAGCTGAGGTTCAGCATCTGCCACATTTGCCAGCACAGGCTAAATGGGCGGCACTTAGCTTTCAGCAACTGGTCAGACAATCCAAGTTTCAGCCTTTTAATCCTATGGGTAACGTGGGTCATTTCCGCCAACTGATGGTGCGCACCTCCAGTGCAACAGGCGAACTAATGCTAGTGGCTGGCATATACTCTTCCAATTTAAGCGAAAAGGAGAAACTAGAGATTCAGGATGAGCTTAAAACCTTTTACGAACAGAAAGAGCAGAATCTTAATACCAAATGCACCTCACTATACTATCAAGATGTGAAACATCGCGAAGCGGGTCAAATGGTTAATCCCGTCACACACTTGTCTGGCAGCACACACATAATCGACATCATTCATGGTCTGAAGTTTCGCATCAGTCCATTAGCCTTTTTTCAAATTAATACGGCAGGTGCAAATGTGCTTTATCAATTGGCTATTGACTTGGCCGCACCAAGCCAAAGAACCACCCTGCTAGACATCTGCTGCGGAACTGGCACCATTGCTCTAGCCTTTGCCAAACACTGCAAACAGGTGCTAGGCGTGGATATCGTTTCAGATGCCATCAAGGATGCGGAAAACAATGCTGAAACTAACAGTATAAAGAATTGTAAATTCTTTGCTGGAAATGCTGATGACTATATAAAAAGTATGGTTCGCGAGGCTTTATATGGCCAGGACTCAGGCAATCCTGTTGATTTAATAGCTGTAGTGGATCCCCCACGTGCTGGACTCCGTAAGTTATCTGCAATTGTGTATTTTCAATTTACTTTCGAATACAAAAACAGCACCAAATTTAGTGCGTCCAACTTTGAGACCACGGCATTTATATAGACAGACAAACAGACAGAAGCACAGAGCTTGTTCGATTCGAATATATACTATTTTTACATCCATAACCGGTGTCCGTAAGTCGGTATTTTTGCATCGATGTCACAGATTTTAAGAGCTAGAAACACTAATTTCTGTTTGTATACCGTACGCAGATGAAGTTTATTCAAAATTTCTAGTAGTTTACTATATTTTATACTAGGTTAGCTTAAGTAGTGCATTCTTATTTACTCAAATTTGTCTAATTCTTTAGCTTCAATGATAATTTATTTTTTCCATCTATAACAGACAATCGTTCCATCGTTGCAATACGCTCAGCGAGTGCAATAAAGCGCTTAGTGTACATTTCCTGCAATCCTCATAGTGCCAAGCGAAATTTTATTGAATTGGCTAGACCCGAGTCTAAGCAATACAAAGGAGAGCCCTTTTATCCCAAATCAGCAGTTGCGGTGGATATGTTCCCACATACAACTCATACGGAACTAGTGATTTTGTTTGAGCGTGAGCTCAAGACAGAGCAAGCTGGACTGACCGAAAACAGCACAGAAACACCTAACGAGACTAATATATCTGTAAATTTGTCGACAACGTGATGACTTTTGTACAGTTTTTTTTTTTTAAATATAAAACTCAAATCATTATCGCTGATAATACACTTTTGTTTTTGCAGTTTCTTATTTTCGCACTATCGTCGTGTTGCGGCTTATCAAAATTTTGACTTTGATCGTTTGGTATATGTGCGACTGCGCCTACGACGTTTATTATTTTAAATTGATTTAATTGTAATTACATTTGGAGGGCGTCTGGTATGACAAAGTTAGTTTTCAAGTATAAGTTTAGTAAATTTGTTGAATTAGTTTCAGTGCTTCTCTGCGAGTAATAGCGCGTGTGTGATAAGAAGTGACCGCAAAAGTGGTAAACATTTACTTTGAAGATCTGCAAGTGTGGAATCTACATCGTTACCTACTTTCAGCTTATCTTACTTACTCTACGAAATTTAAGTGACCCAAACGACATAAATGTTTAAAAAGGTCTATATTAGTATATACTTAGTATAAACTTCTTCCTATAAATTTAGTACTTATATTTTTAATTAAGTACTTTATAGAAAAAATTACTCTTATTTAATATACATAATAACTATTGAAAAATTTGAAAAGTAAACATGTAAGCTGTAATTTGAATGCTTTGTTATAGAGGAAGTAAGATTAGTATTACTTATCTTATTAACTCTATTTATATATTCCATATGATTTATGGCATTTACTTTCCAAATTTAAATTTTATAATCTGTGCTGATTCCCGTTCTAAGTTTAATTTGGGCTTCAGTCATCCCCACTTAGTGAAGTCCATTTTCCAAATAACTACTCCAAGTAACTTTCCGTTGATTCCAAAACCCTTGCCGCCATGAAGGAGGTAAAATGAGTTTACTGCAGACCCACCATGCGTGCCATCGAAATCAAACAAATGCTGTCTGTCGTACACACAAGACTTGTTTCCATGTCTTCTTAAACGTAATAAAAAAGCATTCTGTTGGCGCCTCACTCGTTTTCATGCACTTATATCTCATCAAGCCATTGATATGGAAAATATGACTAGTAAAACGCATATTGCCGAAGTTTATACCAATACACATATAACCTCTGTCAGTATCAGGTAAACTATAAATAACAATAGCAATAACAAAACTTGAAGTTTTGAATAAACCCAAGATGTAGGTATCTTCCCGTCAATATTTTAAAACGTCAATTCCAGTATCGATCTAATTGCATTGCAAAAAAAATGTATTCATTAAAACATCGACTATACGAAAGAGAGGTTTTTTGACTCGCAGCTTTTATTACAGTTTAAAAGACTAGGATGCGTTTTGGTCTCGTCTATCAAACATCACCAAGTAGCTGCAATATTAAATGAAGAAAACAGCAAACTAATTGGCAGGCTCGAAGCCACCCCAAGCACATGCAAAGGCATTCATATATAAGTTCCGTGCACAAACAACAAAAGCACGGAAAATAATGCTCGTGAGAAATAATTACTGTCTTATTTATTAAATTGTTGCACTTTATACTATGAGGAAGTTAATATTATAAGGATAATGCAATTCGCAAGGAGTAGACCTTCAGTTCACGTTCTACACATTCCATTCCTAGCATCTGAACCGGCAAATAAATAAAAAAAACTACGTAATAAAAATATTAGTTGGAATAAGACTTTAACCAGATAACAAACACTGACATTTTGCTATTGCTACTTTAAAAAATAGCTGAAATAATTAAAAGTAATGCAAGCTTTTGCCAAATTAACCAGTAAAATAGTAGATAGCATCATAAGTTATATATTCGAAGAGAGGCATAAATATTCCGATTCCATTTAACTGCAATTTTTGACCCTGAACTTGCGGGTTGCTATCCCTAATACTATTATTTTTATTATATTTAGGTTCTTTCCATTATGGGAATTAATTAAATTAAATTGATCTTTGGATGGTATACAGGAATTTACCTTACAAATTTGGTACCTAGCTCAGCTCTAATTACTTATATACTCAGTGGGGTCGGTGATGCTTCCATTTACCTGTCATATAGATAAGTGACTGAAAATAATTACTTAACAACTAAACAACTTAATATGCTCAAGTCGAGTGTGTCGGGCTATGTGATACCCTTAACCCAGGTCTGATGTATCCTAAGTGAACCTCTAACTGAACCGTAAGCATATGTAAACGTATTAATAATATACAAACACACACTTCAAACAAGTCTCTGCTAGTACGAATTCTGTGTGGCGACGCTGTCGAGAACAGCTCAAAGCATCATGTTCATATAAGCTATTTTTTAAATATCTTCTGCGTTTTATTATCCGACTGTTTTCAAATTTTGCAATGATCAATAAAATCAAATCGTTTGAAAAGTGGCAAATGTAGATTTAGTAGACACACCCTTACCAGCTCTAATACGCTCTCAACATCGGTTCATAAACTTAACAGCCATTGTACATTGTAAAAGACCAACCAGAATATACATAGGTTTGTACATAAGACACATCGTAATAGACATACGGCAGAAAAGATATAGAGCGGGAAAATCTAGCATTAAGATTAAACAATAGGTTTGCCCAAAACCATAAATTCATACATAATCTAAACAAAAAAAAAAAACAGAAGTGGTTAATAATTATACAAATATATATATCCCATATTCCAAAGTAATCAGGACTTAAAGATAAGAACGCATGGCTTGGACGTCCTTATAGCACGTTTTCGAGAAGGTAACTCAAATTGTCCGGAAAGATAATAACCACATCTATATTTTTAAAATTTCCATTTTGTTTGTTAAGTTTATACTAGTATTCTCATATAAACGCGATCTGCGTCCAGTAGCCACACCTTTAGCTATAGTTGTCTATCAGATCAACGCGTTCATCTGGACGGTCGGACGAACATGGCTAAATCAACTTGGCTATTGATGCTGATCAATATATATATATACTTCCTCGGGTGAGAGATGCTGCCTTCCAGCTTTAACATTCTTCTGCACAAATTCAGTAGCCACTTTTTACCCATTTTAATGGCCTAAGTGTCCACAAATATATGTGTACTAAATAAAGCAAGAATGTGTCAGTCGAGATGCCAGATCAGGTTGGATATGTATAAAATTATACACTTACTGAAGTCCGTTCACATATAAATACATACACACACACTATTGTACAAACAAACAGCATAGCTCAGCACCATGTTAAATTGATTATTGAGTAAGTTTTGTATTTATAATTCTATTGTTATAAATCCTTATCTGCGTACAGTATGTAGGAACTTGTATACTAAATAGAGACTTTTATAGTCTCTAAGACCCACATGTTCACGCAGATGAAAATGCAGAGAGAAGCACAGCATACAGACATACGGATATGGCTAAATTTTTGTATTTTTATTTGAATGCCAACTGGCCAGTCGGCCAAAAAGTATTTGGGAGTAAAAAGATTACATTACAATTAAATTTAACATAAAATAAAATTGAAATAATTAAATTAAATTGAATTTAAAGTTTAAAGTTAATATCTAGGGTAATCAAAATAAATGTATTAAATGATCCAACGTTTGTTGCGTGGATTGAGAAAAACCCAATCAGATCACTAAGATTAGTAAAGCTATTAACTTAGTTACTACGTGCTAAAAAGTTAAGAATTTGGAACTCGACAAAGTCTATAGTCAACACCGAGCACACTAAAAGGTTAATGTAGAGAGTAGTTAGTAGTTGAAGTATTAAGAGAAAGTAGTGTAAAGTTACGAGTAGGTCTCGAAGGTACAGAAAAGTTAATTTGGACCAATACCAAAGATGAGTCAATTTCGCCAATTAGTAATTTACGTAAAAATAAAACTCCCAGCATCGTGCGACGGTTAGTAAGAGATGGCAGGTTAATGGACAGGCTACTGTGGTATAGAGCCAAATCGGTACCTGGAACCCAGTTAAAGCCACGAAGAGCTAAAGGAAGAAACTTCTTCGGTACAGACTCAATTCTGTTTTGGTGAACCAAATATTTTAGGAGACCCAGGGGCAGATTTAAGCAAAGGCAAATCAAGCGGTAGCCTGCTTGTAAATTTTTCAAGGCCGCCAAACAGTCAAGTAGCTGTTTCTAGGCCGCCAAACCACTGTACATAAGAATGCTCGAAAGAGATTTTGCCTGCACCTTAAACCATCTTTCATCTGCCCCTGAGGAGACTACACACAATCGTCGAATATTTGTTTTATTAATATGTATTACGAGTATGTTTATAGGCAATCTAACTGATAAGACAATCATGAAACGAAAAATAACGGAGACGCATTCCAATTATACAGTTGAGATTAAGTGTAAGGTAAACAAGGAAGAATGTTGTAGCCGAGTGTACCCGAATACGAGAAGACCCCAACTCGGGTGGGATATTGCCTAAGTTCAACTATTACTGAACTCTGCAACATATGCAATCGCATGCACATACACGCACTATAAGCAAGTCTCTGCTTACGTTCATACTAATTCTGCTGCGACCTGGCTGCCAATAGCTCAATGCAAGATCGTTTTAAATTGATTGTTGAATAACTTCTATGTTTTAGTCATCTCGTCGTTATGAAATTGACAGCATAAATAAAGAGTGTAGTAAACTATATAAGTATTAAAAACGAAAACGATCGAATGTTATTAGTCCCTTAAACCATTAAATTTGGGAAAAGGGACTACTTAGCTTGTGCAAATCATTGTGGAAGCATCTCCGAATCAATATAGTCTATATATTCGTATTTTTTAATTGGGTGTATTAAGCCCTATCCGTCTGTCTGCCCGGCAGTATTTAATCGCCAGTCTCAAATACGACAGTTAGAGACACCAAATTTATATACATATATATATAAATTATGTGGATCGAAAAATAAGATAAGATAAACATAGAAGATATTCAAAATTACACTCGTATGACATAGTGCCTTGGCACATCCCAAAGTATTAAATAGTTTCTTGAATATTTTCTTATCTTATTTTTCGATTCACAAAATTCATATATATCTATTTATGATTATATCTATATAAACCTCTAGATCAAATTTCTGTCGGTATGTCTATATGAAAATAAATTTTATTATTCATAGGACTCAGCTTAATATATTAGAAAAATTGAACAGAAAAAAAATAGAGGGGTGGGCAACTGGATTCCGTATAGTGTTTTGTATCTTATATTTATACATTGTACATTGTTGTTTCTAATTTTAGTTAATTTTCTCACGAGTCGTTCTACTTTAAATTTAACCTCATAAGGAAAGTGAAAGCTTTTATATCAGTTTGTCAGTCCAATTAAACCGTTGTCCCACGCTTTATAATTCAGATATATTCTAGATTTTTTAAAGTCAAGTTTGGTTGTGAACTAATTCCTTGGATTGTTATAACTTTTGTCTTTCAGGGTACCGATACTGCAGCTAAAGCTGCTACCAGTTATGACTCTGGCAATTATGTGCTGGAATCAGATTCTAGGAATAGCTGTAAGCCCGAGCTTGTGCAGTTTAGTGTTAAATTGCAAGCACCACTGGCGATGGAGGAGCAACTTGCCATGACTGGCGATGCGAAAGAACTGGGCGTGTGGCAGCTGTCACGGAGTGTTTTCCTGGAGCAAGTGGATGATCTGACTTGGCAGACAACTGTTTCTTTCGAATCGTTTTATCAAATACAGTACCGTTACTTTGTTTGTGTAGAGGATGCATCGGGTCACAAGCAGATTAGGCGCTGGGAGACTCATTTTAAGCCCCGTGTATTAAGTCCTAGCGCTGTGCAGTCTTGCGGCAAACAGTTAGATGTCTTTGGAATTGTAAATATGGATAAGCCCACGTTTGAAGTGCATCGGGGCTGGCTTAACCATGAAGTCATCGTGCAGCTAAAATTCAATGGCGAAAAAATGTTTCAAGTGCATGATATTGAAACCTTCGATCCGCAGGAGCTGCTGCTCAAAATTGTGTCTGTTCAGCAACCTACTGGACTCAAGGTCGAGTATACAAAATATATTTATGGTCAAAGCCAGCTTCAGGTTCAACCAACGCATGGGGTACCCTATACTAAAGGTGACATTGTCATATTCCACATCACCTTGCCACTGGATTGCATGATGTTACAGAGTTTCCGCTTAGAATGCTTCAACTTAACACATGAGATTTTAGGTAGCACCAGTGTATATGCTACAGACTTGATTGGAAGCGAAGGAGTCCTCCAGCTAGCTATCAAAAGCGCCACATCTACAAAAGTTACATTAGCCAGTTTGAGACTACCCTATGTGGTGGTGCAGCCTTATCAGCACACTCCCTAGACTTTAAGACATCGTATGCGCATCACTGGCCACTGAGTTGGTCTAGTTTAGATGTGGGTCACCGCGGAAATGGTAAAAGCTACATATCCGAACCGCCTCTGGAAAGGGAAAATACAATTGCTTCCTTTTTGAGCGCACACACGTATTTAGCAGATATGATTGAGCTGGACGTGCATTTGACGGCTGATAACATACCCATTATTTTCCATGACTTTGGACTGCGCACAGCACCGGCAAGCAAACTGGTTGACAATCCTGATAAGCTAGAGTACGTGCTTATCAAGGACGTCAGCTATGAACAGCTCCAAAGGCTACGCATATTTTCTGTTACTGACGGAAAAGTGCAAGAGTATCCTGCTCATAATATAGAGCCACGTATGGAGCATCGCATCTTTCCTAGACTAAAAGAAGTTCTTCAGCATCTGCCCAAGTCGCTAGGCATCGATGTGGAGATAAAATGGCCACAGAATCGTCAGGCTGGGGGATCGGAGGCAGAACAAACTATTGATAAAAATATTTTTGCCGATTGCGTGCTGCAAGAGATTATTCAACATAGCTGTGGTCATCCTATAATCTTCTCCAGCTTTGATGCCGATATGTGTACCATGCTGCGTTTCAAGCAAAACATTTTTCCTGTCATGTTTCTTACAATGGGCGAGACAAAAAAGTGGGAGCCATTTAGTGATCTCCGCACACGCAACTTTATAGCTGCCGTCAACAATGCACAGGCCTTCGAGCTGGCTGGCACAGCACCTCATGCTGAGGACTTTTTGAGTGAAAATGCAGCTCAAGTGTTGTTACAAGCTCGTAATCAAAAACAAATTACTGTCATTTGGGGCGATGACTGCAATTCGAAACAACGCGTGAAGTATTTTAAGGAGATTGGAGCTACTGCTGTTTGCTATGATCGCAGTGATCTTCACATGCCCGAGAGCAAGGAGCAAGCGTTTTTTAATTCCAGCGCACTTCTTTTTGAGTTTGAAGGATAATGACGACCTTAACGGAATGTATATTGTACATCTATGTATGTACGAGTGCATATGTATGTACAACGCAACTGGTCGCGTAGAGCTCTTTAGAGAAGAGAAATCTATACTCGAAGCACATTGTTAAGCTCACTCGTAACACACATATTATACGAATAGAGTAATACATAAAGAAAATATTAGCAACTTTTTATTTCTCTAATTACAAATTTATTTAAAAATCAGTTGTCCCATTATTTTTCCAAATATTTTATTGAACAGAAACGCTGGTTTTTTTTCAATGTTTTTATTAAAACATATATATATATAGATATATATATAATTTATATATATATATATATACGTATATATATATATATATATATATATATATATATATATAATCAATATGGATTCCGCAAAGTGCGTTCTACAGTTGATACTATCAAAGCGGTACCTTACCTAGCAACCAAGGCGATTGAGGCAACCAGATAGAGATAGGGCGGTTGTCACGT
Organism: Hirtodrosophila trivittata; assembly: GCA_035045065.1. Taxonomy (NCBI): domain Eukaryota; kingdom Metazoa; phylum Arthropoda; class Insecta; order Diptera; family Drosophilidae; genus Hirtodrosophila; species Hirtodrosophila trivittata. The sequence goes on along the minus strand of JAWNNK010001459.1, from coordinate 808,512 downwards.
TGGACATCCGTTGGACAGGGTTGGAAGGTGACTGCTTATGGCAAGAGTAGTAGCATCAACTGGTATATGGTATATGCAGTCCCAATATGGCCATCGGCCCTAGACGGCAGTAAACAGCTTCGCAGAAAGCTAGCTGCACGATATCGCCTCAGCGCGCTTAGAGTAATTTCAGGCTTTAGAACTATATCTAGTATACGCTTGGCGCTCAATGAACAATGACGAACTACCAACTGAGGTAAGTAAGGTGGGAAGCGGCAAACAAGGGAAGGTGGATGCATAGATAAATCCTTAGAGTAAATGGGTGGCTGAATAGACGAGAAGGGGAACTACACTTCCATGTTACACAGTTACACAGGTCACGGAGGCTATAGGAAATATTTGCATAGGTTAAAACATGAGGAGACTCCAGTCTGTCCGTATTGTCCGAACTTTGGCGAAAATTCAGAGCATGTCCTCTACCAGTGTGTGATGTATAGGGCAGCAGCTCAGCTGGAACCTCCAGTAGATAGTCTAATTTGGTGCATGATGGAGGAGGAAAGGAAATGAAGAGCTCTGGCACAGCGCATTATAGAGCGAAGGCCATTGTGAGAGCACAACACTTTTCACAGACGTCACCACTTTTTAGAATGGAAGAAGGTAGGTGTGCGGACCCTGCAAATCGAACGGTAAGTGATCGCACGCAACCCTCTGGAGGCTTAATCCCTGATAATGCCTAATAATGCCTAAAAAAGAAAGTAAGAAGGAGAAAATCATCGGAGAGAAGGGAAAAAGAGGGCTACCGAGAAGGCTCGACCTGACGCCATTGTCATATCGGAACAAAGCAAGGGAAGCTACTCGGAGATCCTGAGAAAAGTTATGGTGGATGAACTACTCCAACTTAACCAATCCGGTGAAGAAACTTTATGACCAGGCCAAAATTCGCTCGATCTCCCAGCTGCAGATGAAAGATATAGCACTGGATGATATATACCTTCACACTGCATACGTGGGTACTCAGACAGCTACCATAAGGATGTCAGTAGGTAGGCTTAGGGTAGATTGGGTCCTTACTTCGGGGGCGTATACCCAACCAAGTTATAGGTCTCTTCAATTTAGTCACTTAGCGAAGCAGTGTAGCAGCGAGGTTGACTGATCTAATTTGTGTCGGTGGTATGGAACGGTCGGCAACCTGTCAAAGAAGGGGTAAAGGTATAGACGCTTAGCACATCGCCGGCAGTGAAAGATGCCGCTTGTTTAGGAGCGCACTCTCCAAAAAAACATGAAGTGCATGCAGTCAAATCTCAACCACTGCACGGTTGCACACGATCTTCTGATCCAGACAATGAGAGAGAAAAATACTCGTCATCTGTGAGCCACATAGGCCTGTTTGAATTAGTGGAGCGGTAGAGGGTAGAAGCGATCGAGTCATATGGTCTATGCAAACCCTACCTCGTGAAACTCACACTAGCTACGTGGGTATCGTCAGGGCAAAGGTAAATGGGATTACCATATACATCTGCTAGGCAGCACCAATCTGGGATCTGTACCACTTCCAAAACATGCATGAGGAAATTGCGGACGACGCACTTAGTAGAGCTCTCCTTATCATAGGTGGTGACTTCAACGCCTGGGTGGTGGGGTGGCGAAGCAGAACAACAAATGCTAGGGAGAAAACGATGAGAAACATCTCACTTACTAGGCCGGGAGAGGGTCAATCATGGACCTCAACTTTATCAGTAGCTCACTCTGTAGGAAGATGTTGAACATGCTCTTTTTTGCGTTTTTGCGTTTGCTAAAACATGTGCAAAAATTTAATTGATTCTTAAAAGAGAGAAAGAGACAAATAATACCTTACTTAACGGGATTCTGCAGCTGGAATACATTTTCTGACAGATAAAGAGTTAATTTTAGTTTAGTTTTTGAAGAGAAAGAGGATACTCTTTGATTAGCAAAGCTTCGCAGTCAGACTCAGCCACATTGAGTGGAACAGACTGTCCGCCAGTGATATGCCCAGGCAGCTTGCCAAAAAGCTAGCAAGTGCCTGTGGTGCTTCAATGCCAAGGCGTATAAAAAGCAGGCGGGGAGCACCCTGCCACTAGTGGAACGGTGAAAATAGCCAGCTACGAAAAGCATGCTTTAGAGCAGAGAAATATGCCATGTTCTCGCAACGTCTTCACAGAGAAGAGGTGAACCATCCTTTCTAGATAGACGTATTGAAGACAAAAAGCCCCTGGTCCAGATGGCCCTTGGGTTGGCATTGTCATTAAGGAAATATATATTTGTAGAGATTTACATCAAATGTCTTTAAGAGGGTGTCTTGTAGAAGCTTCAGCACCTTATCCTCATCCCAAACCGGGACAAGCCAATTGATGATCCCTCTGGCTTCAGGCCAATCTTCCTTCTCGATCTAGCTGGGAAGGTGCTGGAAAGGATAGTGTACAACCCACTTGTGAATCTAGCAGAAGAAAGTGAGGTACTTTCCGAGGCTTAAAACTATATCGTAAAGCGCGTTTTACAGTGTATACTATCAAAGCGTTAGCTGAACCGGTAACCAAGGCGATTGAACCGAATGGAGATGGGGTGACAACTGATCGACTGTGTAGCTGTAACGTTCGATCCACAGGGGTCGGAGCACAGGGGTCGGTTCTAAGAGCACCCTTAGAAATGAATGAATGACGAAGTGCTTGGACTCCAACTACCAAATGCTGTACGTTAATTGGGTTCGCAGATGACTTGACCAAAGTAATCGTAGCCAAAGTAATATAAGAGCTTGAATCGGCTACCAATGAGGAAATTAGAGTCGTAAGACAGCGGTAGGAAAGAAATTGAGTTTATTACTATCTTCCCCCTTTCAGCGGTGCCCTGACGAATGGCCGATATTTGTTAGCCTACGAGCGCAGTACGTCAACGGCCGGAAATTCAATATGCTGCGGCTGCAAAAACGACTAAAGGCCGAGGCACGGTACTCTAAAAATGTTCTTCGGTTGACTAAAACCTACTCCTCGATGTGTTGCTATCTTTTAGAGGCAGCATAGTCGTCTTCTGTGACGATATAGCAGAAATATTCCACAGGATCAATATCCGCAGCCTAGATATGCACATGCAACGCTTCCTACGGTACGAGAAGAGCGGGCTAGCGTATACGTTATGCGCACTATGACTGTGCTTAAAACCGTTGTCGCAAATATCTACAAGCGTATGGGCACTATGTGGATGACTTCATACACAATATAAGTAGCGAAAGGGAAGCCAGTTTAGCACCAAGCCAGGTTCAAGAAATCCAAGCGAAATGCGGGTATCTATTTTATTTTCCCTGACTTATTGGCTGACATTGCAGTGCCAACCAAAAGAGAAGTTCTTCACGTTCTAGTGTCAATTTTTGATGCATTATGTGCTAATTTATACTTTATATTATATAATAATATATATATTATACACGAGACTAGTCGGGACGCCGAGATAAATATTCTCCGACGACGCCCCAAATCTAATAGCAACAGATGAGTTCTTAAAGAGTTGAAGAACTACACGACAGTCTATCTGGGTGCGGTAAATGGATCCAAAAAAACCTGCCAAAAAAGTTGGCCGCATCGTAATTATCGTGGACGACACTTTATCCTGAAGTCTATGTCAGTCAGGGCATGCGACGGACAATTTCGGAGCGCAACTATTCAAATCAGCACGGTGGAGTGGCAGGATATAAAAGTCGCAGTACTGGATGTCAGCTTAGAAGATGCTAACAGATCCCAGGATGAATTACAAAGTCGGGAAAATTGCTCCAAAATTTATTTGAATTATATTATATTTTTTATGATTCGTGCTTAAATGCGTTTGATAAGAAAGTTTTTTGAAATTATTAATGATAAATACATTAGATTATATCATGAGTATAACTATATTTTGTTAACCTTTAAAGTGTTGTGTAAAGTCAGGACTGACTAGCACCTAATTATAGATGGATCTGATCAATAAGTACTAAATAAGCAACAACGTACTATTATTACTTATTTGATCTGTTTAACTATTCCTGGGGGTTTTGCATCGCTAAAAAAATAGTCGAGCGGGTAGCAATTCAAATCTTACAGCAAAGAATTGGCAAATCAATTCTGATATATAATAATATATAATGTACGCAATTCCCCACTGCTCAGAGTTGGTACATAGTTCAGAGAAGAAAACAATGTAAAAATACAAAGTTATTGGACAAGTGAGAAAGTTCCGCAACATCTATGGCATCGAAAGGCAGTCACAGAATATGTACGAAAGCACGCTGACATGCTTAAAGTTTTCAATTCAATATCACTTGTTATGCAGTGGATCGGATAACACCGCCTCCATAAGCACCTGGTTGACAGGTGTACATAACCTCACTCCTGTACCAGGAGCAGCAACTGGAAGAAAAAAAGTGCGTCGCAAAGAAATTTTTGCGTCACAAATACACCTTGCTTTGCGCGTACGCGGAAAATATAATATATGCGGAGATACACCGCACGCATTACAACTTCTATATTTTTGCGTAGTTTTACAGTTAAGTATTTATTATATGTAATTCTTTCGTAAGTTGAATCGGAATGAAAATAGAATAACAACTTTTCCCTTTGAGCTTTAAAGTATAAGTGACATTTATTCTGGGAAGCTCTAAGCTACGGATAAAATTTTTAGCAGACTCGGCGCCTTGCGGGATGCTTTATTTCAAATTACAGTTACTGCTGCTGCAGCACTTCGTTGGGTGGGTGGAGTCCAGTCGAAAAATGCTGCAACGGCATTCTTGGATAGTATGTGGCGAACAGTGTGCGGGATGAACGACACCATGTCAACCAGACATTGTCCATGGGGGCTTAGGAGGCGGCGTTTAGACGGCGGCGGTAATTCCTCCCCCCTTAATTTGGAAGGACGGCTATAACGAAGGTATGGCCGGACTGACAAAGGCATCACGTGGATGAGATTACGACCGTATGTTTCTTAAAGACCCATATGATTGCGATGAGTATAAGCGATGTTCCAATTAAGGCGTACACGATCATAAAACGTGTAGTCGTACTCCCTTTTATTTGGAGTACTTCTAAATCTTTTCCTCCACTATTTATGTGTAATTTTGGTAGATTAAGCTCTTTGGCAGCGTGGGATGTAGTGCAGTTGTATACGTGCAAAATTTTTTCCGATGGGTGCTGATCGTATCGGCATACCTGGTACCGTTTGCAAAGATTGAACAGTTGCTGTAGTGGATCACCAGTGATCCGGTGAAGGTTTTGCCTGACATGCCGACGTTAAGTTTTCTACGTTAAGTAAGATACATTTTCACTATGCTGGTGTCACGATTTGTGGCTGTTGTCCCACGTTGATTCTGTTGCAAGTTGAGACTTTGTTACTCACTAAATTTCAAAGGCTGTCCGGGTTGTTTGGTGGTGTTAAATTCTCACACATGTAGATTTTTCCCAATTTAAGGCATGGTGGCTTTAGGGTCATAATATCTAGCCTATTTCTAATAGCAAATTGTGGTAGTACAATAAATTTGATTTTATTGTATGGTAATGATAATAGCTGAAGCATATCAAAACGGTCCTTCGAGAGTATAGGTATTTTTATGTTGAATGCTTATGTTTTTTGTGAATTGATTTGTTGTCGATCGATTCTAGTGAAAGAAAGTTTTACATTTCGTGGGCTAAGTCTATTTATATTTCTTGGTCTGATAGGACCTGTCTTATTTTTTTGATTTCTACAGCGTTTAGTATATATTTTGGTGTAATTTTTAACCTCGCAAATATCAGTCTTTCCGCTATATTATTAAGGTGGTTGGATAGCAAATCTATCTTGAAACTTATTCTTTTGACCTATTGAAACATTTGTAAAACTTGTTTTTTATTATTTAGCTCTTTATTAATATATCTTATTCTGGTACGTGTTAGCAAAATATTTATTATTTCTTGCCCATAGTTAACGTTATCTTCTTAAATCTAACGAGGATTTCCCTTTAAATTTGTTTGCTCAATTGAAGATTTCTTGTAACTTCCCCAAGTTTTTATTAATTCTGACCTCATCATCGGTGTCCATGTTACCGGAAACTACTTTTACTATACTACCCAGCCCGTTGATTAGCCCTCTTTCAGATCTATTAATGCCATATGGGATTAGGGTATCTAACCTTCTATAAAAATTTGGTCAGGTGGTAGATTTTCTACCGATTTCGTGACCCTGGCTACCGAGTATAATCGCCCAATATAATCGTTCATAATCGCCCAAATGAATGATGTGTTGATTTGTTTTGAAGGAATTTACTATTCTACCGGGGTCTAGGTTGATTCTTAAAAACGGTTGGTCCTTGTCCAGGGTATCTAGTATGAGTCGTTGTCCGTTTCCTTATGTTAATCTGTAAAATTGTTATGATAGTAATTTGTAGTTTATGTTTTGTTTACGTAAGTGTATTTTGATTATTTTATTTCTCCTATTTTCCTTACGAAAAATTAATTCGGTGGGCTTTCTGCTAGATTCCATTTGTTTTTGTGTACTTTAAAATTCGTTTAGTTTCTCTAAATAATCACGTTCGTTGTTGAATGAAATAATTTTTTTTTGAAGATATGAGTCCGCCCGCTAAGAAATTCAAAGGGTTTAAGGTTGGTGCTAGAGTTGATCGCGATGTTGTAACTAATAATGACTTCCGAAAGGATTTCATCATTGTCTAGAGGAAGTTGTAGTTCGTTACGTCTATAGATTTCTGTTAGGGTAGAGTGAAGCCGTTCGACGGTCGAGTTTCTGCTAGACTGTTGGAAGAACTTAACATGGAGTTCAATGTTGTATTGAGCTATAAAGTCTTTAAATATAGCTCCTACAAATTCTGGTCCTTGGTCTATAACAATTTTCTTTTCGTTTTCGAATTGACTCATGAAAGTTTTAGAGGCCTTGGTTATGCTAATGAAATTCCTGTAAGGTAGGACATATGCTTGGGAAAATCTATTAAATTGATCAATTATTGTAAGGATATAGTTATTGTTAATAGTGTAGATATATGTATGGATGATATTTAATGGACCGTGCGGAATCTCGGTTAGTATAAGAGGTGAGTTTCAAGGTTGCCTGTCATATTTAAGAGTATATCTTGCAATCTCTAGTTATTTGAGAAATATAAGATTTAAGTTGGGTAATACAAATTTTCATTTTTAGGTGCTTATACCCCTATGGTTATTGTTCGAATGTTGGGTTCTTATTAAATTATTCATTTCGTCCGGATCTACTAGACTACATCTGACATTTCAATAGCTAACGTTTTTTTAGGTATAAGTATTGTTTTTAAAATATTGGAAATATTTTCCAAATTGATAAAGGGTTTTGTTATGTACTCGTACCTACGAATCCTATTCCCGAATGGAGTAGAAACGTGTACGGAAGAGGTTGGAGCAACTATAAATATTGCTTGAATATTAAAAATGTTGATGGGTTTTTAAGAAATAGATATGTCAGGAAGCTTTGCAGCGTTAGTGCTGCTTACGTATAAGTTTGGTTCTACCCTACTTAGTGCGTTTGCAATGAGATTCTGTGAGCCCTTTTAAAAAGTTATGTCAAAATCATATTCAAAGAGAGAGATTTTCCAGCGGAGATGTTTTGGGTCTTAGTCTTTGAAATACTTGGCTCTGCCTATATCGTCTAGCAAACTTTTGTATTAGGATGGGGTATTTATCTGCTACATTTTTATCATTGAGTTTCCCAAAGTCTATCACCAGTCCCCACTTCATGTTTCCCAGGTCGGCAGCTTTCTTTGGGACTACCCAAACAGGTGTGCCACAGGAAGACTGGCTGTTCTTGATGATATTTTGTTCTAACATGGTGATTTATTTGCATACCTTTTCTTTATGTATGTATGGGTAAGCTTTGACATGTATCGTTATGTTGTCAGAAGTAGGTATGTGGTGTGTAACCACACTAGTAAATGTGAGAGGCTTTCAGTCATCTAAGAAAAGCTCGGTAAATTCTTTACAGACAGTGGTAAGGATTTTGCGATTTCTTCCTTGTTTAAATGGTCTGTTTATTTCCAGTGTGGAATCTCGAATATGATCATAGGCTGTAAGGTAATTCTTCTAACGATTTGCCTAGATGGAAGGTCTGTTCGGAAGTATTATTAACCTTGAGATGTCTGTAACCGCCAGTTGCAGTGTATAAAACTTCTGTTATTCTTAAGTTTTTTTTTTTTTTTATCAGTAACAGTTGAATTACAAAGAAAATCCCCTTTTTAATATAAACAGGAAGTTGTATGCAAGGTTAACTTTTATTGTGCGAGGTGAATGGATTTGTAAGTTTCTTATTTCCTGTGTCTTTTAAGCCCTGTGTGGCGTATGAAAATCTACTCCTAAAAGTCCATGGAAGCTAGGGTGGAATTTAAAAAGTAGTAGTTCTATTTGGCCGGGTTCTTTAAATTCTGCTGGTATTGGTAATATAATTGTTGTGTTTAGCAAGTAACAATGGAATATTTACGCAATCGTCAATATTGGTTATATGGGCAGAAGCTTGTTGCCCGGAAATATTATGGTTCTGTCTGCTCTTGTAAGGATCTTGCTTGTTGTTTTTACTATTCTGGTACTGGTTAAATGTATGTCCCCGATTGTCCCCCCTTATTAGTACACGCGTTGTTTGTCTTATTAGCGTTGTTGCCATTATTTTTTTGGTAGGAGTTGTTATCGTATGATCTATTCCTCTGTTTAGAATTTTTAGAATATTTATCTTTTTCTGTCCTTGGTAATAGAAATTTTGTTTGGCTTGGCACCACTCATACTAATTTTCTATATCACTCGGATTCCTAGCCCCGATTATGGTTTTAAGAGGATCTCGAAGACCCAATAAGAAGGTATTTAGGTCCATTCCGTCATAAAGTGTTTTCCTTTATGACGCGCCTATGGAACTGTCGTTAGTAGGGTGAAGGTTTAACAGCTGGGTTCTCTGGGTGCCTGTTGTAGGGTTTGGATCTCTCGTATCAGTACTGACTCTGTATTTTTGTTTCTGTACATTCGGCTTACATTTTCATTAATATTATCGTATTCGAATCTAGTCCAGAGGATATCTAGTGCTTCGTCTGCTTTGTCTATTATTTTGTTAATATGTGAGGATCCATCGGCCATAAAGTAAAAGAGAAACAAAGTGATTTGTGGTGATGTAGTTATTACAAAGTTGTTTTATTGAATTGTCTATATCACTCGGATTGTTTTATTGTATTGTCTATGTTGGGTAAATCGAATAAAAATTATTTTTTTTTTTTGGTTTTATTATTATGGTATTAGTAAGATTATGTATTCGGTAATGGTTTATTAGTTATTATATTTATTAAATTAATTCGATTTCAATGTCTGCGGCACCAGATACATTTTTATTTCTAAGTGACAATGTATGTTTATGGCTTTAAGATAAGTGGATTATAGAGTGGTCATATTCTGTTGTTTATTGTTCTTTTTTGTTTGTTTGTATTTTGCACTAATGTGGTGGTTAAAATTCAATATTTCCACAATGGTGCAAGCTTAATTTCAAAATCTAATATTTGTATTATTTTATTATACACTTAAGATGATCGGCATTTGATGTTCGCAATGTGTAACTAGTTTTTTTGAAAAAATACAAAATTTTTTGTTTATAAATATTTTTCTTTGTACACTTACGATGATCAGCACTTGATGTTCGCATAGAGTAACAAACTTAATGTAAAGTTAATAAAAAATATTACATTCTTTTTTTTTTACACCTACGATGATCGGTTTTTGTCTTCACATGTATAACATTCGTTACGCTGATCACTTGCTCCATAGCTTTTTTATATATTTGTTTTACATTTCTTATTTTCTTTCAATATTAATTCATTTATTTAACTTTTTTTTTATTTGTGGATGAAGAATTTATTACCACATTTTCACTAATCTTTTTCACTATTGCCACTGAGTACTCAGTGGAAATTTACAGTGTTAGGATAACTAGTGTGTTGTATGACATAGTGTCCGGAGTGATCCTCGATCCTGTATGCGGCTGAGCCAGTTACTCCTTATATAATTTTGCGTGATTTTACAGTTAAGTATTCATTATATGTAATTCTTTCTTTAATTAATTGACTTTACTGCAGCGCACAACATTCATAAGGCATCCTGGCTGTCTCCCGATCGACTGACCTAAAATCAGATTCATCATGTAGGCATGCATCTAGCATTCTTGACGTGCGATCGTCATCGGGATTCCAACATCAACTCTGACCACTACCTTGTTGTAGCTATGTGTGCTTACAATCGCACGTCAGGGTATGTCAAGAAAGCTGGACATCGAGAAGCTGCAATCACAACAGACAAAGGATGTTTTCCCCACTCGAGGAATCCTTGTTACGACCAGGAGTGTATTGAAGCAACCGCTGCAAAAAACACCGCCTACCGAAGTACTCTGCAAGCTGAAACGTACTGTAGTAGATGCTTACAGCAGAAGGAGAAAGGAAGAAGATCTTGATCAGACCCAAGAAGCGAGATCATAAGAGCCGCGAGTGTGAGAGAATTGAGTGTTGTAGAAACAGGAATGACGCTCGAGACTTTTACCAAAGGGTTAAAAGCGTGACCCAGGGTGAGGTTTAAAGACTAGAGGGATATTCTGTCGAGATGATGATGGAAACCTATTCATAGATCCAGGAAGCATACTGAGGCTATGGCGGGATCACTGACGGTCTTGTGGCTGATTTGTTCAAGAATGGTGGCGATGTATTGGTAGGGTGCACATATCAACTCACCTGCAAAATATGGTCCTTGGAGAGCATGACTGACGTTTGGAACGTCAGTATCATTTGCCCCATCTCACAGAAGGGGGATGCCACACTGCGAACCAATCATGCTGGCATAAGCCTTCTGCTAATTGCATATAAGGTTCTCAGGAGCATATTATGTAAGATACTGAAACCACACGCAGAGACTAATTGGACCTTATCAGTGCGGTATCCGACTTAGTAAATTTACCATTGACCATATCTTCACACTGCGTCAAATCATGGAGAAGACACATGAGAACCAAATCGACACGTACCACCTGTTTGTCGATTATAAGGCCACAAGACGCTCATCCTTCCTTGTGCTTCTTTATGGTGCTGAAGCCTCGACAATTACACAATCGGATGCAGTTGCGCTTCAAGTGTTTGAGAAAAAAATTCTTCGTAAAATTTTTGGACCCGTATACATTGGCGAGACCTACCATATCAGTTGGAACAACGAGCTGTATGAGGTGTACGACGATATAAACGTAGTCAGTCGGCTTAACACACAGAGATTTTTCTGGGTGAGACACGTTGTGCGCATGTATGGCGAAGCTCGTAAGGTTTTTGATGCGGTAGAAGGCCCCGGATACGTTGGCACGATCAATTCACCAAAGCTCTGGCGGATCTTGGTTTTGTCAATTGGAGAAGACGCGCACAAGAGCACAAGAGCACAAGATCAGGCTGTGACCCGATTGGGTTGTTAAATTCCATATAATAAAAATAATAATTCCTTCTGAATAAAAATAAAATAAAAACTCTTCGCTTTGAGATTCAAAATTTAAGTGACATTTATTCTTACTGCTTGCCTTCTGGAAATCTCTAAGCTATGGATACAATTTTTAGCAGACTCGGCTCGGAAGCCGAGTTTCAAATTACAGTTACTGCTGCTGCAGCATTTGGTTCTCGTGGGTGGGGTCTAGTCGGGAAATACTGCAGTGCCATTTTTAGGTAGTATGTGACGGACGGTGTGTGGGTTGAACTACACAATGTCAACCAGACATTGTCCGTGAGGGCTTAGGAGGCGGCGTTAAGACGGCGGTGGTATCGACACTGACCCTCTTCCTAACCTGAACTGAAGAAATAAGACGATGTGAGCCCGAATCAAGAAGGCTAAACTTGATTATCTCAAATCATTGCATGCGGAGCAAACAAAAATTCAATATCCACATCTAAAGGGACTATTCTTACCAGGCTTTGTAAAGGCAGTCCCTGAAATCATCATTGGATTTAATAACTCAAGCCTCCTCTCCTCGCTGAATGTGAGTAAGGGAAAATGCAACGAATTGATGCAAAGACGAGATACCGTATTTTGAATCTTACGCAGGTCAGAGCTAGACAATGGTAGACCTTCACAGATGTCAATGCGACCAGGACCTACACGAGCTGGTAAAGAAATGTATACTGTGTGAAGAACACGTAACTCAGAACACCATAAAAACGCCGGCAGAGAATCGAGCCGTACAGATTCTAGAAAAAACAATTAGACGCGATGCCGACAGGTACACTGTGGCTCTACTTTGGAACGATGATCATTGTCAGTTCCCCGATAGCATGCTGACGGTAATGAATAGGTTGGCATGTCTGGAAAGAACAAGTGACACCCAACTCGCCGATGAATTTAATAAACAGATGCTTAATTTTATCAATAAAGTCTACGCCAATAACCTGAGTGCTCTGGCCACCATCAATAATGTATGCTATCTTCCAATATACACCGTACGCAATCTACACAAACCTGACAGGGTGCTATTATTATGGGATGTCATCGCAAAGTCATCGGCTGTTTGATAAAATAAGTAATTGTACACCAGTGCTCAAAATAATGTTCAACTTCAGGATGCGACCCATTACCGTATATGCAGACATAGCCGAAATTTTCCATGGTATTGCTGTGGGAGAGAAAGACGCTAAGGTACAATGTTTTTTATGGTATATGCGGTATTTTGGATGAAAGCCTCACATTCATGGGCAGCTAACAAACATGAAAAGGCGACTGCAAAAAAGCCCACTATTTCTTAGGAATTGACTACTAGAAGCGCCTTACGGAAACTTAATAATTCTGACAGACGTAGGGCTAATTTTAGTTTAGTTTGTGAACATCGAAAATAATATACGGAAAGTTTAATAGAAAACAAAGCACTTTTAATTAAATTGACAGACTAGGCATATATATATGTACATTCTAATGTTTATATATTTATATTTAAGCAAGAGAATACTTATTAAAGTGGAGGAATACTCAGTGTCGCCTAAACGCAACTAGCAAGTGATTGTGATGCTTCAATGCCAAATCGTATAAAAAGCAGGCGGGGAGCACCCTGCCACTGGTGGAACGGTGAGATTAGCCAGCTACGAAAAGCTTGCTATAAAGTAGAGAGGGCAAAAGAGATCGCGTTCGACCAGATTTTGACCTCACGATCTCCGTATATTCAGGTAAATTCTTAAACACAGCATTAAAAAGAAGGCCATGTGTTTTCGTCAAATATGTGACGAGGCTGATGTTAATCCTTGCAGGACCGCATATAAAATGACCTAATTTATTACTCGGATATCATGCCCAGACGTCCCCAACACTATTGTCAGTGCAATGTTCCATGTAGGATGTCGGTTTACGGGCGGAAGATTGTATCAGTTAAAAATATTCTGGCCGGAATACATACATAAAAAAAAACACACACACACATTCTAGAACAAAGTGTCTGCTTGCATTTGCACTCATTCTGTTGAGATACAGTACAGTATCATGATTGATTCTTAAATAACGTATTTTTTTATCTTAGATGGCTCCGAGATTAAGCCGGTTATCCAGACATATACGAACATATTAGACATACATTAACGTTGGTTAAAAATTAATTATTTTTCCCCCACAGGACTGCAAAACTCGTAAAACAAGCTTCATAGTTAATCTTCAGTTATTTGACCACTGACGATCCATGCTGAAAATTTCATTTAGATCAGATAATAAACACGTTAATTAATATAATAAAATAAAGTTATGTATGTGTATGCATTTCTGTATCTTAGTACATGGGCTAAGTGTAGTCGGATACATTCTACAATATCATACTTACATTTTCGTCTTTTAATTTTAAGTTTAGTTTAGTTTATCTCTATTGATCTGTATAAGTTACACCTTTCTGTAACATTAGACCCTTGCCTCCATAAAAATGGGTATAGGTTGCTAATAAATTTGAGCAAAAGTATGTAACAGGTGGATAAAAACATCTCCGATTTCATAAAGTACATATATTCTTGCTCAGGATCAATAGCCGAGCCGATCTAGCCATGTTCGTCTTTCAGTTCGGATGACTGCGTGAATCTCAAAGACTATAAGAGCAGAGTAAAATACAATGATCAACATGATATCATTTCCATACAACTTTGGCGCTCAGCCAATCATCTTCCTCTAAACTGCTCTAAGAGCATGTTTATGACTTTTAGCCGTTCGAAGCAATACCATACACAAATACCATTGGTAACCTTTCATAAGAACGCATATTTACTGTTAATGAATTTTCGATTCTAAACTCAATTTTAACCTACATATTTCATCTATTGTAAATGTTGCCAAAGGCGTTCTAGGCTTCATTAAGCACTGGTCGAAAAAATTCAACGATCCTTTCACCTACTACTACTTTACGTATCACTAGTACGGCCTATTCTTGAATACTGCGTATGGTCCCTTCAATATAAAAATAATAAGACCCGCGAGCTGTCAGTCCAGAAGCAATTCTATTTGCAATTGGTATTCTGGTTGCCGCCCTGCTCAAGTAGACTCTTACTATTAAATCTTCCGACTCTAGTTAACCGAAGAACAACCTTAGCTGTTTTATTTGTTCAACGATTAATAAACGGCAACACTGATTCTTCTACCCTTTTAAGTTGCCTCAATTTCTCTATTCCAGCCTATTTGGAACCATCTTCTATATGCACTTCTGATTATGCTCTGCACAAGCCTTTTCGCATTTTAAGTTCACTTTCAGAACTCTCAATTCGATGCTTTTTCTTCTCAACACTCTCTTTGTTCAATCAAACTCTTTTTTATCACTTTCGGGGATACTTACTAACACTAATACTCATTGTTCTGATTCGGTTTTCTCCAATGCTTGCAACAAATATTATATCAATTCAAATTTAAAATCATTTTTAATAACACCACTTTTTATTATTACTTTTTTAATTTCCAGATTACTTTTAAAATGCTATATTATATAATTTAGAAATTTCTTGGTAACTAAAGACAGATCAAGTACGTTAAAAATTTAAGAGTTTCCCAAGGTACCACCGCAATCGAAAAGCGATAGATAGATGCATTGGTAAATGGACAGATAGATATATAGGAAGATAGATAAGTATTTGGATGGATCGACCACCAACGCATTTAACCGAATAACTATAGAAAGTAATTCAAGAGGCCAATATTAAAAAAATCGATACCAGGGCTTAGTTGATACTATGCCAAGAAGTTGCGCAGCCGTTATTATCAATATAAGCCACACAAGAGTATATTAAACTTTTTCCATAATTTTAGCTTTATAAATTATTTTTTTTTTAAATATAAGGAATTTTTTTTTTAGTGGTGCAGTTTTTTTTTGCTTACAAACGTTAAAAACCTTAAACACCTTGAAAAAAACCTTTAAAAAACCATAAAAACCTTAAAAAACCTTGAAAAACCTTAAAAACCTTAATAAACCTTAAAAAAAACTTAAAAAACATTAAAAATCTTTAAAGACCTTAGTAACCTTAAAAACCCTAAAAACCTTAAAAACCCTAAAAACCTTAAAAGCCTTATAAGCCTTATAAACTTTATAAACTCATTAAACCTTATAAACCTTATAAACTTTATAAGCCTTATAAACCCATTAAACCTTATAACCCTTATAAGCCTTGTAAACCTTATAAACCGTATAACCCTTATAAACCTTGTAAGCCTTATAAGCCCATTAAACCTTATTTGTCAAATTAATTATCATACACTGAAAACTATTATTTTAAATTCGACACGGCCATTCTGACACTTGCACGTCCTCGTGGAATAATTTCTATTATTTCAAAAGTAAAATACAAGTCTTTTGTTTTATCTTCTGTTTTTTTCTTCAATTTAAAATACCATTTATTTATTCAACATATTCTCATAAATTTAACATTTTTCTTTTACTTCATAGTCTTTCATTATTTTACAATCAACTCAAATTTATAAATAAATTTCAATTTTTATCCTCATTGCATAATCAGATTCATTTTAACATTTTATACACTTGCATCTTGGAAATTCAAAATTCGACTCCAGTTGTTTTCGCTATGGTTTCCCTTTGATTATGAGCGTGATCCCGTCAAGAGCGCCACACGCCATGTTCCAACTTTTGTCTTTCACTTGTGATTGCCCAATGACGCAGGTATCTCAAATCTCAAAACAATATCTTTAAATCATACATTTCAATCAAGTATTGCCATACATCAACTATGCATCAACTTTGCACTGGCCAAGGTTATTTCCATTAAAATTCACAAACACCATCTCCATGGTCTTCCGCCTTTCTCAAACATTTTCTTTTTTTTTTTTAAGACTATTGCTACTTCATTGCAATCATTCCACATTGTATATGGACAATTTGTCTCCACATCACATATCCTCTCTCACGGATATTTTGTAACAAATTTAACATGTCTATATGACAATATTTATAAGTTCTCTTAGTATGCAATGACTTCAGGATATATCTATCTCCTTCTAGCTTTCACTAACCAAAAATGGACCTTTAAACTTTGCATTCAACTTAGTTTGATGCCGTTCTTAATTTTTCAATAGAACGAGATTGTCTCTCAACTGCTGCTTTATTTTTTTTATCGAATCTGATTTTGTTATAACTAGCCCATATATTCATATTTTCAATTGCCCTATCTTTAACATTTTCTTTATCTACCTCCATCTCTGGATCATTCGGTGGAGTCAAGCCCAGATGAGTCAACTCTAGAGGACTTGCTACGGTTGCACAACTAACTGTGCAAGTTGTATCTCATCTCCTGCCAAGATCGGTGGCTTGACTCAACCGCAGCTATAAGATTCTTAAGCGTGCTCATCACACGTTCAACGGCATCCTTTCACGTACAATTTCTTTTTCATTTGGACTTAAACGATATGGACGCCGCTGCATAGTTTTGTTAGTATCAATAAACCGAATAGTCATTTCGCCCGTAGTAACTTTTGTGCAAGGGAATCTATCAATAAATGCAGCTAAACAACTTTTAAGTGATTTAATTAAGTTTTCTTTGTCATTACCAAATAATTCGGTATCAACATGAAGTGAAAGGGTACATGGCTCAGTAACTGAACAAACGTTTACTGATTTGGACTTAACAAATTAAAATTTATCAGGTGTCAATATGATTTCATATCCTTGACTAAGAGTTCCCCTACCAATTACAAAATCATTAGTGTGATGCTTGTCTGGTATAACATGAAACAATATTTCTATAATATTTTCATAAATAGAGCATTTACATAACCTTTGAAACATACTGGAAATGCCAGCGTCACCAATACTCTGTATTATGACAATATTATTAATGTATTTGCCATCAAACTTATTGACAACACTGCTTCAAATAAGAGAACGTTCTGCTCCAGAGTCAAAGCAAATTGGAAAGATCTCACCTTGGCGTGTTTTAACTGCATTTGGCTCAGATACAAACATTTGATAACATTTCTTCTCGGTAAGTGCTCCAGATTTAGTTGCATTGCTCTGGCACCGATTGGCAAGATGTCCAAGTTGTCCACCTTGGTAGCAGGTTACATTCTGCATATCTCGCTGCTGCTTTCAGTTCCATCTGAAGTTGACTTCTTGTTTGCACATTTGAAGAAAGCACCATACGCTGCAAACGGCTGTCGATATGCGCAAGCACCGTTGATACAGCCATCTCCTCTGCGGTCATGTTGCCCCATTTCGTGGTCAATGACGTTACCATTCGGCTTGCGTACACTACATGGCACTCTTTGTGGGCTGGACGGCTGTTCAGCAGATTTAAGAAAGTAGCTGCCGGCGTTTCCTTAATCTCGAAACGCTGCATAAACAGCTCCTTAAACTGCTCCCAATTGATGCCAGGATAGCAGATCTGTGCCAGCCACGCAGAAGCACTACCCTGCATGCAACTACTCAGCATCATGATAATTGCGTTACCATCGATCTGCTGCTCATCCATAATAATGCACACCATTAAATCGCATCAGCTCCATTTACATCAGGGTTAACTTTTGGCAAAATCACATGATTTTGTGAACGCGCCGACGCTTGCATAGCTTTGAACATTTCGACAAAGTTGCGAATCTGCAATTCCACAATAGCACACCACTGATCTTCAGAAAATGCAGGAGTTGGCACTCATCCCACTTCTGATTTAGGGTTAACATTCAAATTATTTCCTTCGGACATTATTCTTTAATTATAATCACGATTGTACAAGGCAAATAGACTTCAGTGCGCTGCATTCAACTTGAGAGTGTCCAGCCTACCGAACGCTGCACAAGCACTCGGCTTTAGCTGTCAAACAATCTCTACCCGTCTCCCTCTCTCGCAGTGACTCAAGCATATACGCATGACAATAGTGTAGTGTATAACTCTCTCAAACCTCTAACTTCACGCAACATAATCGTTTCGAACTATTCCGGCCACCTGGCGCATAAACGAATCAAAGCGTACTCATATACAACCGTTAGAGTGTAAGGAGACACATTCCAAATTAATTCTCATAGACTGAAAACCATTATTTTAAATCCGACATATACGTATACATATATTTTTATTTTTTTTTTAAATATATATGTTTATTAAGTACACAATCCGTACATTCAGTACATTCGTATATATATATATATATATATATATATATATATACTCGTGATTTTCTTTAAATTTTTTAAGTTTTTAAAAAGTACTTAAATTTTTATAAACCTTTTTAAGCGCGAATTGTATCTTTATATTGAAATTATAAATTTGATTGATTTTAACAAAATTATTAACCGAAATTTAAAACTGATTGGAATACTAAAGATTTTTGCCAGTCATAAAACTCACCCTGAAAGTATACAATAGTTTTTAATTTGGTGCCATGTATCTGTAACGCCATATCTTCTGTAACGGTAGCGTTAAAATCTAGTTGCTCTTTTGGCGCCACCTAGTAGTCGGTAGCCGGTGCCATTGGCTTCCTCGAAGATCGGTTGGTTGGTGTAGGAGTCCATACGGAAATAGGCGTCCCGTAAATATATATATATTAATGTAATTGAATAATATATCGAAGTTTTCTTAAAACTTGCGTAGATATAAAGTTTGTGGCTTAGAGATATCCTTGTGTTGTTTTAATACCTTTATTTTTTTTGCACGCGTGTATATGCTTTACTTGACTCTTAATATGCTGCAAATTTGAGGACGACCAGATAACAAACATATAAAACTAGTTTGCCAGCTATTGATTTGTTCGTTATTGTGAACGAGACATCATATTTCTTGTAAGGGCTTAATAATCGATAGTTATAATAGACAATTAATCATGAAAATTAAGCCCAACAATTGGTTTTTTTTTGTTTTCAGTATTCAACATTTATAGAGGGCGAATTAATATATTTTATATTTTGCTGTTATTGTAATTGAATTTAAAAGTAAAATGGATGCGAGAGTAAAAACATTTTAGCAGGTGTACGGAGAAGCTCTGCGATTATTTACGTCCAATATTCTAAAAAATAAATAAAAGACACAAAAAAAGTTTTCTGGTGTTTGACTTCTGCATGAAATGCTCTAAAAATTCAGCAGCAGCACAGCTTTGTTTCGCCTTCATCAGGTTTTGGCTATCGTGATTGTGAGATTGTTCCACTTCCACTTGATAAATTACCTGAAAGAAAAAAAGGTGATTTACATAATTATGCATATTTATATACAAATTGGAAAATATTACAAGCCATGCGTAAAGTGCGCGGTTGGATAAAATATTTGCGCGGGGCTGGGACAGCAGAAAAGTAAGAGCACAAGGCAGAGAATTGCTTGTAGTGTGTATACATATGTATATATAAAAGTGCGCGGAGTTCAGTTAGAGTATCACTTAGCATGTCAAGCCCAAGTTAATGGTATCTCATAATCGGGCACGTAGGACTGAATAATTCTTATTTTATTATCGTTCATTTCTATCCAAGAACCGTCAAACAAATACAAAAATTGTTTGTGATGCGTACCTTACGTAGCTCTTTACTTTTCGGTAATAAGTGCATATACGTACATATGTATATGAAAAGTTTAACAAGGCAGTTGAAATATAATATATCTTATTGGAATTAAGTGTATTTCCTAGTCGAGCGTACTTGACTAAAAAGTTTTTACCTTATTCTTTAATTGTCTTCGTTTCCGTCGATGATACTTGCCGCTTAAAGGGCTCTGTCACATTTGCGAACCTCATGGCTTCTGTTTGAACAAAATAAATTTGGTTTATCAAGAAGACATTCTTTGTATTTTACTGTGTTCTCTCAGTGTTATTGTATTCTTAGGTGAGTAGTCCCGCCTCTGAATATTTAATATTCTATTGTTAATGTTGTTGTAAAGTACACTTAACCTTTCAAAAATGAGTATATCAAGTTTGTGAAATAGTATGTCAGCTGTAAATAATATTTCGATTTACTTAAAATAATACCAGTTAACTCATAATCAGGAGAAAAACAACAAGACAATAAATTCAGTTCTTTAGACACACATAGTTAACTTTAAGCAAGAAAGTTTTGAAACAATTTAAGCTAGCGGCGAATTTTACTATAAAAGGCATTAAATGATTTGATCAAGTGTAGTTATTGTATATGTACATAATATTGAAATAAACTTGATCTATGTATGGTAACATTATATGAAGGTTGATTTGAACATGCGGACTGATGAACGCAGAGATAGACGATGGTTTTCGCCTTTTACATAATTATGCAGAGCATAAATATGCCGTATTTAGTAGCCAAAACAAATCTCCTATAACAACTTTTTTTTGTACTAATACAGTAGAATCTATAAAGTAGGTATGCACCACGAAAAGGTAATAACAATTAGGCCTTCATATAGATGGGGTAATGTGATCTCTAGCATACTTAAAAATATGTCTTTATCACTCAAATCAAACAAATTAAAGTGTGATATGTACAATGAAAAGATTGACAGATATCATTTTGTTGAAAATGATTTAAGACTAATTGGATTTTCTTTTATATGTGTTCAAAGGCGCACAACAGAGTAAATTGAATTAAAGAAAAAAAAAACCTTTTTTCCTCTGCTCAGTTACAGCTGATTTTAAGCCACAAAACTATGCTGATCATTAAGAAATTCTTTCATTTGTCCGTTTACTATCGTCGGGTCTAGAGCTAAACAGCTCGCAGTCGGTTTCGTATTAGCTGTTATCCAACTTGAAAACTAGTTTCTTGATTTGGTACGAGATGACGCTGTTGCCTAATGTAGACAACAAAAATGTATCGGGTGGTGAAATCAATTAGCATACTCTTTAAGCTCGCTTTGGTCTGGCCTTTGTTTTGCACAGCAACATCCACAACTTCTAGCAACAATTCCAAATCCAAAATACAGAATGAAACGTCTGTCTTCACCGATGCCGAGCTGCAGGCTTTTAAAATATTTGACGATGAGCGGCCAGCGGAGATAACTGGACGTAGCTTTCTATGCTTTCCCTTTTTCCGTGTATTTAATGTAGAGCTGGATGCTGAAGTACAGCTCTCAGATGATGAAGCCATTGCTGTAACCGGAGACCATCATGCACTAGGTGCCTGGAGTATTAACAAGGCTCTGCCCTTGACTGCGCAGAATAACCAACGCAACAAGTGGTACTTACGGCAGTGGATATGTGCCAGTCATCGTGTCTATTACCGCTATTTCATATATACTTTAAATGCAGCTGGTGAACGTGAACTTCGGCGATGGGAGGCTCAACAGGTGCCACGGATGCTACAGACCTATGAAATATATCGATCCCCGGGCGTAGACATCTTTGGCATGGCCTATCCCCGCTCAGTGGGTGGAGGTAACTGGTTGGAGCGCGGCTGGCTACAACGAGAGTATGTCATCGAGTTAAAATTTATCTGGCAACAGCATTTGCTCATTTCAGGCCTGGCCAATCAGCACAAACTGCGACTTAAGCTTAAATCACTAAGCGTGCTGAATAATTCGAGAATAGAAGTGGCCCGGTACACCTACAATCAATCTTCCTTTCAATCACAACATCGGCATGGGGTCAGATATATCGAGGGTGACATAGTCATTTTTCGCATCAGCCAAGCGCTTGATGTCTTCAATGCCTTTAGACTGTCCATTTACGATCCGGATCTTGGACAGTTGCCTTTGGGTGATATTAGCATACTGCCGGAACAATTGCACGGCAGTCGCGGCATCTTACAGCTACCCATACAGTGCCACGACTCTCAAGAAATCATCGGTCAGATGGCATTACCTTATGTAGTAATAAAGCCTATGCCAAATGCAAGAGTAATTAGTTTGCGTGGAAGCTTTCAACGTTATTGGCCTAACAATTGGCCCACTCTGGATGTCGGCAACCGTGGGCTTGGGACTAGCTATTATCAGGCCAACACAATGCTTGTGGAGAACACCATTGAAAGCTACCTGGCAGTGGCAAAGGCCAAAGGAGATATGGTGTATCTGGATGTGCAATTGACTAAAGATTACGTGCCCATAGTTTGGCGCCGTTTTGGCTTCTATACAACTACAAGGGCGAGCACAAAGCCCATTATAGATCGGCTTGATTTGCGCTATGTGCTTGTTAGGCAGCTTAGCTATGATGAGCTCAAGAACAGTCGTGTTTTTTTTCTGAAGCACTGGGTCTTACGGGAATACACCAATCTGAACGTGCGCAATGCAAGTCACTTGCAAAGACTATTTCCCAAGCTATCCGAAGTCTATGAAGCGCTGCCCCGTTCGCTGGGCTTGATTGTGGAGATCAAATGGCCACAGCTAATGGCTTCTGGCATGATGGAGTCTACAGAAACCCACAACATGAACATTTATGTTGATACAATAATAGAGACGACAGCTCGTTTTGGCTGCGGTCGTCCGGTAATATTTGCAAGTTTTGATCCCGATATTTGCACTATGATGCGAATGAAACAAACGGCCTTTCCTGTCATACTTCTCAGCACAGGAAGCTCAAATAAATGGAATTCCTACATGGATTTGAGAACACAGAGTTTCCTCCAAGCTATCAACTATGCAGAGAGTGCTGAAATTCTTGGCACAGCGCCGCATGTACAAAACATTCAGAAAAAACAAGATTTACTAAATCTTGCCCTGAATTTGCTCCAAGTTGTATTTCTATGGGGCCGAGATCTTCAAAGTGAACAGGCACTGGAACTATTTCGTGCTCGCGATGTGACCGGCTTGATCTACGATCACATAGAGCGTGTAGGTCCATCTGAATGGAAACGCGCACCCTTCTTCAAAGCGCCCCAACTACAGGAGGTATTTGGTGGTCAATGTGTAGTCATTGGCAATTCGACAACGGTTCCTGGTGCTAAGCCACCAAAACCAACAATCTGGCCCAAAATGAAGTAATAAATATAGCTTAAACATTTTTTTTATGATAAATAGTCCAATGAACTTGGCTCTGCGTTCGCCAAACACTGTAGCTGGGTTGACGGATATAAAATATGCATTTAATTTAGCTTCAGATTTATTGCCTTTTAAAAATCAAAGTTTTCTATTTTAATACATTCAAAAACACGACATTTACAATTTTATAAGGGACCTCAAGATTTGGTGAACACATTACGTCCGAGTAGAAATTTTCTTATTAGTTTGTTTAAAGGAATTTACTTATTTTTAGCGTCAATCTTAGTGACTATAAGTGTCAATCATATTTGGTATGTAGGTTCTTCAGTACCATGCATAGATCAAATTTGCGAAATTTTTATATATCTTTTCCCCAGCCCAGGAAAATGGAAAAGCGTATAACAACCATTTTTTACCTGTTTGCTTTGATTTTTGACTAACATCATTTCTATCTCAAATTTCAATCCATTTTTGGTATTGCAAATTTTAAAAGATCGGACAGTAAAACCAGAACCTATTCAATTAACAACTTACCATATTGTGCATGTGTGTGCCTGGATTGGACGCTTTTGGTAGTCGGACTCCCTCGACTAGAGTATTCTTATTATTATTTTTGTTAATAGAAGAAAAAACGATAGGCAAAAGCTAAATTAATTTCAATGATCATAGCTATTAATATAGATATATCTAAAATTCGATCTCAATATAGAAAGAAAGTTAAGCATTTAATTTAAATTAATATTTAATAAATATTCTTCATATATAATAGTTTTTGCGTGTTATTGTTGTGCATATTTTTTACAAAATGCACACCAGGTAGTCGTATTCCTTCATTTATCTTACTAAACATAGATACATGTATTTAAAGAGAGCAAGGCGGCGAAACAAAGATAATAGACAGAGAGATAGAAAACTTTGGGGCTTATTAGAGCCTCCATTTTGTATTAGAAATTAGAGCAGTGAGATGCACTGTACACTTCCATAAATTCACCCGAGATACAGGCACTCCCCACGCCCATAGTCATGGGCTGGCAGATACCCGGCACTTTACTGGTGATCTCAATGGTGCACGCGCTATGTACATGTCCGTGTGGATGCTTGTGCTGCTTCCCAATGGGCGGCAGCTTTATGTAAGGTGCCTTGTGGGCTAGTCTTGGCTTCTGGACGGGCTCCTCGGAGAATTGTAACCAGGCAGGCGGTAGTGAATGATATGAACGCGTGGGCGCGGGCAACTGGTCAACAGTCTCCTCCGGCTCCAATTCTAGCGGCAGCTCGACGGCTTCCACATCAACCTCATCATCGACCAACGGAAAGGGAGTATAGTGCGTCTTTTCTTTACTGCTTGTCTGCTCATTGGCAGCTGCACTCAGAAGCTGTGGCTTTAATTCCAAGCCGTTGACAAATAATAGCGTTGTAGCACAGCAGAGCAGCAACTGCAATGAGGCCATGCTAGTGCAGCTGCTGGGAAAAATAATATTGAGCTCTTTTATTTAGAATCAATCTTTTTGCAGCTTCTCCCTATGTGAGTCGTACGCTGTTCTGTTCAGAAATGTGTCTTGCTAGGCGAAGGACTTGCGCTTTTATAGGGCACGATGTTGCTCAGTTGGACAGTCAATGAACCCCGGGCGTCATATTTACAATCAAAACGAAGCCACTTAAGTAGGCACCCACACAAACATTCAAAGGCTGACACAAACACACACACGTGCACATACACCGTAATTAATTATGGTCCAACGTATGCCGCGTAAGCCGCTAGGCAACTACAATAGCAAGAACTTGGACTTTTTGTAGTGCTTCTTCGGAGAAACTACTAGCCACTATTAACCAGAGTTTTATTTTGTTGTTTTTTAGATAAACATGAAATAGCTGCGTGCATTAAATTAACATTATTTCAATTATTTAATTGATTTTGTTGCTAAAAGTTATTCATTGCATTAAAGGCTTATTTTAATAATTGATTTTCAATTAATACCAATACCCTCTAACAAGCAAAAAGATACAAATACAATGCTACATCAATTGTTGAACTCAATGCTCTGTTACAAATGCTCTAAAAGTATAAACACAATAACAACAAGCCACGGAGGATGTAAGTAAAGTTTATTACTAGCCAAAAATTGTATTGTAATTTTGGTTAAGAGTTAAGGTGCAAAATGACCTGGTAGGATAGTTCATAAAGTTCCTGTAATTTTAATTTGACACAGTAGACGCTTTAACATCAAATGTCGAAATGTTAAAATTTCTTGACGATTTTTTAGTTCATATAATATTAATAGTAGTACCCATTATACAAACGTGTTTCCACTCAAATCTTATTATTAAACAATATAAATAAGAAAGGACATTTTGGCTTTAATAAATTCGATATTTCAGTTATAATGCGGGTGGAAGTAATGCTGGGGCAGTCAGCACATGGCGCACTTAACAGCTTACACTGCGTAAAAACGTATGTGTATGGGTCTGTTAATTTTGAATCTATAAATGTCCTTTTATAATTTGATTCTTTATACAGTGGACTGATATTAGTCAACATAAAATAAATTAAAAAAATAGATATATATTCGGACTTCATAAATTTTATTTCTGAATTCGCTTTTTTTTTTGAGCTGTAGTAGCATGAACATATATATATACATGTATATTTACGTACTCGTATATACGGATACAAATTATTTAAGCCGTATTTATCGTCATAAAAGGTAAGTATACCTTTTTCATATTCGTGTCCTACATCAATATATATCCCAAAGCTGTTTTGTTCGTCATGCTCTTCTTCCGAGTAAGTATTTCCATCTTCGGCTGAATCATCATCATATCTTTGATAAACTTTAGTATATCGGAGATTCAAGAAAACTGACCACTTCTTTCGAAAGAATCATTTTATCAAATGGTATTATGCAGAAGTTTATTATCTTGTATCCGTGCTCTAATAGTTTCTGTACCGTTAGTGAAATTGTGTATAAAGTATATTTTTCCATGTACATATTAAAAGTGTGGGCACACAAATCCTTAAATTTTCGCTTATATTCTTATGAAATATAAAATCATATATTATACAAGTTTTTAGTTACTTTATAATCAAGATTTAAAATATCTGACAGCTTAGTACTTGATGTGTCTACTTTAAAGTACTATATATATATATATATATATATATATATATATATATATATATATATATATATATATATATGTATAACATTAATATTTAATATTTGGAATTTGTAAATATCTTTAAATGTTTTTAATTGTTTTATGAAGTTGACTGCTATTAGTCGACTTTCAATAAATAAATAAATAACGATTGGATAATAAACACAGAAATTGTTTATATTGTCAAAATAGTCATCAGTATCGGCAATCACATCCTTATCTGACTGATATCTCTTGCCCTGGAAATTTTTCAGATCTGATAAAAGCCAGTAGTCGCTGGGGCCAAATCTGGAGAATAGGGCGGATTTCATTCAATTTCATCATTGTTGCCATAGCCTCGTGGCATGGTGCATTACCGTGATGAAATAGCGGTTTCTTCCTTGCCATATGTGGACGTTTTTCCTTGATAGCACGGTCCTGTCGATCCAGGAATGCTATATAATACTTGCTGTTTATCGTTTTACCTTTCTCCAGGTAGTCTATGTACAAAATCCCATGATACGGACGCCATAATCTTACCCGCCGATATTTGTGCTTTGGGAGGCATCGGACGGCTTTTACCGGTTGCCACCCACTCAGAAGACTGACGACTGGTTTCTGGAGTATAGTAATTTATCCATGTTTCACCCATGGTTACGTAACGGAGAAAAAAATCAGTCTAAACCCGCTTCAACATGCGTATACACTTCTCGGAAGCAGTGATGCGTTGTTGCTTTTGGTCCAGTGTGAGAAATCGTGGCACCCACTTAGAGCAGAGCTTTCTCGTATCCAAATGTTCATGCAATATCGGAAACACACTGCTTTCTGATATCTATGAGGCATCAGCTATCTCTTTCAATTTCAGCTTGTGATAGGCCAATACTATTTTTCGGATTTTTACGATATTTTCTGGCGTAACTGCTGTGTTTGGGCGACCACTACGTTCAGCGTCATACACCAGTCTTTGATGGGTGATTTTCCTGGGCAAGATTCTGGGTAATGCTTCTCAAGCCAAGTCTTCGCTGCTACCGTATTTTTACCGATCAAATAATAGTGCTTAATCAAGACACGAAATTCCTTTTTTTCCATATTGATGAAAAACCCAAAGGTTGTATCACTGTAGCGATTATAATTCAAAAGAGTTAGGGAATTTTTACACAGACTATGATAATCAATACTACCGATAAAAATAGCGATTTTTGTTCACTACCGCCCTCTATATGTCAGGCCATGGACTTATTGAGCGGTGTAATTTTTTTTAATCTAGCCAAGATTCGATGGCATTTCAGTAAATTTCTTTTATTATAAGCACTAAATTTATCGACTATTTTTGAACTTAAACTATTATATATACATATATATATTATAAGATCGCTTAAATTATTATTCAAATTTTCAACAATATATTTTTTTACGACTTCTGCTGGGTGGTTGTTGCCGCATCAAACATCAAGCACCCTTTGATGCTTGACTAATCTTGGCTGCAACTGCAATATGTAATTTTTTACGAAAAGGGTCAAAAAAAGGCAAAAAAAATACTATAAATATCGTATAAATGCAAACGGTAAGATGCAGAAAAACCAATATTAGCTTATACGCAATTATATGCCATTTTATCATTAAATACAACACGTTTATAATGCAGATGCTGTTTTTTTGATATTATGATATATTTTTAACTTATGTTTGTGAATGTGGCTGTCATGCACCTTTTCTTAATTAATATTAATCAATATTTGCTTCAAAAAGCAGTCATTTTTGTTTGGTTTTTGCTTTTTGCAATTGAACTTAAGATTAAATCTTATTTTTCATCGATCTTTTCATCATTACCCAAGCTGTGATGACAAACGATTTCTGAAGTGAGAATATGATTGGGTTGAATTGAAGAAGACTTATCTAATTGTGTCTTCCATTTTAACTTCATTATTATATTTTGAAATGTTGACCAATATTTCGTCATCCGAAATCGTCCCACAGCAACGCAGCAACAACATTGCAGTACAACGCTGCTACACACTCGACTCGACTCGACAGTAGGACGGAAAATTTTTTTACCTTTAGAAAATTTGATTTTATCCGATCTTATTTTCTATGCTTTCATTTAAAATAAACCAACTAAAATTGAATAAGCAATTTGCATTTATGCAATTAAATAGTATTTATTTTTAGTTTTATAACGCCCATAAAAAACAAATTTTTGCATATAACCAATATACATAAGCGGTCCGTCATATAACCGATTTTTACTGTATATAGTCTCTGATATGAGATGGATATGTTTATCTTGTAGCATAAGTGCGCTGATACCTCTTACTTTTTTGCCAAGGGTTATGTATATAACATTACATATTATTACTCAGTTCGATAAATAATCAGGTCTGGATATGGAAATGAATTTCTATACAATTAAAATCCAACAAAATCAGATTGTGCAGAACGATACAATATTCTAAATTTTTATTAAGTCTTACAAATTTTGTTACTCAATTTTGCGAACTTAAGTGATTTGTTACATATATCGGCTCTTCAAGTTGAGGCTATTTGGTTTTTAGCCCTAGCCTGAGGAAAAGACGTGAAGCGCTAGATATCAATTCACTATTATCATCGTCGGTTATCGATACTTGGCAGCGATCTTAAAACCAAGTACACTTTTATCGATACTTTTATTTATAGGTACTCTATTTGGTCTACATTGATGTCGACCTGATTTCGATTGTTCTTTATTTTGTGTAAACCACATTTGTTTTCGTTACGTTTATTAAATATGTTTTACTTAAATTCACCAAAACATTTAATATTTGTCTACAGAAGCCAATATAAGGAAATTCAGAATTGATTATTACAAATTTAGGTGCGTTAGTGAACCAACAGCTGCTCCTTTGCCAGGGATATATTTCGTACTGTGCTATCATTTTATCACTTCTAGAATTAGAATTTATTTTGTAGTTATATTAAAATAAAACTATGCCATACGAAACAGAGGAAAGTTTTCAAATGCAGGCGCTGGAGATACCTGACCCAGATGAAAACTTTAATCCATTTAAGCCACCAGAATCGGGCGAGGAGTATTTAATGCACATGCTTTACGAGCGCAAACGCTGTCCGGCGGTGGTAACGAAATGCTGTACCAAAGTAAAGAGCTGTCTTGTCAGCAAAGAAATTCAAGAACTACTTGACGGTGTAAGTCAAAGTCAATAAGTAAGTTGCAATCATTAAGTTCCTTACTAATTTGTTTGCTAATTAGCCGCCATTGCCGCCACATAAATGCCTGTTGCCTACACCAGAGTGGCGCACAGCCCAAGTGAATAGCTTTATGATAGCACGCACTCACGTCACCGCACTGCGTCTCAAGTTGACCCACGAAAACTATGACCAAAGCATTGAACCACCACTCACCACGGACATAGACAAATGGCATCAGTTCTGTCAGCAACATCAGCCACTACTAAGTACTTTGCTTCGTTTGAGTCAAAGCGATTTAGAACTGCTACTAGAGATGCTAAGCAAATGGCTGGAAGAGGCTAGTCTTCCGCCAGTTGCAGCTGATGCGCCAAGTACTTGTTCTGACGATAACAAGCCACTTGATCTGGCGTGCGATGTTTGGCTTGGGCGATGGTTGTATGCTACATTGGCATGCCTACATCTTCCGCTGGAACCATACGTTTTTAGTACCTTACGTTCCATAGCGCGGTTCTGCGTGCTACATCGCAATGAGCTTCAACCGCAGGAACTGAAACGCGCAGTGCCCTACAATCTCATTATTACACTAATTGTACTAGGTTTCGACCAGTCTGATTTTAGCGTCTACCTTTAAAACATTTTTGTACCAGTAGTTAAGATTATCGAAATATAAGAAATTATGTTTATTGCTGTTTAACTTTCAAACAATTTTATGTATGCCTGACATAGGGGGCAGGTGCTCTGATGCTCAGTCGCACCACTGATAGTTGACGGGTGGCTAAACCGTGTCCAGCTGGTATTTTGACTAAGGGGCTGTGATTCACTGCTCAGCTGTGTAATCCCAGAGCATGTGGACACCCTGCGTTGCTTTTGCTCCAGTTTCATTTGAGTACCTAATAAATTGTAATTGGAACCGGAACTGTTTGGAAAGCAAGTTGGATGCTTGGCATGACACACAGCTTGTTGCTTGCGTGGCAGCTTTGAAGAACCCAGATAATAATTTTCCATATGACAATTGCTAAGTGACCGCTGCAGATCTATTTTGTTACAACAGCGTTGTTTCTCCTGCGTGGTTAGTTCTGTAGACAGCTCCAGTTTCGGCGCTAGTATGCCTGGAAAAGCGGGTGTTGCCTTCATTAGTAACTGTACAATTGCATTATGTGTGCAACTGTGCCGGAAACTGGGGGCTGTAAAACATCTGCTATCCTCCCTACGTAAAAGGCCAGTCGACGTCCATTTTGCCACAAAGTTATCTCCAATTTCTCGCCGTTGAGTATATCTAACATCTGTTCCATTGAATTTACAGTCTTGAAGTAACCCTCAATAAGAAAGACGTCATGGTAGAGCATGGGAAAACGGGGTTCCATGGCACCGGTCCGGAAATAATGGCCTAGTGTTTTGATAGTTGTCTCCAAAAACCCATGTGAGCATAGCCATACGCCCGGGCAAGTAAGCTGCAAATCATATCATATCTTATAAACTGAAACAACTTTGTTTGATCATAGCTACGAACAGCATGGAGGTGTAACTCGAGGCGCACATTTAATCTCTTTTGTGACATTATGACCTGCTACTAATCAAGTTTAACATATTTCATAAGACAAATGCCAGATTTTTGGGGCTTGGGGCCATTTATTTTGTTGTGGCGCTAATGCCGTTGCCCTAGCCACCATGGCGTATCTTTCAAAATATGCGCCTTGACAACGCATTCGTGTAAACAGACAGAAATTATCGATAACGTGAAAGAAAACTCGACAATGATTGATCACTTGTTATACGAAAGTGAATTATTTACAAAGCGAATAATACAAAAACTTAACGCTTAACAACTTTTTGGGATTTTCATCACATGCATCATAATTGGAGTTCGGATAGATTGATCTACAACAACGCATAGCAAAGTTATAAAAAAATAAGAGATTTTGTGTGAATGGTCAAATTAATTAAAGAAGCTTTTAGATGTAAACCCGGTTTATTTCACGATAAATTTCTATTAATTACTTTTTAGCAAGTGTTACAGATGTTGCGGTATTTATTTTTATGTACGCTCCTGATCTTTGTCCACGTGAAGGTCAGCCAACAAAGCCCTGAGGAGGAACAAGGCGTACGCTATGCCAACCGATGCGAAGCCTGTAAAATTCTTGCCGCTGAATTGGAGGCTCGTCTTGGCGAAACGGGCAAATCGCATGATGTTATTGAAATTGGTTACTCTGTTGACGATGTGCGTCCCAAGAAGCGCACTGAATACAGGCGCAGCGAGCTGCGTCTCCTGGAATCCCTAGAAAATGTATGCGACCGCGTACTTGAGTATAATCTACACAAGGAACGCAAGGACAGCACACGATTTGCCAAGGGTATGTCACAAACTTTCCAAACGCTTCACGGACTTGTCGACAAGGGTGTTAAGGTGGATCTGGGTATACCTTACGAACTGTGGGATAAACCACCAGTTGAGGTCACTCAAATGAAGAACCAATGCGAAAACTTGCTTGAGGAATACGAGGATGCCATCAGTAATTGGTATTTTAACCTACAACATCACAAAACCTTAAAGAAGCATCTGTGCGAAGATCATGTGTTAAAGCAGCCAGCGGAGCGCGAGTGTCTCAAGGAACAGCTGCCAGAGCTGGCAACAGAGAAATTAAAAATTAAAGATGACAAAGACGAGTTGTAGATGGTACATTGAGAAACACGTGTCTTGTCTGGTAAAGAACTAACATTATTAAATGAGGTAAAACACATATATGTATATTTCAAGCTTCTCAAAGTTACTGAATTACAATACGCTAGTTAAAGAAAAGCGACCCAGTACTGTCGCTTTATGGCCCAAGTCCAGTTTAACATTTAATGCTGATAATTGGATTTTGTGTTATTTTTAATTAGTACTAGTTATTAAATAAAATAATTGTTAAATTTAAAAACTATAGTAATAAATAAACTAAAGAGAAACATCGAAGCTCTTTGGCATGTCTTTTATTTTATTCAAATTTTTTATGCTTTTTTATCATGTGTGTATCCGCTTTATTGAATAAAGTTTAACATAATTACTTATATTTGTGCTGATACTCAGTGCCTATTACAATGAAAAGCATTATTGTGATCCAGTTGCGAAAAATTTATAATTACGCTTAAGGAACTCACGTATATGTAAATGTAGATTATATATTCTTTTTTTTTAGTACACTACGTATAATAAAATAATTGCTTTCATGCAAGCCCGCAATTACTTTTATTCTAGATGAAGTTTAGAGATAACTTCGAGCGTTTTAAAACTAATCGGGTTACGAGGGTCACTTGGTATATTCTTTTGGATCGCAGCGAATAGTAGAACGATATGCTTAAAGCTTCATCACATCCCATGGATCGTCCATGTAGTGAAGTATAGGCTGTTCGTGCACTTTGTCGCCAAAGACCTCGCGTAAAAGAAGCAGAACCTGCTCTTCAATGAACGCCACCTGATCCTGTGGGCAGTAATCATCCTGCGCCGAGTGCGCTATAGTAATCGCCACCGGTGGCACTGGTAAACGTTGCAAGAACCGCTTGAAATGTGCAAAATATTCTTCTAGTTCCTTGCTGGTGCTGATATGATGCGGTAGCCCATTGTTGTCCGTTGTGCTGCCAGAGTCGAAAATAAGCAACCAGTCAATTTCATCATCTGGATACTTAGCATGCAAGTGTTCGGCTAGCAATTCAATTTTGGTAAAGATTTCTGCAGTTATAACCGATTCATCGGGTTTATTGAGGCCTTCAAAGGTGCGCTGCTCCTCCAAGTGCCAAAAAATGCGCTTAAGTGCATCCAGCTGCTTTTGGCGCTTCGTTGCTGTGGCACGGTAGGCTTCAATGCTATCTGTACCTGACTGTTTAGCTAACTCGACACTGTCAAAGTGAAATATCTCCATAAGCTGCGCATAACAATTGGCATCCTTATAGATTTCTAGAAACGGATTGGATGTGCTAAAAAAATCTAAATCAATGTCCAGTATAAAGCCAGACGCATCTTGCGCTGTTAAAAACTGTGTGGGATCCAGCGTATTGCTATCGGCGTCATGCACCTGTAGTTCTACTGAGCGCGAGCCTTCCAACTCATCGCTGGTGCAAAAGTTTCCTTCGGATATGAAGTAGTCGAGCGGGCAGTCTACTCCAATGCGATCTTCCTTGTGACCAATTTTAAGTTCGTGCTTCCCTGTGGGTATTTGCTGACACCATGAGTTTTTTAACCAGACTACACGATTAAAGTGACCTGAAGGGTAGACAATTTTTATAACGGTCTAGCTTCCACTTGGGAGAACCTTACCTGCATATAAAGTGGGCATTATCCAATTCTCAATACTTAGTTCGTTCAGCATGACATCTTTATCATAGCTAGCACTAGCTGGTACATCATGTGCAACCACTAAATCCGGATGTGAGTCAAAATGCACCAGTATGTTCCCCTCGAGAGGAATATGACGTGTGGCTAAACATCGATAGATAAACTCCAGTACATCGTTGTGGTAGTCCACGATGAATACAGGAATACGATTAAATTTACGGAGATTATTTTGTATACTATGCACGGGCTCAACAACCATTATTTTTGACGCATCATGACCTTCCTTTTCCGTGTCGTCACCAACTTTCTGGCGCTTATTTGCTGGCGGTGTCGCTTTCTCGCTTTTGTCGCCCATGACGCTTTCATTTTGCTCCGGTGGAGCATCGGACTCTAACTCCGATGGCGCTGGCTTTAAGCCCTCTGATGTAGTATCTATTTCCGTTGAGTCTGACTCCATCGTTGCAATTTGATATTATACTTGGCTAAACTTTAACTTGTAAGTTCACGTGCAGCAACAGACGCACGCTATATCAGAAATGTGAAGAATATACTGTCTATTAAAAGACAGACGAACTCAAACCTTGACGCTGTTTGTTTTAATACAAACAGCCAAAGAACGCACAGTAACGATTTTGAAGAAGAAACGTTTAGTTATGGTCGGGAGCGGAGACAAGACAAAATGCTAATGAACTCATTGGTGATGGGAAAATAAATTGAAATATACAAATATCGATTATTAATCTGACATCCACAATGACTACTAGGGCTGAAGTAGATTACAAACGTTTATAGTGAGTATCACCTCATTTAAAAACTAAAACTAAAATATTTTGTTTCAGAACTGTTACAGGAGTCACGTACTTAAATGGTTAACAAGAGATAACCGCCATTAACTTTTGCAACCGATAGTACACCAAAATTTCAAACTGATCGATTTAATACGTTCGACACCAACTTACGGCAAACAAACATTCAATTAGAATCACACAATAATAAATAATATTCATATATAATATATATAGATTTATGTATAATACACAACTTTGACTATGATTAGACCTACTTCCACTACCAAAATTTAGTCACTTTTGCATCGGGACATGTGTATCGATAACCGTAGCAAAAATGAAACCTGCTCTTTATCTATTATCTTAAAGCACTTTGGATTTCCAAATTTTCTGCGCTCCTCACTTTGGTGGCAAATTGCTTGCAATAATTTTAGCTATGATTTCCTTGCAGAACTCTTTGCAAAATGTTGCATATAATAGAGAGCTAATTTGTAAAACTTTCAAGGGGTTATTATTAATTTTTGTGAGATAATATAGAGCTGGCGCAAGCTGGCTGGCCAGATTAAACAGCTGTCGAGCCTTTACAACCGGAAAAACTCTCTTCACTGTGCACGAAAGTTTTCTAGTTTGAAAGAACGAAATTAATCAAACCGACAGTGTCCATACACATAATATATTTAAATATGTAAAATAAATTTATAGGGATGGCCCGATTAATCATATGATACCCAATAACATATGTATTATTTTACTTCAAATGACGATTGCTGTATCGAAAAATTGGTTTCGATTAATATAATAATTAATCGATAAGAACTTTAATAATCGCCTCACTATAATTTCACGCGCAAAATAATAATATCAACAGCAGCCTTTCTAAACACAAACATTTATGCATCTGGTGGATGCAAACAGACAATATCAATTGTGTAAATGATTGTAATCGATAATCCTTTATTGTATTATAAAATTTATGTTTGATACATGTTTATGTCATTAATATTAAATATAAATTTAGTATAGGGGTTTTTGAAAATGTTGAAGAGAGCATTATCCCCTCTACACAAAATGTAAGACCCTGTTACCTTCAAAATAATGGTGAGGCCAAAACTCAGGCATATATTTGACCACTGACCTTTGCACTGACGTCAACATAAACAGCAGGTTAGGAATAACGCTCCATGGCACGTTAAAAAAAAAAGAAAGAAATATCACATACTATTGGAGTCTTTAACCTTACTGAAGCTGTGAATATTTCAGAATTATTTATGACTTCGCAGGAAAAGCTTTAAATTTCTAAAGACCTAATTACGGCCGTGGTGACGGACAATGGTGCAAACATTGTTACACCTATATACCAAAGTTTCAGAAAATCTTCCCATATCCCATGCTTCGCGCACAGTGTGTCCAAATTCAATAGATATAGATTAAATATCGAAGTTAATTCCCAAATGTAGTATTGTATTTTAGTAGTTTGGTTAAAACAAAGCTCAAAATCTACACAGAATTTGCATCAGCTGCAGCTTTCTGTTGGCGTCCCAGAGGGAAATCGAAGGTTATTTTGGACGTAAGAACAAGGTGGAATTCAACATCTTATTTGCTGGTGCGCTTTCTTAAACTTATATACATCGGGCAAGTGGTTTTACATTTTTCAAATTAGTGGTGAAAATTATACAACTTTGAACCAAGTAATACTACTTGCACATTGTGGACGACACCAAATAATGAATGTTGCAAGTCCACAACAGGAAGTAAGCTGAAATCGGTTATCTTGGGTCAGTTTAATCTTCGTTTTGGAACCATGGAACATGCATTTTAATTGGACGCATACATTTTTTTGGAATCGCGGTTCAAAAAAATACATTTCCAATACATTAAGTGACTATCATCAATTGAATTTTATTTGTGGGCCCACCACAACTCCTCTATTCAGGGCGAGCTGAGCTTTTTCTTGCATGGAAGGATATGTGCGGCGTATATCCTGAGCTGGTTGTTAAAGCTTCTCCCTACTGCTTTCTGAATGTAACAACTCTTTTTTGTAACAATGGCTATTTAATCTATTTTGACATAATACAATTCTAAAAGTTTTTGGTAAATCTGTTATTTTTTGGTCTTTAGAAGAGAAAGCCTCCGGTGCACCCAACTACATACAATACATTTAGATTTGGCTTTGCAGCATTTAATTGTATGGTCACACTTTTTGTAAAAGCACGGCAATGGCTATTTAAGTAAAATTGAGTTCCCTTAAGTAAATTTCAATGTGGCGATAGGGTCATACATTATATGAATTTTGGCCAAAATTTGGCTGAGGACGTCTACCATACTACGGTATTTGCAGTCGCCCTAAATTTTTAATTGATACAAATACTGTAGTATTTGCAGGACTTGTGATTTTTAATTTTCCAATTTGAATCTACATACTATCAAACTTTTTTATCACTTTTTACTTTACTGAGGATTATCAAACCATGTGCTAGTTTGAGTTTGAAATTTCTAGAATATACATGTATATGCATCTATATTTAAAGGGAATAATATTTGTTTAAAGTCATGGTGTAATAATGACTATGTGGGCTTTAATAAAACACCGAAGTTTTTATTAAAGTTTCCGAACTATATTAATTTAATTTATCCAATTTCACTTCTTGTATATCATTATCATTATTTTAACCCTGAGAACACCGGGATACGAGCCGATAGGGTCAGGAAAAATGCATAAACGTGTACTGCATTGAGATGCGTTCTGTTTGCATGGAATGATGTGCGAGTCATCTTTATATTATAGGTTCGAGTTTTCGCTCACTTGGAACACAATACGCAGAGTCAAAAGAATATATTTGTTTGGGCACTAAGAATACAATGCGCACTCGATATCTTTCAAAATTATCTTCAACTTGTTAACAGCGTATAACGACGATAAGAACTGGACGATTTTTATATATTTTCAATACATGTTGGCAATACATTTTAACACAAAAATCATATAAGTTTGTGACTTATGGACGCTAAAATAAAAAATGTATTTATTTTCTCTTCCGACACGTTTTTTTACAATTGACTCTATTCGCATCGGGTTAACACGAAAACACCATACCTTTTTTTCCTATTAAACATTTAGCGTATCTCTCTAATGTTAATTACTTTATCTTTTGCCAAAAACAATATTAAAAAAAAAAATTGACAATCTTACACATATGTGTAAATATATAATAGTAATGCAATGGCTTAACCGATAGTAAAAAGCTTTAGAAAAATATGCGTCCTATTTCCATCGGTCAGCATCAGCTTTTAAACAACACTCTAAAATTCACGCGACACCGAAAACTTTTTGACAAAAAATTGTAAATGCCACGTGTAAAGGGGGCGTTAGATATGCAGGAGCAACAATGGTGACTCAGATTACAGCAAATATTGACTAAAAGTGATGGCAAGCTACGAATGTACTTGATTGTAAATTGCCAGTAGTTTTGTGAAAGCTATAATAATTTCACTA
The DNA here is from genome assembly GCA_035045065.1 of Hirtodrosophila trivittata. Classification (NCBI taxonomy): domain Eukaryota; kingdom Metazoa; phylum Arthropoda; class Insecta; order Diptera; family Drosophilidae; genus Hirtodrosophila; species Hirtodrosophila trivittata. The sequence goes on along the minus strand of JAWNNK010001459.1, from coordinate 770,282 downwards.
CAACTTTTAAAATAGCTCAAGTTCCCGCCTAAGGCGTTCGTAAAACTGCGGAACTGGCGGCAAAATAATATGAAGACCTCGAACTTTTGTGAAAACTATATACTATTTCCATTAATGCACACTATTCAATTTTATGCATTAATTTAGCAACCATGATTTATTTTATAATATTCTTTTTTTACTAAGGGACATGCTAAGAAAATACTAGTTCTAAATTTGCCCCATACTTATAATACAGCATTTATTGGGTATTTGTCTTTCATTAAATTTCAAAATTTTAAAACTATGTGCCATGTTTTCTTTATGTTGATTTCTCAGCAGACTGTTCTAGAAAAATTAGATTATTAAGGTCCCAGGAAGAGAAATACCACCAGAATTCATATATCCGGCAGTTTTATTTTAAAATCACATAAATATATAAATAAATTAAACATTAAATTGTAGAATATATAACTAACCAATCTATAGATTAACAGTCATAAAAGAGTCAGATATAACTTATCAATAAATGTTTAATCCCGTATTTACGATAAAAAATATACATGAACATATCCAAAAACAGTTTAAAAAACTAAACATTTTAGATTCTAAAAATTAAAAAAACAATTGATCTACCGAAGGAGTTGAAAAAATAACGTGACTGTTATCATAATTAGCGAAACAAAAAATATTTACCGGATTATACCCATTTTACACCGAGGCCGTTAAGCAAAAGTCATTAGCTTTATGGCGAACCTGCTCACACTGCCTGAAAAAGTCATTATAGTGACGAAATCAGCTGTGCTTTGTTTACATATTAATATTGAAGTAAGATTTAAAGAATAAAACTTAGTCCGTTCGTGAAAAATATGGCAAATTAAAACAATTCAGATAATAATAAAATAATGAGCGACAATTATTGCAACAATGTTTTACAAATATATTAATAACAGCAGTTAAACCAACTTGGTGCGCTCAGTATTCGAATTTCTTTGAATTCAACAGGTAATTGTGCATGTGTGTGTGTTATATTTGCTTACATTCATCAGTTGTTTTTATCGATTATTGGCCAGCTCTGCCATATTTTTATACAATAGTTTAGCCAGTGTCTACGCCGGTATCATACTGACCTGAGTTAGGGCCTTTAAGTTTGCATTTAACTAACAAGTTTTTGTATGGTACCGACCTGCTACTGACCTCGCACCGACTTTTTCAATGACTCCTTACCGGAGTCAGTGTAAATTGGATATTGCCAATGGTAAATGAATAATGTGATCGATGACCACATACAGTTCCGAAATGATCCGATAATACTTAAAAGCAGTTGATCATAATACGTGCAGCGTATGTGTCGCAGTAGCAAATTCTGAAATATTCTCTTTAGTCAATTAACATTGCAAGTCGCAATGCTATCATTGCATTGTCATTTTACATTATTTCTAATTTATAGAAGTTATTATCGATTAAATGCCAACTTTTGACTATACAAAAGTGCCACTGCAAGTGGCACCTTAGCTGAAGCACTTAAATTTACAAATTAAATGACATGGTATTGTATGACTGCAGTAGTTGTAGTGGCAGACCTGGGGCAATATCGAATTACGGCAGCTTGGTAGCATAAGCTTAAATTGACTATTAGGGTGCCTGATTGTGGGCGTTAGTGACGACAATATCAGTGATTTTAGAATCACGGCATGATGGGTGGGCGTGATGGAAAAATTACCGTGAGTTTAAAATGATTGAGTCACCGATAATTTATTCAGCTGATTCGGCCTTATTAATGCTTAAAAAGTAAGTCAATTTCTTTGAAATTATAAAGAAATAAAAAATATACATATATTAGTGTATAATAATGCGGTTATACACTGCTGTTTTTTTTTTCCATATCTCAATAAAAAAAAAGGATTATATGCATGAATTTTAAACTTTGATAAATCTAAAATAATTTTATTGTATGCATGCTCTGCAAGCGTATTTTTAAAGTTGGCACTGTCGTTCAATTGTATTCTGTTCGAGAACTCACTACGGTTTTCATTCATGGTGCACATAGCAAATTGGGCTTAAATCTGAATGATAATTTCTACTAGGCTATTTACGCTGAGTCCGTTATGAGGTCATTCGCAAAAAATGCCGGTGTGAGGTCAGTTGTCAGGTCGCTACATTTCAAAACTAGTCAGTTGGATTTAAGGGCCTTTATCCAGGTCAGAAAGATACAGACGTAAATAATGACCAAACTATTGAGTAAAGATATGGCATCACTGGCTAACATTCGATAATGAAATGATAAACGTACGCAAAATTTAAAATGGGTGCACCAATTATGTTTAACTGCTTGTAATATTAATATTTGTACAATATTAATAGTAATAATTGTTTTTTTATTATTATCTGGATTGTTGAACTTTTTCTTCTTTCTTCTTCTTTCACTATTACTTCAATATAAAAGTGCTAACAACCAACAGCTGATTCTGTCACTGATTTTGACTGGCAGGTTTGCATCTAAGTTAAAAGCTTTTGCTTAAATCTCTCATTCTAAATAAAAGGTGATTGTCAAATTAGCGATATCTCATCGCGATATACATATGTATGTATGTTCGTATTTAATACACAATCAAGCGATTTACGAACCGGGTATTCTCAATCACGCAATTTCACAACAGCTCATCCATGGAGTGACACGGTGATTGTTTTTATCACGGTGACAAAATGTCAAACCTGATTCTTCCGGGCGTCTTAAATAACAGTGATTGAAAGGCTACGCTCTTTATAGTATTTACGTTTTACTTTTGCCATCGACTCTCAATTTCGAGAGCAATAAAGCAGTAGCAGAAAATACAAACTGCGAGCACTACGAAAATGCGTAACACAGAGCAAAGAGGCTCTTTTGATTTAAAAGTATATTTGTATGTGTTTATTTCAGTTAGACGATGGATTGAGTATCTTAATCAAGTGTTAACAGTATCTCTTAGTAGCGCACTCTCCATTATACTCGAGCGGTTTAATTTATTTTTAACTGAAATAAGTATTGAGAGCGAGAATAAGACTCTGTACTCAATGGGCAGCAGCCAATGAGAGAAATTGCTCCACAACCCCCATCACGTAAGCTCTGCCACGCAACGCGCAGCAGCAGCTTTTCATTCATAAGTTTTTCTGCTTGCCATAGACATTAATGCACACACCGATGCTTGTGTTCAGACAATCAACGTACATACATACTATATGTAGACCTATATACATATTTACGTACATATATGTATAAATATGGACCTGCTATGGCATTTAAAAAGAGAAATAAAAATCGCCCACGTTGGCATTTTTGCTGGGTGATTGGAATGCGTAAAATGTTGGTGGCCAGCTGCTGTCGACGTCAACGTTGCTGTAGCAGCTTGGCGCGGGTGAAAATGAATGACAATGGCGTGCTGAAAAAAATCGTATTTGTTGATTGCGTCGGTCCCTGCATGCGTGTATTGTGTGGGCGTGCAATTCCGCACTGTGTTATCGCAAATAAAATGTAAACATTTTATATCCTATGTATATATTTATGTATGTACATAAGAACATATAAAGTGTGTATATGTATATGAATATGTTTATGTATATTTACATATTTATGCATATAAATAGTATATATATATATACATATATGTATATGTATTTACTGCCTACACAACGGCAGTGTATATACATATATGTATATATACTTGGCTGAGCTGCTGTTGTGTAGGCAGTGCCGCCTCTTACAAAATTCGAAGTTGGAATGGCAGCTGATGCCGATGACGTCGTTTTTTTATACCCACACGTTCACACACTCTGCAAAAAAAAAATTACCTGGGTCAATATAATGAATGAATGAATGAAACAATGAATTAAGCATCGTTAGTGTCTACAAGCAACAACAGCAAGAGCAGATACTCGTACTAAGCAATAAATTAGTATAACCAAATAATAACAGTTAACAATATCTTGTAGTCGAGCACACTTATCTAGCTTTTGCTTGCGAATTGTAAAAACGGTTATATTGTAGTTGTACAAAAGTATGTAACCAGCATTTGAAAACATTTCTTACCCCATAAGCTATTGTACACATAGTATAATGTGTTTAACTACTTTACCTTCTTTGACAAGAAAAATGGCATATTCATCACAAATGTGCAGTTCATTAAATATACAATAACATAAGTATATATAATAAATATTTATTTCGTAGTTAAGTAGTAAGAAAGTTCAACACATTATACCGTCAATATATTCTTGATGCACCAAGGAGAGACACATTTTTGGTATGTACACGTAGATTGCAGCTTACGCAAATCAAGCTCATTAAATTTTGAGCATTTGGATCTTTTTACATGGAACACTACAAATCGATAAAGGTGTTTTATAAACACAATATTGCTCTACACTACGAACTATTAATTTATGCTGAAAATGCATAAAAACTCAGAAGATATTTAAGAAGAAAATTACATATACAACATCAGCGTGGGGGTCGTCGGTAGCGGCGTAAAGCAGAAATAGTACAAACATGTAGGTATATGTACATTTATATATGTTTGAAGAGATCAGCTGGTATTTTTTTTAAGACATACATACAAGTATATGTACAGTGTAGAGGAGCACTCCCGATTGGAGCATTCTTATTTGGTTTTGTGAATGTAAGTACACGGCAAGCCTGAACACTCAATAAAAGAAGAGCTAAAAAGAGGCATTTATTTTATTTTATCATTATTTACTCTTTATAGTAGTCAAGTTATAGTGCCAAAATTGATAGAGTGAATACTTCAGAAACATTTTTTTTGACATGTGATAATAAAGAATGGCATATAATTACAAAACAGTATCGTGGTCGAGCCCTCTTGGTTAAGCCTTACTTGCTGGTTTTTATTTTTGGTTTATTTTAAGAACGTGAAAACATAAATGTGGCACTGGAAACACTAAGTAAACAAATTTGTGACTGTTTATTATTAATTATTTCGTTATATTTTGATTAAACACCCACATATCAGGGTCTGGAGCAGTAGACCTCAGTGTTAGTCTTATTATAAATTTGATCTTAACATTGTGAACTCCCACGCGTTATTCCCATCCAGTTACTATTCAACGCGTGTCAGCCGTTTTTTTTTTTGCTTTCACGAATTATTCCACCTTTCCCCACTCTTCTCCACAGAAATAGCGTGGGTTACGCGCAAAGTCTTATTGAGAACAGGGGGAGGAGGTCGGTGCTGAGCTGTATTGGCCTTAGCGTGGGACTTTCATTCATGAAAACTTTTCTATTTCGAGTCGCACTTTTGCAGCTGTAATTCTTATACCCTCTAGCCATTTAAATGGATAAAGAGGTATGTACGGCGTAGGTAAATGTATGCAACACGAAGCCCCAAAGTGTTTATATTTTGATCATATTAAAGAATGTATATAACCACCAACATCTACTCCTGCAATAATAATACAATAAATTGACTTTATAAGTTCAGTTTGAATCTGTACTGGAGGACGATCATATCGAAGTGAAGTATAGAATTGCTTGTATCGCCTGCGAGTGTGTATGGATATGTATGTATATCGTATATATAAATGTATTTGTGCCAATTTAAGTTGGACTATTTGTCAAGTCTGGTATGATCTGGGTTACCGGAATCTCGTAGTCTGGCACACTACACTAGAGTGTTGTCGTTCATGTCAGTACATAACACCCACGCTCTGCTATGTATACATACATACGTATGGTCACACGTACACTTGTGTATATATACATTTGCTTGTGAGTTTACATAAATATGTAGATGCATAGGAGCAGCACATGCGCATAAATGCTCGTATTGTTTTGGGGGTCGGTCTGTCGCTTGGGGCAGTTTTTGGAGACATTTTCTGCACGCGCATAGTCATGTCCTTGAAATCCATGTGCTTTCGTTACGTCCTTGTTATTGGTGATACCTTTTTTGCAAATATCAGGGTCACGGTTATAAATTTAAACATTATGCTTGTCTCCAACAGCCTTGTCTCTAACAGCAGCCATGTTCTTGTAGACTTCGTTTGCCTATGTATATGTACATATATGCGCGTTCGCCAAGTGCTATAAACTTCATTGATAACTTTCAGATGCAGAACAACCCACAGTCATTTCAATTTACGCTAGTACTCACCGACTAATGGCTTATTCTAGCGACGATCTATAGAGTCCAGCTTCCAATTCTCTCAGTTAGTCTTACTTTTGCAGTTTCAACAAGTAAGAATTCTGAAATCAAGTCCCTTAACCTAAAATGGGTTATACCACACTATAGGCAATTCTCTGATTGTCAAAGTTATTCTTAAATAAATAGCTTAAATAGTCCCTTTTTACCCATTTTCTATGGTTAAGGGGTCTAAAAATTGTATGTTTCTCTGAGTGACTCTTTTGCCACACTTTCAGGTGAGTCCGTATTGATGTTAGTACTCTTTTAAAAGCTCTTCTGCAACAATACAAAATACACTTCCGTGACTCTTTCGGAAAATTTTAGTAAATTAAACGTCTTGGCATGTTGCATGCGACCCCTTGGCGATAGAAAAATATTGCAAGGCCGTAGTTGTTTCTACAAAGCCCAACAAACACATATGTATACGCACACACTGCATACTTAGAACCAAATATAAGGGGGCTAGTTTACCGAGTACTTAGTAAATAAACACACACATTCCACACATGTCCAAAAACATCAATTAATTTAATAGAATCTTACCTATAAATATGAACATATTTTGTTGTGAAAAAGGGAGAGCAAGCTGATGACCAAATACCCATATCGTTGTTTTTATAAGTTTTAACAAAGAGTCCTATTAAGCTCTATATAGTTTCAAGGGCGTAGCCGTGAGCGAGCAGAGCAGAAGAGGTTGCGGCAGCTCCCCCTCTTAGATATAAGTGGAGACTTGTTTTACATCAAATAAATATATAATTTGCCATTACAAAGTGTAAAATAGTATATTATAAGCCTTGAATTCGGTTAATAAATTATGTATGGATTTTATAAAATGCGATATACCCTTTATACTTACTTTTATTGAGTGGATAGTACAAAAAGAAAGAGAAAAGGGGAGTTACAGAAAGGGAGAGTTTTGTTTAGCGAGTAAAAAACAAGTTACGCTAAAAAGGCGGCTGGAAATTTAGAGTTCCCAAATTACTTCAATGCATGCATGCATGTAGGTAACAACAGCACTCGATTTGAGTTTGTCCAATTTGGAGGTTCAATTAACCGACTGCTGGAATAGTGAATGAAAACATATCTATCTACGTATATGACCCCATAAATTGGTCGGAGGTGGTATTTTCTATACTATTTGAAAATATCGTAGGTGACTTTTTTTTTAAGGCATTTGGCCTTTAACTATAAATATAAAATCTCATCTACGATCTTTTTGCAAAAGTCAGTTAATAGACTATTCGTAATTTTACTTTTTCATCAGAAATACATACGAAAGTCACATTAAATTCCCTAATGAGCTCAATGAAAACTCTGGCATTTTTAGCTTTTTTTTAGTCCTTTTACCCGTTGAAAATTTTATAAAAAGGGGACCATTTCATTTGTGTCAATGTATGTATGTATATAACAGGAAAAAAGAAACGCCATCGACATCATAGACAATATATATTTTTTATCATTTTCTATAGGTGAGTCTATGTTAACGCGTCGGTCTCAGAGACTGGTGGCAACAAATCTGTTAAGGGGTTTGTGAATACCAAAATTTTGAAATTTCAAATACGCATTATCGCAAAAAGATAAAAATTTACTCTTGAGCAAATTTTTCGGATGATGCTTTTTATTTTTGACTGTTTTTTAGTTTATTATACTTTTAATCCATGTTATAAATTTCATAAAAATTCGGTAATAAACACAGATGTTATTCCAAGATCAATTTAACATGATGCTGCGCTTAGCTGCGTCGGCGGAACCGCAAGCGGAAAGTTGCTTGTATGTGTGTGTGCATATGTATGCGGAGTTCAGTAAGAATGTAAGTTAAGGTATATTTCACAGAGCTAAAAGGCCTTTACATAGTGCGGTATACTTGACGACAGAATTCTTTCTTGTTCTCTCCGTTTTCTCTACCTCCTTCTCTGCCTTTAATTCACTGCGCACTCTAGCTCTCTTAATCTATATCTCTCTCTTTGTATATGTGTGTGTGTGCGGGTATAGCTGTTCCAGGCTGTGGCTCACTTGTGCTGTGCCTTTGTATGTCACACATAGATACATATCGCTCATTTACTTCTTGCTGTCATAATTCAAAACAGAATTTCTGGAATAACGCACTTAAAGTTTTAAATTTATATAGTTGCTTATAGAATGAATGAAAAAACAAAAAACACTAGATATTAATATAAAATTGTACCCAATATAAATCATAACGAATATTTCTACATCATTCATTCAAGAATCGAGTTTTTAAGTTAAAACAATCTTAATGTGAATGAGTGACATGTACATGAAGCAGAAAAAAAACCCATACATCCCAAACAATTCTTTCAGTATATAAGCTTACATTTGATTATTCTTTTGCATTAAATACGTTCGATAGAATCAACATGGAGCTCAGTTGGCCTGCTAAGCCCGACAAATGCATGACAGAACCTTGTAATAGACAGACTAGTTAATACACATGTACCAATACACATATATGCATATGTATAAGTAAGCGGAGAGACAAAAATTCACGATAAGTACAACTGCACCATCTGAGAACACATTGCCAATTTGAAGACTCATGTGTCGTAAAATTCCCAACGAAGAAGACACGATATGTGAGAGAGAGTGAGAGATAGATAACAGCTCAGAAGAGTGCAACAGGAGCATAACAGCATTTGGTTAACTTGTGTTAACAGTATCGTTAACAGTCTGTTAGCTGTAATAGAAAACTGTAAACCACTTATTCATTTCACTTGTTTTTTTTCATTCCTTCAGCGTATCTGTATCTTGTAGGTTGTAGTCCGCTCGCATGTTTTCGGTGTGAGGTCAGTGCGCGTTCTTTAGACTCTGTTCATTTATTTTACTCAACACTCTACTTTGACGTACACATACAGTCATAGCGATATATGCACGGTAGTGATTTGGCGGGCTTGTGTGCGTGCGAATGTGAGCATACAAAAAAGCTTAAAAAAACGAATGGGAGTAAAATACAAATACATTAATAACGAAAATAATTAAAAACTAAACGGTATAAATTTAAATTTAAGTAGAAAATCCCCTAAAAAAATGCTGTATTAACTAGGCAGTGGAGAAAATCAACAGAAAAGCGCTATGAAAAGCTCAATACAAAACGTACATAGCTGGAAAAGATTTCATTGTAATAAATTGTGTGTTCGTTCGCTTGGTTGCGTGCGTGTGTGTTTGTGTAAGAAGGAAAACACAAAAAGAAAAGGAGAAGCAGCAGAAAACAAAACAAAAATGTGTGTAACGCAAAAAAGCAGCAGAAGATGATGTAAACTTTGTTGTAATAAAAGTATTAAAGTTTTGGAAAATCTACATAGAAAAATAAAAAAAAAACATAAAACTTAAATTTAAAGAACACTACGGTAGGCGACCGCATTTGCAAAGTGTTGAAGATGCCGGAAACGGAGTTTGAATGTTGCAGTATAAAGTGGCTTCAATCTGAGCTCAGAGCCAGCTACGATGCTAAGGAGCTAATTATACTCGATTGCCGTGGCTCTCACGAGTATGGCGAGTCGCACATTAGAAGTGCAGTTAACTTCAGCATACCCAGCATAATGTTAAGACGTCTCGCCGCTGGAAAGATCGATTTAGCCTCAACAATCAAATCGCCAGAGCTTAAAGAGCGCATACAATCGGGATACAAGCTCAGCCTCTTTATACTCTACAATGATGTAGGCGTTACTCAACAGCAACAACACCAGCAATCGTCGCCATCTCCGGATTTGGCCGGAGCTCTTGCAATGTTTGGGAATGCAAACGATTCCACGATCAATGTCCTCCATCGCCGACTCAAACAGGATGGTTGTCGCGTATTGTCTCTAAAAGGTAAGTCCTAACATATCAAATAACAATTTTTATAGATTCATGCAACAATTTGGAATTCCTTAACCTAAACCAATACTATGGTCTCGTGTTTTTTGTGAATACTATATAGGTCAAACAAGTAATAATGCTCTAGTCGAGTTAACTCAGGTCCGATGCACAATGCATTGGAATCGTAAATAGGCTGGTTAACTGGCTATCTTCCTAGCTGTGTATCCGATTGTATAAAATGTGGACCGTGCAGTAAAATGTGTCAAAAATTAAAGCTATGGCTTTAAAATTGCACTTTTATTTAATATGTGATTGATACATACATGTGTATGTATAAAAGAATCTATATATTAAATTTGTAGTCTATGACTCATATAATTTTGCGGGTGCGGGGGGAGAAAATTTTAAAATTTTAAACAATTTTGATGTGCGTATAAAATACATACCAAATTTTGTAGCCCTAGCTCTTACGCTCTGACGGACGGACATGGCATGGATCGACTCGGTTTTTGATTCTGAGCAAGAACATATATATATAGTTGAGTTGGAGTTGGAGTCGGAGATATGTATTTCATTGATATACATATACATTTGCACTTTATTAGCCGCTTATTATCTAATTTAAATGGACTTTCTGCCATGTAGTCGTATCTATAATAAATTAATAAAATATATATATAGCTATTAATAATTATAAAAATAAAAGGGAGGAGAAACAAATTAGATAAGTGTGATTTACAAATAACAAAACTAATTGAAAGGATTCCCCGCATATGTTTTTGTACATTGGCTCAGCTATAATTGTAATACAAGTGAAACTAGATTATAAAATATAGAGAAATACTCAGTTCTCGTATTAAAGAATCAAGTCAAGTCGCGTGCGCAGCTACAAGATACCCTTATGTATTTATGTATTTGGCATCTCTAGTTATTTAAGTCCCTGAGATGGACGCGTTAATATAGGCAGACAACAGATATGGATATATATCTGTATACATAGGTATACTTTATTCGGTCAGCAATGCTTTCTTCTGCCTGCGCGTATAAACAAAGCAAGAATGAACTCTCGCTTGTTCGGACACCTCTCTTGAGCGAGCGAAAAGGGAGCATTCGGCTATGAGAGGTTTCACTGTACGTATTTGTGCAAAAGTATCTTAGCGACAAATGAAAATATTTTCGACTGCGTTTGTGTGTGTGTGTGTGTAATTGTAATTGTACTTGTATCAGTGTAAATTCCAGGTAGACTGAGTGGGATTGTGTTGTATCATTCGTAAATTTTTAAACTTGGGCTCAGGGTATCTAGTTGTTGACCAGACCCGATGGAAGAATTTTTAGTTGTTATCACTTCAATTTCCGTTTGCTTAGAAATGCTGAAATGTATGTGTGCTGTACCCTCTTCGTTAGCAGCTGTGTTCCCGTAGGTAAAGTAAAGTAAGCACGTTCCACATTTTATTCAATGTGCTAATATCGCTAATTGACAATAAAACGTTAAGAAATAAACCGGCTGTCGAGTGAATCTGCCTGCAGGCCTGCCCTCCCTAGTTGTCAAACTTTGCTTTGTTTACTTATTTTGTTTTGAGAATAGATCTTAAAAGGCACAAATTAGCATAGCATAAGGTCACCACAATGCAATGACGTCAAACGTCATTACACAAGGAAGTTAAGATCCTGAGTTACCTGAGCAGTAAGTGGGGTTGTGAAAAATCAACACTCAAAAAAGTTGGTCAACAATTATAGTATATTCTTTCCAAACATAAAGAAATAGATTTCAAGTTATTTTGTGCAACGAAAGCCAATTTTACTGAATGAATGGCAAATGATATTATGTGGAAGGAATCAAAAAGTTGGAGAAACCTGTATTAAAAGCACATAAAATTTTGATAAGAAATAAAATGGGATATTTCAGACTACAGACTACCCTATATACATTATTATGATTACAGCAGATTCAGTGCTCACAAGTTTTAATCTAAAGTGTTTGTTGATCTCTTCAATGCAATTATAAAATAAGCTCACAAACATTTAATCGACGAGCTTGACATAAAATACTTAAGAAATGATGCTAATTAATACAGAGATACAGAGAGGTAGACAGAGCAATAGAGGGACACTGAGAGAAAGAAAGATAGAGAGGGAGAGCGGGTAGGGAAGAGATAAAGAGACAGAAAATAAATGCAGTCCAACACAGGCGCAGTCGACAATATTCATTAACTAAGCGCTTCCGTTCCACGAAACTTAATTTATTTAGATAGCAAATTAGCAAATTTTTTAACCCACACTACTCTTGCTCTCTTACTGTCAGTCTCTCTCTCTCTCTCTCTCTCTCTCTCTCTCTCTCTCTCTCTCTCTCTCTCTCTCTCTCTTTCTCTCTCTCTGTCTCTCTCGCTCTCTCTTTGTGTATTGAGTATTTTTGTTGGATCTGGTGAACTGTAAGTCAACGAACGATGCGTTGCGTTCGACGCTGCCATCGACGGGCACGCCAACGCCGTCATAATTTATTGGGGAGTTGGAACATGAGTTGAAGACCGAGTCATCGTCGGAGAACTTGTCTGCTTTTTTATATAGCCAGGCGGATACAATGGTGATCCACTGTTCAAAGCAAGAGACTGTTCTCGTCAGTCCGTTTGTTTGCCAGCTACTTCTCTCTGCATCGCACACCCTTTTATAGAAATTAAACTCGGCTGCTGCACATGCGCAGCGCAATGCTGCGTAGAAAAGTCCCGTCGTGGCCATAAAAGCGTTTCTGTAGTATGGATTTCCATGCGAAGTGACTGCATCGCATTCGCATTTTTTCCAACTATGTAGCTCTCCTCTCGAGTCCACAAACATATTTGTCAACTCGTTGCACATTAGAGAGTTGTTTGCCTCATTTGTGGAGAAGTTGCTTTAATTTTGCTTTTGGTTTTGGCTCTAACAATTTTTTACAACCTTTATACTTATATCTTATTTATTTTCAAATCGCACACGTGGCATGCAACAACGTGGCACAGAAACAAGTTCATTCACAAAGAGTAAGTACGAGTATAAACCTTAAAATTGTACGAGTATTTACTCTCAAGGCCGGTCGATATGCGCCTTGACACTTCCGCATATACCTTAATTAGTCTTGCACTCTTGCTATATCAGTTTTTTTTCTATTATGTTGCACACACTTAAGTTAAATACAAATCATTTATATCATAATATATCATAATGTATATATCTACGTATACATATATATATATCAAAATAAAATAAAATAAATAAAATAAATTAAAACTGTTAACCTACAAATAGCAATTTATATTTAAAAAACAAACAAAAACGCTACTTTTTTGAGACAAATTTGAACGGCCTTGAGCTCCAAATACTAAAGGATACTACAATACAAATTTTTATATTTTGAATGGCCGCCTCAATGACAAGTAAAAATCGTCAGGGCATGCGCTGCCTTTTATTTGGTCCCATTCAATGTTATCAATGTCAATTTCAAGGATTCCTTTTATACAATTTTCTGTTTCCTATTTCGTTTTAAAGAGTGTCCCAAATATGCTCTATTGGATTCAAGTCTGGTGACGGGCTTCGTTTTTAATTGCTCCAATGATAAATTAACCGTATCTGGACCACTCGTGCACTATGTTTTGGGTCATGTCATCGGACCTAGTCCAATTTTAGTGACATTTCGAATCAAATGTTGGTTCAAAATATTTTTATACCTATACATCTTCCTTATACCGGCAATAAGCACAATTTGTTCAGTTCCGGCTGCAGCAATGCACCCCCAAAGAAATGTGTTTCCACCTCCAATCTTTACAGTAGGAATAATATTTCACTTTCATGGCTTCATGGATGAAGTTCAATCTCCTTTTATGTTCACGTCTGAAATAAACCGTGTCATAGTAACCCGTAACCGGCAATATGCAGACAGTTGTGAATAGTTTAACGAAAAATTTGGTATCGCTCTTTCAACACTTTGGCATAGAATTGTTGTTATTTTTGGATTTTGCATTTCTGCAGACACAACATTACACTCTTCTCGGAGTGTCAATAGATCTGGAGTCTTTCCAGCTTTCTTGTGATTTGGAGCCGAATCACCAGTATGTAGCTTTACCAATATTAACCAATTAAAATAATTTTAAAAAAATAGTTTTACGCATATCTAGAGACAATTTTGTGACCTTACCCCTTTTTTTGTCTTACTTTGGCTAAACAGAACACAAAGATGATATCAAATCAACAAAAAGTGCAATAAAGAGCATATGTTGCAAAAACACCAAGCAGTACCGATAAGCAGTTTCAAGCAGTTCCAGTATAATATCAGAAACTTAATGCGCACGATTTATTTTTGAGCGTAAACTTTTACTTTTTTTGTTTTGTTCGCGCTTTACACTATTTGTGTGCAGATGTGTATAGTATAAGAATTTGTCGCATTTTGTAACACATCTGAAATGAAAAAAACTACAATAATATTTTCAAAATATACAGATAACAGTCAATAAATAATCAAATAAAGAGTGTTCGATTTAATATTGGGCTTACTGTTGTACACACCTGCATATTTATAATAATTATATTTCTTTTTTAAATTATAAAATGTTGTACCTTGAAAAACTATTTCATATTTCATACTTCATATAAACAAGTGATAAAACTTTAGTCAAATGTACTCTAATCCATGTATACACGTACACAAATACGAACACACATATTTACACACACTGTATGCAATTATGTGCAACTGTAATGCTGCTGTTAAAGTGTAAAATAGTTTACTCTATAATTTGTGTGTTTATATCTGATCCCTATTAAATTTACAGCACGAATCAGGAGTTGTCATTCTTTTCTCCTTTTTGGGTGCCTAACTCGTATATATATATATATATATACACATATTTGCATAAATATTATGTATCTCCCATTTTTTATGTTTCGAAGTATAAAAAGGATGTAAATGTGTAATCGCAACAAGGGATAGAGTTCAATTTTTGATAAATGTTTTTTTTTATAATAACGAAAAATTCCTAGAAAGGTACCCATTTTGTTGCAAAAGATATGGAAAAACATTAAACCATTCAAAGCTCCATGCCTGGGGAAAAATGGCAAAATGTATACTGGTATTGTGGAAGGATGAGAGAAAATTCATTTTAATTTAAGAAACAAGTTCTAGACAATATATTCGCCGTCCACCAAATACAAAATTTCATCCTATTTGGCAAGTTGATCAAGAGGCATGAGCTCAAATACCTGTTCATCGGCGCAAAACTTAATTTTTTTATTATTTCTCTAGTATCGGTGTAAGTAAGTACACCTAGTCTTTGCTTAACGCGAGCTTGGCCTATCAAGATTATAGAATAACACGCTGAAAACCTTTTTATTACACGATTGGAAAATAGTTATTTTATCTTCAAGAGAAATTAAGCAGTCAACATTGAAAGGATGTTGGAAGATAACATGGTCAGCGGTTGTTAAAAACCCCGGAATACAATCACCACAATGTGAAACTGCGAGAAATTTTAGAATTAGCTCATTCAATTGAAGGTGAAGGATTTGAAGTTATGGCTATCAATGATGAGCAACAGCTGTTTGATGATAGAGGCATGAATGAAGCCAATTCAATATCAGATGACAGCAGCTCTGAAGAAACCGAACCAATAAATGGTTTAACCATAGACTTCGAGAAGGATTTACATATGGTAACAGTTTGGAATCATGCTTAATAAATTCTGACCCGCTTATCAAATTATGACAAAAATTTTAGGAGAGAGGTGGAAAAAAATGCTCTAAATGGCTTTCGAGTATGTATCAACTGGTCCGACTTCAACAATATCGCATTCACTGCTATCTGAAGACTCAACATCACTACTGGGACTGGGTTCCTATTCAGATCCGTCATCAAACATATATTTATCATTACTCAATATGTTCTATGAAGATGTACTTGTTAAGATCTAAGTATTTCTGCTAGAAGAGCTTGAGTTATCGTTTTACTTTTTTTTCAAAACAAAATAACGAATAACATAGATAAAACAAAAAAAAAAACACCTCAGAAATTAGAATCTTTAATTCTAATTTAATAACGTTTAATGTTTTACAAACTTCAATTCTAATTTCTGAAAGATTCGAATTTCATAGAGTTCTAATTTGCTAGCGTTTACTGTATAAAAATAAAAAATATCATTTGTTTATTAACAATTTAATTTTCGGTCACGGTTGTATGCCTGTATGCTGAAATGCTCATACATAAATTGTTATATTAATAACTTTACCTGCCTTGAACGTAACTGTCTATAGCAAGGGCTGTATTGTACAAATCGATTAAAAGAAATCAATAATTTATGTACCATGATGGCCCTATTAACTAATAAAGAGTACGACACTTGTCACTCGCAATTTATAGAAAGGTTAGAATCCCATTCGGCGTCGTCTATGCAAACGCAAAATCAAACATAATAACAAACGCATGAACAATAATAAGTAGCTGCAAAACAGCAATAGAGCGCTTCACCACTGTTTTTGTTTTGTCCATATTAAAAAAAATTGGCGGTCACGAAACGAAATTCGCATCGCCGATGCCAAACCAATGTAAAGGTGTATGTGTAAATATATGTCTGCATAGTGAATTACAAATTCATGCACATCAAGGGCTAGCCGTCAAGCAATTGTCTAGAACTCATACAGAACATTTTTTAATAATTAAACTCCAATCCGGTATAACTCTACGTTGAAACAGGCACCAGTCGAAAGGCCTACTGCTCCGTACCCCCAGGGTACGTGTATGTACATACACATAATTTAATATTAAAGATAAAAAAATACCAGCTAATATGAAGTATTTTGTGCACATCACATTAATAAAGTATGTATAATATGTGCATTTGGTAAATGTATTTTATAACCAACATGTTTGAAGAGTATTATACTCTATTTGTAAAGTTTACAGTTTTTGCCTGAAGCGAAAATCGTCCAGCTCTCTTGCAAGCAGTTAGCAAGTTGTAGAGAAAAACAGACAATATGTAAATACATATATACAGTCTGTCAAGAATGAGTTTACACACTGCAAATAAATTTAATTTTTCAGCTTTCCTGGCACTGAAATAAGTGTTTCGATGTATAAATGATTTTTTTTTTAATTTATTCCAATTTCTTATATTATCTATTAACGATTTATAACAAAAAATAACAAATTTAAATTAAAAAGAACTAAAAATATAACAAAAACTAAAACAATTCAATTTTTTTGGTGTCAATAATGTGTTTACACATTTCATTATTTGCTTCCTTTCTGCACGATTCCGAGAAGTAGCGGTACATTTACGGTTATGCATGCCTTGCTTTGACTATTTCATATGAATTGGTGAGCAATTTTGTATGTATTGTATATTAACGATATCGAGTGCACAATTGTCTTTTGACTTTTCATTTTTTGTTTGATGAGTACGAGTATACACATATGTACTATGTATACAAAAGACCGACTGGTGCAGCGCTAAGATACTGGCGCTGCTCTATGGGGAATTTGACCACTTTTTTGGAATAAATTCATTTTCTTAAGTCTCTAAAATCGAAAATATTTTTGTGTTAATAGCCCCAGAATACTTCACGCTTTAATGTTACATACCAGAAAACTTAACATTGGTTTGTTCTGTTAAGTTAACAGTGCTTAACGACGACTGTTAATAACGATAACAACGTGTTTGCAATATTAAATTTTTTATCGTCCAATTAAATTAAATTTAATAATAATAATTATTCTGTGAGAAAGTTTAAAATGGATTTTACTTAGTGTGGTTCGTTCTTTCTATGGTAGTTCTGTCTTATTGATATTGTTTGTGTTTACTGCTGTTTTTTGTAAGTTAAAAACTTGCCTCACAAATTTTTTTTTTTCAATAAATTTTACCTTTGAGTAGAGTTTGAAAATTTTGTTGTCGTTGTTTCTATATACATTGTATAGAATAATCAATTCAGAACTCAGATTAATCAAGATCAATTAAGCTCAAAGTGCCCTTTTTTGCCTTTTTTCCGAAATTGTAATTTTTAGCAGGTAACCTCTGTCAAAAAAATGCTTAAACTTGAACGAATTCTTCCGCCGCCAGCAGCTCAACATAGCATAATGTTAAATTAAACCTTGGATAACTTCTGTATTTATTACCCGATCTTTATGAAATTTACAACATAGATTAAAATTATGATAATATGCGTATGTTAAGAATGATAATAATCGGTTAAGAAATGTTCAGTATAATCATGTTTTATCGAATTGCGGGGGGCGGGGGAAAAAATTTCATAATTTTAAACATTCATGATCTGTGTACGGCATACAGAAACATAAATTCCAATTTTAGTCCCACTAACATTTTTAGTCTCTAAGATAGACGCCTTTATAGAGATTTGAAAAAGCGGGCGATGTGTGTGCCACGCCCCCTTATTTGAAAACCACGCCAAACAGTCCTATAATTGTTAACCAATAGGATATGACTCAAGTATTTAGTTATTTGTTGAGCTTTTAATTTATTCCAAAAAATGGCCAAATTCCCCATACTGCGCTGTCGAGGCAGAGTTCTGACAAGCACAGGCAGCGGCTTACTTTAGTACTTGTTGTGTGTGTGCGTATGCATATGTATTTGAAGTTCACATATATAAAAATTGTGTAATTGAGAGCATATTTCAATTGGGTTAAGGTTTCTTGTAGTAGTGTACTCTAGACTACACCATTCTTGCTTGTTTTGTTTTTATGAATATTTTTTTTTTCAATAATAATAAATTAATTATATAAGTATTAATATTATATTATGTAAATATAAACATTCTTTCAACATTAATATAGTAATGGTGACATTTAAAAAAATGTTGAAGATTTTTAAAGTCAAAATAAAAGACAGAAAGAAAGGGATAACGTCAATTAAATGAAAATAACGAAAGCAAATTGATATATTGAGAACAGGCTAAGTTTTTTTTCCAACAACAGTTAAGAATATTAGTAACATTAAATTTAAAAAGCCCGTTCTAAGTGTATTTGTTACCGGTCCTGAACAAGTATATATGAGCATTTCCACAGAAACTATCCAGGCCGAAAAATTCAAAGTTATCAAAAAATCTTTGCTATCTGTTATTATGCACGAGAAATGTAAAAAATGTACGAATTTGCATCCAACTTTGAATGCAGTGTCTCTCTTTAATACTACTCCGGTAAGAGAGATAATATATGTATGTCCATACACATTCTACAATATCTCTCTTGAAACAACAGTTATAAAGAAACAAAATTCAAAGAGATCAAGTGACGGTAAATTTTCAATTTGCCTTATTCATATTCCCATACCAACACCAAAGCAGAATTTCTGATTTCTGCGTTGATAACAGCAGCAATTGTGCCAATCTTTGTCTCTAAAGAGAGCTTTGTGCATATATGTATGTACACATATGTTGGTAAAAATAAACAACAGGTGGTGCTGAATTGAAAACTTAAAATCTATGTAATGTTTTGATCATGCGAATCGGTAATGAAAAACTCACTGTTAATTCAACAATTAACTTTTTGTATCCAATATCTTCAACTAATTATTTTAATAATATCGCCTTTTATTACTTTATTCTTCTATTTGCGAACTTGTTATTCAGCTTTTATACTAAATTACTACGAAAATAATTGAATTAATTCAAGTCAATTTAATACTTTTAATTCAAATTTATATTTAATTTTTACATTGTTTAAATTTTTGGGTTATTTTTAATTTCTACATTTTATTTTATACTTCAAGGCTTTAAGTTAAAGAAATAAAGAAACTAATAGCCTTCAAAGCTATAAATATAGGAATTCTTTTAAGCCTTAGTAATTTTGTACTCCTTCAAAATTGCAGTTTGATATCATTATTGACTATAAGACCATATCTATTTATTCGAATGAATATAAATCAAATCAATCATAGAAGAAAATTATGTCACGTGTATCACATTAAAAAAAATTTAATTTTTGCATCCCTACGCTAAGTCCCTTATGTTTTGTGTCCCATGAAAATTACGTTTCTAGTGCATATCTAGAAAATTGGACAACCTATTCTATTATCTTAGACAACATAAAAAAGTGCTAAAAAAGGTCAATTAAATTAATTAATTGAAGAATTCCACGTATAGTTAGAAATGTGGAATTTCATATGTTATACCATTTATAGGGTCGGAGATTTTCTGGCTATTACGTACATTTGCACAATTTAATACACCCTTTTAACCGTTTTTCAATGGTTTAAGGACCCACGGGACAAAATCTAAAATAAACAGGATGGGTGGATTCGGGGCTTAAGTTAACAATGACAGAGTATTGTCTTCCTTTGTTTATTAAACGAAGCCTAATAAATTTAATAATATAAATATTTGGTTAAATTATGACTCAGTATTTTTTTTCGAATTTTAAAATAAATAATTAACTACAAAGAACTCTAAAATAAATTATTGATCAATTAAGGATCATTAATGATTGAAATTGTGGTGGCATATTGGCAAAAGCTTTTTGAATTTGTTGTCGTCCTTGCTTTAACATTAATTCTGTTGCTAGTAGTTTAAATTGCGTAATACCATTTATTATGTGCCAAGTAGGAAATAGTAATCTTCCGTTAAGTGCGGTGTTATGTCATTCGCAGCCAGTCATCATGTTGTGCACACCGCAACTTGTGTATGCTCATACTCGCATATACTTATTTAACTCAATACATATTCGTGTGCACTAGTATAGAAACAGCATTTCCGTTTTGCCATGATTTTCCTTTGCGTCGCGTATGGCAGCCATTTCCGATTCTAATTGAAGAAAAACGCAGCTTTACGATAGTTTGTCATATATATTTATAGTCATATACGTATGTATAGCTACAACGAAAGCTGTGAAATATTTACGCATGCTTCGGTGCACTAGGTCGGGTAGAAATCATGGGGGCGTTGTGTTTGGGGTACGGCAAGTGTTGTCTTACCCAAAACGCCACACTTGACGGAGCATAACGAAATGTTTTTCAAGCGTACAAAAGCAAACTGAACAAAACACATTTCGCATAGTTCAAAATCATGCTTAAGTTTCGTATCTCTATGTACATTCGACTATATATGTACACGTCTAAATATTTAAATACATACCATACCATAACATATTGCTCTCTTTGCGGTTTCAGATGGCTTCTCCAGTTTTCGTCAGGCATTTCCGGAATGGTGTGAAGACGATAATCAGGTGCACAACAAAGAAATGGAAACTAGTCGCAATGCACAGACCGACCAGTTAATGGGTCTTAGGTAAGTTTCCTAATAAGTATCTTAATTTATAAAAACTATGAATATGAATCAGCAATATTCACCAGCTCTAAGAGTAGGCAAAATCGTTGACTGCATTTTCTGATAAGACATTGATTTACTTTGTTTTTATATTTTTATTAAGTTTACAGTCGATCTCAATTAAATGATTCAATCTGCAAAATGTTATTTGAGCTTCCACATAAATTATGTTAAAGCACAAGAAATAATATGAGTTTATACTAATCGAAAAATATATCTCGTGGAATCTGTCCTGCGCGAACCATAATAAAATAAAATATAATTAAATAATAACAAATGTTTTAAATCCAATTATATCCAAAAGACAATTACAATTTCCTGTAGTGTAAAAATTCTTTGCCTAGTTTCCCACTTTCTTTTCGATATATCACAATAATTAGATAACCTTGACCTTAAGTTTAACAATGTAAAAATAAGGTACCAAAGTTCTACTAATTGACGAAACTGATTGACGAAACTGATTGACGAAATCCAAATATGGTTGGGTATGATTTTATTTAAGCGGACGAATGTCTCGTGTGACACCCGTATAAATGGCCATAAATAATATATAATATAATCTTATATAATATATAAAGAAACAATTTAACAAACATGCATTTTGAGAAAGATGCGGAGAATATTTCAAATCACGGCAAGGGAGTAAAATATCTTAAAGAAAAAACACAAATTGTTTTTACAGGTAGTAAGTAGTAGTTGTATCTTCCAATAAAGCTGCCTCATGGGCTGAGTCCAAAACTTGAGCAAAGACTTAGTGGAAAAGCATTCCACAGATTTCTTATTGTGAATGATGAACGAATTATACATACTTGTAGATACGTGGCTTTTTTAAATAAACATATTTAATTCACATCCTTGCAAGTCGAGAAAAACCAATTTTACACAAAATTTGCATTGCGTAACGAAGCGTTACCTAGCCCATAAATTATATGTGTATATTCTTGAAAAAAATGTCTCACGAGTAATTATTATTTCCTCTGTTTAAATCTTAAATTATCTATGCTATATAGAATCGAAATTTGAGCGCTTTAGCCCAGTAAAAGATTTAAGCTTCGAATCCGGGAGCCATTCAAGAGTTGCCCAAATTAGTCAGTCATTGCGTTAACTCACATAATAGGGTAAATGGGGAATGAAGTAGTAAGAAATCACCATGCTCTTAAGGAAAGCTTGATTATTCGGAATAAAAAAAAATAATTGACAATTTAACAATAAACGACACATTTGAAAATCTTTTCAGATCGCTACGGATTTCCACGCCACATTCCGATTCGGCGTGCAGCAGCTCAGCCGAATCATCAGACTGTGAAAGCACAACACATCATCATCATCATCATCATCATAATTTTAATGAGGCGCCAGTTGAGATAATACCCGGTCTATTTCTAGGCAACGCCTCGCACAGTTGCGACTCGAATGCCTTGCAAAAGTACAATATTAAGGTAAGAACATCTGAATTATCCTATTGATAATGAGAGGTTAATATAGAGTATCTTAACTATCTTATATTTTTCTATTCCTCTTTTTAGTACGTTTTAAATGTAACACCTGATCTGCCGAATGAGTTTGAAAAACTTGGTATTAAGTATCTGCAAATACCCATAACCGATCACTATTCCCAAGATCTAGCTATACATTTCCCAGCTGCCATACATTTCATAGGTGCGTATTATATGTTGTAGATATACTCAAAATAAAAATAAAATAAAATAAAATAAAATAAAATAAAAATAAAATAAAATAAAAATAAAATAAAAATAAAATAAAATAAAATAAAATAAAATAAAATAAAATAAAAATAAAATAAAAATAAAATAAAAATAAAAATAAAATAAAATAAAATAAAATAAAATAAAATAAAATAAAAATAAAATAAAATAAAATAAAAATAAAATAAAAATAAAATAAAAATAAAAATAAAATAAAATAAAATAAAATAAAATAAAATAAAATAAAATAAAATAAAATAAAATAAAATAAAATAAAAATAAAATAAAAATATATAGCCCGTTAAGTTTATGCATATGTATATAAAAGGCAAAAGAAAGCATCTGCGACCTCATAAAATTCATATAATATTGATGAGGGTCAATAGCTGAGTGGTACGTCCGTATGAAAGCGTCGATTCCAAAGAGTAAAAACACCGAATCTGGTATGTTGGAGTTTGTGTATACCATACACATATCAGTTTATTTTAAAGATTGAAGATCGACACACCTCCTAGATAAAAAATGTAAAAAAAAGAAGGAAAATGCATAGTTTTAAGTTTTCAAAATGTAATTTGTTTAATACACTTTTATTTAGATTTTAGGGCCGTTTCATAATGTGTTGATAAACCGGTTGCTTCGAATAATTTATCTGATAGTAGGAGTATCGATTCTATACAGTATATATGTATATCCTTGAATAGCATTAATATTCGAGATTATATATAATATCACCTACATAGATATTATTTATCATCTCGAATATTAATGCTGTTCAAGGATATACATATATACTGTATAGAATCGATACTTCCTACTATGTATGTGTAAACACGAGAGACTATAATATATATATATATTTTGCAATAAATTCAGTTGCTAGATTCCTGACTGAAGTCTGCGGTTTGCGGAAAACATTTCGTATCACATGCTGCACTCAGCTCAACGATAAGGAGCTCCTAAATATTTAAACTTCATTTGGAGGATTGCATCCCTTCTGTTCTCTCTTTTCATACTGCAGTTTATCATTGAATTACAGTTCAAAAAAAATAAAAAAATGATCTAAATGCAATCAATTGGTGTTGGGATTCTTTTAAATTTTTATATTTTACATTCCCCACATACGAAAAATATAGTACTGCTCTTGGAACGGTAACAAATATTTTTGTCTTAAGGGAAAAATTCTAATATTGTAAAAACCTGAAAAAGTTAGTTGCTGTTCTGTATAGTGAAAGCAATTTCGATCGTACGTCAAACGCGCTTAAAATTCCGATATACATTATGAGATTGTTTCTCTTATTATGGTTTAGGTTCACTACATTAGATAATGGACAAACACGTTGGCGTTTATATTTTGGAAACTGTAACGAATAGTTGAAAGCAATAAGGTTACGTTTTGGAGAGGCAATCGAGGTCGTTCTGCACTCGATATTGGCAAGAAAGACAAAAAATACTAGTCTTATTAAACCAATTTCTCGTCTTATATACTAACATTTGCAGCCTTGTTAGACTGGGGTCCTTTAGACTGGGGTTATGGATTCAACTCCCAGTCAGTATGTTGTTGTTATGATTGTCTTAGTCGAAGGCAATTCTAGACAGTGATAAAAATAATACATTTCATATGCGATTGCCAATTGCCATTGCATAGAAACTTGTAACAAAGAAATAAATTTTCTTTTTTTTACTCCCATTGCAGAAGAAGCCCGCTCCGCGAACTTGGCAGTGCTGGTCCATTGCCTTGCGGGCGTTTCACGCTCCGTGACTGTAACGCTCGCCTACTTGATGCAAACACGGGCTCTGAGTCTGAACGATGCTTTTATGCTTGTCCGGGCCAAAAAACCAGATGTTTCACCGAACTTCCATTTCATGCAACAGTTGCAGTCCTTTGAGAACCAGCTACACCTCAGTCCCTGTGATGGCCACGCTATGGATGAAGGCGGCAGCGCTAACATCATTGGCCCAGCTGGTGGTTGCTCTTCAGCAACCGGACTGAATCCTAACTCGAGTGTTGTGACTGCACGCTGTGGCCGTGGCTCAAAATTCTCATGCAATTGCATTGCGTCCGACTGCAAGTGCATGCTAACAGGTGGCTTTATGGCTGCACATTTGGCCAAAGCCACAGGCGTCTCACCAGATTCGGGTATTGAATTTGATCGCTGGACACCATCGTCGGATACGGGTCTCAAATGAAATCAGGTGGTGGGGAAGAGTTTTGTGCTGCCGCCCAATCAAAGTCAGGAACAAACAACATCAACAACTAGTTCGCCCCCACCCATTGGAATGGCATTTAATAGTACAGACAACATGTCGCCAGCCAGCACCACCAGCTGCTCATCCACTTCGACCACAACAACAGCAGACGCTGTTTCTGTAGTTGAGTTGGTTCCTCAATGTGCTGTAGATGCTAAGAAAGAGAAGCATCAGTAACTGGGATGGTCTAGTGATAAAAACTTTGTTGTCTAACACACACAGGCACAGAGAGGCACTGGCAGACAACCTCCGACAGCCACAAACACCCACAACAAATAACAATATAAAGCATAAAAATAATAAATACTCGTACTACTAAATTTACTTTCTAGTTAATTTCATAGTTAAACTTTTTAAAGACTTGCAAAAAAAAAAGAAGAGGATTTATGAGTAAGCAACAGAAAATATTTTTTTCGTACCTAACTACTTACGAATAAGAAGAAAAAACCTTAAGCACGTGTTTTTATTTAATTTTTAGGCCAAGTCACAAAAAGTTGAATATGAAATAATTAAAAAAAAAACACGTATAGAATTACGTTATTTATGAAGTTTTAACTTCAAAAACTGTTTTAGACTTAGTTTTTTTTTTATATTCTACTAAGTATACTTAATTGTAATGTACAAAGAAAAGAATGTATATATATATATATACATATACATCAAATATACTTGTTATATTCCAATTCATGAAAAAGAGAAGTCAAGTCATATAAATGTAAAAAAAATCGTATTTGGTAACAAGCCAAAAATACAAGCGAAAAATTAAAAATTGAAATGAGATATGTATAAAAACCTTTTTTTTTACAAGTGCCACAAAATTTTCGTGAGCCAACAGCATCAGCCAATAATTTGGTGCAACGTGTTGAGGCAGCATGAAAACAAAAATAAACCTTTAGACCCTTTTTGACGGTGTGTGTAGCTCCTTTTACCTTAAATTCATTGAGTGGATTTAGCCCTGTCCGTCCGTATAAACGCGCTGAGCTTATAGACTATGAGGCAAGAAGACAAATTCGATATTTACTTTTATTTCATATGCAGATCAACGTTATTTAACTTTTGGATATTTTCCCCCTGCGCCCCCGCATATAACAAAAAAAACCAAGAATTTTGAAACACATCTTTAGAGCTTGAGCTCTAATACATATTATTATATGATATCTTGATCTGTAGAAAAAATATAATATCGATCGGACAATAAACTTAGTAGGAAATCAAAAAGCACACATCAGAACAGGGGTAGACCGTGAAGACAGTGAAGCAAGCGGTTATTTTCTCAAGACGTAAGCAGTACAATTATGCGTAAGAGCATATAGGACCTGGGCATCGGGTATACCGATCGAGCTCATTCTACTAGAGCATTGTTACTTGTTCTACTTTATATTTATCTAGCATGTTACAGATTAAAAATGCATATGCTATAATCATTCAAATATGAAATTTTTAAGAACTTTTACGATAAGCTTTTATTGGTATTGAAGAAGTATGGAGTCTAGTTAGTGTTTACATACATACATATATACCTAGCTATATACATGCAATGGTAATGTTGGTACAAAAAAATTATCAGGTGTCTTCGTCACGAAAAACAGTTTACAAAAATAACTAATATAAAAAGAATTAAATACTTATATAAAACATTTTAAACTAACAAAAATTAAAATGGCTGTGCACAAAACAAAAGAAATGTATGATACAAATATGGATTTAAAGGAAAACCTTTTTTTTACTTAGTGCAAATGAAATGATAACCTGAATAGCTAATATGTTGCTAAAAATCAAAGAACATCTATTTTTTAAGCATCACTGGATAGAACAATTAAAAATTGAAGTTTATTAACTTTCCATGACTACCCGAAGACTCTAAGCATTAAGCATTGGAAGTAGGCTAAAGAAATACCTGTTTGTTACGAAAAGTAAAATAAAAATATTTACATATGTATAAGCAAAAAGCTTTCAAATACTCAACCCATAAACTGTTAAAAGAACTCAAGATCGTAACCCAACTATTTTTTAAATGCTTCTTTGAGCTAGAGACGTAACATTTTCTTTTTATCGGTTGCTGTGTACTCAATGTGGGATAAGAGTATTTTGATGTCGGGAATACCCCACCACACTTTTACTCTGTGGAATTAACAATGTTAAAAAAGGGTATTTTGTATTTGTGCAAAGTATGTAACATAACCCAGAATACCGTAAATGCGGTTACCGTTAAAAACCGTATTTAACGTATTTAAAAGCACAGCTTATATAATTATACTTTAGATTCTGAATTAATAATTATAGTGCAGAACGTGTGTGTATATGTCTTTTTCTGTACTCTGTTTACGATTCAGTATTGGAGATGTGGGTTAGGGATAGACAAGTATTCCGACTTGAGCATTCCATCATGTTATTGGAGAATTTTCGTCAACAAAGATCGAAAAATTAAATCAATTTAATAAACTTTTTAATTACAGGGGCTTAAAGAACTTTTCTAAGAAATTAATATTAATTATTAATTAATACTATTATATAATATATCTGTAAATAAAAAATGTTTTTTCTGCGAAGGTTTGTTCTTACCAAATACAAATTATTTAGGGAGTTTAACCAAGGACCCCTAAGATTCCCACCATCAACACTCTCTATCCCTACTGACAAGCACCTATAAAGGTTCTTTGGTGAAATGTGTAACACATCGCAGTTAAATTAATTACATACAATAATACTAATAATAATAGTTTGAAAACCGAGTAAATTATTAGATGGGAACTTTCGTTACCTGAAGATTGGTTGAACCATAACCGACTTAATAATGAATATATACATACTCTACCACCGTAAATTAGATTTGAAATCATTAATGACGTCATTAATTTAGTTTTGTGCTAAAGTGCTGAATTTGTTGTCCCCAGCTGAAACAGGGAAAAACTTCTTTAAATTAATGTATATGAATTAAAACCTGTTCATCCTATATTGTTAATCATACATATGTATAAAAAGAAAAACTTTTCATGATTATTTTTTTTTAAATAAGTGTTAATTGTTGATTAAGAAATAATTAAATAAATATAAAAGTTAATTGTTACTTCATGAGGAATACTTTAGTAGGGAATACTTATTCAATGAATATATATTCAATCACATCTCACATATATTATGAATATATATTAAAGTATTGAATAAATCTTTTTACTTAACTAATACAAAAATAGTATCAGTAAGAATTTCCATTTAAGATTTCTGTTAAAATTGTTAAATTGATAAGCCGTATCACGTATCTGGAGGAAAATTTAGAAAACAAATTGTTTGGTGTACTTAAATATTTTATAAATTGTTTGTAGATGAATATAATACTGTACCTGTACCTGTATGTCTGTGTAAAAACCGTATAATAAAGCAGAGTAATCCATACCATCTCCGGATAGTACTCGACTCGATTTAACCATGATCGAATGTCATTCTGTCTGTATGATTACCTTGATCTTAGAGAGTAAAGATTGGCATCATTTACAAACTTACAACCTTCTGGCACACGTACATTTTATGCTGTACTATTTATGGTGCTTTTTGGAGACGGAAGATCGTTAGGCAAGAGGTCATTTTCAATAAGGCTGAGCAAAAAATGTACAACTATAGCCGATTCCGCTAGGTGGCGTATAGTGCAAGATATATTTGTATCTGCTGGTAGAAGAGTGTATAAAATCAGTAGAAAATAAAAATGTTTTTATTGCTGGTTGAGGACAAGGCGAGGTATGGTAAATGCCAGTTGGATTTAAAAAAATATGCGATATTGTATAGGGCAGCTAATACGGAACGAGTTCCTTTATGTTAAGATAAACGTATAAATACAAAAATTACTGGAAGATTGTTAAAACGTAATGAAAATCATTAAATTGTAAAGCGAAGGTTTTAAGAAAAGTGCCAATGGTAAAGACAAAATCAATTTTGAAACATTTTTGAATTCATACATAAAGTATATCTTTTAATTCAATTGTTTTAAAAGGTTAGCCATGAAAGAAAGGTAATCGAATAAATTGAAATTTGCTGATTAATATAGCAAATTTAGTTTATTATTAAATACAAAAAAAAAGTATGAACTGCTGAAAAATAAAGAAACGACATTAGCTGCCAGGCAGCGCAATTCTTATTAAGTCCTCCAACATTGGTTGGCCTCTTTAAACTTAAGTGAACACAATTATTTATAGTGTACATCTGAGAGTTCAATATTTTCATTAAAGCTGAGAACTTTGTAACAGTGCCAACATTTAAAGAAATATTTTACACTAAGTACTTAAATATACTACTTCAAATTGTACCTTGAAAATATCTAAAACAAAACAGATACAAAAATATCCAAACATTTGTCTAGCCGAGAAAATAACTGTAGTCGAGTGTACCTGACTACGAGAAATCCTTAACCCATGTTCACAAATACATTTACAATGCGTACTATACGCAATTATATTGAATTGTAGTATTCTTGAAAACCTTATGTGTTAATGTTCCGATCTTTATGAAATTTGTAATGCGAATGTAGAATGGTATAATAGTTATGTGAGACAAAAAAAAGATTTCTGTGCAAAATTTATTAAGCATTTTTATTTATTTTGCGTGGATGTGGAGGGGAAATCCCATTGTCGAATACATTCTTTATCTGCGTGCAATATCCAAAAACTTTCATACCAAATTGTCTCTGACATCCGGACAGACAGACAAACGGACATGTTATAGCCATGTTGGTCTAAATATGGTCGAAGATGCTTTCTTTTGCCTGTTTCATTAATCCCTTTTTTTTATACCAAATTATAAATACTTATTGTGTTTAAAAAATTAAGAAAATGTTTCGCATTTGTTGTCAAATTTGGATAGCTTAACAAAATGTGTATTAATAAATATTTGTGTAAATATATATATGAAGGAATATATAAATGTGCTATATATTTCTCTGTAAATACGATGTAAATAATAAAATCCTTCCTGAACCCACACTTCAGTAAAGTTTTACACATCTTTTCTTTTACTTTTTATTAATAACAATAAATAGTTTTAAACACAAAAAAATACATTAAATATCTTTTAAAGTGTACTTGTACGTAAATGATAACATGGTTTTGGGAGCAAGTATGAAGATGCAATGCATTGCATTACAGATAAACCTATATGCAAATTATATTAATATTTTCCGCAAACATTTTTATTAGCATTAATTTTTCACAATATCATCACTGTAGCGTATAACTGGACTTTTCTGAAATTTTGTGTATATCATTTGAAGATAATGTTGAGATTCAATTAAATTGGGTAATGACTTATAATTTATACAATTAAAGTCAGTTTTTTATTTCCCCCAATAAAATATGACGTGTCAGACAAATTTGTTATTGCTTGAGGTTCACCACTACATAAGCACAAAGGCTATTATATTGATTTGCCTTTTTAAATAGTTTTCCTTATAATAAAATAATACTCATTTATATAAGCATTCTTCGTATAACAGATACAACTTACAAACAAAACCGTTGACATACAAATTGTGAAATACTTTAAGTTTTGATACCTAAGAACTATTGAGATGCGACAAGGAACAATTCAAACAATTCTATTTGACAAGCAACAACTACCTTATTTATTGTCTAAACCTTGAGTCGACACAAAGCATTGTGCTTTACAGGCCCTTGTTGAAGTAGACTCGTTTGGGAACATTCCCTTCAGTGCGTTTGACCATGCTCTCATAGAGTTTCGGCTCGAAAGTACGTATTGTGGACGTGTCCACGCTGCATTGTTGCGGGAAAATCGCACAAGCCGCAGGTACCATAAAACAAAGGCTGCAAGTGGAAAATCAATAATAGTTTAGAAAGTTACTTTAAAGGAACAATAGGTCACTTACAAGCAGCCAACCAAAAGCGTTTGGAATGGCGCATTTATCCACTTGTAGCGTTTGTAGACAGAAAATTTCTCCAGTCTCTCCATAATCACGGGCAGTACTAACATGCCAGGTGCTGCCATTGTAATCCTAGATAGGGTCACTTCGCAGATGCCTTTGATGGCAGCCAGTCGGCTTTGACCCACTATCTCGCCATCGGCATTTTTCACCTCAATACCATCGAGAATCTCGTTTTGGCGCATAAAGGGAATGTTAACACAGTTGGCTGCTGCGACAGCCGCAAAGGGGACATACCGCTGTAATAAAGGCGCTGCTCTTTTGGACCAGTAGTTCTTACATCCGATAGCTGCAATGAGCGCTGAGGTGGTAGCCGACACGTAAGCCACACCCAGCTGTTTAACACTGGTGGGTGAATTTGCATTACGGTTAGTATAGTTGACAACCGCATTGAACGATTGATTGAGAAACTGCCAAAACACCACAGCAGGAACCGTTCGATAAAATGCTAGCATGCCACCAGTAATCAGCATACCGCCAGGCACCTAAACAAAAAATTATTTTATTGTTTGTAATGGAAAAAGCTGCTTAGTGGGGACTTGCCTGAAAACTCATACGGCCAGCAAAGTTCTGGAGCTCGCCAGTATCTGGGTGAAAGGCGGAGCTATAGAGCTTCATATTATAGCGTACATCTTGGGGTTTCAAATCGGTTTGCACCTCTCCAGCACGACATTTCTCAACCATTTGCTTGGCCAGCAGCAAACGATCGGTGGAGAGCACCACCGTTCGCGGGTCTGTCATCCAGGCATAGTACTGAAAGCGCCCTTTAAACGTCTTCAGGTCAAACATCGGCTTGTCTACATCAATAAACGCTATAAATTGGAAGATGTTACAATCATAGCTCACACGTATCAATCTGAGACAAACCCACATAATTCCTGCGTCATTTTAACTGTCTTCCGAATCGGCCTTACGTAAGCTTCTTTGTTTGCGTCACTGCAGCAGCTGCTGTCGGTACTCCAGTTATTTATCGCTAGTCAATTTATCAATTTTAGTATTCTTTTAACTAAATGGTACTTGAATGCACACTCTCAAGGTTTTCCGTGTGCAACTGTGGCTGATAAGTTTCGACCAGGTGTCCTGTTCTCAGCTGGCTATGCAAAAAGCAGATCTAATTTTTGGCACTTATCCAACCAATGAAAGGAATGTTGTACATATGCACCGTGCTTGTGTATCTCTCAGACGGTTGCCAAAATTTCTAGATTTGTGAATCAGTGACACACAGTCAACAGTTTTAATATATTTTTATTTTAAATTATTTGTGCTAAACTTTATTGTATCAGTTGAGTGTAATACCGATATTTTGTTTGTTTACTTACAATCGTTGGGAAATAAGTTTGTTACAATGCATTTTATAAATATTACCTATCGATAACAAAAAATATTTAAATAAGCGATTCAAATTAGCTAACAATAACAAAGTTGATTATATCTATGTTAATTGTTATGAAGTTTTTTCCCCTTAATGAAATGATTAATATAAAAAGCTTTAGAATCGAAAGTTACTTTTGAATGGCTATAATTAATATTAATTATTAATTGCAACTATTTATTTTGATTGATTGTATTACACCAATATTGTCCTTATCTGAAAAATGTGTATATTTTAAAAAATATATGCTTTATTGCTGTATAGACGTTAAAATTTAAAACTTATTTTTTGTCTAATATTGAACTTAAGGTCATCGCTTAGCCAAGAATAGTACATTAATCGCTAAATTCATCCAGGTAATTCGTTTCGATAGTATTGATCACTGAATATTTTCCCAGTGATAAATCTATCCTAAAATCACGAACTTTTTGCTTGTATTCTTACTCAATAATTATAATAATTGCATGTTGCAACGCAATATCTATCGATAGTCGATAGAATTAAGATGATGCAAATTCAGGTATTGGAATGTAACATAAATTAGGAACGAGCTAACTAAAAATGGATTAAAAGTGGCTTTAAAATATTAAAAAATTCAATGATTTTCCTTTAGCAAGTATCGAGTTAACCGGATCTCTAGTGAAAATAGCTAGATAAGCAACACTGATGCAAACGCAACACTCTTTGTAGCCCTGGCGCAAACGTATTTCTTCTATTGTTGTTGTCAATGTTTATTTCATTTTCGTAGCGCATATTGGATAGTTTTCGTGAATTTCAATTAATTTGCAATAATTATCGCATTGTTTAAATGCAATGTAGCATTATATAAGATATATGTGCAACAGCAATGAAAATGAAATCAAGTTGCAGGTACTGCAACAGATAATAATAGCGTCGCAGGGTAAGGAAGAGGCTGCAAACCGGATAAGCATACACAAACCCAGGCGACGAGAGGAAACACTGCAAGTGGTTCATTTCACGCCGAGATGCGTCTGTTGCACCTATTTTCACTATGGCTGCTTTACAGCCACGTAACTTGTGCAAATGTCTTGGCTGTGCTGCCCAGCGTCTGGAAATCGCATTATTTATTTGGATGTCAACTGCTCCAACAGCTGGTTGCAGGACCACAGAATCATTCGGTTACGCTTATTAGCCCGCATGCGGCTGCTGAGGGTGGGTCAGAGCTATTTAACATACGTGAAATACGCATTGAGGATCAGGATCTTATGCAAAACTGGCTGGACATGGGCATGAGCTTTGAGGCGGAACAGATGCACACTCAAAGCGTTATGGAGCGTTTTACACGAATGATCTATGCAGGCACCACAAATGTGGACCTATTGCTTTCAGATGCGCAGGTCCGCAAACTAATCACCAGCGGCGAAAAGTTCGATTTACTAATCGTGGATTTGTTCCTGAGTGATGCACTTCTTGGGTAAGTATGTAGCAGGACTAATTCTATCATTTATCTATAGGTTTATTACATATAACGATACATACAGTATGAACCTCTTTAATAGGCAATTTTGTACTTAAACCTCTGAATGATAGATAAAAAAACCTTTATGACAGACTTAACAATGGCTGAATAGTCGACACATAGTGTGTATATAAATATATTATTATATACTAGATCACCCAGAAAACTTTGGTTTGCCTCCCCTGATTTAGTCATTTTTCATACTATTTTGGTTTTTATATTTATTACATATTGTATTTTAACATGAATTATACAGAAATACAAAATATAAATAAATTATAAATTTCTGGAACTAAAACAAAAAAAATCAAAGTAAGTTTTAGTTTTTTTTTTAATTTTAAAAACAAAGTAAGTTTTAGTTTTATTAATTTCAAAATCAGCATACATAAATTTGTAAATTACCCTATTATGTACAGCATAAGACGACCTTAAAATTATTTAATTTTTTTGTAAACGTAAACAATCAAGTATTGTTCCAAATCTTCCAGGTAAGATTGTGTCTTCAATCTTTTAAAATATTTTTATAAGTAGAAAAGGTTCACTCCACATCCACTGAGTTAACTGGGCAGAATTTGAACTTGGGTACTCTGTTGGGACTTATAGTTTCTGCCAAAAGTTCTACCCTCCCATTGATAAAAACTATCAATTTGACGCAAACATTCATTACCCGGGTTATTGTTTAATATATTTTCAATGTTTTCTTTAAGTAAATGCTGTAATGCCATTGGCAACGTAGAGTTGATGATTTCATTGTTGAATACATTCAGTCAACCTTGAGTTTCAAGGTTTTTAATACTTTCAGGTACGTAGGAAAAATGAGTGCAAATCGCGGTTAATTTTTTTGTATTATAGAATCGTTAAATTCTTCGTTACACTGATAATCTGCTATTGATTCGGGACTGTCAAATCAGTTACTACACCTCTGATAGCCTCAAAATGGTCATTTTAAAACAGCACTACTTGTTCCGAAATGCGATAAAAATGGCCAAAGTCTCAATTGATTCTCTATATCCCTATTACCTTGTGACTAATAAATTTGGTCGTAATCGGGGTATTATCACTCTTAACACATCCCAGAACGCAGGTTCAGTGCACTGCAAAAATATTGTAAATGTGCCTAATAGCAACATAAATAGATATTAGGTAATACAGTCGACCCACGGATAACGAACTTAATTCGTTCCACAAACTTGTTCACTATATAAAACATTCGCTAAGCAAATCCAATTTTTCCATATGTTTCTACGTAAAATTAATTAATCCGTTCCAGGGCAAAAAAAAAAAATACAATAAAATAATTTATTGTAAATTTTTTTAATAGAGTCATTTAAAACATAAATAAGTTATTGATTTAATGTACTTAGTCCTTTTCAAGAAAAATCTATCTAATGTCTGTTGCTTCTGCTGGAGCTTTATTGTATATATCATTTGTTGAAAATGAGACACAGCATTATCGTTAAATAGGTCTGTGGTGCGTTGTGCAATTATTGGATCAGGGTGGTTAATAAATGCTGACACCAACTCCCCCGCTTTCAGCATTTCCTTTATCGCACTAGATGGTTGTTGTGGCTCCGTCATCTCCTTATCTACTACACTCCCTTTTAAAACATCGTTGAAAAAACGTGGTCGTTGGGACAATATTCTCGACACTCCTTTTGATGCAGTAAGTTCCATAACTTTGTCCTTATTTTTAAGAATTGTGGCAAGATTGCCTTTGATAGGCTAAATACACGCCTAATTTCAGTGACGCCAAAACCTTTCTTACTTTTTCTACAATTTTGTGTTTAATTGGCATTGTTATTTTTGTTCTCTTATTCAATTTTTTTGAAGACATCTTTATATAAAATTGTATTGAATGAATTTGGTTTTTACAAATCAAAATGCAAAGTAAAACTTGAACAAAACTGAAGCAAAATTAGCGAGCTGCAAAGCTCGCGCGGCTCAGTCCGTTTTTTTTTGCAAATGGCGCCACCCAGACCCATCCAAACACACAATCAAACCACCAGCCGAAATAACAAAAACAAAATGCAGGTCAAATAATTTTGCCTGTAATGTTTAAGCACTATTTTTTCGAAGTTCGCTCTACGAAATTTCGTTCGCTAAGCGAAACGATTTTTGAACTAAAATTTAGTTCGTAATACGAAATGTTCGCTATGCGTTCGTTAACCGACGGTCGACTGTATATGCGCAAGGCTTAAATATGCAAATGCATATAATCCAGTCCATACGCATTACAATTTCACTTGCAATTATATTATATTAATATTATTTCTGTTTATTATAATTATTTTAACAAAAAATCAATATGTCAGACAATAATACAACAAAAACAACATTGAACAGCAAGTGATTTAGCTAATAAAAATGTACAGCTCGGTTTGAAACACGAAGTTCATGCCATGAAGTATAAACATCATCGAGCGAATTCATGGTCAATTCTTTGATTGTAACCTAAGAGCCAAGTTGTCAAAATGGGTAAATCTTTTACCTAACTGAAAAACGGGGTAAGAGTTCAAAGTCGAGGTTATTGTATAGACGTTATAATGTCTATGTCTAAGAAAGTCTTAGTAGACAGCGTTAAATACATTTTTTTGTTAGTACATTATAGATATAGCATTATTAAACCCTTAACCTATATGAAAAATAGGTCTATATAGTTATATAATGATCTATAAAGTTTGTGAAAAGACTCAGGATGAAAAGCTGACTCGATCTAACCATGTCAGGCTGTCTGTATGAATCTGTGTGCCAGATCAAGTTTATTTGAATAAACTATAATACTTCTTCGACTATACGACTATAATACTTCTTCCTCTCCCTACCCATGTACAACACCGTTAAAACACGATTATTTAGCACATTTTTGAAGCGATAGCTTTTAGTCTTGATACACAGGTATATTATCAAATCCTTGATTATGTAGCGGCAAAACTAGTACAGGTGCAAGCAGAGACTTGCTTGTAATATATGCATACATGTAGGCGGAGTTGAGAAAGAGCTGTTGGGAGGTCATATCCCATGTTCTTTAACGTTTTCACGTGGTTGAGTATAGTCCATTACAGCATTCTTATTTGTTTTTAATAGCTTCATGAAATAGTATTTCTTCGATTCAAAAAGATTTTTAAGATTGAAAAATATAGGATTTTGAGATATTGTTCATAATTTAAATATGATTTTATTTTAGTTTGGCTTATTACTATGGCGTACCCACTGTTGCCATTAGTCCTACTGGTGCCAATTCGTGGCTTAACAACATGTTTGGCAATCCACAATCATCTTCTTTGGATCCAAGTAATTTTTTGCCATTTACGGAACGCATGAATACACGTCAACGCATTGTAAACACTCTAATGAGCGCTTTTGAGCGCTTGACTTACAAGTATGTTCGAGATAATTTTATTTAACTTGATTCTTATTAGAAAATTTTTGCAGTTTTTTCCACCTGATCTCACAGCAATCTGTTTACTTCAATCACTTTGAGCTGCTTGTGCGGGAGCTACCAAATTATCGCGAGTTAAGCAAAAATCTCAGCCTTGCGTTGATCAATTCGCATCCAGCTATAGATTACCCACGTGCCTATTTGCCAAACATGCTGGAAGTGGGTGGATTGCATTTGTTGAAACCATCACAGCTGCAAGTGCCAAATGTAAGTTACACAGTTCATCCTTAAAGGTACTAAAATTGAATTTTAATAATAGTCATAGTATTCTTGCCACACGAAATCTAATAAAATGTTTGCCTCGTCGTCCCTGAAGCTTTCATTCTAAAAAAAAACATAAATTGAGACCAAAAATGGAACAAATTTGTGCAAGACACAACTATTTTTAATATAGCACGGAAAAGATCTGAAAACCAATAAATCCCGATGGCTACTGGTTTCCTTTCTGATATATAGTTATTTATTTTGTTCGTCTATAACACTTAATTATGATTGAATTTATGCATTTTTGTGGTTTTTTACATCCATATATGTATATCCTCCATTTATGTAAGGCTTCAAAGTTTCACAGAGAGGGTTCATTCTACCGGACACTTGAAAAATTTGTTATTTTTACATATTTGTATTTAACAAACTTTTTTGTATGTCCTTTAAATATTGTGTAAATCTAAAGTGTTCTAGTGTAGCAAGTATGAGGCAATGTGTTTTTATAATTCCCTAATTTGACTACATTTGTGGCATTTAAATGCACATAAAAATAATACGGACAAACATCGCCAATACTGGCAGGGTCGTAAAGTACAAAGTGATGCCCTATTCCGTTGGCAGGTTTTATTTTATTTTTTTTTTAATTTTTTTTTTTTAAATTTTACATCTTCAAATCTTAATTAATTTAAATCGAAAATTTAAAAAAAAAAATGACACCAACCCGAAATTAATCCTTGATTTTTATTTAGCATGTGCGTTCCTTTATCGAATCTGCCCCTGGTGGCGTCATTTTCATGAGTCTAGGAGCCGAAGTGCAAACAGCTCAGTTACCTAGCGATAAGTTATCGATTTTGCTGGATGTCTTTTCTCATCTTAAAGAGTATCATTTTTTGCTAAAATGGGAAATGGAGGAGTTTGTCCAGCAGCTGCCAGACAACTTCATGATTAACAACTGGTGGCCCCAGCAAGCTATTTTGGGTAAGTACTGTTATTTAAATTGTTAATTTATTTTATCTAATGCAATCTTCTGGCCTTCTAGCTCATCCGCAGGTGAAGCTCTTCATCAGCAGCTGCGGTCAGCTGAGCGTTTGGGAATCAATTTCGGGTGGCACGCCCATACTTGCCATACCTATACTGCCTGAACAGGAGGTTTTGGCCCAACGGCTTCATCTTAAGGGCGCCTCGTTGACAGTTGGCTATGATGTTCTAGCCTATGATGCGCTGCTTTATAGTATACGGCAACTCATGCTAAATGACAGCTATACCAAGAATTTGGCTGATCTGAAGACACGTCTCAACCTTGCTGAATCAGAGGCGTCATCCAAAGCACTCAGCCACATTGAGTTGATACTGGAAACAGGCGGCGCAGACTTCCTGAAGTCACACGCCAATACGCTGGATTTTTGGCGCTCGGAAGGGTTGGATGTGGTGCTGTTTATTGCTCTAGGTTTTTGTGGCATTTTGACTGTGCCGTTTGTGGCAACATGCTGTATATTGCGCAGATCATACTATAGTCAGGCGTCGCAGGATGAACGTCAGCAGCACTACCGCACTACATTAAAGACAGTTGGTAGAGTACACAGCTATGGAAATCCTAGTAGCTGCACGTCAGGTGGTCCCTCTGAACCGTTGAGAAGAACGCGATCTGCACAATCGCTATCAATGCGGTCCAGTTGCTCCAGTTTGTGTTCGACATCTTCGACAGCGCCATCAAGTAATTCCACAAGCCCACTTGACTTGACACCTCCACCACCGCCTGCTAGTTTGACTCCGATGCCCTTGTATAATGATCAGGGGGCTTATACAACACAAAATTCATCACATAAGGACAGAACAGAACGCGTGTTTTTATAGCCATTCTGAGTATGCTTATTTTGGACGAACGATATATCTCTAGATGTTGCACATTATAAGCTATAGATATTGAGGATATGTGTTATTCTGACATTTAACGATTTAATTTTAGTTTATGTTAATACATAGTAATGTTAAAATTGTTTTCATAATATTTTACAATAGCTGAAATGTTTATAAGTGATTCACTTTTAATTGGATGTTCCCAGTACTCAGTAGTTCCATCAGAAAACTATAATAAAAACTGCTACCCTTAACTATTGCTGCGACATCACATGGAAGATCAGGTACACAATTATATATGCAAGGGCGTAGCCAGCTGCACTACAAACCTCCTCCCACCATCTTAATTATAAGTGAACACTTGTTGTACATTTAAATAAATATATTTGTCGTGATTATGTCATCACAAAATGTTAAATAGTTTAAATAAAGACTCAATATTCGGTTAATAAATTAAATATGGCTATTATAAAAAGATATCCAAATACATAGAAAAATTTAAATGTTTATTTAAGAAATTTTGCTTCCTTGGAATCTTCTGACTTGAACATGGGATGTCCTTGTCTAAATTTTCTTTATTTTTACGCACTCGTCTTATTCATGAAATTCTAGCTAACATGCCAATGGTGTTTATTATCTGTCTCGCTCTAATGTGTGTCGTTGATATTGTGTTTCACTCTGTTCCCGTATTCAATATCTTACATCAAAAATAAAACATTGTTATACTTACATATATAATCTTTATTGTCTGCATATCATAGTTGGGAGAAAGAATTTTTGCCTTTAATTTTTATTCGTAATGCAACAAAATAAATGTTAGGTCTGGCGATGGCCTCTTCCGTGAGGGCTGGTATCAGTGGATTTGAACGAGTGAGTTCGAATGAGATCAAACAAATTGTGTTTATATTTGTGTTGCTTTCAATTTGTTAATGCGAAAGAAGGAATATCTTGTTGTGATGTGTGTGTAAACACTTATCATAGCACTTTCACCCATTAAAAATGGGAAAAGGTTGTACTAATTTGTGACAATGTATG
This sequence comes from Hirtodrosophila trivittata, assembly GCA_035045065.1. NCBI lineage: Eukaryota > Metazoa > Arthropoda > Insecta > Diptera > Drosophilidae > Hirtodrosophila > Hirtodrosophila trivittata. The sequence goes on along the minus strand of JAWNNK010001459.1, from coordinate 729,762 downwards.
TAACAAGTAAATCTACAGAGGACGGTATAAATATATTGGAAAAAGGTACTATGCGTTTTCGTTAATAACCTTTTATGTAAGCATTGAATATTATATATTAAATATAATAAAAATAAATATTCATTAATTTTTAATACAATTTTTATAATTGCAATATATTAATAATGACAATAAAAAAAAATCATAAATATAAGGTGGCATAATTTATTTCGATACATTATCATATATATTAAGTAATTTAAGAAAAGTAAATTATCTAAGATAATTTTACTTATTATAATAGTAAGTAATATAATTAAGAACTATTAAATTAAAAAATGTAGGCTTCCTTGGCACTTGGCATTTTTACAGCCGTTTGGGAATTGAATAGACCATTTGGTTACAGTCCAATGGATTATCCTTCCAGAGTGTTTTTACCTCGGATATTATTTTTTTTGCACTGCGATCAACTAGTGGTACACCATGTAAATTCTCATCGAATTAAAGAAACTCATATTCCTAGCGTAGTCGTCTGACTTCACGTTCAGGTTTGAGTCAAAAAATATTATCCCCTCGAACGGGTTGCGTATGATAAGATGGTTATGCTCCCAGAACTTTAATTGCACGAGTTGGTTTGTCCAAGGTTTACGGATTATTTCAATAATGTTTTAGAAAACAATTCATGTAAGAGCTGCGGTTTAATTAAAGGGCGCAAGAAAAAATAAAAGAGGTATGATTTGCGTATTACCGCTTATTGGGTAAAGGTTATTTCCCCGTCGAGTGAATGCCGCCACAAATTCGGCGCTTCTCAAGAGGCCCGATAAGGCCAGAATCTTGATATTTATTTTTGGCGTATGGCTGTTGTCAAATTTTGAAATGCTGCTGGTGGTCATGGTCATTCGGCTTAAAGATGTGCTACCGGTTGGCTGGGCATTCCAATTTGTATTACAAACCGGTCGCTTTATGGAGAATGTATAGAGAAATGTAAGCACTGTTCTGGCCAGTTCCGCAAAATTCGTGATTCGTAAAGTTTTAACCACGTGGGAGTGGGAGGAGTGCCTAATGCGGCAGCTTTATTGATTCCGTCTGTAGAGAAGCCAGATTGTGGCGAAGTTTCGGCTCGGACAGTGCAAGTATCGTAAGCACTGTTTCGATGGCCACAGGTTGCACACATGACCACTGGCTATGCTTCTGAAAAACGTGTTGTCGCGGCAAATTATATAGTTTGCAGGAGCAAGACTTAGGTTTTGCGCATAGAGTTGGGGGAATGGTCGAATTTTTGATTCCCTATCGCGTCTTTACGCAGACCGACTACTTGGTGTCGTTGGGGCTTTCATACGAATACTGCGGGCCGATTGCACTACCAATCTCCACTACACTACGAGTATTTATGCTTGATTCATGATGGGCGTTGTGTTACTTTGTGCCTTAGTTTGGTATGCCATGGCGATGAGGCATGTGCTTGCCACGTGCGATTATTTCAGAGGAGTATCAGCTGGAGCGTGGTAACAGACTTTCTCCGCTGAGTTACAGTTTGTACCGATTCCAGAGCTAGAACCGTCACCTAATTACGTCTGTACCAGACGCTGGGTGGAATTCCAGCGCATGTTTAATGACATGGCCAATGAGTATGGCTGGTCCGACCAAAAAATATGTCGGAAATTATGTGCAAGCCTACGCGTCCGGGCGCAGCGATTCTATGCGACGCTGTCAAATACCGATCTACGCTCGTTTGAGGCCCTGACCACAGTCCTACGAGAAAATTTCACGCTAAGCCCACATGTCGCATACTACGAGTTTCATAGCCGCGTCCAAGGTTTTAGAGAATCTCTTGTAATTTTGCTATGGACTTGCAGTTTTCGGCGAATTGCCGAGTTCGACTTACAACAGCATCTTAGTGAAGCGTTTTACCGAAGGCATGCGAGAAACTTCCTTAATCCTAAGCAGCACTCCTGATACGCTCACGCATGCGCTTGACATGACCCGTCCTATTGAAGCCCAAAGCTGACGCCGACCAGCAAGCACAGTCTTCACTTTGATGGAGTTGGCGGCCGAGATTCACCAACACCCTTCGAGGAGGAACTTCGCAGAGCACGTGGAAACTAAAAAAAAACCAGTCTCCCGGGGCGGAGGTTGGCTTCCACTCCCAACAACACCAATCCTTATCGAACCGCACAACTCCAGACACCATAACAAGCTTAAATTGTTTTCGAACGTTCCATAAAAAGCCGGTCCAGATTATCGTCGACACGGGTCGAGACCCTCCGGACCAGCTACCTGTCATACGTTCCCACGCTTTTGGGTATGGATATTCTATTACGTTACCAGGCTGTCGTGGGTCTGAAATAGTTACGCGAGAATTCGCCTGGGGTACGATACCTTTTTACATTTACATTACTTACATTTTTTGTGAGTATTCTACTACGCAGCCACGCTCACATCAGGATCGGATGTTCATCACAGGATCGTCAGGATCAAGCTATACTGGAACGAAGACTCCACTCCCAGCTCCCGTCCGACTTAATCCTGGGAAGCTCCCTAATGGACACCACTAGTGAGTCGGTCATACTACACTTGCTAAATAACGGCACCGATTCATGCGAACTAGCTTCATCTCTATCCTCGGTCAATTGGAACCGGTGGAAGTGCTGTCTACCACCGAATTACATAACTGCATATCCATAGACAGCGTTCTGGATTGGGATACGTTACAACTCAAGGCCTTGGCCGGAAAAACGCTCACCAAACTATTGCAGCTCCTCTACGGATACGGGCATAAAGTGACGACACAAGCCGCACTAGTCTAGATTGGCATACTATCGACACCGGTCAAACCCAAACAATCAAGCAACCGCCATGTCGCCAGGCGCCATCACAAAATTTGGAGGTAGAGCATCTGATAGCTTTTATGCAACTAGCTCATGGGCATCGCCTGTCGTATTGGTTCGTAAAAATGATGGTTCCACACGGTTCTGTTTGGATTATCGGCGTGTCAACGATATCACCATAAAGGATTCATACCCACTGCCCCGGATGGTTGCCATCCTAACTACTACATGGGTCAAAATGATTCCTAACTATGAATCTACAGAGCGGTTATTGTCAGGTGGAAACGGATGAGTAGTCACGTGCAAAGACAGCGTGTGTGTGTGATGCCGGCCTGTAATTAAATTCTTACGTTATGTGATAAATTTCCCTGACCAATAAGCCACCTGCTTCGAACACCTGATGGACGGCCTTTTCAGCGGTGATAATTCTTGGGACCATATCCTATTATCGCAAATTTATACCCGTCTTTGTGGACACTGCACGTCCGCTTCACGAGTTGACCAAGGCCCACCATGTGTTCGACTGATGACTGGCCGCCTAGGACGCCTTCCATACGCCAAAGACAAAGCTCGCTCAGGCGCCTGTTCTAAAGATCCGATCGGCCGTTAACCTTAAGACACCGATGCGTCTAACCACGGTGTTGGAGCCGTACTGAGTCAAGAGTAGGATGACCAGGAACGAGTGTTGGAGTCCTACAGAAAAAAGTTTAATGCAGCCGAACGGAACTTTTTCGATACCAGTAGGGAACTATTATCAGTCGTGCTAGGCAGCAAACATTTTCACCATAACCTTTTCGGACAGAGGTTCCTGTTGCGAACTGATCACGCTTCCTTGAAGTGGCTGTACAACTTTCGGGAACCAGGGGGCAAATTGCACGATGGATCGAGCGCTTGCAACATGTGAAACATTTTCGACCATTTTTTCGAAAAGTATTTATTTATTCATCAATATTCATTTTGTCCCCTTCAAAATTATCCCCTCAGACATTATGCAGTTCTGCCAGCGCTACTTCCAATCCTCGCACTCTGAAATGCGCTTTTCGGTATGCGCATCAGCTCTTTCTTCATTTCCGAATTTATCTCATCAATTGTAGCAAAACACTTTCCTTTCGTTGGTCTCTTCAGCTTTTGGAATAGGAAAAAGTCGCAGGAAGCCAAATCTAGTGAATTAGGTTATTAAGGCATGATTACGGTGTTGTTTTTGGCCAACAATTCACGATCAAGCATTGATGTATGATCTGTCGCATTATCTTGATGCAGAATCCATGATTTGTTTTTCCATAATTCCGATCAGTTGTTCCGTATTGCTTTACGCAAACGTTCTATAACTTTCTTGTAGTATTCCTTATTAATCGTGTGACCTGTTGGCAAAAACTCATTATGATAAAACAGTGAGCAAAACTTTCACATTTGATCGAACTTGGCGTGCTTTTTCTGGTCTTGGCTCTTCTGGCCAGTTCCATTGGGATGATTGGGCCTTGGCTTCGACTTCATAACCATATATCCATGTTTCATCACTAGTTATGTTCTCTGTGAGCAAATCTGGATCGTCGTGAACGTCATTCAACAAGTCCTGAGCGATACTAATGCGACGTTGCTTTTGCTCAAAAATTAGCAAAAACCGAAGAACACACAAAAACGTGGGTTACATTGTCAATTACTTATCCATAATGTACCAACATAACAAAATATCAAAAATCGAATGTACATTGCCCGCGAAAATTCAAAATTCATCTTTCTTTTAAACAGACCTCGTACAGCACCGTAGCAGAAAGTGACGCTTTATCGCCCCGCTCTTGCGGAGAATTAAATCAATGTGAAAAGGTTGAAGACAACGATCAGCTAGGTGTCATGCACATATATGCAAATCGAACCCAGCGGCAAATGGACAACACTACGTTGGCCCCAATCTTCGAGTAGATAAGAATCGGAATTCAGTCACACAAAGTAGCAATCTGTCATGAGAGTCCCAAGACGATGGCCTTTTGGCCCTTGTTCGGCCGCCTCCACGTGGATGAAGGCTTTCTAAAGACAAGGAACAAAGAATGTGGAGCTGTAGCTATAGGACAACCTACATTGAACGATTGGCCATCGATATTCTGGGTCCTCTGCCAACTACATCCCGTGGGAATCGGTACATTGCAGTTGTCATGTGCTAGTTCACCAAATGGCCAGAATGTATCGCGATCCCGGATCAGTCGGCGGCGCTGGTGAATCAGATTTTTAGTCGTTTTGGAATACCGTTCACACTCCAGTTCGATCAAGGTCGTAATTTTAAATAGGAAGTGTTCCGGACGTGTCTACAAATCTTCGGAGTAGAGAAGACTCCACTACTCCGTTACATCCCTGGTCGAACTGGCAGCCAGCGTGATTGGGATCGTCTGTTACCCTTAGCCTTCCACATGAGGCAACCAGGTTTTTACCTTCTCGAGTGCTGATCGGACGTAAACTTTGCTTTCATGTTGAACTGTTGTAGGGCAGACCATCCCAGAATACAAAAACAACACAGCGTCCGTGAACCAACTACAGGAGGACCTCCATAAAATCAGACGGCTCACCAACAACTTATAGCTGCTGCCGCAACGAACAAGACGTGGTACGATCTTCGATCACATAAAGTTGAATTTGAACCAGGCAACGAGGTGTGGCTGCACGCACCCGTGCAAAAAGTTGGTCGATGTCAGAGCAGCAAACAGATTGACTTCAATCGGTGATCGGTTCCCGCCGCCACTCAGGCTTAGTCTATGAAGCGTGTCTGTCCGGAAAACGGACAACAAGGACAGTTCAGGTCAACCGACTCGTTGAATTCTCCCGAACCTGACCCCTGCAGTGAATGTCAAAATAATTGCATTTCTGCTTCCTCTTGCTCTTTGCAATTTTTCAGTAAGGCACGTGGACGGAAACGTTTAAGTGCTGGTGAGTAAATAAAAATTATGAACGTTACCTATCCAGGACTTTTTATTTCTTCTTGAATACGCAACTGTCAAAATATTAATCAGTCCCCGGCTAACCGTGGCAAATCACCATTGTGTGTGCCAAGTTCGCTACAATATATAGATGCAATGTGGTGTTTATTCTTATTGAAAGGGTTTCCTCAGCGCAAGTTAATCTTTTCACTGCCGCTACTAGAGTTTGACTGCTTTTTATATGTAAATAATAGTAAAAATCCTAAAAATAAGAAGTTCAAATGTGTTCAGTAGCATTTAACAGCACCGACCCTAAAGAGTCGACTAAACAGGCTGCCGAAAAAGTATTTCATGACTTGGTGTGCGTGTGCGAGAGGTGTGATAGCTCAAATGCGGTGGTTCAGTCATACGTACCCCATCTGCGGTAGGTCTACAAGAGGAAAAGGCAGTTGATTTAGAAACCAAACCATGGTCCGCTGGCGATAGTGCTGTGTACCTTTCGTTTGGATGGAACGATAGATCCCAAATGCGAAAAGTCAATGGATCGCGGAAATTTTTATCAGACTCCTTTCGAATAGAATTATATTTTGAGAACGCAAGGCGGATCACTGACTTCCCATTAAATATGTAAGTGTTCTTTGCTCTGATGTAAATTGTATGGCACTAGACTCACTCACTAGACTCACTCACTCAGTAGATTCGGAGTTCCTACGAACCAGGACCATTGCTGTCATTTTTGGGTTAGACGCGGTATTCAACATATAGTTTAGCAAGCTTCTAAATACGCTTCGAGAACATTGAACCATAACCAGGATGAGCTCCTGGCTAAATAGAATCTAGGATGCGGAGCCAAACTGTTCTAATGCTTCTTGTGAGTTGCACGCATGTGACAATTCAGCACGAACACACGAATCGATATCGATGTCACAATCGTCCGCGGAGCAGTGTCTATGTGGACCACATACGACTGAAGAGTGAACGAGTTGGATCTTAGTGACCATAACATCATAAATGTTGTAGGCTCAAAAAATTTATATTTTCTCCCCGCTAAAGGTTGTTCGGGGATGAAGTGGCTAAATTTAGAGCTGAACTACCTGAGGAAACCGAGATAAGTTTGGCTCGTTTTTTGTATTATGAATCCACTGGACTGTTTTCCGTAAGTTGTGGAGTCGACTGCACCCATTGTTATTACGAACGGTGCATCTCAAGCCTTGGATGTCTTTGCTTCACCACCAGACAAAAGTGGCGTTCGGCATATCTCAGCTTTGTACTCAAGTTATCTATCTGAAAAATACTTATTCTAAGAATGGAAACATTAGAGCGTTGTTACACTACTCAAAGGAACCGGTAAGGTTTTTTTTTATTTTTTTCTGTACTTGACAATGGGTGTGAAGCAAAGAAGCAAGTCGTCGAAGATATCCCTATCCAGCTTGGATGTGCAGTTCGCCGCCATCGGCCGTGCTAATGCCAAAGCTTTAGGTGCTCCCACTACCGAACAAACCAGGTGCCACTTATTCTGCTAGTAAAGTTCACGGAGATTGGACTAACTGTGTTTATGATCAATAACACTGCTAATACTGCTTCTGCCCGAACTGTCACCAATAGCACGCCGGATGTTGTGGATATGATTAAAAAAGGGCAGAAAATTTTGAAAAAATAAGGGAGAACACCATACTGGCATATTGCCTTGTTCTCCGGTTTTGACGCCATCAACCAGTACGATGTCCTCCTAATGGACCTTGCGATTAAAAATGAGATTGGACTAACAGTTGAGACTAGCTAGAGACTTTTTCTAAAAATGAATGTTTATGTCGTGGATAACTAGACCACACCAGATGAGTTTGGTCGATAATAACTGATATGATAACAACTTTAATAGGGATATATTGAAAACAGTCTTCAAAAGGGTTGTACAGCTGGAGACAAAGCCATGGTTGGCACCTGATGGTTCCAGCATCAATCTGATAACAGTAGGTGCGGTGGATTTGATCACAACGGCCCAATCTCCCTTAGCTACATGTTTTGCTAATTTAACACGGAACTAGAGTTGCGTCTGATGTATTTAGTTCCGTTGTTACAAGTCATCCTTCGGCTGAATGCGAATCCAGTATCCCTTATGTGATTTAGGTTTCCGAGTATGCTCGGGGGAATATGAACTATCAACAGGTAGAGGTAAGCGAATGGATACATGGGCATCGAGATGAGTGTGACCTTAGTAAGGTCTATACGTTTTATAGTTGGAGAGCTCAAAGCTACAATCACAACGAAACATTTATGTGGGTCGCATTCGGCTTGTATGGAATCTCTCCAATTCACGTGAGGAGTACGCGAGACGCTCTTCCGCATTACAGGACTTTGGAGTGATTCCGTCGGATGACCAACTGTCAGCAGTGTGTTTTCTCTTGCATAATGTGTGCCAGAAAGTTATATTTAGAACGCAGCACCGGCAGCAGTTTAGAAAGTAATCTGGTGGAATGTCGAACTACAAAGTGCCAACAGGTCAGTAGACTGATTCCACACTATGCACGGTCAAAGGACAAAGCTGAGTGAGTTATGAATATCCGGATCTCAATATATAAAGCTCATTCTGTCAGCCAAGGAGCAGGATTGGCATCATTTTTTTTTTTGTAAAAAACAAGGATTACTTACGGCGAGGTATCTACTCTACTTGCCATGGACTGTAAAAAAAGACCTTGCTTGAGGTCAAATGGAGATCGAAAGAGTTGTAACATACGGCGAACGTACGCAGGTGTTCCTTCGCAACTTCCAAAAATCCTCAGCAAGTATAGGAAGTCACTGTTGCGATGACAACATGGTCATGCTGCTGTCGCGGCCTACGGTATGCTTTGCAGGAGCAAATTGAATTGCAAAACGTGAGTAGCGTCTGGAATGATTTTTCAGGCGTTATTTCACGCATCGTACCACACTCGCTGTACTCTTTACATTCCACAGTGCTTAAATGTGACCACCGTGGTGGTAATTCTTTTTGTGAAAATGCCACGTAAAACAAAAATCGGTGAGCTCTTAGATCCAATGTCCCTAGGGAGTAAAATACCATCACAATCATTTCTCAATTTAAATAAAATCTTTTTTAAAATCATTAGAGGACTTACGATGGGCCAGTAAAATTGAGTATTCTGACTTCCATTAATAAATAGGCTGCTTAAATTCTTTTTAAAGTAAGTGTATGGTATAACATATTTGGATAATAGGTTTGGCTATTACAAAAAGAGGAGAAAGATTGTTAGCTCACAAATGACAGCATTGATAACTAAAAGCAGAGTTGACTTAAAACCTCCCACCCAAGGCAGAATCCATCAAGCACACTTTGCACAACAGGCCTTGTGTCGCTGATGAGGATGGGAATGGAAAAAGGCAAAGCAATTAGTGGATCCAGCACATCACTTTCTATACGGATAATTGAGGGAGGATCCTCATGCCGTCTTCCTCGCTTCTATGTGATAGATTGGATATGCCTGAGAGCATGCTACGGTACGAAACCATTGTGGAGCATTACGGAGCAATGACCGTAGCCAGCTCTTACTGGCGTACGCAAAGGTCGCTAGATCACGGATCTACCGCTGTAGCTAGAAAGCAGTACCCAGTACTGCTAACAGCAAAAGTATAGTTGCAGTAATTAAGAAGCGTATAAAACGGCGACCAGTGTCAGGAAGCGGACATTGACGTACATTACGTACATCTGAGGTTGAAAGCTAGGCCAGTTACATGAGAGTGATAGCTAACGACAAGTAAACGGAAGCGCAAGGATCTTAGAAGACCACAAGGACCAACGAATAAACCAGTCAGTGCAACTAGGATATACCACATCAATCTAGGTTTTAAAGCCACGACATCGCCAGATCCACAGACACAGAATAAAGAGTATACTGGAAGACGTCAGCTAGGACAAAGCTTTTGTAACCATAAACAACCGGGTGAGTTGAACTACATAGTTGTTATTGAAAACGTGGCTCAATGTCAGCGAACGTGTGACAAGCCGTAGCCACAGCCACCGGGAAGTACTCGAACATCTGCGTCGAACAGCCGTGTTAAATAAGACCGAGCGGCTGTTGACAGCAGGGCAACGGGCGTAAATCTGTTGAACGAAGCACGAGATCTTGCTGTCCAGATCCTGGTGTGTTCTTTAACGAACGCAATTCACAATTTGTGCTACAGTAGTGGTAGCATCTGTGTTTGAATGGGAATGATGGAATATTTGTAAAACCGAAGCCACACTACAAAGTCCTTGTGGGATAATGGAGCAGAATGCGAACTTCTGGTTAGCGGACAACCCGCTCTTAATCCATACTGCAGGCAGAGAGTCCGTTATAGGTAAATTAACAGAAGGTGATAATACGGTGGAAGCGAACGTAAATCGCTTTGCTGCTGGTCTCTGCCACAATACCCTATTATAACATAATAACAAGAGTCAATTGTGATATTTACAAAAGATATTTGTGCCGATGGCCGACGAATTTAACCTTTGCGCAAAAGTGTGCGTTTTCGTTGTAAGTTCCGCGGCGATGACCTACGCGTTTCATATTCTAAAATTGAGTAACTCAGTACCCCTTAAGCCATTCTAAGCCGAAGGTCAGCTGTTATCTTAAAAACTGAGGGCATCTTGTATTGATACATCTTCGCTGCTGAGTAATTGGCTTAACTCCTTCCTTACTAAGACAAAGGCTGTCCTCTGACTTGTCGAAATAGGGCTTATGGGCGATGATGATACCGGTTATAAAGGGTTGACTTCGAAATGACTAAAGCGTTCAATACCGCCAAAGTGTAGTCACAGTTAGCACGCAGAATCAAGTAGGTGATTCAATCAAAAGAGCCTTGTTGCCACAATCTGTTACGTCGTTATGGCCAGCGATGGTTAAGCGTTTTCCCTTATGCTGATGCTTTGTTGACTTAATTAAAAAGTACAACATTTATAAACAAGTATAAAAATATGTATAAGTATTTAATCTGTTACAGTGATATATGAAAAAACGTTCATTTGTTAAATTTGTTTTGCTATTTAAATTCAAAAGTATGGGCAAAAGCTATTAATAACATTAATTTTTTTTCAAATTCTAAGTTAGTATTCTGTCCTAGCGAGCTGTTTTCTCCTAGTAACTTAATTTATAATGTCCCTTGACTTAGTTCGTGTCTTTTGTATTTTAGTTTGCTATTTGATTTAACAATCTCTTGCTGCGGGAATTGAAAGCTTTTGAAGTAGACCGTTCTAACAACAACCTTTAAGTTGTACTTAAAGGGTTATCGCATCTTTATATGGAATTTGGCAAATCATAAAGAATGTCCGGACTAGACTTGTCAACTGTTTAAAGGGTTAAAGTTTTCAAAATAAAACTAAAGAGATAAATAATCCTAACGTAAATTGTCTTTATGAACTACTCTTCCTTTTATTAAGACATTTGCTTCAATGTCTAAATCGAGCTTTTCCTCTTTAAGGGGCTAGTTTATTTCCGAAGCGTTTGTTTAGTTTTACCAAGAACGTTTCCACAACCTTCCAACCGTCTTGATTCATGAATTTCGTGACTGTGGCTCGGCTTTTTGTTAGTGACCGAATGAAATGTTTTATGATATTCCACGGCTCACCTGGAATATGAGATTTGCTGTATCATTCAAGACTCTTTTTAGTTTCAGACATCGTGCTATTTCTGTCAGCTGTGGGACCTTTCCACCTGTCTGTTTGAAATACGATGAAGTGGTTGGGCATTTTCCAGTCTGTTTGATAAAAGTGATTGATTGGAAATTTTTGCATGAATTATTGTTTTCGTTATTGCAGGTGCTGTGTCGACTATTGTTTGAGAAAGATTCCGTCTTTAAGAATTGTATCGCATGTCTTGACCTATTCCTGAATATTACAAACGTGCGAGTACTATCTGCTGTGCCTTCTTCTATAAATATCTAGTTTCTGAAACAATTGACCGACTTGTCGACTGTTTCGATGATATATGAAAGAAAAATTTCGCCATGTATTGTCGCTATATCGCGCCAGTTTCTCAAGCATGAATATCCAAACAGGATAGTGCATCTGCAAACATAATTTTCCGTCCCTGGCTTATAAAAAATAATGACGGTACGCTCGTCTATAAACGCTTTCCATTAATTTTCGCGTTTGGGTTTCTATCGTAAACGGCAAACGTCAATGGTTGGTGATCATTTATACAGATTCACCATACAGATAGTTCCTCAAACTCCTTAAAGCCAATGAAATAGCCAGAAGATTGCGTTCGCTTGTTGCGAAACTAAGCTCGTTATCCTTAAAAGCCCTAGGTTATATTGTAATAGGCTTGGTCACTTGTAATAGGCTTACCGCTCCGAGGGCAAGAGCCGAGGCATCCGTCGTTAAATCGATGGGCTTTTCGTAATTAGGATGGAGCAACATTACATTTTCGCACAAAAGAACATTTTTAGTCTATCGAATGCAGAATGTTGCTTATTATCAAATGTAACTGGTAACTTTTTGAAGCGACTGGCTAAAACTTTTCCATTTTTCCTTCGAGAATATCATTCACGGTCTATCTATAGAGACAAAGTCCTTTATAAAACTGCGATAATAGATCGCTAACCTCAAAAAAGATCTAACATTGAACAAATTTATGGGTTCTTCATAGTTACGGATAGCGTTTACTACACTAGGATTGGCTGTAATACCGCTGTTGTATACCACGAATCCTAAATATTCAACACTCTCTCTCCTTAGATACTCTCATGTTTGCTTCGAATAGTCTATCCAGTATCTAACTAACATGACTCATATGGTCATCAAGACGTTCTGAACAAATTAACATAACACGTAACGCATTAACATAACACGACTTTTGTATTTCATCCCGAAGTACGTCATCTATGCCACGTTCCAACATACTAGGGGCATATTTTAGACCGAAAGAAAGTCAAAAATCATATTTGCCATTTGCAACTGAAAAAGCTATTTCCTCCCTATATTTTTCGGCGAATAGAATTGGATGAAATCCTGACTTAAGGTCCAGAGTGGTAAATAACCTTGCTTTTCCCAAATGTAACAGGAAGGATGCAATATTTGGTATTGGGTAATTGTCGTCCATTGTCTCTACGTCAACTAAATTTCCAGCCATGTCGAACTTCCGTCAGAGGTCACGATTCATATTCTTGAACGCCAAGGGTGGCTAGTGAACAGTTATTATCTTGAAATAGCTGAGATGCTACGCTCAAGTGCGGACTACAATCAAGCCGCAATTGTGGAAAGCACGAGTAGGCTAGTGTTCAGTCTCGGTTCAATCTGATAATTCTTGTCGCTGATGATCTGCAAAGGCTGGACTGGTTGAAGATAAAGGATATTGTCTTTTTCAGGGAAAGTCTTCACCACGAAGATTTCGTGTTCGTGCAGATTTTGGCAGGCCCTTGTGCAAATAAAATCGACCTTTGACCATGTGTTCTACTTTACAAAATATTTTGCGTAAAGTTTTCGGTATATGTAAGACAGCCTCGAATGTTATCTTGACAAATAAAGAAATCATTTTCACAGCTTCCGAATTTGTAGGTATAAAGTTTCAGTTTTTTAGACTTTTCGTTTTTCGATTCGCGAGAGATGCTGCAAGCTGTGCCGTCATACCTGCGAAAAGGGTTCTTTTGTCTGACCACAGCGGTTTTATTCCGCCTCGACAAGCTATCATTTGACGAAATAAATAAATTAAATAAAATCCCGTAGCCCTTTTGTGATGTTTTGGTTGATCTACCGATGCTGGCTCTTTTTTTATATAAAGATTGGACCAAAATAATCTACATCATTTGATGTAAATGGGTTTTTGAAGCGTAGTAAATCTTTCGTTTGATAGCCATACCATTTTTGGCTGCCACGGCTTACTTCGTCACAAGACATTCGCTTGTTCGTGTTCCATCAAACGTCAAGTTCGGTTTCCAATTTCTTCAGTTTTGGAATGTTTGAGTGGGAAAACTATAGGTATTGACGCAATAGGTACTCCGTCATAGAGTTGATTGTCTGTTTTCTCACAAGATACGCGCATATATGCAGCTGCTGGATATGCTTTGCTGGTGGCGCCACAGAACACCTGCAACCCAGTCCCATAAGCTACTAAATAATTAAATGAATAGCATTTTGGTATTTGCATCTATTTTATCACAGGATCACCCTTGATGACTTCATCCCATCTTGCCGGATTTCCATATTATTAGTAGTAGACGTCGACAATCCTAAAGCATTTTATACGGAATCGACAATAGCAAAATTTTTATTTTTTTGGTGCCAAACTTTTGACTGCCTATTAGGTTAATCCATATACTAGGCATTGTTGACGTTGAGAAACTTAAAAGATCTTGTGTTCCTAAATTATTCCATTAACCTTTTACGAGATATCTGGTTTATTTATTGAATATGTGTTTATAATAGGAGCTTCGGTATGCTTTGTAGTACATTTATGTCCTTTAAATTAAAATTTCGTATCTTAAATTGTGGTGTTCCGCAAATTTGTATTACGCCTTGTATGTTTTAAACTGAATCTGCCACTATTGGCTATTCAAAATCGTCTACAAATTGAGAATGGGAATAGAAAGTTTCTCGCCGTCGAGTACACACGACTACAGCATTCTTACTTGTAATTATATATAAATCGTTATTATATAACCTTATAATTTGTGTTTTCGTTATTTACGTGTCTCGGAGTTTAGCAAAAGATAAGGTAATAGCTGCATAATTAATCAACCCTAAGAGCAGCAAAACACCGCTCAGAGATCATAATCGGACATAAACCGACTCACAACAAAAATTTTCCTGTATTTCTCTATAGGTGCGGATAGAATAGGAATAATACATAGAATACGAACGAGTAATAAAAATGTTAGCCCATGTATACATCCTTTTCTTTCTTTGTTTTTACTCGTGGCAGTGCAAAGCTGTATCCTCTCGTCGCAGTTGTTGACATCTCTACTGCCTACAGGGCCGTCAGAGAAACGTCTCCTAACTGGGTTTTGCGTCATTACGGTATTTACTGATGACCCGAAGAGAAACTAGGAGATACCTTTCAGCTACATAAAGGTGAAAGGGACTCTGTTTCCAAGACCTCCCATATGATGCCATATGCTGAATGAGTCTAAAGCCTCATTCAAAGAGCTTATGCCAGAGTTATTCCTAAATCAGGTCGAGGCTACGGTTATCACTAATCTGACCTTCGAGTCAGGGTACTAGTACCGCCGGCTTAGCCGGACCGATACGTGGCAGAAAGCAAGAGTCACAATCTTGTTGAGTGTTACTCTTGAGTGAGACTATATCAAAGGTATTCCTCCAGGGTTGCTATCGAGAGTCAAACAGACAGCATTGCGTCATTACGTTTCCTGTGGATCAATGTGAAGCGACAGCAGAGTAGAATACAATATCGACGTGTAGCATCAACCCGCTGTGAACAAACGACCGTTATGAATCAGAAGTGTTATATAGATATTTTTATTGGCCTGGAAATGAAATTTCATGCGTTCAAGTACTTGTATGATATTATCGACAGCAGCCGCACCCTGGGCACGCAAGGCATCACTTTTTTTAAGTTCACTAATTTTCATCTATAGAGAGTATTTCTAGAACGCATCTTTAGCTGGTTCGGTGCGGCTTGGAATGAGTCTGCGAAAACGGCTCACAATTCACTAGCTGTTTGTTCGAATCATTTCATGTCACTTTGCGAGCTAGCCATAATAGAACACCGCACTTTTTATTCACCACAGCAAAACCCTACAGAAACAGCAAATTGGAGGATTAAGACGATGATCGCACAATACTTTAGCAAAAACTAAAATACCGGGCGTAAACTATTGCTACAGGTTCACTTGGACATGAGCAGTCGTCCTTTACATACCACTAGATTTAGGCTCGTGTAAATATCGAATACCTTGGCAATCTTCGAAGTAGTTACCTTTAGGGTACGAGAATCCAAGGCAGACTCTGGTAAAAGGAAACACGCAGAGTGCTTTGCAGGAATAAAAACGACACTACGACTCCCGACAACAAGCAAGGAAGCCCACTATAGGAACCTTAGTACTATAACACCAACACAACCCACCGGACGCATTCGATTAGGTTTTGCAGCAAAGTATCATTGGCCGTACAAGGTAGACAGATTTATTTATCCAGTTATCGTAGTACCAAGGATCACCAGAATGACAACACAACACAGCTAGCATTGGAGATCTCAAAGACTATCAGAAAATTACACAAGAAAAATGTTTTTTTTTTCACTAAAGTAACTGCACCAAGGCAAGATAGGGTCAAGACCGAATAAGAATCGGGTAATTCATGTCGGAACACCAGAGCCCCGAACTCCGAGGTTTACGCACACGAAGAGCTGAAACCGTAGGCATTTTTTCAATAGGCCAACGATAACGACAAGCTGTTGTCAGAGCTGAATGACGTAGTGCCTGATAGAAGATTTATGTCTGATGGGCAGCTTGTGCTCTTCCTCCACGACGTGGTGCCATACACGCAGAGTTGAAAGAGTTCAAGTCCAACGAAGATATGGATTTGACGCGCCGGCACTCCCTAAATTACGCCGAATCATGAGAAGATGCGCACCAAGAGGTATATGAGGAACAACATTTGAAAAGGCGAATTTCTGGCTGGGAACAACCGGTGTGCCGTACATAAGTGAGGCAAACCATAAAAATCCAAGGCAATAAAGTAACACCGAAGACACGCTCCGTATGGTAACGATCTCGCGAGTGAGGTCCTTGAGACGTATGAGAATCATTTGATCGTGCTGGAAGAAGAACTGTGGTAGCCGGTATCCCTAGGATGGCAATACTATACCCTGAAATCCAGATTTCCACCATACCTCCTACTGTCGTAGGACTAAAATTTGGCACCAGTACCCGATGGATAGGACGACTGATACGACAACATGGCAGGAAGCCATTCCGGGTTACCATCACGAAAACTGAGAAAATTACTGTCTCAGCTCGCGACCGTAAATAAAAAAAATTTGCTTTAGCATAAATAACTGAATAGGGTAGAAAAATTAGGCCCAAAACAAAAAGGACAACGAGGCAAGGAGCCTCGAAATTTTTCCCTTTTTATCTTCAGCACAAAGGAAACGAAATTTTTTATTTTGGTATGTTGGAACTGCAGTCTATGCCGATGTACCTCCAACTGCGCAAATATACCAAAAAGAAAAAGCTTTAGGCTGACACATAGATGGTGCTACTAATATTTAATCTATGGCTATGGTTATATTGCCATTTGAATAACTATAATCAAGAACACAATTGGATGTTCGCAGATTTAAGTTTTAATATATGTATATAGTCATATCTTTTATTCAGAAAACAAGTCTTAGAGATGGTAACTTTTCGATTCCCCGAATGTATAATATGTAAGCTTAATATAATCGAGATCGACGGCGTTGCCACAGTACCCTCCTCCAAGTGGTTATGCCACGATGAAACAATAATATTTATTTTTTATATAAGTTCGAATTGGTTTGTTAAGAGAAATCTCTTCTTGTACGCAATTGTCGTTTCGAACGGCAAAGCATGGTTTAACCGATATTGCTGTGTCATTGCCGTTCACCTGAACCATAAACACGCGATCGCTGCATCGTTCAGTAACTTCATAGGGACCTGTGTAGGGCGCTTCCAAAGGTTGTCGTATTGCATCAGTTTGTACAAAAACATGGGAGCATTCGTCTATACCCTTTATACGAAACAGTTTTTCCTTGATGTGGTGAGCTGTTGCCGTTGGACGAATCTGGCGCATTTGTTCACGACATTTTAACCTAAATGTTTGCGGACTTTCTGTGGAGTCCAAGTCATCAAAATCGTTCGATTAGTCCATTTAACCAACGTTCGATTAGTCCATTTAACTGTCGATGATAAGCGAGAGTTGTTTGAAAAGGGTTGATTCAAACTGAACACCTTGATCCGTGGTGATTGTTTTTGTGGTTCCAAAACGAGCAACCCAATGTCTCCAAAAAGCATTTGCTACGGTTTCTGCAGTCATGCTCTGAAGTGGAATAGCCTCAGGCCAAGGAGTGAATCTGTCAATCATTGTTAGACAGTAACGAAATCCACGGCTGGGAGTCATTATAACGATATTTAGATGAACATGGTTAAACCTGTCGCTTGAAACCGGTATTTTTTGAGGTATTAATTTGTTGTGTTGATTTATTTTGGCACGTTGACATGGTATGCAACTCCTACACCAATGTGTGATGTCCTTGCCCATTGCTGGCCAAGCATATGTTTTGCGTATTGGTTTCATGGTAGCTTTTCCACTTGAATGTGACAAATCATGGACAGCGACAAAAATTTTTTCCTTTAGTACTTTAGGTATAGAAAGACGAATGTTGTTTTTTGTTTTGTCACAGTTATCAAAAGGTACAGGTTCTAAATTGAGCGATGTTGTACCAGCCAATAATTTGCGTAATTCTGTGTCGGTGGATTGTACTTCCTTTAACTCTGCCCAGTTAATTGTTGTTGGCATCGTTATTGCATATAGTCTGGAGTGCGCATCAGCGACACAATTTTCTTCACAGTTTACGTAAGCAATATTAGTTGAAAATTGGAATATGTAGTTAAGGTAATGTAATTGCCTGGGCGATGCTTTTTCTGGTCGTTGACTAAACACGAGCTTCCAGGAGCTGTTTGAAATGTTTAATAGCTTCATATATGGCGAAAAACTCTCGATCATAATTCTCTTTGAGAACTCGTTCAGTACAGACGTATTTCATTAACGCTGCTATTTAATTTCGTTTTTTTACATTTTCTGTGTTTCTTAATTAACTGTGTTAATAAGTTTTCAATTATTACTATTAAGCGTGTCAGCTTGAAGTGTAAAGTTTTAGCTGTTGTGCTGTGATATTATTATTTTTTGTTCTAAATCTTATTTGCGGTGTTTGTTGTTTGTGTAAACAAACAATTTTGGCGCTTGCTTTTGTAATCCTCAGTGCATGTGTTTGTTTCTGTTTGTGCTCTTTGTTTTCACTGCGCTCTCACAGACTATTTTATTGCATTCTTGCTCATTTGTTTGCGCACGAAGCGTTGATATTTACGACAATTTGACTTTCGCTTTGTTGTACTTTGTTGTTTTTGCTTGTCTCTCACAATTTGTAATTTTGCTCTCTTGTTAAAACGCACATCAGTGCCGAATTTATTTTGCCTTTACACGACTTTTGTGCGTGTGTTTGTTTTGCTTGTGGCTTTCGCTCAATCGATCTCCAATCTCTTGCGTGTGTTGTTGTTTTTAGTTTGAGTGTTCAATACTTCTTCAATTCCATTTTTCGACTTTATTACTGTGTTGTTGGTTAGTGCTTTTGCTCTTTCAAGCTTTTTCCTTTTTTCGCTACTTTTGAGTGCAACTTGAGCGTAGTTAACTTACTCTATATATTTTTGAGTGCACCTCGTCAAGTTTTAATCGCTATGTCGTGCTGCAAGATTGGCTGCAAGCTCGTTAATGAGTCGCCCCAACAGCAATTTGTCCATTGTTGGCTTTGCGAGAATATTATGCACCTTAAATGTGCTGGTATTAATACTCGCGATTTTGAAAAGTTTTTAAAACTTAATACAAGCCTAAAAAAAGATTGCGGTGGCTCGAGATGGTCATGTCCATCTTGCTTCACCATGCAATTCAACTTTTCTAAAATGTATGATAATGTACGTAATACATTTTTAAAATTGAATAGCGTGGCTAAGCATCTCTTGAGTGATTTTGACTCAAGTGCCGAGTTGCTTTGCCAATATAAATTTGAGTCCCCACCAATTCCTCAACCTTTGTTGTTAAATGTGCCCTCTTCAATTAATTCTGTCCTATCGTCTTTAACATCACCGGTGACTTCACGTCATCTGGATGTTTCGCCCATTCTTTCGTTATCGCCATCTCCAGGCAATTTGTGCTCTACTATCTCTCCTGCACCGTCGGCTGATGTCGCCTCACCTATCTTAGATCCTGTCCGTAGCTTAGTGTCGTCCCCAAAGTTAGTTTCTAGTAGGAAACGTAGACCCCTACGTAATTCCGCTACAGCCGATAGTGGCGATAATGTTGCACTTGCAACTACTCCAGCCCCTATGCTGTCGGTTGTAGCCCCTAGAAAGCAAATTTTTGTGTCTAGATTATCCTCGGACACAACTTGTGATTCTATTAAGGCGTATATTGCTAGCAAGTCTTCTGCTAGTGTATCTTGCACTAAATTTAATTTTTCTACGCCTCGTGAAATAGCGTCATTTAAAATAAGTGTTCCATTTGACGCCTTTCCAATCATTTGTGACCCAAAATTTTGGCCACCACATATGGTTGTTCATGAGTTCACACAAAAAAAACGAACTGACGCCTTACCCATCACTCTTCCAATAGATAGTTCCTCTTTACAAGCCTCATCTAGTGTTTCAAAAAACTAGTCTCATGCCCCGTATCCTGTCGCATTCTGTATCAGAATGTTAGAGGATTGTTAACGAAGCTTAATAGCCTCTACCTGAATAGTTTTGCCCTTCAATTGGACATCATTGCTTTATCAGAGACTTGGCTGACTGCTGCCATATCTGATTGTGAAATTTTGTCAAATTGTTTTTCTATCTACAGACATGATCGCTTCAATCGCCGAGGTGGCGGCGTTTTAATTGCCATCAAATCCTTATTCCAGTCTGATCGAATTGTACTTTCTCTATCTACCGGTGTTGAAATTGTTGCTGTTAAGGTAACTTTTCCTTCTCATTCTATCTTTATCACTTGCTCCTATATACCTCCATCCTCTGATTTACAAGTTTACGTGCAACATATTGCTTGTATAAAGGAAGTATCTTTACAGGTGAAAGATACTGATCTCTTTGTTGTTTTAGGTGATTTTAATTTACCCAATATTTCTTGGTCATTTCTTAATAGCTCATGCTACCTCTCTCCTTCTAATCATCATGATTTTTTGGATGGCATGCTGGATTTATCATTAGTCCAGATAAATTCAGTCAAAAATCATTTGGATAGAATTCTCGACCTTGTTTTTATTAACGACTTCGCTAAATCAGCCGTCTCTAGATCTTCACCTCTTACAGCCCCTGAGGACAAACATCATCCGGCTATTGAAATTTTTATTTCACTTCCTGCGTCGCATAATTTATCATTGGCACGTCAACAGCTACCACGTCGGTGCTTTCGCAAGGGAAATTATCGCTTGCTGAATGAAGGCATTCTAGCAACTGACTGGTCATTCCTTAATAATGCGACTGACATTGATGTTGCTCTTAGTTCTTTTTATGATACTTTAAATTCACTCTTAGATGAGTGTATTCCTATCTATACCCCATCTTATTGCACAACAAAGCCCCCTTGGTTTTCGCGTAGATTGTGTTATTTTAAAAACATAAAGTCCAAACTTTTTAAAAAATTTAAGAAATCTGGATCTAGTGTTGACTGGTACAAATATTCTGTAGCCAAGTCTAACTTTGTCCTTCTTAATACTTTATGTTACGAGAATTATTTATCTCGTTGTAAAATACAATTTACGCGTGACCCCAAACAATTTTTTAATTTTGTTAATTCGAAGCGTAAATCTTCAAATTTACCTTCCTCTTTTTTTCTTGGCGAAGATGAAGCCTGCAACGACGCTTCTGCTGTTGAGTTATTTGCAAATTTTTTCCAATCCACGTACTCCCCTGTCTCCACTATTAACTCAACTTACCCTTATAATATCTTACCTATTAACCATATAGCCATCCCTAGTATTTCCTATTGTTCCCTTATGTCCGCCATTAACTCACTAAAATATACCTTTTCACCTGGTCCTGATAATATTCCCAGTTGTGTTCTTAAAAATTGCAATAGTTCTTTAGCTGAACCGTTGCAAATACTTTTTAATCTATCCCTTGAATCCGGAAAATTTCCTCATCGCTGGAAGGATTCTTATATCATTCCTCTACACAAAAAAGGTAGTAAATCCGATATTTTAAATTATAGAGGTATTGCAAAATTGTCTGCTATACCTAAATTGTTTGAAAAACTTATAGTTTCTGTTTTACAGCATTTCTGTAAATCAATCATCTCTCCTGCCCAACATGGTTTTGTACAGGGTCGTTCCACCATGACCAATTTGCTGGAATTTACCACCTTGGTAAATGAAGCATTTTTATTGAAAAGGCAAACTGATGTCATATATACGGACTTCAGTAAAGCCTTTGATTCTGTAAACCATGAGCTTTTACTCTTGAAACTTTATGGTATAGGTTTCCCTCCTTGTTTTATTAACTGGATTTCCACATATTTAAAAGGTAGAACTCAAAGAGTACTGCTTAGGTCGTCTATTTCGAAGTCTGTTCATGCTACTTCTGGAGTACCTCAAGGTAGTCACTTAGGCCCCTTGTTATTTACCCTTTTTATCAATGACTTACCTTCAATTATCTCACATTCACATGTTCTCATGTATGCAGATGATGTGAAGCTAATATTCTCATATTCTGACCCCCTTCTTTACAATCTCCTACAAGAAGATTTAAGCGCCATGCAACTTTGGTGTTCGGCCAATCAGTTGCATCTCAATTGCGCAAAGTGCATGTTTATGACGTTTAGTCGTACCAGACCCTTTTTATGTACCTATTCGATTAATAATACTCCCTTAAATCGTATATCTACAGTGAAAGACCTGGGTGTTTTATTTGATTGCAAATTGAAATTCAACTTGCACATTTCGACCATTATAAATGAGGCCAAGGGAGTACTAGGCTTTATTAAACGTTGGTCGAAAGAATTTGATGATCCTTTCATCACAAAAATCCTGTATGTTTCTCTTGTTCGACCGATCCTTGAATACTGTTCGTGCATTTGGTGTCCACATTACAGCTCTCACCAGGATCGCATTGAGTCCGTCCAGAAACAATTTGTATTGTTTGCTTTACGGGGATTAAATTGGGACCCTAATCTTCGTTTACCCTCGTATTCTAGTAGGCTTCTCCTTCTTAATCTCCCGTCGTTACTCAATCGCAGAAAAACTCTTGGTGTGGTTTTTCTGTACAAATTGATTAATGGTGATATTAGTTCGTCCTATTTATTAGCTCGGGTTAATTTTTCTGTTCCTCGTAGAGCAACTAGGAATTTTATTCCACTTGCCCTTCCTACGTGCACAACTGATTACGCTTTACACAGCTCGTTTCATGCTTTATGTGTAAACTTTAATTCGCTGTACCACGTCTTCTCAAGAGAATTATCCATCCTTTCTATAAAATCCTCTATTCTCCTTTACCTTTTTAGACATCCTCCCTCTCTCACCAACTAACATGTCTTTAAATTTTCTTTAAACCTTTTTTATCCTTTCTTTACGCCTTTTTATTTCCCTTTTAATACGTAACTTTACCTATTTATTATACTGTTACTTTTATATACTATTACTTCTAATAGTACATTAATTAGTAACAGTGTAAGCCCTATTTACTAATTCACTTTTATACTAATACTTTAATATATTATGCTTCTGTATACTATTGATCCTAATAGTATATATGTAAGTAGTAGTGTATGGTAAATTTTCTAGCCACTCCTATTCTAATATTCGATTACTAATACTTCTGATCTGATTGGGTTTTTCTGGGTTTTCCCCAATCCTTGCAACAAATGTTGGGTCGTTTTAAATTAAATTAATTTTCCTTATTTATTACTCCCCAGATTTAAACTTTTAATTTTTATTTAAACTTGTAATTTTTTATTTTTTTTATTATTTTATATTAATTTTAAATTTTATATTAAATTGTAAATATTTGTAGTTAGCTGTTCTTAGCTGACTTAAATTAAATAAATAAATAAATAAATAAATAAATAAATAAATAAAATAAGTGCTTTAGTTTTTTTCTGTACTGTTTAGCTTTTTTGAAAAAAATGCAACGGTTGCCACATCCCGTCGACTTTTTGTTCAAGTGGTGCCAATTGCATGATCCGATGCATCACATACCAGGGCAAGATCTGCTTGACGAGATGGAAAAGCTAACATTGTTGCCTCTATGACGCTTCTCTTACACATCTCAAATGCGTGAATAAGCTGAGGAGACCAATCGATTTTGTGTTTATCGTTTTTCTTTATATTCTTGGTAAGCTCCCTTAGGGGTGCCTGTATGTGAGAACAATTTGGCAAATTGCGTCTATAGAAAATGACATAGATCGCAGATAGTCTTTGATAATTTATAATTGGATATAGCCTCTATGCAATCTGTTGGCGGTCTAACTCCCTGTTTGTTTATAAAGAAACCCAAAAATCTAACTTCCATTATAGCGATTCGGCATTTATCAAGGTTAATGGTTTAACCATGTTCTCGAAGGATATTGAAAACGGTACAAAGATGTTTTGTGTGCTTTTCTGCATCCCGTGATGCTATTAAGATATCGTATATGTAGCAGAAAACAAAACTAAGGTCCCGAAATATATTATCTATGAATTTTTGAAATGTTTGTATGGCATTTTTTAAACCAAATGGCATGTAAACTAACTCAAAGAGACCAGACGGATTAATATCCTGTTCAGCCATTAGTATTTGATAATATGCCTTGACCAGATCAATTGTTGAAAATATGGTCATACCGTGCAATTGTTCCACGAAGTCATGGATGTGCGATATGGGGTAGCGATCTGGTATAGAAATGGCATTTAATTTGCGATAATCGCCGCATGCACGCCAAGATCCATCCTTTTTTGCGACTAGTTGTAATGGGCATGCACACGAACTCTTGGAAGGTCAACAAATACCTTAAGCCAATAATAAAGCATTTATGTCGTTTTTAGCTGCAGTAAGTTTATCTCCGGATAATCGACGGGGACGTTCTGTTACAGGTGTGCCGTTGGTTTCTATTAAGTGGGAGACATCAATGTTTCTGTTGCGCTGCTTCCTACTGTTTGTTTGACTTATGTCTGTGAATTCCCGTAGTATTTCTTGAAAAACATCTGCGCCGTGTACCGTAGAGATTGAGGTATGTTAAGATCTAACGAGATGTCCATTAGTAATAGGATTTGATTGGGATTCAATGAAAAGATGATTTGCTAGATCGATGATCAAATCAAAATATATTAAAAAAACTGATCCTATGATGGCTGTTTGTACATCCGCAATTATAAAAGACCAATTGTATTTACGATGCAAGCCCAAATCTACTTCACACATGTGGCTTCCATATGTTTTAATGATGGTTTGGTTTGCTGCATATCAAGGTAGCCTGTTCTGATGTAACTTTTTCTTAAAATTGGTGCGTGGTATTACGGAAACAACAGATCCTGAGTCAATCAAAAAGCGGTTCTGTGATGCTGCATCATCGATGTGTAGGCGAACTTCTTGAGTACTTGTGAGAGAACTAACAGAATCGCTGGATGGTATTTCGCTACCAGTCCCCAGCATATTGGACGGTAGCATTATTGGTTTGACGATTCGAAAGTTTGGAAAAATTGGCAGCTCGGACTACATTTGCGTGCTTTCTCACCGAACTTGCTTTGATAAAAACATAAGGTTGAAGATTCTTCTTTAATATTTTGGCCACTCGTATTGAAATAAAATGATTTAATTTGTTGCATATCACTCTGAAGGGCCGGTGTTCGTTGCGTATATTCACCAAAAGTGTTGAAAAAATATGTGTTTTGTAGGTAAATTTGTGTTTTAAATAGTTGGGGTCACCAATATGGTTAGTTATATTGCCATTTGAATAACTATAATCAAGAACACAATTGGATGTTTGCAGATTTAAGTTTTAATGTATATAGTCATATCTTTTATTCAGAAAACAAGTCTTAGAGATGGTAACTTTTTGATTCCCCGAATGTTTAATATGTAAGCTTAATATAATCGAGATCGACGGCGTTGCCACAAATCCATATGATGTTTAGTTAGCCCTATAATATATAAGCCCACCACAGGATGTATGCGAATTTTGTCCAATACTTGGTGCCTAACCTATAAGGAAAGAGCGAATAGAAATATTACAAATGGAAACAAACGTGAGGCTAACTTTGGTTCAAACGGAATTTACTGCATTTTTATTTTTGGAATAATAACAATGAGCTTTTAGGTTTTAACGTCTTAGTTGACTTCTTCAGTAATTGATTGTTATCAATGCTTCAACTTTTTTTTAATCGCAACTAATTAATATAGCTAAGATTAGTTGGTGATATGACTATAAATCTATACTATATATATATCTTTATATTAAAAATGAAATTAATTACCTTTAACATTTTAAGTGTCTGTCATGAACTGGATATATAAACAACTGCGCTGATCGGCGGTTCAAATAAAAAACAGTAAGCCCACAACCCGATGCCAAGACTTTGCACATACCGCTAGCTATCGCGGCAATCAATTTATTTGGTAAGTTTGTGCAAAACAGCACAGTAAAATAGATTGCCTAGGGACAAAGGGAGCCCAGCTAACTGTGGTGACAATCATCCAACAAGTTACAGATCCTGCTAGTTCTATCAGGATCTGTTGGCTCGCAGGTACTCTAAGGTCAGTAGAACAGCACACCGCAACAACAATCAACAGTGGGTCGTAAACTGACAACAGAAGCTTCATCACCTCCACACATGCAACAGCAAAACCAAGGACCACAAGTGAAAGAACTTACAGCAATGCTAGTCGCAGTAAAGTGTCATTATAAATAGCTTTCTTGAGATGACCACACAATGCACAATTTAAAATCCACTCGCTAAATATTTTAGTTTGCCAATGGTATCTGCACAGAAAAACGCCAACTGAAGTCCATTGCCAACAACATTCAAGTAGTTCTCATTTTCCAATCAAGACTGGAGTGAAATTCATCACCAGGACCTACTCTTTGTATCTTATTTACTGAGCTATCCTGTCACCAACGCTACATCCAAAACAATGCGCTGCCTTAGTGGGGAGAAATTATGCGCAGCACTGTCATCTAGCACCTGTTTTTGTGAACACATGAGCTTTGGAAACACTACCTTTGGAGCCTTATATTGCTCCCAGGTTTAAATTGATAGTAGAGCGCTATCAGAAGCTAAATACAAATTGGAGAGTGGAATACGCACTTTTCTTGGTTTTCTTGGTGCTCGAACAAAATACCCATTGAACAGTAGCAGTCGCCTTAGTTGCATAGACTTTGCAATTTACGAGGCTTTCACCGACATCGTCTATCTCGAGTCAGATCACCTACCGCTCGTCAAATCAATGGACAGTTCAGAACTCTTATTGCAGCCCACGAAGCGGCTGAAGAAGATCTACGGATATTGATATATCAGATGTGCTTGGATGACACCACAAATACTGACTGAGCTTCAAGCTCCATCTGAAATTGGATCAATCCACCCAATATGACCTCAGAACTGTCAATGAAGGCCTCGTCACCACAGCCAATCCCAAAATCAATGAAACACTGACACCTGCGCTGATTGCATAGCTCAACAGAAGCAACTACTTTATTGTTGTTCCTCGTCAGCATCCCTTGATAAGGCTGAGTAAAAGATATTGATTGAGGCGCTCAAGAAACACAATCACACCTATTCACGTATCCAGAGCAAGTGAACACAAGTAAATGGGTTAAAAAAAATTAGGCACCTAGGAGATTTCTTTTATGCAACAATATAATCAAAGAACTACCAGAGAGAGAGAGAGAGCATTCAAATTCCTGTTGACCATCTTCATCTCGTCAACAGAAACCAAACAAAGGCGACAAAGATCGGAAATAGTTTTCACCATAAAAATCGAAATGGCTAAAGACTCGAAGACATTTGGAGGCAATACAAAGCAGTGTATAGAAACTGACGCGAACGATGGCACAATTCACAAATTTGCAACGAGTGCAAAAATGTAATAAAGATTATCCGCCACCACTTTGGTTAGCACAACTGAAGCGTTCCACCCATCGTCAATCTGGTGGTAGTTCACTTGGAACACGACATAGTTCAGTATCGAAGACTTGATCGCAACGCCTCCTCAAGTACATAAGTCCAACTGGAGGTTGCAAGTTTGAAAGCGTTTCGCTCAGGATCAAATTTTCGCTTACTCTCGTGGCTTAGGCGATACAATCAAGGAGAACTTAGTTGTGGACTCACCAACAATCGAAGCTGATACTTCGGCTCATTTCAACTTGATAATCAATTGCCAAGCGAAACAACTTATCAACAAAACTTAGCATGCCTGCACTCCGGGCATTAGCACTCGGAGCCCATCTGTTTTAACAATTAACCATAAAATTGATTCTCGTGGCTGAAACAGTTTGGTTGAACAGCTTGAAAATAATATTATTATTTTACAGCCCTATCGGGTCATAACCTGATGCACAATTTGCCTCCTTCATCTCCAATTAACAATACCTTTCTCTTCTCCACCTACTACCGCATCAAAAATCTTTCGAGCTGGAGCTTCGCGTTCCATGCAAATGTATTCTTCGCCTAGGCACATGAACCGGCTTTTTAAGCTGCTGGTGCCAAAAATAAAGATTAAACTTATCATTTCTTGTTAGTTGCCTTGGCGTTGGTGGTGGTGTCTTCCCCCCACCAACCAAAAATAAATCTGTCACCGCTTAGCTAGCCGTGGCGAAGCGTTCCATCTGAGGTACCATGAAATTCTCTACAATATTTTATTAGCAGGTTGAAAAGTATCCCAGACAGCAAGTCACCTCGTGTGAGACCTCGGTGATATTTAAAGTATCGGAAACGTCATTTCCTACTTTGTCAGAGCTGATGGTATTGCTCAATGTCATTTTGCAGAGTTGCAGAAGCAGTACCAAGGAATACCAAGTTCAGAAATGGTTGCGTACAAGCGACCTCACCGTGACCTATCGTAAGCGACCATATAATCAAAAATCAGGTGGTACGTGTCAATTTAGTTTTCATGTGGAGAAGACCAGAAATGGGAGTAATGTAAAGATCTGGTCGATGGTAGACTTACCAGGTAGGAAACGCACTGCTAATTGGTCTAATCAGTACTTCTGGGTGTGGTTTCAGTCTTTATCACAATATGCTCGTGAGAGCCTTATATGCAATGGGATGAAGGCTTATGCCAAGAGCAAGTTAGTGACCAGTGTAGCATTTTCCTTCTTCCAAATGGGACAGATGGTAATGAGGTTCCTATCATCAGGCATGCTGTCCAAGAGCCATATTCTGCATATGATTTGATACATGCACCCTACCAACTCATTGTCACCTTTCTTGAACAATTCAACCATAAGACCGTCATCTCCTGGGGCTTTATTGTTCTTTAGTCGCTAAATCACGACTTGATCTTCAATTTGGCTTGAGACTCTGGCTTTAATATTCCCATTAATTGGGGTTAGTGGAGCGCACATTCTTCTTCGGTATCACTGTTTGTGTCGTCGTCCTGCAGTAAACTTGAGAAGTGATCCCACCATAACATGAGTACACTTCCTGTGAACAAGCCTCCATCGTCATCTCTAATAGAAATCCCTCCATTAACCCTTTGATAAAAAGCTCGAGCATCTTTCCTGCCCCTAAAACATTCTATTCTCTCACACTCGTGCCTTTCAAGTTTTTGCTTCTTGTGCTAGAATAGACTCTTCTCCTCCTTTCGTTTTCTCCTGTAAACATCCACAACAGCACGCGTCGCACCAGCTTACAGCGTTCTTAGGTAGGCGGCGTTCTTTGCAGCCGTTGCTGGAATCCAGTTACTTCTTCTTCCGCGGGTTGAAGGGAGTGAGAAATGTGCGCACACATACCTCGAAGTGCAATTTCAGGCGAACCTTAGCTAGAACAAGGTACACGAGGAACATTTTCGAACAAATCTTTCTATACTCCAAGAACATGGTCTCAGTATTAACGTCAATAAGTGCCAGATTGTTAAGCCGATGCTGTTGTTTAGTTACATTTCCTCGGCTATACGATTAAAAACGAAGGATACAGCCCTCTAAAGATCGTATCAGCTCCATCACCGACTACAAACAACCAGACACACTCTGCGATCTTGGTCGATTCTCTTTTTGGATATCATTTAATTGTCCACAACCGGTTAGACAATATTCGTCGTAGACCAACTGATCCATCTAGAAGAAAAGAGAGCTCTTTGTACTTGGGTAATTTCAGATTTCAGATCGAATTTCTGACTTCCTATATATAATTGCAAAATTGCATCCCTTTCCTCTTTCATTTTTTTTTTTATTTTTTATTCATGTACAATTTTTATATCCAGCAAATTCACGTCAAATCAACGGAAGGGCTTGCGGCAATCAATCATGATGAAATGTGAGTGATAAGTGTTAAAGAAGGGACGGATGGAAAAATGGTTCGGTCCTGATATAATGCTGGCTAAGTTAACTTACCTAATTTTACACCGTTAAGCCATACAAATGGGTTTTAGGGGGTAATGGATGTGTGCAAAAGTATATAATAGGTTGAAGGATAAATAATTATATACTCGTATGTATATACTTCATCAACATATGTAAATACCCAATTCGGGTATATAGCCATGTCCGTCTGACAATCTGTTCGTCCGGATGAACGCGTGGATCTCAGATCTCAGCGAGGGCGTATAAATGTGTGTATATCTGTTTAGATGGTTCAAGGGTTTTTCGTATTCGGGTACTCTATATTACATCGTTCTTACTTGTTTCTAACCATCGACTCTTTCAACAGCATGCAAATTTAAATAAATATAATATATTTTGAAATGCGAGTAGGTAGCACAATGGTAGGGTAAGAGGTTCGGTTGTTGGCAAGGTTCGGTTGTGAACACCCCTACTTTACGTTTAACATAGTAGGTGCGTCTATTGTGAAAACTGCCAAGTGTGTGTTTTGGCAGGATGAAATTTTTTTCGAATATCAAAGCAAATTGTTCGCAACACAAATCAGAGGCGTCAAAGTTACTTTTTTATACTTGTAAATCGAAAGTTTAAATGTTTTACAAAAGTTTTTTTTTTAACATTCAAAATTCATTCACAACGGAAAGTGAATCAAGCAGAAAGGTGAGTGCATTGCATATTTACACAATTAATTTATTAAATTTTACGATTCAATACCGATTGCTACCACAATCTTCACAGACAATCTTCTTTGTTTGACAAATCGTGAAGTATCGTATCGTTTATGTAAACATAATTAATATTTGACTTTTCCTTATGGTGTTATTATGAATTTTCTTGATTTTTTAGTCTAGTTGACCAAGCATAAATCATCTTATTCAACGGAAAGGATTTTAAAGCTCTGATTGAAGCTATTAAGAGATGTTGAGACGTTGAGAATATGCGTTCTCTTAACGCATGAGAACCTTTTCAATTTTGTTTAATTCTTTGTAATTTTTACGGCTTTGTTTGCGTCGTTGTAGGGCTTGGAAATACGTCACTTTTGCTGGCTTGGTCTGGCGTTGACGCTGGTCTGGTTTCCGAACAACGGGTACTATGCGATTCGATCCAGACATTTTCAGTGAAGCTGATTATGTAGAAGTCGTTGGGGCACAGCCATCTACTTTTTCCGTTGTGAGCAGCATTTCCATTTTGGATAACATCAAAAAATCAAATCGCGGCCGCAAGTCAATGCAAAGCACAGTGCTGACTTCTCCGGACGTTTTAGCTGATTAAAGCAGCTCAGCGTCAAGCAAAAAAAGCGGCCAAGGCAACCAGGATAGCGAAACGTCGACTAAGCGCGCTAAGGCATCTTTTCCAACCATCGGCTGCACGCGCCAGGACAACTCCAACAAAATCATCGGCTGAGCGCGCAAAAGAGTGTCCCCCATCTCATTAGGACGTTGACTTCTGCATCCTTCGGGAATTTCATCAAATGCATTGAATTCGATCGACCTGTGCATTTAAAGAATGTGAAAATGCGTAACAGCAATTAGCAATGTAAAAATTAAAGAATAGTATAAAATGTTAAAAATTATTTTCTTATTTTGCCGCTCAAAACTTTTGAAATAAGTACGAGGGGTATTCAAAAAGTAAGTTTCCCTGTGTTGGGGAAAAAATAAAATACAAGTTTTAGGCTGTAAAAATAAATTTATTTTATTCTTTACCTCTTAAACTATTATTCTACATAGCCGCCTTTGACATCAATACATTTTTTGAATTTGTTTGAAAGCTTAAGTAAACCTTCCTTAAAAAATTGCGTGCCCTGTTTTTTGAGTTACGATTTGACGACTTGCTTGATTTCGTCATATGAAATGAAGTACTGGCCACCCAAACTTTCTTTTAACTTTGGGAAAAGGAAATAGTCACTTGGTGCGAGGTCTGGAGAGTATTTTTCGGGCACTTCAAAAAACTTTTGGGCGGCGTGAAGTCGTTGTTGTTTGTGAATATCGGAAAGCAGGCGTGGGACCCATCTTGCGCAAACTTTACTGGACTGAAGCTCGGTGAAATTGACATTCAGGAGGCATCATTTCCAAAATATCGCCAATAGTCAATCTTCTGTCTTCCAGAATCATTTTTTGAACCGTCCATTGAAAAAATCTGTGCGCCATCTTCGCACCATTTGGACATACAGTCTTCACCATAAATAGACACTTATTCACTGTGAATCTCATTACCATTTAACCCTTTTGCAGTTAAAAAACGAATAACCGAACGTAATTCACAATCAGACACGCTGTGCACTGGTAACTCCATTATTTTCGAGCTCGTATTACTGAAAACAGTATTCTGGGTCACCAAAACTAATTCCGTTGTTTTCGGTAGAACCTATACTGGAACTATGTTCAGCTAGAGTCCGCTAGGTGAAACGCCAGACTAGGGAAACTTACTTTTAGAATACCCCTCGTATATTTTCATTTTTCGCATAACTGCGGTGATTTTACCTCGTTTTTTCTATTTACCACAGATTTTTCAAGGGTGCACAACCGAACCAACATTTTTATTTTGACAAGAATTACCACTTTACTAAATTTGCAACAAAACTTTTCTAGTCGACGGAATCAATTTAGTTTATTCTCAAGTAGTTACTTAAAGTCTTTAGTTTTCCATACAAAATATTTACATGTACACAGGTTATGAGTCAAAAACAAAGTTGTGCCCACAACCAAAGCTCTTCCTCTGCTTTATATGCACACCCCAGCGGACTAATGTAGAGCCCAGAACTAGCTTCTGTTCCGCTAGTTGTTGCAATAATATCGATTTGTAGCAACAAACATTGTTTGTAACAGGCATGACAAAATGCTTATAGCGTCCTACGCGGATGCGTCGGCATGTTTGTCACAGTCAGACCGCACAGCGAATATACTCATTATGTGCACATAACATTCCCAATATCACACAACGTGAATATTATCAGTACTCGTATTTAAATAACCAAAATGAGTCGAAGGTCCCGTTACTAGTACTCTAGGCACCCTCTTAATGTATTAGATTTAATAAAGGGTGTCCCAAAAAGTACGCAAGTTATGAATTTGCCGCCATTTGTGCAACAAAGTGTTGGCAACCAAAAAAAAAAAATTAATC
This sequence comes from Hirtodrosophila trivittata, assembly GCA_035045065.1. Lineage (NCBI taxonomy): Eukaryota > Metazoa > Arthropoda > Insecta > Diptera > Drosophilidae > Hirtodrosophila > Hirtodrosophila trivittata. The sequence goes on along the minus strand of JAWNNK010001459.1, from coordinate 696,709 downwards.
GATAGCTGACAGTTTAGGGCTAGTAAAAATGGAGCGTTATACGAACAACGTGTCTAATTGAACAATATTTCAAAAATAATGAATGTTTGGCGGGCGCAGTTCGAAAATTTCATACAAAATATGTGTCAAAGCTGTGTTTTAACTTTGTCAACTGTGAAAGATTGATTGAAAAATTCCGGGAGACAGGTTCCGTCCAAAAACAAGCCGTTCAAATGCCAATATTGAAGCAGTATGTGAGAGTGTCGGTGAGAATCCAGAAACCTCAATTCGGCGCCGTGGACAAGAATTCAAAATTTCATACGTGTATGAAAAGCCGTGGAAGCCATTTGCCCGATGTATAATTCCATACATAGCATTATCCTATGTACTTCATGATTAAAAAAAAAGTTTAATAAAAAAACAAATAATTGTGTTTTCTATTTAATTCAAAACTTGCGTAGCTTTTGGGACACCCTACATGTCTTATTTAGTAAATAAATAAAATAAATAAATAAATAACCAAAATATAAAGCGTCCCCTCCGCTTCCGGCGTTTCTGGAAGCGCAGCTGAATATAATTTTATACTCTAGGCGCCAATTATAAAAATAAAATATTAAGATAAATAAGATATTAAGATAGTAGCCCTGATTACCTTAGTAGACAACTATTTTTTTAGAATTTCAGCCAGCGTTCAGTTTTGAGCTCGTTACTAAAATACAATAGACGCTAAAACTAACTTCGAACAATAGTCAGATATTATATTTAAACTAAATATTTATATTAAAGTATTGAAGCAAGATATACAATTTTATTATTATGAGGAAACAGGCGCTAACACATTATCCCAAAGATTTATGATTTATGCAGCTTAGACGTCAGGACATTTGTTCGTTTCAAGTTTCCTTTGAAAGTCTAGACCTTAAGGAAAATTCCGTTTTTGTGCCGCTAAGGGCATTATGAGCACATAAGATGTTTACAAATTTACGATTCTCTGCTGGTTTTTACAAGGTTTACAATGTGGTCTAAAGGACACGGTTCAGGGTCAAGGTCCGCTTTTCAGCACCTGCGTCAGGGCGGCAGTTGCACTACTATTTGCTGTGCACTTAAGTATCTACGTACATATGTATGTACACATTATTATGAAAATGTGAGTATGCTTAGCTCAGGACAGTCCCTGCATTAACCGTCTATACCTTCCACTTAACTGCTACCCACTACTTTTCAAATCGTCTACTTCCGCATTAGCAGCCTTGTGTGCTAAAAATATACTCAAGCCTAAGCATATTAAAAGCGCAAATGGAATATGTGAACATTTTTAATGTAAGTGTCGCATCGGCGGACACAAACTGAGAGTCTAAATAACATCAACATGTATATTTTACAGGCATTCACATGTGGACAATGCATTCAGCAAATAATGATTTAAATTTTAAACATTAATTCAAAATTTTTAATAAAATAGTATAAGCAATCTTTAAAATTGAATTTATTCAAAAAGCTACAGGGCCCTTATTTACTGGAATGTTTTGTGTACTGTACTCAATAGAAATGGAAAAATATGCATAATATATTTGTCTGAAGCTTTGCGACCAGTAAATCACTTTACGATTATGTATGTTCATCAATGTTTACTTTTTATTCGGCATTAATTAAGCGTCTTTTAAGGTATTTGTTATTCAAATCGATGGCTAAGACGGCTAAGTCATACAATTTTAAGGATATATTCAACTAATATGACTTCCTTGCAAGATTTTCAACTTAATGTTGACTTTAAAGTCTTAGTATACCGACCAAATTAGACCACTTCCTACGATGGTATGTATATTCACAGTAAACATTAAATTATCTGTACTTTTATCAGAATACCTAAATCTTAACCTTAATACAATACCTAAATATGTACATATGTTAGATACATTGGAAGCCGCCGCAAGTCCCGTCAGTAAAGTCAGATTAAATTCAAATACAATAAACCCATAATTAGATATCATAACAACTGGGTGAAGCATTCTTAGAATTAGCAATGGTCTAAATAAAGACATATCCTCGGACGGTAAGTTCGTTTCATATTTGGTTTACTTAATTTTTATTGGTGATCCTGTAGTATATAAGAAACAGGTAAGGGAGAATATTTCTTAACCATAAAATTACTATTATAAGTTGTTAAAGATGACAAGATTCCAATGACCGAAATGAGAAAAATCAGATAAATCATTTCGATTATGTCGAATACTTCGCTAAGCACGATTACCTGACACATAACTTTAATAATCTTTATAAAGATTATAAAGGACTAGCTCTTCCTTCCAGAAGAGAAAACCTGTCCTACGTATTATGCAAAATTGATATGGAAATGGAGCTCTACGTCGTAGTGTCAAGCATACGTTGGCTGACTTTGCACTCTTAATATCAATGTTCCAGCGTCTCGCCTATTGCGCATATGACTCCTTTATACCTTCGGTCGCAATGTGCTCGCAGGATGATCTGCATGTGACGCATACGTTGTTTGCGAATGTGGCTAGCATTGTATCTTCGGTCGTACTGACATCAGGCAGTGGCATGTCGTAGATGTAGAGTACAGTAGTACAGTAGATGGCCTAGGGCACTACCCTCAGGTACACCAGCTGCTATACTTCCTTGACAATGCGGAATGGAAGCGGACTGCGAACATTCTCTTCTCTAAGTATTCCTATGTGCCAAACACGGTCAATATTCCTTGCTGTCGAATGCAACGCAGATTATGTAGGCAAAATATATAGACATTAATCATATTAGTGGCAGTGGAAGGCTCCCATGTCTAAAAAACGAATGCTAGAGGAACCTGTCTCTTGGAGGTGTTTTCGTCACTCGACGTTGGCCTAGCTAACGTTGGAAGACACCTCACATGTTTACCCAGGAGAGGGTAAATCATTGTCATGACTCTAATGAGAAGGTCAATTTGTAGAAACACTTCATGGAGAGTCGGGGAGGAGTTCATTTTTAGTAATCACCAGGTGATTCAATCCAAATTTGCTAGTGGAAGAGCAAGGAACTAGCGGTTGTGAAAAGCAACTGGTTTCGAATGTAAAGATAACTACTGTGACGGTCAAATTTTTTTAGGACACTCTGGGTCACATTGTAGGACACAGGATGCCTGCCGGGAATATGGCCAAGTAGCTTGTTAGAGAGCTCGGAAATGCATTCAATGCCTAATACGGGTGCGGCAGTTGAATCCGGACAAATTTCTATTCGAATTTCCGTCAGAGGTCCCGATTGAGGTTCTTAAACGCCAAGAGCGTTTAGTAAACAGTCATTATTTTAAAATAGCCGAGATACTACGTTCAAGTCGAGGAGTACAATCGAAGAGCTGCGATTATTGAAAGCCTTGAAAAAATACTAAAATTTAAAACAAGTGTTCTTGCAAGCGATTCTGCTGCAATAAGCTTAGAGCAACATCATATTAAATTGATTCCCAAATAACAACTGAGTCTATTACTCAATCGTTAACAATGAATAATCGCGGTTGAAAAATGTGTAAAATAAAACGAAAATTTTTACATTTTATTCCACAATTTTTTAATTATTTAATGAAGTTAAAAGTTTTGTACGAATCTATATATATATATATTAAACTGTATAATATACATATATTAGGAAAATCAATTATAATCCTTGTACCATCGAAATATCCCCTAAATACAACCATCAAACACACACTCATAATATAAATCACCATAAGAAAAACTAAATTTACTTAAAGCATAACTAAAATATATCTACCATAATTTAATTTAAGAATATATAATCATAGCCCTATTAATTAAGTACACATTATTATAACCCTATTAATTAAGTACACATTTACTGGATATAAATACACCTTCATATAAGGTAGCTTTAATTCTTTATGTTTTGAAATTAAATTATTGTCTCAACCTAAGATATATTTTAAAGTAAACATATACGTTAAGGCAAAAAAAAAGATATGAATGTATATTGAAAATCGACACGGATATTAAAATCTAAATTTGCAAGTTAAATGAGTGCATTACAAATTAGTATTTTACAGATCAAAGGTGGCTAACATGTACAGATTTTGTTGACATGTTAGCCGTGACGCAGAGTGGGATTAAACAGGGACTTCGAGCCCACCCCGTAGTTTTTGATATCAAGCTTGGTTAGCTTAACAGCAGGGCAATGATAATAATGAGTCCCTCAGTGGTTCGCACAACAGCGCTCCTGACCTGGCCGTCTTTTGATCTGTGCACATAAAGTACAACAAGTACCAACAATTTCGTTTCTCTCCGTTGTCTACTTTTATAACGACGTCATCAACTGCCAGCGGCTGAGGTGATGGTGGAAACACTTGGTTAGCCTCGTAAGCGATGGCAAAAACTCACATAGTCATTTCTTTCAAAACTGATCTGCCAACTGCTTGGTAATCCGCAGTCTTTGTACCAATCTAGATCCACCTTGCTCCATTGAACCGAGGTTCCAGCAATCCGCCTTAAGAGCCTAAATGAAAATAATTGGGTATCAATACCTCAGTCTCAGGCGTCTCTAATGGGAGGTAAGGAAGTCGCCTTGTAAGTAGGACACCCCAACTCTTCTCGTGCCACCTTCCAAATACAAAGGTTATGGGTCCAAAATAATCCCTGTAATTATGAACGGTAGTGCATAACGTGAGAAACGTTTGATAGACAGATCACCCATCTCTAGTGACGGGCGCGTCTCAGACGGGACCATCTGATGCGACTCAACGGGCAACAATTTTAGGCTACTTTGTTGTGCAAGTGATGGTATCTGCCATGGTGAAACTCGACCAATAGAAACATCCTTCAATGATTGGGCGTTTTACGCTGACTTCAACTCCTTCTATGTTGTCGATCCAACATATATCGTCTATATACTGAGAGCATTTATACAGCAGACTTTTGCGGTCGGTTACACTGCGCCCCGACTTTACGCACCTGATCTCACTGAAGAACTCCTTCTCCTGGCAAATAAGAATCAATCCATACGAATACGAATCATCCATATCGACGCAGCGAATGAGCTGTAGTAACCTCAGCAAATTGAATGTGCGAATATTTTTTTTTTCGATAATCTTCAGGCACTCCAGTATTCGAAGGTGCGGGTCTCTCAATTTTTCTAGTTTGCTGAACCACTGCGGGTCCGGTAACCTCTAGCTTCCTTTTGATACAAAAAGAATGAACCATTAAACCATCTAATCGTGCTATGAGTCCCGGGAGTCTTGGTCTATTTAGTCCCATCGTCTACGAAATTTTAGGCTGACGGATCCTCATAATATCAACCATTTAGGATCTTCCTCTATGCGCATAGCCATAATTTGCTGAAACTTTCAGGCATCTGACCGTACAAAATTACAGCTGCAGTTGATCATCCGTACAAACAAATCTAGCGGTGCGTTTCCAGCGCAAAGAGTCATCACCGATTAAAACCTGTGAAAGCTATTGAGTAAAAATGAAATGCAATGACATTATACGAGTATATTTGTATGGGCGGAACAACCAACATTTTAGGCAAATGTTATGCGTTCATAATTATCATATGATATACATATATTAAAATTCAGTTCTCGAGAATCCTAAAGATTTGTATTGGTTTTAAATTTTTTGTGAGTAGCATATAAAAAGGTACCAGAAAAGCAGATTATTGAAAATTTGTTGAAAATGTTATTTGTTATACATTTTACATTTTTCTCCAGATACTTTAAAAACAGCTGCAATGGCAAGTTTTAAATGTGGGCAATACAATTTTATTTCCATTTATTTGTCAACGTCGCTGCAAAAACATATTATATATGTATATATTATATATACTGATATATATGGATATAGATATAGATATATATTCATACATATGACGTTCATCAGGGAGAGCTGCAACTTGTTTATTAAGTTCCGATTTGCTTGTAAAAGTAACATAAACTTGTAATTTTATTAATAATAAAAAGAGTGTTAGTTATTCATTTAACAGCTTTAACTTGTATAACAGTTTTGGTTTATTTGTAATATATAGATATAATATTAGTATTGAATTCTACATTTTGAGTATTTGTGTTTACCTTATTTTCATAATTTTTATGCCAAGCTCATAGATAAGAGAGGAGAAAGACTCTGAGGTGTTTTTAGGTTTTGTTGTAGGTTGTAGCTTATGTATATATATATACATATATAGGTTTGGTTTATTATATACTTATGTATTGTATATGTGTTGGTATATAAATTTTTATATTGATATGAAAGTAAGGCAGCAAGTTATAAACTAATTTCAGGTTGGGTTTATTATTAGAAAGAGTAAGGCAGCAAGTTAAGACTAGAAGGCTTTTGCTTCTTTTGTATTCAGCATGTGCTTTTCACAATAAAACTGATTAAATTTTCGTTTACATAAGCAGTTATACTGGATATCCAATAAAATGTATATTATATAGTTAAAAATTACTTACAATTATTTTTAATTTTTGATATTTGTTTTTAATTTTATTGTAGAATTATACTTTAATATAACCACTAAAGAAGTCAGTTCACATTTTGTAGCCTTTCGTGCAAATCTAACTATTCATCAATAAAATCTATTTATTTTTTTTGTTTAACTAACTAAAAGTTAAACTAAAAAACAGAGTTAAATAAATAAGAATTTCAATAAGAAATATTCTAATATTAACGTTATAGTCGAATTTTCCCGACTACAAGATACCCTTAACCCAGGTCTAGGTCTAATATGTAGTCTAACAAAAATCCGTGCTGCACAATTCTAAATTATTTTTCTTTTCAATATCTTCTCTGTTTATTATCCCATCGTCATTGTGTATTTATTACTTATTTATCGAGCATATATTAGAAATATGCTTATAAATACGTGTGTCTAAATTAAAGCTTAAATATTGGATTCTGCTTTTATTTCGATTTGTGATAAAAATTAAAAAAAAAAGTTACCTCTTAAATATTAATTTTGTATATCTAGCTTTTATAGTCATTAATATTATTGCATTCGTGCAAATGATCGTCTCAGTTATTGATCCCCATCAAAGATGTACCTATACGAATACTTGATGGGGTCGGAGATACTTCCTTCTGCTTGTTACATACTTTTGTATAAGTACAAAATATCTTTTTTAGCCAGGTTAAAGGTTAAGAGTCACGTTTTTTTTTTTCTCTATTAATGTAAATTGTTTTAAATAATGCATTTTCTTTATACAAATGTTTATTAATATAAATGAATTAACTACGATTATAAATGCAAATGATGTGTGTATTTTATTTTATCGGTTGAATCGAATTATTAACTTAGAAATAATTGTCATAGTTCAGCCTTGTAAGCGATGTATTTTTTTTTTTTTAATTTTTTTTGTTTGCAATTTAGTAAGTATTACACTTAACAGGCCCTTTTTCTTGTCACTAAAATATATAATAAATATATGACTACAGCTCTATCGAAAAATTAAATCATGACCTTTAAAGCAATCATGGGTGCAAATATATTAAAAAACCGATTAGGGGTTTCCCAATGTCTAATTGGGCTCAAAAATAGTTTTTGAAGTGAAGCAATTTCAATTCTTCAATCGATAAATTAACTCATTAGGCGAATGTTCATTCGACTGGCAATAATTGATGATGGGTGGCAACTTAATTGTTGAGAATATCTGATTTTTCGTAAAAGCTGGCAGCTTTTTTCCTTTAACACTTTCAAATCAGTACTGTAAATTGTATTCCTTAAAGATGTCGCAGCCATGCGAAGAAACGGACCATTTTACATAAACATACAACTATTTCTAATCTTGATCTGCATTGCATACTGCAAACTGATTGTACATTGAGATTGTAAACTTAAGTCCACATTTCATACATTATTTTTGTATGCCATTTACATATCTCAACACTCACTGCGAATGGCTAATATTCCGTCAGCTGTTTTTATTTAACGTAAGAATGTAGATCCAGATAGCTCTTATATGCTAAACATACATTGTGTAAACGAGATTTTTTTTTTGAAATTTGTACCTTATCGATAGATAAAGTTTTTTGGAAACAAAATATTTTAGGAAAAAAACCTTTTTTTTTATATTAATGAAAGAAATTTACTTAAATGTAAATTCGGGCTTTAAGCAAAACATTTTTAGCTCAACAATAACGAGTACGGGTAGTTAGGCACTTTTAACAATGAAATTCAAAAGTTTCCTACGTTAAAAATTACAAGATAGAATATGTCACGCGTTTTGCTAGCGCTTTTGGTAGCAAATTGGAGTGCTACCTTTTACTTTTTATATAAAAATAATTATATGCCTTATTACTACGTTGACATACTTATGTATATTTGAAACTCATGCAATCAATTTACGTTAACGTTAACATGTTGTAAGCCTTCGATTTATCTGTGTGAAACTTTCTTCTCATTTTATGGGTTTATCACAAATTTTTCGTTACCGTAATTAAGAATTTCCGCTCACAGCTACTCAAAATCCGCATCTTTAATACCCAGGTGGCTCCTGAACCCCGACAAATAATTTCCTTTACTCCAACCCACTGTTGAGGACGACGAGTAAAAAGAGGCGTCTGCCTGATAGCTCGTAGTCATCTGTGATGTGGAGGTGTCTGGCGTCGGGGCCAGGAGCAAACCTCACGTGCGCACAAACTTGTACACTATCAAAAATACCATAAAAGAAATAGCTACAAGTACCACAGCGGTTACAACCTTGGCACACGTGTTCAAACCAGATTCGTGCGGGTTCAGCGGTCTGGAACTGGTGTGCGTTGCCGATCTCCGGCGCTTGGTAGCTAAGCCACGCGCTAATGCTGGAAATGCCAGCGACTGTGTAAAAGTCAATTTGTTTATAGACTCGCTGAGTGAGTAGGGACCCACCGAGCCTCGCGCTGCCGCCCTAAGCAGAACGTATTCCAGATCGAGTGCATCAAATAACGAATAGCGGGCGGTCATTGTCGATGATCGACGGTTCCTATCGTGTTGCTGTCCATTCCTCGTGTCACGATCGGACTGTGGCTGCAACCAAGGATCGGAAACGCGCTTCTGGTTGCCCACTACACCAAGAGCATAAGCGGAGGAGGAACAGACTCCACTGCTGGCGGTGGCAATACCGTCATTGCTATCACCACCACTGCCGGCCACATCAGCTGCAGCCATACTCCCGCCAAGGCTCACTGCCGCAACGGATGTCAGTGACGACGTCGTTGACGACGAAGCCGAGCACAAACGCATGTTAGTGGCCAGTCCATTGTCATGAAACTCATTAGCATCTTCAATGGATGTCTGATCTGGTGATGTTTGCGCCCGCTCCAAAGCCGCCGCGTGCTTCATTCTCAACGCAAATAGACGAGCATGGTCCGGATGCAGTAGCGCACTCGATTTTCGCCGATAATTGGCTGCTCCACTGGGCACCACACATATGCTATTCCGAACATGCCGTCGACCTAGAGACAGATTGGGTGAGCCCTGTGTGGGTGTGCTAGTGGGCGATACTTGACAAGATCCACCGCCCGTTTGACTACTGGGAAGCCCATGTACGCCTGGTGGGGATACAAACGCATTTGGTGAGGGAGACGCCTGCACAGAGTCTATCCCAGAATCGCCAGCGTGTAACGTATCACAGTACAAAGAGCTTCGGCGCTCAGTGCTCAGTGTTAGATGATTGTTGCTGCGTTCGGTAGTGGAGTTACGATCGTTGTAGTTGATTTTGCTGCTGTTTTGGGACTCGGTATTGGGGCTGCCGATGCTCGTCTCTACAATTGCTGGAAATATGAAAGATTGGCCGTCCGCTTCTCCACGTGGTGAGTCCTGTAAAAAGCAAAATAATTATAAAATATTCAAACATTTCAATGGTTCTCCTTTCTTGTACTGTTGATTTTTGGTCTGAAGTGCTGGGGTGGCAGTGGGACGAATTTTTTTTGTGGAGGTGGAGGTGTTTTTACTTGGGTCTAGGTAAATATTTAACAATCTTACAGTGTTTTATATACATATATACAAAGTGTCAGTTGTGAACGGTCTTTTAAGTTATTAGGTGAAGCAAAAATATATATTTATACACTTTAGACTGCGTCTACAGAGACGTATCTTACATATGTGGATATAATTTAATATGTGTGTGGATGAAACGATACTAATTTTAAAGTTGCGCCTGTTAATAAAAATAAAACTCTCCTAGAGCTTTCAAAAACATTGCATGAGTAAATTCACCGCCTAATAAAACCCTGCACAAGAGGCACCCTAAAGTCTTTAAGCCATCAGCAATTTGATTTTGAAAGCTTAAGGTATAGATTAAATAGTATAATTGAAAAAATTAAATGTATGGGCTTATAAATGTTCTTAAAAGAGGTTTTTTTTTATCGTCTAACGGATATTGGGGATAAATGCGAATTCGAAATACTTATGCCAAATGGATCACGATACCCAGGACATTGCAGTAGCCCCCAAGAGCCGTTTCACAGAAGGATCAGCATTGAAACGCCAAAGTTTTCCCCAGCTTTATTTCCCAACATTTTAAATACGAGGATAGTTTTTTTCTGGTATGACCTTTCGCAACCAAAGGTTGTTAGAAGTTACCACAACCAATGATAAGTATGACAACTTTTAAAACAAAAGTACCAAACTTCGTGCACTGCCTACATCCAAAGCTATATTTCCATCAACTACATCTTAAAAATGTCTAAAGCTTCGCACTTGTTTTTCTTATCTGTGAGAACCAAATAAACTATTTCGGTCTGTCAGAGCTATAAAGCAAATGACCATTAATTCCATAATTTCAGGGGTCATAAACTGTTATGTGTGAAATTTATCTGTTATCTGATATTGGCCGTGGTAATTACATGTACGGGCTTTAAGAAAGAAAGCAAGAAACCAATTGCTTAGAAGTGCTTTGTTAGCAAACAAGTAAGTTATCACTTTCCTTTCATTTTTGCCATATTACCACTTTTCTGACCAACTACTTTAACTGGCCGCGTTTCCTTACAAAAAGTCGATATTGTAGTTTGATGATGATTTTGCTCCGCCACTTTCAGCTCTCTAAGATTCATGTTGCATGGCCGAATATATCATAAACGAATCTTTGAAATATTTACATTCTCGATCAGCATTAACAGAAAATTTGTGTCCGTCTGTCATTTTAGTCTGATGTCAAGTTTACGGCTAACTGTTCGGGCGGAGTTTTGCTTGTTACTACATAATCTGTGAGCTATTATGTGCATTTATATGAGTGCAAAAGTGATAAAGATAATGTATTGGAATCTATACATAGGTGCGGTGAGGAAGAGCTAGCTTGTGTATCTGTGAATCAGACCTTAAAGGTAATCAATTTAATTTAGTCTGAAAGTCATAATAACGATATCCCAGAAGAATAAATGCATTTTAATTTTGATCATTTGTTCACATTTTACGTTGAAATAAATAGTTTTAAAATCAATAGTCAAAAGAGCCCAAAAACTTGTTGTATACCTTAAAAAGACAGGGATTGTTATACTACAGAGTGGAGCCAAATATTTAAAGGGATAAGAAGTTGTAGCATGATGAATTTAATATGATAATTAAGGCATGCAAAAAATCCAAGGTTTACTTAGATGCTAAGTATTGAAAATTAAAGGTAGTAAATATTAAATAAGTATTAGAAAGAAGAGACTTGATGTATAAAGGAAATAGAACCATACCCGCTGGCCCTCTAGGCAACTGTTACGACGCAACTGTACGAAGCCTTCCTGGCGCAAAAGCGGCTAACACACCAACAACAAACCAGTAGAACAGAAATCAAAATCAAATAAAACACTCAACTCAACTACTAAATAATGTGTATATAGTATGTATTGTAGCAAAAAGGTATATGATTTAAAGGGCGCGAATTAAAGAGAAAAGGTTAAACACATATGTTACCTCCATAAAACAGAAGACAACAAAATATTTATTATTAAGGTATAGAAAAATATGGAATATCTGACCAATACATTTACTAGTCACTCTTTACTTTCTTCGTTATATGAAATTTTGTCGTGATTATGGTAAGAAGACTTATTAAGCTGCTTGACTGATTTGCTAGGTTAATAAATATCCCCTGTGTCACTTTAGGGCTTGGCGAGTCTCCTAAATATGAAAAGTGTCTACTCGCAAATGTGTTACCAAAATATAACCAGACGAAGCGCATAATATTTGAATTTCTCATTTGTTTTCTAATTTAACATAAAATCGATTGTATCCACTTATAATTAAACAACCTCTTTATATCTGTACTGCGTACAAGGATATGTTTTTATAAAGATCTATTGCGAATATGCGTCGCGAGTTTTATAGCCTTCTCTTAGTGCCTTCTCTTAGCCTTTTCTTAGTTAGTGATTAACTACAATTCCCTTTCGGAGCTTTCTCTCATTCTTTTTAAGAAAATAAGTCTTAGATTTGAAATTATTTTATTAGCCCGATATAGAGCTATATGAAGTTTGAACGTTAGATATTCGAAGAGCGATAAATCCATATTCGAATTACCATCGATTGTGTTATGAAACTACTTCTCAAGGATAACTTTATAAGCCAAATATTTCTCAGATACGGAACAAGATACTAAACGTTTCAGAGTCAGAGCTTTGGGCGCATTACCATTCAATACGGATTCCCATTGGAAAAAGTGACACTATATTGTGGCAGCAAGCTTAATATGCACCTCATACCAAACTTTTCAGGATATGAGAGGGTGTGCAAAATGTATATATATTAAGGGCTCGTGGCCTGTGATGTATGGTTCAATTTGGATGGTTTCTTGTTCCGAATAATCCAGAAAATTCAAAAGTAGTACATCGTAGCGATAAGTAATAAAGCAGCAAGCCTGTAATTCAGTAAAATAGAATGCACTGAGCAGAAAAAGGTTAACATAACTTATGTTGTAGCGACTGAAGGATTCGTTTTTTTTTGGTTTTGTCAGACTCATACTATCATTGGTTGCACAGAAGACCTCCAATGCGCCACGCATACATCTGACTTTTGTAACCAAAAGGTCAGGAAGGAAGGTGAATATCTACCTGCTGATGTCGTTGGAAGTTTCACAGACCAGCAAAAATGCCATTCACCTTTTGAGCCATGTGATGTAGACGGATGACCTGGAGATCTAGGGCTAAAAGGTACAGGGTGCTTTATGCACTCTAATTGGGTTTTACAAGTCGCATAGTGCAAATGGTGTGATAATTGTGGTAACAGAGGGAGCAAATCACAATCTGTAGAATGCCACTAAGTATAACAAAAACATTACTGTACCGCAGGAAAGGCTTTAAATACCTTTTTTTAGTATCTGAAAGTTTTATGTCATGTGAATGCTTATTCCTCAAGAGGGAAATATGAACTGAATGTAAATTAAAGGGATGCATTCCGCAACCCAATACCCCTACCAAAACACAATATAATTAAAGTAAAAAACACATACACCCTTAACAAAAAACTTAATTCTAAATATTTTTAATTTTTTGTGCCTACCTGGCTGGGCCACACTTGTAGTAGTGGCAGCGAACAGGATGGTTTGTTGCTTGTATATGCAGCAGCCGCATTCGAGGACGAGGTGGTGCCGGATCCCTGGGAGAGGCTGGTGTAGTGCAGATGATTAAAGCGCTGTGCATCGTTCACTGGTTTTGTGCGCGTTGGGCTCTCAAAACCAGTTGAATCGTCTGAAGATGTAGTTTTTGGTGAGCGCCAAAATCGTTTTATGCGCAGTTCGCGCCTTTTTTCTTGTTTCTGTAATGAAAATAGACAAACAAAAATTTAATAAAAGTTCAATAAAACTGAATAAAATGAACCAAAGTAATATATATTATAGATAAACAACAATGGTCGCTTTAACCTGCATGAAGGTCTATCTGAACGCACCGATTACAACGGATACTGTGCCAGCTCCTGCCCATAGATCAACAAGCCACTGAAAATTGGATGCGATGCAAACGCATACTAACTGGTGTGGGGCAGCATTGATGTGAACAAAAGAAGTCAATGTATCTTAGTAGTCAATTGTATCCATCTAATCTAGAGCATATGCTACTAATCAGGAAATACTATAATGTCATCCTTGTAAGCTGTTATCTGTCGGATTACCTCCGTAACTGGTGAGTTACTGATGCTGTCAAACCACCAGCACATACGGTTTGATTCTTATATGGGAAGGATAAAGTTCGGTTCATTGCTTACATCCGTACGATGGAATACTCACTGATAATAGGGATTGAGTGATTACAATGGTGGTGCATACTGAGTTCTTGTTAACAGATCGTACGGTAGATAAGGAAGTTATGCAACGTTTGTGTAAAGCAATACGGCTCAAACGATCGGAATTGTGGAAAAACAAATCATGGATTCTGCGTCACAATAATGCACCAGCTGACACTTCAATGCTTGTTCGTAAAGTTTTGGCCAAAAACAACACCGTAATCATGCCTCTACCACCGTATTCAGCAGACTTGGCTCCCTGCGACTTTTTCCTATTCCCAAAACTGCAGAAACACAATTGATGAGATAAAGTCGGAAATAAAGAAAAAACAAATGGCCATACCGAAAAGCGCATTTCAGAACTACTTTGACGGGGATTACTTTGAAATGGACAAAATTAATATTTATGAATAAATAAATACTTTTCGATAAACTTTTAATTTCACCCTTTCTTTTGAACAAATCACGTAGATCACTTTTCAATCACTTCGATAGACGCTATACTTAACCAAAGATATATTTCACCAATTTCGATCCAACACACGAATCTGCACTGTCAAAGGCTCTCAAAGGGAAGGGTCTGTTTCATGAATTTTGTTCCTTAAACATAAACTTTTTGTCAACTAACTTGACTTGGGCATAACGTTTGAATTGTTGGCAGTAGGCTAACCCATAAAACAAGGGACTAATGAATTTGTGAAATAGTAATTAACAGGCAATAAGAAGCATCTTCGATCGCAAAGTATATACACCATCAGATTGTACGGACAATCTAATTGTAAAAAGCTTCAACGAAGTCACCTGTAGATGGTGTGCCAAATGGAAATGTGTATGGTGCAATGCCTTCCAAGTCGACGGTCTTACAAAGTAGCTCAGAGCTGTGTGACCGTAAATATATCGTGAAGCTAGTTTGTATTCAAGAGGATAACAAGAGCAGTACGATTTACAGGCCCATGTGAAAATGCATTGAAAACATAAAAGTTCTGTATAAATTGGTATTTTTTCATTAAATTTCATGGTAGTGATACCAAATTCGTGCAAAAATTCGTACCCAAACTCTGAGTGAATCACCACCACAGTGGAGACCTAGGTCAAGTCAACAAAAGGATACCTGCTCGATGATAAAAGCTTTGTATGCGTAGAATTTGGCCACCTTGCTAGATAGTGCATGACGGAGGGACAATATGACATTTGGGAAGAGGTTGTTACAAAGACAAAAGACAAGACAACAAACGAAAATACAAGGACACTAAGAATATCGCTGGTACTGGAGAAAATCAGCTATTTAGGACCGCAATTTTTAAAAACAAATCCCAACAACCTTAGTTGGGGCGATCCAGAACTCCACCAAGTTTTCTCTTTTCTCAAATGTTTGGAAGGACTCCTCAGCTAAGAGGTCCAATCATTGACTTTACCCTTATTACTGGCGTACTAATGCAGGTGTATTCACATTTATGGATTCTTAGTCAATCTCCTTTGAAATCGTTGCAGATAATCTGAGAAATTAGCACTCGGTAGAACCTATCAGTCCCTAATTGAAGGATATCTGCTTATGAAGTTATCTCTAAAGACACACTGAGGCAAAGCCACCTGCTATCAACCCTCGCACCCGCGCATTCTAGGTGGCTACCAAAAAGATCGAAGGCCGAATCACTCTCCTTTCTCCTAGATCAATTGTGATTGCAGATGACCTGGATCTGGAAGTAATAGCAAAAGAAGTAAAAAACACTGAATTAACCACTAATTAGGCAATTAGAATTGAAAGCAGGTGGATGCAGAATGCGAGACATAAATCAAAAACATTGTTGAGGACGGGGCAATCAAATTAAAATATTTAGGTGTTACTCTAGGAAGTAGGCTAAGCGTTAGGAATCACATTGAATTCGTTAGCAATAAGGATACAGCCAGCTCTATCGCAGATGCAACACTTTGTTGGAAATATTCATGATCCGTTTCAACGCAGCACCATTATAGGCGTCGACATTAAATGGCAATAAGTAGCTTCTGAGGGTGATGAGTGCACTCAGGATTATAATCGATTTCAAAAAAATTTGAGATGACGCAGTTCCCGTTCTTGGTAGTATGCTGCTCGTAAACATTCTTGCTATAGAGTTACAGAAAATATATGCCTAGAGCGCGATCCATGGCAACCGAGGGAAGGTAGACATGTGGTTCAGCGACGTGAAGGAGAATTGAACTTCCATATTACAAAGGCTATCTCTCTATGACCGGTCTAAGAAAATATTTGATTGAAGGATGCGAAGACTTCAACTTATTCAACCTATCAGAGTTTTGACATCCAAAGGATGTTCTGGAAGGAAGTGAATGAGTGTCAGGTCTTTACTGAAATGATCTGAGACGATCCGAAAGTGTCATGTAGAAGCCTAGAACATCCAAGTAGTGAAGTATTTTTAGCCGAGAAAATCGCAGGCAATGGAATAAGTGTGGATGAATCCGTTAAGTACGTCGTGTAATTCACTGCTATGACCTCACTTAAACTTAATGTATACGCAAACTACAAGAAATCTTCTACTTGCGCGCGTACGGATTCTGCTCCAACACCGATACCGGTATCTCAACTCAGCGTTATGTAATCTTTAACATCACAGAATTCGTACTTCCTTATTTATTATATAAGATTTACTGCAAAGATAAAGAGTTCAATATACAAAATTACTCTGCTCGGCCAGTTAGTCTACTCTTCTACCGAAGAGGCTGTGGATAGATTATTGTTAAGTAACATCTAGTATTTTGTAAAACAAGGAAAAGAATATTAAAGGCCAAAGAAAAATAAAAGTTAATTGAAGTCAACTTTTATTAAAAATTAATGAGAAAATGTGTTAGTTTTTTCATTTTGAAAAGTTTATATTTACCTGCATTTTTATTTAATATCGAATCCGTTTTATTCTTTTGGTATTTCATTCCCAGTCCGTTGTTGGCGTAAAAAAAGGTCGATGGAAATTTGAACAGGCAGAAATTCTGAAAAAAAAACAATGTAAATCAGACTAGTTTAAGAAACAAGCATGAAAATTAAAGTCGAGTATTCTCGACTACGAGATACTACCAAGACCTTTGTAGTTTAACAAACAATGAATTTCGTCAATATTCTCTTTGGGTTTTTTATTCGATCATACGGAGGATGTTAAATTAACTCCAGTGGTTTAATTAAATGTGATATATTGTATGATGTTTGTACTTTTATTAGATGAAGAGGCACACTCTATGAACCAGTAGCAGCAAAAACTCGTGGAACAACAACCGATGAAACCAATTTGATGATTATACTCCACGACGTACAGCTAACAAATTTCAACTTTTGCAATGGATACTTTAAATCTATTCTGGTTTTCATTTTTTCGAAGACCGTTTTCTCTTGAGATTATTTTATCTAAACCGCTTCTCTATTATTTTCTTCTTATCGACCGGTATTGCATCTGCATTCATTCATTCTTCATCTATTTTGCCTAGCTTCTTCTTACTGCATTTCCATCTACAGTAACCTAATTCTCTAAATCCGCAATTCTAAGACAGACTTGTTGAACAAAGCTCTATTTGGAATAACCTCTTTGAGTTATTAATGATTGTAAATCCTAAGTTTCTTACAAAGTGTTAAATTGATGCTGATTTTAGCGAAGATTTTCATTCAGTTAATCATAACCTCCTCTTGCATAAACATGGTACATCAAACTTTCCTCAGAGTATACTCCCATGCCCTTTTATTTGCTTATGTTATAAAGATATGCTTATTTGAACGATCTTTTTTCTACCCTGTACCTTCAACAAGACCTAAATAATTTCAGAAATTGGTGTTTGCTTAATCGTATATCGTAGGAAGCCTTATATGAACTATTTTACAATATAGACAATACGTCATTGAAGCGATTGTAGTAAGAAGATATTTGGGTATTTTCTTAGTACCAAATATAATATATGCTTTAATTAAAATATAACACTTTCGTTTTTTCTAATAAAGCCAAAAAGTTCCTTTTGGTTGTCTTATTTCCTACTACTTTTTCCATTAACTAATGTCAGGTTAAATGTTAAGCCCTTGTTGGCATTCCGTTTAGATTATTTCCGCTCTACCCCTTTTTATTAATCAAGCTACTAGCAATATGATTTTTTTTAAAGCCGTTGTGTTCTCAGCAACCGATAATATCGGCTTTATCCATTCCATTGACTCTGTAACTTTTTTTTACAAGAAAAGTAAATAAATAAATAAAATAATTACAACAGGCACGCCCTAGCTGAGAGTTATATCAAGGACCCCACGACGAGTAGTTGAAAATACTGTGTCCGGCCAGTTGCTCAACTCGTCCAACGGTGGTGCCTTATTCAGAATTTGTATTTAACTATTCACATGCGAGTATACATATGTTTCATACTCCCCAACAAAACAATGTGACAACTCCCACAGAAACTGTTAGTAGTTCTACCCGCATCAAGGCTGGCAAGTCGCCAAATGTAAAGCGTTTGTGTCGCCGTCTACGTCTTGCATTTCAACTGAATTAAAGGATAGCACGTCCCACGTCCCACCTCCCATCTACAATGTCCCACGTTCCACTTCCCACAACCAAAACTTCAAGCCTTACAATTACAAACATGAACGTTTTTATGATGGTATATGTGTACTTGTATAAGAAATTCATGGCAAAGTGGGACTTATAAAGTCTTCTTTACCGTTGTGTGCTTCCCGCTTTGGTATTGTTGTATACAACGACACACAATCGATGGCAACATGTATTAGGAGGCCATTGTCAAGGATACAGTTGGTCAAGGATTCATATCAATGATTTACAACCATACATATAAATTTGTGGGCCGAAGGCTAAAGCTGTACTTTTTTATACCCAACGCTTGTCATGAGAATGTCCTTTCTTTGTGGCGTGTCCTTGAAGCGTGTGATGGCATAAACTACAATAAACAGGCAAACTTGTGTTCCATTTAATGTACTACTGCTAATGTTCTCTTAAGCCCAAGCATGCCACCAATTATACAAATGGCCACACCCCACAATGTCTTTTTTGCGGGCAGACGGTTAATTCGGTTTTTGTGTTGCGCGTGACGAAAATTTTTAAATAAAAAAAATGTTCTTGTTTTTCTTCTGTTTGCGCTCTGTCGGTCTCGTGGTTCATGCTGCATTTTTTTTGCACATGTATTAAACCATTTTTAAGAGTATATATGTATAATCACCGTATTATACCGTCCTTGTATAGTCTGAGCCAATTAAAACATAATATAAAGTGTGTAAAATAGCAAAAAGGATGAATATTATCCAATCTTTATCGACTAAAACTGCGTGCTTAAAGCTTTTTATCGTTTTCTTGTGGAAAGGGGTTGCCGGGGCAATTTAAAATTTTAAATAAACTTGATTCAAACCAACATACCAAAATTTGGTGTCCTTACATCTTATACATACATCTAACAGCCTCTGCGATCGATACGTTTATCCAAACATGTCGGAATTATTATATGTACTTCTGCTAGACCACCCAAGGAGTGGTAGTCATAACTGTAAAAATTCTGTAAATATGTAAATAGCCATACAACTTACTTATTATCTTTAATTAGATAGATTGCAAGTACAAAATAAAAAAAAAAAAAAATTATATGTACTTTATTATGTTTACCTACATTAGCACAAACTTAATATTCTCTTATTCCCCATTTTAAATTGGTTAAGGGTATAATAATTATATTTCAAGCAACACTTTTCTTGCCTGACCACCCACTAACTCGACTGCCGGCGTGATTTGTCTGGCTTTTCCTAATTGAATGAACCACGTGATGGAATTTTGGCTGTATTGTTCGCTTAGAATAGACCCAAACAAACTCACCCAGACAAAGCAATTGAAAATTTATTGCATGCCATTGAGTATAAGCTTCCGCACACAATTAAAATACACACACGCGGCTTTATGTATTCATTTTATGTATCCCACGTGGCCAACAATGTGTTTTATATTCCTAATATAGTAAAATTGTAGGACATACAGTTCGTATGATTATTAAAGTCAATGTTGACTATATGTAATGACTTAGTGGAAAGCACAGACATTGTATACCAAATATACATATAGACTTTGACAATTTGAGTTTGATTATGACCAAAATAAGGTTATGTACGCACCAAAAATTTAATGCTCATTCGTGGAATGCACATTGTAGAAATATTTAAAAATTTATGCATTCGAGTATACGATGAAGAAGGGCTTGTAAACAGTGCTTGTTATACATTACACGAACTAAGAATAACTATATTAAATATAGCTAAGAATAACTATATAAAGAATAACTATATTAAATATAAAAAACTTAAATTAACCTAGTGTAAAAAGTATAATTAATATTACGTACAACATTTGGTATAACTAGCTCATATCTAAGTAATTTCTAATTACCTAAAAGCTTCCGGCTACTCCATCATCACACTCTCCTATCATTCAATGATCATTTTCAACATATTCCTCAACAAAATGTTTTTAAGTGTCTTAATTGTTCTAAGTGCTTGTTTCTGAATTTAATTCGTTCTACCTTTTGTAACCTTCCATTAGAATGTCTACATGTATTAACTTAGCGTGTAACTTTACGTCTCATTCTTGAAAAGGGACCGTAACGATTATGATTTTTATTCACAAAAATTAGAATATTTATAATAATTATTTATTGATTTTTACAAAAAAAGTTATTTTTACTGCTAAAATTTATTTAAATAATAAAAATCAAAAATAATTATTATTTAACAATTTATTGATATATTTTATATTTGCTCTATTACAATTTAATTTTATCTGGAAGTCGACTGATCGACTTGTATATAAAATAAATAAAAAGTAAATAAATAAATGAATTGATAAATAAATAAATGAATAAAAAAAATTAAATATAAAAGTAAATAATGTAGTCTTTGAGAATAGCCCGTTTGTATGAACGGACAAACAGACTAGGCAGAGAGATATGGCTAGATCAACTCGGCTATTGAACCTGTCCAAAAATAAATACTTTATTATTATTATTATTATATATATATACGAGTGTATATATTATTATGATACAGAATTTTGCTCAATTTAAAATCACCTTTTTTATGAGTTAACAGTAAAATAACAAGTTATCGCTATTGAAGATAGAAGATCTTTGAAGTGCTAAGTTATTCGATACTCCTTTCTCAAAATCAAACTGATTGCATAATGGTGAATCATAAAAAATCGTTTATTTATGTCCAGTACATTTGTCCTTAAACCTTTATATAAAGGTTTGGTCACGGCATTATTGCTCTGTGCTACAGAACACGATATCACAAATAATGGCGAAATGTGATTTATGTAAATGTCATTTAGACACGCTAATATAGCATGGCTACCTGGCGAAAAAATAGACAATACATGAACCCTTCAAAGTAAATATTTTAAATTGAAATCTGACGTAATAAATTAGTCGCAATAAAACAATTTAAATTTATAAGTTACTGATGCATCAACATTCTCAAATTCATGAAATACAATTCTTGAACCAGCTCCCAAGTGACCTTCTAACAAAATTTTACATCTGGAAACAAAATGTCACGAACTCAGAGTAGGAACAGAATGTGACTGCTGGTTTGCCTTACTCGTGTTCTACATCGCTATCGTAGGATGATCGTGAGGTTAGACCTAAGTCCTAAGTTACAGCTGCTCTGCCAGGCCAGGCACAGCCCGATTTTAAGGAGTGCATGGGACCAATATTTTAACAGTCTGTCTTCTTTGAGTCTTGTCGTTCTTTGAATCTGTATCTCAAGAAGGGGACCGCAATCAAATTGTAAATGGTCACCCCCTTACCTGTGTAACAACTGGCTCTTCAGCCAGATATTAGACAATTGAAACTCTTGGCTCGATTGAGCTGGATATCTATTTTCTCTGGGCCTTATATAATCAATCGGCACGAGTACATCAAATTATGCTCAAGAGCTCGGTCCAAACCTTCACTTTATATACGGACCCTCCAAATAAGAATTAGGCATTTTTTTTAGACTTTTTCCTTATGTCTTGACTGAAGTTACTTCTTCGCAGAAAGAGTTGAGACAATGCTCGTATATCAATCAAGCCAACGCAATTCTGACCCATAAGTGTACAAGTATATACAAGTATTATTCATATATAATATTCGAGCCGATCTAGCCATTTCCGTCTGTTCGTCTCTATGAAAGTGCCGATATCAGCAACGACAAGAGGCAAATACCAAATTTGATATGATTTTCTTGTGTACCGTATGCTGACTAAAAGTGATTCAAATTTTTAAAATTTCACCCTCGACCGTATCAAATGGTTTCATCCATACTGAAAACGAAGAAATTCATAAGGATCAGACAATAGACGCTACGGATTCAAGAATCAGGTCTAGTGTGCAGCGTGGAAGCCGTAGCAGTCTTACCCAGATATGTTGTATTTTGCATTGAGTATTGAGTATTTGAAGTTGGTTAAGGGTATCTCATAGTTGATCACACTAGAGTAAAGTGGTTTAAATTTTATTTGTTGCGTAGAGTAAGCGCAAAATATGAACTTAAAAAGTATATTGTTAGGGTGGTACATTTGTTGAAGCCTAGTGCCTCAATTTGTTAACTCCGTCTCTGGTTCAGGTTATCGAGAATGTCAGACAACTATACTAGAGCTTTCATAATTGTAAATCTGTTTACTTTGCATAGACTTTGGCCTGCTTCTTCCTTGTATATATTTCTATCTGAGTAAAATACAGATAGATAGAGCAAGTCTTTTTAAAAAGCTCAATAAGCTAAGATGTCATAGTTTTTGGTACGCTTTCCGTAAAAAGTTCTAGTACATAAGAAAAAAATAGTTTTTTCCTACTAATTATTTTAGGCTGAATGTTTTCTTTATTCATTTGTGTTATATACCTATAATTGTTTATGTCAATAATATTGTTGAGCAAACACGGTAATGAAGATGCAACTGATTCGTTTTGGGTTTACTTTGTTAGCTATTACCAATACCGATTCCCTCAATTTTCTTGGTTTGATGTGTTTTTTATAGCCAACAATACCATAATAACAATAGTGTATACAAGTCTCCTTTTATTTAATATAACAAAAGCTACAAATTTTACGTTGAATAATATATATATACCTCAGCTTTCAACATATTAAACTTTGTTCTTGCTTTTTATAAGAAATATCCAGAAATACAATATTATTGTATTATAACCTTATTATTCTCCTGACACCAAATAGCAACAAATAATTTATTGAGTTAATTGTATCTTAATCGAACGTAAATCTTTGCATAATTTTAATTTACAATAATAAATACCCCACGCTACAATACAAACGGTTTTTTAGCATAACTTAAACATTTTATTTTATTTGCTCTTAGATTTTAATGCCATTTCTAGTATCTGGGGGATGCAGTCCTCCCTGTTTGTGTTTGTGATTAAAATTGTAGCAAGTTGATTTGGGTGTGCAGTGAGGTTATCCGTGTATCTAGAGCTATGTCGGCCAAATAGCTCTGCTGTTGAAGTCTATTTTATATATGTCTTTTATATGGGTCTCGCAGCAGTTCCTTTAAGCGGAATTGCGTATGTGAAAACTGGTGCTACTGTCGAATTGTATATTCTAATTTTGCTACGAAGCGACAGTTTGCTAGAACTCCTCAGCATCCAGTCCAATTTTTTTGATTTTAATTTGCAGCTTTTAACGGTCTGAGTGATGTGTGGGTCGTATGTTAGTCGTATGTAGAATGTGACTCCCAAATATGTAACTTTGGTTAACCCAAACTACTGAAAGCTTAGATTTTTGGCAGACTCTTCATTTATGCAAATATAATATGCATGGAATCACAAACAGACCTTGGCTAGTATGAGTTTTTGTGTGCTTGTAATACTCGAATACACTTGTATGCGCAATTGAACTCGTCTGGAATCTTGAGTATTTCGTGCCTGAGTTCAGAGAGCTGGTGCTAACTCAGCCTTTTTGCTGTTGAAGTTTTTTTGCTTTAATCTAACTACATACCAAATTCAGTATCTTTAACTCTCATAGTCGTTGACTTCGACGTGTTACATAGACGGACGGGCATATGGACAGACGAACATGGCTTTATCGCCTCGGCTATTGATCCTGATCAAGAATATACTCGTATGTACTTTCGTTTGCCTGCTTCTGTTAACAAATACAGGAAATGTAAATATTTATAATTTAAGACACATTTTACAACACAGGAAATGTAGGAAAGGACGTCCCAGCCAAATTCAAAAAAGCCTCTGCACAAGTGTTGATTGTAGTTGTACTCCTCGTTATTATATATGGGATCTGGGCTGAAGTTTTCTCTTAGTCAAACACATTCAATAAATTTTATTCAAGCGGTTGTTGTTGTCTATGCTGTATTTTAATTTCGAAATTGCTTTTACTTGAGTTTTAAGCAAACTGTAAATTTAAAAAAAAAATTGTAAACTACGCATGCATCGCCACCCTCTGCAAACCTATTTTTCTGGTTACTTTACTTTACTTTACTTCACTCCTTGGCCCCTGCTACCGTTGCGGCTGTTGTTGCTACACATTTTTTTTATGTTTACTTTTCTTTAACAACGAACGAGCTACGCTTTGCTGGCCCAGTTTTAGTCGCCAGCGGACCATAGATTTTAGCGTCTCGTGCCAATTTTTGTTGTCATAGCTGTTGTTTTTGTAGTTGTTCTTTTTCTGCTGTTATTTTATTTTCACAAATTAATCGCACGAACATTTTGCTACTTTGGCATTAAATGGTAGGATAAACAAGGAAGAACATTTTAGTCGAGTGTGTCCGACTATGGGATGCCCTTAATCAAGGTAAGATATGCCTATTATAAGTCACTTCCTGACACAATACATACACACATTAACACACTGCCGACAACTACGTCTGCATATTATTGCCTTATTTCCCCAATATTTTTGACTCTCAACCGTATGGCCAATAGCCTGACTTCAATACGCAGACAAAGCAGGCGCTAGCCAAGAGGCCAAGAGACCAAGACCCCAAGATCCAGAGTGAGAGAAGGATTTTATAAAAAAAATTTAATAATTTTATGTATATTGTAGAATAAGCTTAATAATAAGATCGCGCGGTCCTATTACTGCTAATATAGTATTACAATATGTCAGAGAAGAAAATTCTAGAATATTAATTAAACTTGAATTGCGTAAATCTGTAATTTTAATGAGGTCGGAGATGGTTTATTCTACTTGTTACATACATTTGCACAAACCTAACTTTCCTTATATATGGGCTAAGGGTATAAAAACGACCGCCACATAGTCCTTTATGCCCACCTATCGAGCTTGCCATCGATGGCGGCAAATTGTTTTCAACATGCGAACTAAACGCCCGCAAGTACGCTAGCATAGACCGAACCCTGGTGCTCGGAAGCCAACAGCGACTAAACAATCATGCAGACCGGCGGGCAACATTGGCTCAGTAATATATACTTAGTCCTGCTAACTTGTTTTGCAGTCCCGTTAATTACATAAAGAAATATGTTATTCCTTGGTGTACCTGTTTCTTATCAGAAGTTTTCTTTTACTGGTTTTCCACAAATACTTTCGGGATTCCTTATTTTTCTGTAGTATAGCATACTTTTAAACGCGTTGCCAAGCCAAGTCATAAAATAAATATGGATTCCACTTTATACCCGAAACCCATAAAATTGAGGGAAAAAGGGTATATTAAAAATATATGAAAATGGTAAAAGGATATTTATGTATCTTTAAATTTACTGCCACATTTTTAAAATAAGAAAAGAAGAAACATCCGTTCCGCAACCGAAATGTTTGGTTCTAAATAATTATCAACAGCTGTTGGACAAACTACATATACCCTTTATACTCGTACGCGATTTCAATGAGTTTGACAAAAGAAGTTAGTGAAAATGAAAACAAAACAAAATCTCATACACTGCACCAGCTTTAAAGTGGACGCAAAAATCGACACTCCAAACCTTATTTCCCAGTGTCGCAATTGTGTGTTTCTCGTTAATCTACAATGATTATTGATTGGTGGCTTCTAATAATTGGCTTGTATGAGCAACACGTGCTTTGTACTTTATATATCACATAAATCTCCACCCACACTTACTTATACTCGTATATACATGCATATATTACTGTGTGTATGTGTGTGTGTGTCACATGCTCAGTTCAAATTTAATTTTTCCTGTGCACTGTAGTGTACTGGGCATATAATAGTTTTATCATTGCCACTGCCAGGGTTGCAACTTACCTTTTTACCATGACACGTACTTTAATTCTTAGCGTGGATTCATTGTATAATTGTAGTTCTTTACATTCGCAAGCGTTTTTTACAGCGCACACCCACGAACTGCATTGGACTGTCTACGAGTGTGTCTTTATATCTAATTACACGCGTGTGCTTGGGTTCTAATTATTATTGTTGTTGTTGATGTAACTTTTGTTTTTCAAATATAAGTAGCACTCTTTTGGGATGCTAAATAATTGTTGTTATGTTAGAGAGCATTTTATATGATTGATTTTTATTCCAATTGATTTTAAATTACAATTTTTATTCTTGATAGAAAAATATCGAGAGCGAAAAAAAAATATATTAATAATGTGGCTGGTCTACTATCACTTGATTATAAAATTGTTATCTCAACATTTTGAATGTCAGCTTGACCTACCCTATATAGTCATATACGAAAAGCAACAACCCCCAACCCCAAGCTCACTCTTCTATTATCACCTTTCCTATCATCCCAAGTGCATCATCAGTCGAATTTACAAAAGCTTTTAATGGTAACAGCATCTATACGCCGGAAAGTATGCAATGTAACGAGCACATGTAAACTCATTTAATATGTTTAATGACGTCATATGCTCGCTGGATTTGACTGGCTCGACAGTTTTAACTAGCCCCTCTTCCTGGCTTTTCCCCGTCCCTCTAAAGACCAACGCCAGAATTGTGCTTTTGACCATTCAGTTTTTGTTGCTGTTTTCGCTGGCTGGCTATTGCTTTTTCTTTCGACACGCCTCTCATGTTAAATTTGCCTTCACCGTTGGACATTTAAAATGCAGACGGCCTTGGCTTATCACCACAGAATATCCAAGGACTGCTTTCCCAAGGCGTAGCGTGCAAGTATTCTAGTTTATTGTCTGTATCTTAATAGTTCTGTGAATGGATAATTTGCATCGATTTATCTATTATTATACAGCTGTTATGTTTTCAGCTGCATAAATATTTTTAATTATCTTTGAATCTGCACTACTTCTAGCTATTTTCTATAGTTATTGATGTGTTTTGGTTGGTTTTAATCTATCTCAATAAAGATTCTATTCACATAAGTGGAGATTCCACCAGGCTCATGGAAAGTGAGCCCAAACATTAGAGATTTACTTTGAATTGTACTCCGTTTATGCTCGTTTCTTGCATATGATAAGTATTAACGGTTATTGAAAACTAAGCCTCCTCAACTGAATAAGTTTAAGTACTCTTTATAGAGGGGCTTGCACTAAAAAAAAAATACTGTTCATATACAAATAATTGATGTATACCACTTAAGTATATACTTTTCCATATAACTACAATACTTCAATATACTTTTTTCACATTATATCAATTCTTATATGTTAAATTATTGCTTCTAAACAGGGTACAATTATTTATAGCCTTTACATCAAATAATCGCTTCCTAGATTGTAAGCGTTTGTTTTAACAGTTCCTTTTCAAGGAGATCCACTTTAAAATGGACTTGCTGTCCTAGTCTTATTAGATCTTCTAATTCTTTAGCGCCTCATCTTAATATCGATATTCAATGAACGATTTTGCATGAGCTTTAAGATATGTAGCTAATAACTACATACCAAATGGTGTCACAGTTATAGTGGTTAGATTAGCTGCTGTGTGGGCTAAATAAAGGCACATGGCTGTTCCAAACTTCACGAATTACGCTTGACTCTTTCCCAACTTTCAATTATTTAGCTCTGCTAAGCTTTTCTTCTTAATAGCATTAACCTTTAAAAACATGCGCACGCACATGCGACAAACCTAAATGTTTGTGTACTATACTTTGAATTTATTTTATTTAACTTTACATTATTTCATTTTGCAGAGCTGCACTTTTGGGCAGCTCGTATTGTTTTCACTGTTGCTACTTTTTTTTCTTTTGCTCTGTGTTTGTTATATATTTTTTGGGCTGAAGTCCCGAGAGTGATATTAGGTCAGAGTTAGTTTCTTTTCGTTCCGTATTGTTGCGCGACTGACCGTTGCTTAAAAAACTGACGAGCCAACACACAGAAAAAAAAAAACAAGAAAAAAGATTAACCGTAAACGGAGAGCTTACTGCAAGAATGTGCTCCGCTTTGTAAACGTCTATCAGCCTGTATGCTTAGCAACAAACTGTTGTAGTCAGTTCGGGACGCAAGTACATGCTAAAACTTCGTGAAAAGCTCACCGCTGCCGATGAACTTGGATACATACCAGTATTTGTGGTGCTTTTTGACATACATTACATACTGAGCTCAAGCTTTTTTCCGAGAGCAGCACGTGAGGCCGAGTTCCTTTGATGGCTTTTCTCAACAAGTGGAAGGCGATACGCCATTAATTAGCGTCTGTATTGCTGATTAAATTTGTATTGCTTACGAAAATATGTAAAAAGTGAAAAGTTTGCTGAAGCCCAAAAATTAATTATCTCGACCTGTTGGTCACAAGGAGGGTCATTAGACAAAAGCCAGCTCTATAATACGAACATTAGTGTTTTTTCATTTTCAATAGGCACCTTGCCTTGCTCTTGAAACTGGCAGCAAGGAAACGACATAGTGGATGAAATATTTTATTATGCATGCATACACGTACATGTACATAAGGTCGTTCAAACAACTTCTCCGCTCATGTACGAGTATATAAGAATATGTACAGCGTACACATACAGCGGGTTGCTAGGGGGCAGGGGGTACCCCTGGCAGGAAGGTAAATATATTACATACTTACAAAATACTAAATTTTTTGTATTAAATGATTGTTCAAATAACAACTGAAGACCTTTAGCTTGCTTCCCAAATTTTTTAATCACTTTTTCAATGAATTGAGTATCCTTCTCTTTTATTTTCCTGTGTATACTGAGTTTGCACTGGCCAAAAAACCCTTAACCCTTCTATACACATACACTGCGACATACACGAACATAAGAGTATTCACACACATTTACACACACTATCAGTTATGAGCAAGTTCACTGCTGCTGGTAACCCAGAATCTATCCAAACGAACAGACAGACGGATACGGCTGTATCGACCTGTAATCGGCCAAAAATGCTTCCTTCTGCCTGTTGCAAAAATCTAAGGGTCTAAAAAGGGCTAAACGGAATTTTTCATTAATTATTTTCTGTCCACCAGGTAAGTCCCTTTCCATTGCAGACCCGTCGTATCTTCGGTCGACAAGTACATTTAAATCAAAATTGCAATCTAGCCTATAATGAATAATAGTTTCCGAATTGGATTTTGCGTGTAATTCTTGGAAAGGAAATATACATACCTTTAAACATCATCATCATAGAGAAGATAGCGAACACCAATCGATACCTCCTGCTCTATTCTACTAATATCAGCATAAAATAAAGCGTGTTTTGTTTCCTCAATTTATTTAAAATATTGGAGCAAAATTCAATCAGTTTGTGTTGCATTTGGTTCATTTGTAGTATTTATTGATGATTCTAATTGATTCACGAATGTAGCAGGAAATGGAAGTTCGCTTAAATTATGTGTATGTACAAAGGGTTAAACCATGGAGAAAAAAGCTAATTTCCTTAAATTATCAGTCCTTTTATCGGCCTTTTTCCAGTGTAGTTAACGCTCATCGTATATTATGATTTTTGATTACTGGCGTCAGTGTCAGTCAGTGTAATAAGGCTAAAATCATTAAACTTGAATCTTTTTAAATTAAATGCGTCCCCTGGATGGGATCTGACTGCGGTTATGTAAACATACATATGCTCGTATATGTGAAGAGAGGTTTGCGTAAATTCACTAAAAGTTATACGACCGTACAATGTATTTGAATATTCCAAACACCATATTGCCTGTTTCCTTGAGTGGTATAATTCACTATCGACACTTAAATGAATTGTGGGGGGATTCTGAAAAGAATTCAATGAGTAAATGAGACACAGTTCACGCGTTTAATATTGTGTGTACGCACAAGATCTATACGTAGTTATAATAGGCCAGGTATAGTGACTTTTTATTAATGTATCAATTCTACACAGGTCTTGTATAATCCATATGAATTTATGTATTTGCTAGGTACAATGCATTGCAATATTCACTGATATGCATATTTCTATGTATTATGATAAGTTTGAAATAAGTGTTTTTTTTTTGTTGAGAATGTATATATACTGGAATATTCCATCTTTCCCCTTTTATTCTATTAATTCAACCCGAAAGGGCCGCGCCAGCTTATTATAAAGTTGATAATATAATAATTTATTATTTAAGAGTATATCTTATTTTAACTAACTCACTCTGTGTAGCTCGAGCGTACAATTATACCGGCTGGAGTGGAAATTAATTTGCTGAAGGACAGTGTCCAGGTTCAGATCTCCGTGCAGCATCTTATTTCTTATATATATATATATATTTCTTATATATATATACCATTCATAGCCAGTCATTATTTTCGCTTTTTGTTTTGCGCCACCTGAATTCGTTTGATTTGGCTGTCAGAAGCCAGTCCCCAGTTTTGGCAGTCATACACATATATGGGTGCAATTATTTGCCTAGAAATTGTAACCTTGTTGCTCAGAAGAAGCCAAACTTGCTTAGTTACCGCAGCTCTTACCCGCGTTCTTATGAATTCGCCTGTTGGACGGGCCTGTTGCCACACGTTGGCTGATTTTTGGCTATTAATGCCGATACTCCATCAAGCTCACTCCGCAAAAGTTGCGGCGAATTCTTGGATGCAGGCGGCAGCATCATATTCGTAGGATGACGAATACATTACACAGACATTGTCTGCGAATGTGACCAGCATCATGCTCTCAAGGTCGATACCCAGTCTTGCATCTGGTTGCGGATGTCTGCACTATATAAACAGTAAAGCAGAGCACTTCCCTGTGGCACGTCAGCTTCCACATGGTGCCGCGCCGACACGATGACTCAAAGCGAACCGAAAACTGTGTATTCTCCACATAAGAGCGCAGTATCGCAAAGTATGGTGTTGTCAGCACCATTCATTTTTGCCTGCAATTCTGTGTGCTACACTCGGTCAAACACTTCCTTTATGGCCAAGAAGAGTGCGTTGCAATATTCTTTGTTATCGATCAATGTTCAATGTTCAGGAACAAGGTCCTGACTTCCCATAATCCCAATAATCCGGCCAGCTATCATCCACTCAAACACTTTTGAGATCGCTGGATGAAGATTGATGGGCCGGTACGACGCAGGGTCTCTTTCCAGCTTGCCAGCCTTATGGATTTGGAAATTAATCCAAGCTTCCACAGAGCGGGAAAGTATTGCAACTTCAAAACAGCACTGAAAATCAATATGTAATAGAAAGCGAGACTGGGCAGTTACCTCAGCTACCTCTCTTGGGGTGAAGGAGGTCCATTTGGAGCGCTTGCGTAAGAATTTCCCGCCTCTCGCTTTTTTGTTTCTGATTGGCTAGATCGAAAGTGAAGTGTCGGTTCGCCTATTGCTAGCGTATTGACTTCCTTACTAAGAATTAGATCCGTTAGTGTGCGAACTATTTGGTTGCTCTTGTCCGCTTCCCATTGTAATGAATATCAATCACCTGCTACTAAATATTTCGAATGATGTTGCACCAAAAGGTTGTCAAATTTCTCTGTATTTCATGTGTACGGCTTTACGACTCTAAACAGCACCGATGGTAATCATGCCAAGAGCCGTTTGGATGGCTTGTAACACCAGGCTCGACTTGACCCTTATCACTGCTTCTCCTCTGCACCCGGCACCAAAAAGAACATTTTTGTCGGCTGATTCATCCTGATTCAATACAACCTGGAGTACCACAGGGCAGTGTCTTAGGCCCCACCCTATACTCCCTATGAAAGGCACTCTCAAAAGTAAGATAAAGAAAATGAGATGGCTCCTGGATAATAAAAAGCTGTCACTGGACAACAAAGTTAATATATACAAGACGTGAGTCTCTCCCTCCTGGCGGTATGGCTTGCACGTGTACGACATAACCGCTAAAACACACCTAGAAAAAATCCGAATACTGCAAGCCAAAACCCTTCAGTTAATATGTACTGCTCCTTGGTACATAACGACAGCAAATATTGAAAAAGATCTGGGAATACCTAAAATTGGGGCTGTCCTGCAAGCTCAAACTGCCTACTACATCCAGCGACAGGAAAATCATATTAACCCTCTCGAACGACGACTGCTAAATTGGCGCACCTTTAGGGGTGCGATAACGGCTCAAACGTCATCACCCTTCTTACCTTGCCTCAAGACAATTATAAAACCATATCCAATCTGTATAATCATTGTATCATTAATATCACATAACCTTTAGACTTGTAAAAGAATTTTTTTTAGTATAAGTTTAATTTAAGTTTTTGTAAATACAGAATAATTAAACACGTAATGAAATACAAAAAAAATAAAATAAAAAAATATGTCCTGATTACTTCCTGGCTCACTTGGCTGTGTACATATAGGTGTGTGCGCGTATATCAGGCCCCATATCTTTAAGCGCATCGCGGATCGGGCTATGTAGCGTGATGATGTCCTGTCACGCTTATTCTGTAGGGATGGTCACCATCAATTGATAACAGTGAAATTCATACTTATCTTGTCGAATCATTGTTTACGTCATCGACGCCTTCTATCACTTTTGGAGGTGGCCTTGGCGAAGCTTTGATGCTGCCGGTAGCTTCATTATGTTGGGTACGCGCCGACGCTACAACAATCGCAGATGTTACTTTCTAGGTCCAGATCAGCATCGTTGCATTGAGGATCAGCTAGCAAACTAAATCGAGGGTATTAAGTTTGTGAAAATGTATGTAACAGGCAGAATGAAGCATCTCCGACCCCATAGTATATAAACACTTGATGTGGATCAATACCTAAGTCGATCCTCCCATATCCATTTGTCTGTCCGATAATATATTCTTCCTTATTATTATTCTTAGTACACGTATTTACAAGAACTCTTATTATACATGTTGAAAATTTCATTACGATCGTAAAAAAAACCACAGAGGTTTTCAAAGATTCAAATTTTGGTTGACGGTGCAGAATTAATGCAGACGCAACCAGCGACTTTGAATTGATGGCTTATCCTACCTGGCCTACGGGCTTTTCGTAGTCGACTATACTGGATTACATGTTTACTTACTTTTTCTTCTTTTAGATAAATCTTGATAGATACACCAAAAGTCCAGTAGCCGAGCAAAGTCAGGCATCGTTCTTCAGGATCCTAAAATATTCATTGCTACTGAGCGCTGAAGTGTCTGTGTTGAATTTTTGACAGACAGGATCGGGGATAGTATCATATGCTGCTCTAATATACATATATACCAGATACACATTGGGTATACGCTTGTGAACCATGAAGCGGCACGTTATCATACTTGTTCGCCGACGCTCGACTTTAGTGTTAGTTTGTCGAACAGATTTGGTAAGATATACATCATTCTACCACCTTGATAATAATAAAAAGTTCCCGGAATAACCACCGTGTGGCGCTCCCATGATTTTGATTTGAGTTCTGTTTTGATGTTCCCTCCAAATCTTAGCATAATAGCTTGATATTTGCAAAAGTTACGTAGCCAAGAGTACATCTATCTCTATGTGTGTTGGGGATTTATTAAATTTTAGAAATGGATTTAGATTTGCAACAACGAAATTGTATTACATTTTGCGTAAAAACGGCTTTAATGATGCGCGAACGTTGGAAATTTTGGAAAAGTGTTTCCGCAACGATTCTCTAAATAAAACAGTAATTTTTTTTAATTTTTGAAATGGATTTAAATTTACAACAACGAACTTATATTAAATTATGAGCAAAAACGGATTTAATGATCCGCGAACGTTGGAAATTTTTGAAATGTATTTCCGCAACGATTCTCTAAAAAAAAACAGTCGTTTACCAGTGGCACGAGCGGTTCAAAAGTAGTCGTGAATCAATTGAAGATGATGAACGCAGTGGCAGACTATCTACATCGAATACCGACGAAAACATTGATAAAGTAAAAGAAATGTTTGTCAATAACCGCAAATTAACCATCAGAGAGAGTACTTGAACATTGCCTATGGATGCGTCCAAGACATTTTGATTAATGAGTTGGTGCCAAAAGACCTCAATTTCATGTAAAAAAAAGAGACCGTGTTAACGTCACAAAAGAAGACAGGATGTGGGTTCATGAGTACGACACGCATCCAGACAACAAGTCAATGGCGTTCACCAAATGGGACCAAAAAAACAACGTCGTTTTAAGTCGAAAAAGAGCGCAATGATCACGGTTTTCATGGATTAAAACGGTGTAGTGCATTAAAAATTTTAGCTAAAAGGCCACACAGTAAACAAAGAGTATTATTTAAATTAACGAAACATAGAAATATCAATGGTATGTTTGCTTCAAAACTTGACGGGTATACTTTTCGACTACGAAAAGAAAGAATGTTCCAGTATTTCCACTGGCACATACTCGTACTAATGTATATTAAGTTTCGTAATAACAGACATATATATTGTTAACAGTACATCATACAAGTCGATAAACCATGGAACGCTATACTCCTAAAGAACGCGGAAATTTCGCTTACTAAGAGGAACTGCTTTGAGTGCTGCTTACGCTAAGAAGTCCTTGGGAAAACACCTTGCAATGATTACTGTGGGCGGCGAGTGCTAAAGAGCCTGGGTCGAAATGTTTTTGGTTTCTAAATGGAATGTCGTTTGTGGTTCAATAGAAAGCGGTCATACCACACTTGGACACAAGACACAAAATACTAATGCAGTGGGGCACCGCAGCAACAGAACTGGCTTTATTATTTTTAAATGTATGCTAAGTTAAATTTTAATGTCTATTTTTTGTTGAAGACATGGGTTCAGGGTATGTTGCAGTCAGGTACTCCAGAACACAGTATTATTTTGTGTGTAATAGCTCGACTTCTTGACAGTTTGTCGATTAGACATGTACCTTATTAGCGGAGTCACCCTTAAATGTGTATCGACACCCAAAAGCAATATTGTATGGTCCTGATTTCGTAAGATATTCATGCCGTCATATCGCTTATATGGAATGTCTATAGTGGTACAAGCTATGTGGCATGTGTCAATCATATCTATATCATTTAATTTGGGCCAAATAAATTACTATAAATTTGTAGCCCTCTGTGTTAACGGTGCTGGCGATTCCAATAGTCGTTTTCCAAAAAGTAGAGGCCTATAATGTCACCGGAGCACAACTATAGCAGGTAATGATGGAGCTTATGGGCTAGCTTATGATAGATATTTTTATCTAAGGTATTGCTATTTATGTGGACATATAGCTATTTGTATATCTTATATATATATATGTGTTATATTATTTTATATATATTTTTATAAATTTTGTTATACAAGTATATATTTATACATATATGTATCATAAGATGTCATTGATGAAATGCAGTTCGAATAAAGATAAATAATTATTCACATTTCGCCCCAATCAAAAACTTTCTAGCTCTTAAATGTTGTAACTTAGTCGTCCAATTTATTTAAATTAAAAATAATTTAAGCGTCGCATCATAAGTCCAATTATGTATACAAAACGCTTGACCAGGGCTCCGATTTTTTTCGACTTTTCATCGAATTTAGAAGATATGAAATCGGAAAAAATATTTGTGCGTGGTATTTTTTTCTTCACTCTTTTCTAATTTTAATTATTAAGTATTAGATACAAGCTATGTATATATATACTCATACATAGAAACAATTTATCACGCTCTATATTTCTATCAGCAGCGCTGTCAGCATAACTTATACACCCTCAAGCAAAGAATTACTTGTGTTATGTGGGTGTATTGTTAATTAAATATCTCTTAAAACTGTTAAAACACAGTTTCGACCATGTTTGGTATCACATTTTCGAACTGCGGCCGCCAAACATTCATTATTTTTGAAATATTGTTCAATAAACACGTTGTTCTATCGTATAACGCTCCATTTTTACTAGCCCTAAACTGTCAGCTATCGATTAATTATTTTTTTTGGTTGCCTACTCTTTAATGCACAAATGGCGGCAAATTTATAACTTGCGTAACTTTTGAGACACCCTTTATAAATATATATTTAGTCAAGTTGTCAACATTACATCGTGATTAACGCAGTAATTTAAACATATTTGTATAGCGCTGGATACGGATTTTTATTAATCTACAATATATATATATTTTTGTTTTATATGTTATTTATTTAACTTATACTTTGAACACAACACAAAAGTAGAGCCTAAACAACACATACTGTACATAATTTATTGAGTTAGCCAAACACCTTGTAGTCAGCACGAGGATTCATTAATTGATGATAGAAGTGGAGAGTCATTCCTAGCCAACCGTCCTGCCAAAGCCCGATCGTTTCAGCTGTCTGGGAACAAATCCTATGCCAACTCATTCTGGTGGGAAGATTAAGGTCTCAGTGAGACCTTGCGGCGATCCTCCAAATTTCAGACCCAGAGCAGGAGGCCAGGGCGACACTAGTTTTTTTATCAAGTAAGTAAGTCACCGCAATTGTTGCATCCTTTGTCAGTCACTTGTTCAGCGTGATGCGAAGATATTTCGCTTGACGACGCTTTGGGATCTTGATCTCGGAGCTAGAAGCACAAAATCCAAACGCAAAAATTTTGGAATTTAATTTAAATTAATATAACAAACGAAGGCAGTGGAATTGGTTGTAGTCCGGACCTTATGACAATTATGACAATTAACGAAGGTGCAAACTGAAATTATTTAACTTCACAAAAGTTTCATTATTTTTATAGCATTGCCTAACACTGAAAACACGTTGTTCTTTCTAGCTCACTTTATATTAACACCGAATGGTTTGCGATCAAACTGTTTGCTTTGCGGGAGCTCTGTAGGGACCGTTAAACAAATTCAAATTTTAATCGAGTTCTGGTTGTTGAATTGACGTAACTTGAATGCAGTAACGGATTTCGGACACTTAAAAAGTAATTTAATATTTAATTAAATATGTATGTAAATGCAGGCACAAGCCCACCAAATTGGCGTGTTTTTTATTTCAATTCTTTTTGCAAATGTCAAGTGTGCAAAGAAGAGCCGTACAAGGCGATAAAGAAATTATTTTGAGTACTCTACTAAATATACCCTGTAATAAATACATGCATATGCTATGATGTTGAAGACAAATTAATTAAATGTAAGATTACCTTTCATCTTTTATGTTTTTAAAGCAAAATAGATTTCTATTCAAGGCTGATGAATGAAAAATGTATTACAGCAGTTTTGCACAACGATGTTTATGGGATCAACAAAACAAAGACGATTACTAAATGCAAATTGTGGATTAAAATTGATCGAATTCATTGTAGCTTCCAAAAAACGTAGCGGACGCCGCTTACACTATGTACATGCGTCCACTTCTCTCCCAGGTAAAAACATACATATCATACACCATTTTCTTATCTCCAGACCTACATACACTCATACCATACATGTGACCAAATAAATAAATCTTTTGAATTTTATTGTAATCGTACCATAAATACACATTTTCAAAGTAACTCCACTTCCACTCTACCAACAGGATGCAAATTTAAGAGAGTTATTAGCAACAAATATTCAAAATATTGTGAGAATTGAACTGAGTTTTTGCAATGGGTTTGTTCTACTGTTAGATAATAAAGTCAACATAACTTTCTGAACATTAAAGAATATTTATATTATACTACCTATATCAGCCAGTATATAGGTAGAGGGTATAAACCTGAAATTCATAATTATAAATCAAACAGGTCGCTTGTTATATGCGAATGAAATGCATGAAATACATAAAAAAACAATCAAGACACTGTTTGCCTTCGTGATAACCTGAACCCATACTCGTATAATGCCGCCTATTATCGCATTAATACTCTCGCTACACTGCCCGACAGGTATAAAGTCGAAAATTGGAAGGATTTGACAATTTGAATTTAACCAGGAATAGGACGTACAAGAAATATGTTAAGTATGTTAGTGGTGAAAAAAAGTTAAATTCTTTCGACCAACGATTAGTGAAAACTACATATAGTAAGCCCTTGACAACATTTACAAAATATATTAGGTTTGGGGTTGCAAAGAACTCATAAGCCTTTGACAATAGTAGTAACAATTGAAGTTTAGAACGAATAAGAATACATATGTATGTTTAAAACAAGAAACATAAGAATGAGCTAGAGCGTTATTCAAATTTCTATGTTAGAACTTCCAACGATTTAGAAGTACTGAAACAGGAGGTTCCTCTAGGAGCTGAAAGTGTAATTTTAGTGACAGATATATGTATATGAGTATATGTATGCACACAAATCGAAAGACACCGGCATAAAGCCGAAAATTGTATGGAAATAAAGTACAATTTAGAAATCCGACTAGCTGCCTGCTGCTTTAAAAAAAAGCTTGAAAACTTTCATTGATTTCGAATGCCAAATAAAACAAAACGATTAGTTTGTCTACATTATGGAAACTTTAGACTATGGTATGTAGAATATTCTGAATAAAGAGTTGTTGGAACGAGGCACAAGTTTGACAGATAAAACCCTAGTAACCGTAACGTTCTGTCGCTATGTCTTTATCTCACAAGTAATAACGCTTATAATATATGTATGCCTAGCCCGCGATTCAAATTAAAACTCAGCGGACAAATAAACACACTCTGTGCTTACCGTTAGACATTTAAAAATTTCTCAGCGACAATTAGGAATGGTTTAATATGAACTGGGTGCCAAAAAACCAAGCTAATAGGAGTATGGACAAAATATTGTAAAAATTTTATGCAAAGTTTAAACTTTATTATATATTTTTCTTATGCCAAGAGTCGTGTGACAACAAGCTGTACACTCTTATTAAATTATAGTGACATTGGCGTCTCAGCACTATGCTTAAATCTCGAATGTTCCTAATTCGTGATACCCCTATGACAGACAGACACGCTTCGTGAAGTTCGCAATCATATATGGACATGCATACAAGCTATATTCGTGTGTATCTTGCACTTATGTATATAAAATTGCCTGCTACGACGCTGCCGACACCCCCACGCAGCAAATTTATGCGTATTTCTTCATATTTCTATAATTTAGAAGCTATTTTTAAAATGAATTCATAATTATTTGGATTGTTCTAAATATATTTTGCTAACATAATAAAGAAAGTAGATAAACGTTGGTAATTGCTGTCGTATTGATTATAAATAATATTTGCAGTGATGGACGTGACATTCGTATGTCTTTATTATAAAAAAAAATACTAAGAAGGCTGTTGTCGAATGTACCCAAGTACGAAACCTCTTAACCCTGGTAGAATACAATCTCACTTAGCCTCTTAATGAACACCGCAAAAACATATTTGTACATACACACACACACACACACGGCGATTGGAAATGATTATTTCTGCCTGTTACAACGATTTAACGCCTGTTATTCATATTTTAATGGATTTGAGATCTACAAAATGCCCTAATGTCTCATTAGCAAAATTGAGCGCAAATTTTGTCAACACCGGTAGATCGACATAACGAATCAATATCCTATAACATATTTAAAATTATGAAATTAAATATTATTGATTTAAAAATCTGATGTAGGGCTCTGGTACATGAAAAATAAGTCTCATTTAAAATTATTTTTTCAGGTTTTATTTAAATAAAAACATTTGTATCTTTCTAAGAAACCATTATGAAATAACTGGCTGCCTTTATTATTAAGTAGGAGTATTAAGCGTTTTAAAATATATATTCTAATTGTAGTCATATCGCATAAGCCAACTTATAACAAGAATTGCATGCAACAAAATACATAAACGGTGCCAGCAAAATAATGTTAAGACCACATTTAAAAAATCAATGAAATGTGAATGGAAATATTTGAAACACAGTTTCTATTATAACACATTCATTTATGTATAAATTACATATATTTATGATGCCACGCCCAGACAGACGACAGGCAAGACATACCTTCTGGAATTTGCAAGGTGCTCATGCTAAAGTGTAAAAGCCACGAATTTCATTTGCATAATGGGCAACAGCAAAAAATACGAATGCCATCCACGCTTGCATTCAACACTAGTCTGCAGCAAGTTGGCTACAAATGTTACTCACCACCCATGCTATCATTTAGCATAAAATAGAGTTGCACGTAGTATGTACATGTGTACGTGAGTCGAACTTCTCTCTTTTTGGGCGACTGTCAAGTCAACGAACGGCGCTTGTGCAACGCATCTACGAGAGCCGCTTTAAAGCTCTATCGTATGTGGAACTTATTGCTGCCCCTGTCATTGTGACTGGCCGTGTTTGTGTATACGTTAACTGTAAAAAAGCTCAGAAGCGCTTTCCAAAACTCACCACGGTGCCCAACTGCGGATCGACAGCAAAAAGAGTCGACGTCGCCGCTCGCCCGTCGCGTGTAATAAAAGAAGCAATTTTGAGTCTGTTTTGTGGCTTTGGCGTCAGCTTCGAGAAATTGTGCGCGACAACGTAGCAAACAGTGTAAATGGAGCTTTGATAGCGAACAGAAGGACAAAATTGTTGCTGCTGCTGTCTTTCTTACTGATCTTTTCACGACTGTTTTTTTTACAAAGTGTTAATAAATAAAAAAACAGCTAAAGAAGAAAATTTTCAAAAAACAGTGCGTGTGTACAAACAATGGCAAAACTGTTTTTAGTTTTTGCCGTATTGGCCTTGGTGGCCATTGGTACAGGTAAGGATTTTTTTTGAA
This sequence comes from Hirtodrosophila trivittata, assembly GCA_035045065.1. Classification (NCBI taxonomy): domain Eukaryota; kingdom Metazoa; phylum Arthropoda; class Insecta; order Diptera; family Drosophilidae; genus Hirtodrosophila; species Hirtodrosophila trivittata. The sequence continues at coordinate 655,638 of JAWNNK010001459.1, read as the reverse complement.
TACCTTTATACAAGTATGTTTAAAAAATGGTTAGAGATTTTTTCGATTTTTCTTTAATTTTTTTTTTTTTTCTATACTCATGCTACAAAATGCTTAAAGTCAATTAAAGAAAAACGCTTGCTTAAAATGTACGAAGAGTTGAAGAAACAAAGATATAGCTTGTAACCTTGATTATGCAAAACAAGAAAAGGACGCAGAAACGATTGCTAAACAACCTGCTGTACTCGTAAAACAACTTTCATTTCTTAAGGTCCTGTAGATCCTGATATCCAACATATAATCCAACACTATTTAAACTGAATTTGTAGTCTTTGTCAGATCATCGAGCATATCATATCTTTATCTGTATTAGATTATATATATAAAGTGCAATGTATGATTTTCGGTGCGATGAGTTTATGTTTTTTCAATTATTAGTGATCAGTTTATTTAAACTGTTAATTCCAAAAAAGAAGTCGTTATTTTCCACTTCTCGCCACTGTTGCTAACTGCGACTGTGAAATGTCAAAGTTAAAGCCACTCGCAACTTGTTTTTTTAAATATATTTTTTAAAAATTTTCGGTGTGGGCTTATGGAGGTCCGTCAGTCAGTAGTGTGTTCTTTCCATTGGTATTGGTGACATCGTATTTCATAATGGCAAACGTGTTTTGGCCAAACCCCAAGACGAGGTGCAACTAGCTAGACGACATACCGTTAAACCCAGTCTATATCTACATTTGTCGATGTCTATATTCATGTCGGGTTTGATTTTTGTTGTTTTTTTTTTGTTATTTTTCCTTTTTATTTTTGTAACAGGAAGTGCCAGCCATTGACGTCGACCAACCCACATTTGTAATACCAAATGCACATTGAGTTAGGCATAAATTCTTCCGGTATTGCAACTACACAGAAACCAAAGAAAAAAACTGCATTTTATTGTTATTTTGCTATTTTGCTAAATGAATACATATTAACCTACATAAGTTCACAGAATTTTCAGAATTATAATATACCTGTACTTGTACTAACACAGAAGTAATAAGGGAATATTTGAGTACCTCGAATTATTCTACTATAATTTGGTATTTATTATTTTACTCTACTTGTTGCAGCGAATGCCGAACGCATCAAGCGTCAAGCCACCACAGAAGAGCCCAAGAAAGAGGAGTCTTTCGAGAAAGAGTTGTGCAAGGACAAAGATGCCGGCGAGTGGTTTCGATTAGTTGCTGGCGAGGGTGACAACTGTCGCGATGTTATTCAGTGCACCTCATCCGTAAGTTTTACCCCAATATACTTAATAATTTCCAAATCTCTTAGCATGTTAAGTTACTTATTGTGTGCTTTTATCTGTTTTTGTGATTATAAGGGTCTGCAAGCCATTCGCTGCCCTGCCGGATTATACTTCGACATTGAAAAGCAGACTTGCGATTGGAAGGAGTCCGTGAAGAACTGCAAAAGCAAAAATAAGGAGCGTCGTGTGAAGCCTTTGCTCCACACGGATGAACCGCTCTGCCAGGACGGTTTCTTAGCGTGCGGTGATGGCAACTGTATTGAGCGTGGTCTTTTCTGTAACGGTGAAAAGGATTGCTCAGATGGCTCTGATGAAAATACTTGTGGTAAGTCTAACACCAAAGAGTTAAAAATGGAAGGTGTGAGCGACAGAGAGGAAACATATAAATAACGAGAGAAAAATAAGGTGGATACTGTGAGATGACGAAGGGCCAAAGGTCCATTGATGCACTAAAGTGAGAGAGTTTTTTGACATTTCAAATTTTTTGAATTCTTTGAGGCTTGAAGCATTATCTTTAATAATGAAAAAAATCTTAACAGGTTTGATTTAGTGGAAAATGCTGGAGGAATGGGAAATCAAGTTTGAAACAAACTTCATCTGCATATGGTATACGTTTATAAGTAGAAACCTGAGATTGATCCGCCTATGAGTGTACGGGCATTCTTTTATCTGATCGACTTGAGATATATATGTACAATAATTTTGGTATTAGGATGCAACCTTCAAGCTGTGGCCTACATTTGCAAAACCAATATTAAACAACTTTTACCAATTTTAAAAGATACAGGGGATAACAATTAAAAGCCGTACATATTTATTTAGTAACAATTAACACTAAAGTTATATTTTTTGGCTTTCAAATATCAATTCAAAATTATTCTGCAACACCTCCAAGTAAATTAGCTACCAGAAATAAACAGGACTAGCTGCAAAGCCAATTTTAATAGATATATACTAAATGGAAAAAAAAATATGAAATGCATATCTTAAAATTGCTTACATTTAAATAGCCCGTCAATTTCTTTAAGCTACTTAGTTGGTCTTAGTCTGCACCAGTCAGCGTCGCACTTTAAAACCGGTTGACGGCATTTAACATTACATTTCGAACTCGAGTTGCGCTGCCTATGAAACTACTTTTGAAATATCAGACAACGCTATGCAACACACAAGTGTCTGACAAGCCACAGCGGGAGGGAGGGATGACCATTGAAACACTATTTCGAATGCCTACAAAGCGAAGCAAGCCCAAGATCTCAAGCCCATAGAAATCAAACAGTGTTTTTTTTTTCTTTCAGTCTTCTTATTTTAATGGGTGGAAATGTCAAGTGTGGAAAAGAAACAAATGTCAAAGAAACGAACCTATAGCTGATGTAATCACCGACCCATACAAAATTTCTGTTGTATGGCTATTTTGCATCATCATATATACATAAGTAGTAGTTGGTACATTGTATGAATGTATCTACCAACAAGCTTCAATCGCGTTCAATGTCCATATCGAAGTCAAAGACATCTGGCTAGGATCTTAAATATGTATAATAAATTATTGATCAATTTTAGCCTTGGACTTAAAAGAACATGTACATATGTATAGGTGTATGTAAATATACTTATATGTTTATATATAATTATAAATTATATATATTTATATATATGCACGCATGGTGTATGTGAGCCTGTTACTGAAATGCAGTTAAATGGCGTTCCAAAAACTTTACGCCTTTAGCCTTACATAATCGGCTTTCAAAGATATTTGAGCAACTGCAAAAAGTAAGAAATCACAACAAAAATTGAAAAAGCCGAATGCTATTTATTAACTTTAATAATCAAATTTTTTTTCTTCATTTTTGGCTATTTCATTTAAGTTTCAATTACATTTTATGGTTTTTAAGCTTTGCTATATTTCTTAAGATGTATTCGCATACAAATTTGCTTTAATGAGCAATTGAAATGCCAAGGAATAGTCAAAAAATGTTAAGCGGCTTTTTCTAAGACCTCACTATGTAGCATATCGATAGATCTCATATCGTGTCTTGCTTAAAGCAAGAGTTGGCAGAGGTTCAAATGCGCAGTGAAGCATTAAGATATAAGTATTTGAAATTAAAATTGCCTCGAAGGCAATAGCCAAATGCCAATAAGGAAGTGTTAGTGTGGGCCAAGTTGAGTGGCCACCATATAAAGTCGCAACGATAGATTGTGTGGCTACACACACACACACACAAGCAATAAAGGGACAATTGACTTGAGCAAATACTGGTAAAACGTGAAAGCTTCATGATAATTAAGAAAATATAGTCAAATAGTCAGTCAAATTATTTTTAATTCAATAATTCTTCGAGAGCTTGTAACAGATTTTAAAAATGAAAGAGATGTTTTTAGAGACATTAAAATTGTACAATATTATAATACACTTAATCCATGAAATTGGTAATAAAAGTTTATTAAATTTGTGAATGTGTGTAACAGGCCATAAAGTATATTTTTGATCATTGTCAAATGCAAGGTCCTCATAATAGTCTGCTCCTGTATACCATACGTAGATCAGAGTAAATTAAAATTTTGAAATTACCTGTCCACATATAAGAGTATCTCGAAATTGGGCATACTCCACTAGAAGGTAATAGCTTGTTGATTTAAGCAATAAGTACCTGGCGTTATTTTTGAGTGTTAACTAACAGTAAACCGAGTGCTTACGCCTATTGAATACGAGTAGTAGGGCTTGTTATACATCGTATCTCTTGAAATTCAGTGTTCATCAATCTGCTATAAGTCGTAAATCACCCTCTTAAATGATATGAAAGCGAGTTCGCATTTAGCATTGGTAAAAATAAAGCACAGAAAAAACGGGGAAAACGAGACGCAAAGCAAGAAATGGAAGGAAGCCCAGAGACAAGCCCTACAGTCACTTTAATGCGATTGCATATTCAGTTTCTGCGCTGCTCAACCCATTTAATGTTCAATGACATAACACGTCTTTAACATGTCGTTAAAGATTATTGGAAACAAGAAATTCCACCGCCAGGGAGTCGGCAATGGAGCCAGACAAATTTAACAAGAGAGTAACAGCAAGAAGAGGCAGAGATAGGGACAGTTTTTAAAGGTTAACCGGAGACAAGAGAAGGCTTGATACTTGCAAAAGCGATTCGGAAATTAAAAAAAAAACTCAAATCGAATAAATTCCAATGGTATTTTTATTGTAATTGCCTAGTTTTGCGTGTTTTGCTGGCATTTTACTTTAGCGAAACCAAAACACTATTACGTCAAATGATTTCTGTCTTTGAAAACTTTCGCATTTGATTTTTGACCATGATGCGATCGCTGTACCGCATATATATACATATGTATGTGAGTGCAAGGCCTCTCATGAGATTGGCAAATAATAAATATAATTTGCATACGACCGCTAATGAATGGTAAATACGTGGTCCCATTGAGGAAGAGCTGACCAACAAAAAGCGCTGAAGCTATGCTACCTAAGGACAAATATATCTTCCACTCGTAAAGGCTAACTGCATGCAAAAAATTAGCCAAGCTCTTTGCTTTATTAACTGCGTTTTAGTTTGACTGAAATCAAATAAACGCTTCAGTCGAATGTACCCAGCATACATATAAAAAAAACACACACACAAATCAAAGGTATAGCTTATTTTATATATTTGCAAAGGTAAAAGAAGACTTGAAAATCAAAATCACAAATAAATATTGTATATAGTTTATGGGGTAAGAGATATTTCCTTCAGCGTGTTACATTCAGACCAGACTTATGCCGTTGGGTCTTGTATTTTATATATAATAGAATTAGAGGGTAAGATACCGCTTAACGCCGAAAGTTGAAAATCATATCATAATCCTAATCTATGTCTAAAATTGTATGACTTAAAGAAGGAACACATGAAATCTTTACAGCTTTATTACTTATTTTTGCTCTTAATGAACACTACTGAATCTTACTCCATATATGGGTACAGACAACTCCCTTGTCTTGCGCACTCAACTTAAGCATTCATTATTGATTAATTTGTATAATTTTGTCCTCACTTCTTTAAAATTCTTAGACATTGACAACGATCCGAATCGTGCCCCACCATGCGATCCAGCTGTGTGCGTGCTGCCAGATTGCTTCTGCTCGGAAGATGGTACCTCAATACCCGGCGATTTACCTGCCAAGGATGTACCTATGATGATAACGATAACTTTTGATGATGCCATTAATAACAACAATATTGAGCTGTACAAGGAGATCTTCAAGGGTCGCAAGAATCCTAATGGGTGCGACATTAAAGCATCCTATTTCGTCTCCCACAAATACACCAATTACTCAGCAGTACAGGAGACCGCTCGCAAGGGTCATGAGATTGCGGTGCACTCGATTACACACAACGATGAGGAACGTTTCTGGTCGAATGCGACGGTAGATGATTGGGCCAAGGAAATGGCAGGCATGAGGATAATCATTGAGAAATATGCAAATATAACCGATAACTCCGTTGTTGGTGTGCGCGCCCCATATCTACGTGTAGGCGGCAACAATCAGTTTACTATGATGGAGGAGCAAGCTTTTCTGTATGACTCCACCATAACGGCGCCGCTTTCGAACCCACCATTGTGGCCTTATACCATGTATTTCCGCATGCCACATCGCTGCCATGGTAATCTACAGAGCTGCCCTACAAGATCTCATGCTGTGTGGGAAATGGTTATGAATGAACTAGATCGTCGCGAAGATCCTGCTAATGATGAGTACCTACCAGGCTGTGCCATGGTGGACTCTTGCTCAAATATTTTGACGGGTGATCAGTTTTACAATTTCCTGAATCACAATTTTGATCGGCATTACGATCAGAATCGTGCACCTTTGGGATTGTATTTCCATGCCGCCTGGCTAAAAAATAATCCTGAGTTCCTCGACGCGTTCCTTTACTGGATCGATGAGATCCTGGCTAATCACAATGATGTATACTTTGTGACCATGACACAGGTAATACAGTGGATGCAAAATCCCAGAACCGTCAGCGAGGTCAAGAACTTTGAGCCTTGGAGGGAGAAGTGCGTGGTGGAGGGCAAGCCAGCCTGCTGGGTGCCGAATACATGCAAGCTGACTTCCAAAGAGGTCCCCGGGGAAACCATTAATCTTCAGACATGCGTCCGATGCCCCAACAACTACCCATGGGTTAACGATCCCACTGGCGATGGTTTCTTCTAAGTCAGCGTGCAACAAAATAAGAAGAGATAGAGCAAACGGGAGAGCGCGTTAGCAACAAACCAGCATCCTACAGTCACCTAAACTACCCGACTTCTATTATTTCAATATAATCAAGACTTTTAATATTGTATTTTTTTTTTTTTATGACTGTGCCGCGTTTTGGAACGCTACAAAGACGCGCCTGGCAAAGTCTCTGCTGTGTTACGTTATTAAAAAAGAACTTTTAAAACAAAAAAACAAAAAAAAGAACAAAGCCCAATTTATAAAAAAAAAAAACAACACAACAAGAAAACTGCAAAAAATAAAAAAAACAGTAAAAAAAAAATAAAAACAAAACAGAACTTTTGTTTATATACTCATTTTTGTAGTTCTACGTTTATTTGTATGTGTATATTTAAAAATACCTAATTAAAAATAAAGTAATCCATAAAAATAAAAATTTAAAAAAAGGAAACAAAGTTTCATTATTTAATTTTTTATATAGTATACTAGACTTGCCGAATATATAATTTTTAAATACTATACTATACTATCGCATGCTAGTCTTTGATGTGTGAAGCAAGACTTTCCAGTATTTAGCCTAGTAACAGAAGCAAACACAAAGGCCGCAACAACTACAACTTCTTATGAGTAGATTCAATAATAATCAACCCAATTTGTGTGCGCAACTTACTGACTTACTAACCAGTTTCCGATTACTTTAACGGAAAAAAAACAACAAAAAATTTGAATAACAGAACGCGTTTTTATTGCGGTTTTCAGATTCGATTTCAGTTTTATATTCATTTTTTATTCCCTTAACACACTAAAAATTTCAAAAATAGGGTACATTAAATTAATGCAAATGTATATAACACGTATAAGGAAGCATCTCCGACTCCATAAATTCTTGATAAGTACCGATAGTTGAATCGTTATCTATCCGGCTCTCCACCCATCAATCTGAACCCACGGAAATTAAAGAGTGTTAGAGCTCGAAACACGAAAATATAAATATATGTATACCGGATGCAGATCAAGTTTTTATTTAAAATATCAGTTTTCTCTCCACCCACAGAAATACGGAAAAAGAAAATAGAATTTAATGGAACATACTTTTGAACTGAAATCAAATCTACAGTAAAATAGATCAGTAAATAAATGCAAAGGAAAGTTAAAAAAAAGTAATTAAACATGATGCTGCACTGGGCTGTCGGCAGCGGCCACTGACAGAGGAGCATCTCCAGCCCTATAAAGTATACAGACATCAGTATCAAAAGTGGAGTCGACCTAGCCATGTCCGTCTGGTTGTCTGTATGTCCGTAGAAACGCGTCGGTTTCAGAGACTATATGTATATAAGTTCCTGCATGTCCAGATTATGTTTTTTTTTATTATTAATTTTAGAATTTTAACCCGGCTTCGCAACAGTTTTCATATAAAAGCAAGCAGAGTGTTGACCTTAGCGTGTGTGCATACATATATGTGTGTGTGTGTGTTTTTTTTTTGTGTTTTTTTTTATTCTTAGCCGTCATATCAATATATTAACGATTTTAGTACTATCTGCAATGGCCACTAGGCCATTTACAGCGCACAACAGCCACAGCCTAAGGAGCATACTAACGAGGTGCTAATAAATATTATCCTACTTGGCTATTATATAGTTAACTCGTCTACCGAGCCAGCGTTAAGGATATCTCATAGTCGATCTCACTCGATTGGAGTTGTCTTACTTGGTTTTTTTTGTTGTTTTTTTTTTTTGTGTTGCTCTTTGTATTTTGAGTTCAGTTTTTAAGCGGAAAAACCGGTCTAGAATAACATATACAACCCATAAAATAAAGAGAAGGAAATATATAATATAATATTATGCAAAATCAAAATATATTATACTTGATTAGCCTATTTTGTTGTTGCTGATTTATTTGGAAATCATTTTGACAACACGAAGCAAAACCAAAACAAATCACACAGTCAATAGTTAATTGTACTATGACCATTACGAATTTCGACTCGACTCTGTTGGAAATCCCAAGATTATACTCGAATGCGTGTCTATACAAACTTATAAAGCTTACAATTTTTTCCTCAGAAAACATAAATTAAATATATGAAGTTGTTTATACTTTATATATATATATATATATATATATATATACATATAGTTTTTGATTTTTGACGTATACATCAATTTTATCACCAATCAAGGTAAGCCTCTTGCGCTGCCAGATATCGAGAGTATCCAATGGAAAAAATATACACATTTAAAAATGTAAATTACTTTAAAATGACTAATTTTTGGCTTGTCGAATATTAGTTACACTTTTCACAAATCAGAATATGTTTTATTATACATTTTAAATTTTTTTACCTTCAGAAAATAATTCTTTGATATCATACATCATATATAAAAGAAATTAAGAGTATTCTTAAAGAAAAAAATTATATATTGTCCTACTGGCCCCCTTACTACGCCCTTGCATATACCCCCTTTACCATGGCCCGGACTAACAGGTTGTGCATATTAATAAATATATTGCCTGTGTGTGTGTGTGTGTGTATCTGCGCGTAAAACTTTCACTTTTCAGGTGAGGTGAACTAGTTGCAAAGTGGACGATTTGCATATTTGCACATGAGAAGCAAGCGAACAGTGGGCGAAAACTTACTATTATTGCTTAGAGGGATCAAACCAAAAAATTCCTTAATATACAAGTTTTTAAAGAATTGAAAAATAAAATGTACCCATATAAAGTTCAATAGTTGAATAGATTTAATAACATTTTTGATAAAACTAAAATTAATTTTTATGCTTAATTATGAAATGGTAAAAAAAAATACTTTAAAAAGCTGTATAAGTAACTTTTAAAACTTTAAGATATGCTTTCATCTCAAGCATAGTTATAACAATCACCAGCATTCAACACATTCTCATAGGCTTTTAGACACGGTGCATCGCCTTTGAAGGCCAGTGTGTTGAAGACGACGTCACAGAATATTCTTGAATGTGCTTCCTAGTTCTGAAAGAACAGCACGAACTGGTCAACTTACTGATCGTTTTTAACGTTAAAATGTCATATGCCAGAGATCAGGTAACTAAATGGTCATGTGGTAAGACATGTTTCCAAGAAACTGAGACAGAGTATATGAAAAGCCTAGTGATGATTTGATTTCAATGCGTGTGGAGCTCATAAAAGAGCAGAAAAGAAAATATGAAATCGAAACGAGAGTTCAACATTTGTAGTATAATAATATATATTGACAGATGTTTTGAATTACGGATTGCATAATGAAAGTTTATAAGATAGATTAAAGATTAAAGCGCATTAATCTACAGTTAATTCGTTAATCATCCGAAGAGTTTTGTAAACTTTAACGAAAAATATTGAAATACAACTCCCATTTAAATATTAAACAACAAAAAGAAACTCCATTGTCGCCATAGGGTATTCGATGCTCTCTACTCTCTTTTCTCCACTCTCTACTCTCCAGTTGCCATAAATAAAACACAGTCTCTTCACTTTACTCTGATCAGTTGGCATTGCAATAGGGTGAAAGGGAGTGCGTCTTATGCAACCTGTATATATACACATACATATGTGTTTGGTTATACGAATGGTTACGCATTTATCTTACAGTCTACGGCTTACAGCTTACAGGCTCACCTTTAGCTTGCAGTGCTCGTCAAGTATTTCCTTCATTAACAATTCCGTATTGTACTTACAGGTAATTTTTCTTTTAGTCTTGCTTTGCATATTCTTTTACTCGTTATTATCCTAGACCTTTGCTATGATTTCGACTTGAATAACTTGAAACTGCTTCAAGTAGAAACAATGCGGGTGATGTTTATAATGAAGGATTGTGGACGACACAATGCAAACAAATATACTTCGTTACTTTTGTTACGAGTTTAAGTTTTTGATTTTTCCTCTGTTGAAAAGTGTGTCAGCCACCTTGCCAACTTGTTTAGCTGACCTTTGAGCAAAAAGGGTTTAAAATGCTTACAAATTTAAATCTATAAAATCCATAACACTCGATAACACATCACAAAAGCAATTTCGAGGGCAATCTTGGCTACTCAAATTATGTAAATTCATAAAAAAAAGGTTTTCACTCTTCGAATTTATTTCAATGTCGTCGAATGCTTGAGGAATGCTTGAATGCTTGCCATCATCAACATTTTCACTCTAATTGAAAAACCAGTTTAGGAGTTTATTAAAAAAAGTAAAAATCATAATACGTGAGCGATTATATCACCAAAGTGTAAAAACCACTGCCAACTATTATTTACCACTAAGAAAGAATAAATATTTATTTTTTTAATTGAAATAAAATTGGTATTAACGTTATATTGGCTAATTTCGAATGTTTCACAATTTGCTACATTACATAGAAACACTCAGATCCAATTGGAAATTGCACTTGATTTAAAATAAACAATATATCATATTTAAAGTCAGTAATGCCTTTTTTAATATAATGTATCATAGATAGTAACATTTGACATTATTATACCCGTCGCACACAATTTTAATTGGTATAAACTGCAATCAACATTGGCCAAAGAAGGCAAACAACTTTTTTGTGGCATCTTTTACACTTATGCGAACCCAATCTTGAGGTTTGATTGCACCTATCCTACCCTTCACAGCCTCCAAGCCCAAACTGAACGTTAATTGGTAATTAACAACAGCAATTAACTTGCAATTGTTGAGAGCTGCAATTTCAAGAATACTGCAACAAAAAATCAAACATTTATAATATAATGTTAACCACGATGGTTCATGTACATATATAATGTAACAGGTAAAAGGAAGCATCTTCGACCCTATAAAGCATATACATTCTTAACCAAAATCAATAGATTTTGATGTTTCGGTAATGTCATCAACAATAGCTTCTCAACATATGTGTAAGCGTAACGTTCACTTTTATGTAGCAAAATAGCAAATAATGCTTATAAGCCTAGGTTGAGGAATCTCGCGGTCGGGAATAATCGACTAGATCGTTATAACTTATTTTTTTTGCCATGTTCTAGCACAAGTCAAACTTGTTTTCAAGTTCAGGAAATAAATAGCTCTGCAATAGGTACATACACTCATAATAATAATACAACTGCGGCTATAAATTGCCATTCTTTACTAGCTCAGAAGGTGGTCAGATCGACTGCACTGAGAGGTGAGACCAGAAACAAATAACGGCTTCAATAGTCACATTTATATTTTATTTATTTGGATTTTTCAAACAATCAATCGGTCAATCTTTATATAAGGTGTTCATGGCAGTTATGCAAATGTACATAAGAATCCGTAGAAGAATGTATCTCCGACAATGTATTAGATATACGCTTAAGTACAATAATCATCATCAAGAGCCGAATCTGTTAGTTTTTGAGAGTTGCTAGAAACACAATAGATAAACTGTATGCGGGTTACATTGGCTCGTGATAATGAATCATACTTCTCCATGAGTGGCTATAAAAGCTTAAGACATCTTTCTATGCACAAAAATAACCGGTGACCCAAAGCTTGCCCATTGCATATTTTCCAAGACTAGAATAAACCCTATTTAGCCAGTTTAAATAGGTTAAAAATATAAAATGGAAGGAAAAAAAATATACAATTCACACTGGAGATCCAATTTCTTTGACTAAAACCAATTGCCTAGTAAATATGTGCAATATTTTTCTAACTAATGTTAAAAATTCGCTAACGGGTATTAGGTTTAGTGTGAATATATCCAAATTGCACATCCTTCATATAGGTACAACAATCTTTGCTCTTTTTTAAAAGATATATAACACTATTCAATTTTGTGTCACACGAGTATATAGATTGTTTACTATTCACTTAAAAAAAAAAACAAACATTATATTTCGTATAATTGGATATTGTAAGATCACGCTATTTATTAGTTTTTAATATCTCCTATTAGCAGTTACAGGGATATACCAGCTTTATTATCACATCCGGTAAAATGTTCCGTACTGTGTGTTAAGAAATGCAATGCCAGATACACAAACAAGCATATCATCATCATCATCATCATCATCATCATCATCAGCATCATCATCATCAGCATCATCATCGCATAAAAGCTCTTCACTTATTGAATAACAGGCTGGTTCCAGACATGTACGGACGCAGCCCTTATTGCTTAATTCGCCTGTCCGCCTGCATCTCTTTACATAACCAGGTGCGGCTGCAAATTTGATCAAGCCAAAACTTGACTTGCCATTACTTATTATAAATATTAAAAACAAGTAAGAATGATCAAGTCGAGTGAACGCGACTACGCGATACCCTAAGCGCACATAAGTAAAATACTAACAAATTCTAGATCAGCACATTTAAATATACAAGTATATAAATTTGCAGCACGGCAAGCTAATACATTAGTGTGCCACAAACTTTGATCCTGATCAACAACATATACAATTAATTTATGGGATCTGAGATTTTTTGTTGTGCGTTGCATACCCAACTTTACTGTACTCTTATCCAATGCAATGCAATGAGTATTGGATTCAGAGTATAAAAAAAAACATAAAAATTGTTTAAAGGTAAATTTGGTGTTTGTGACTCAGAGTCAATTAAATAAGATCTTTCCAGTCTTTTGCTGGAAGATACACAATGGCTGTTGGTGCATGAGGTTTAATAACCTTTTTCTCGAGTCTTAGCCACGTTAACAAGAATTTAGTCTCTGCGCTGTGAGTGGAATGAGCAATTCGCTGGTGAAGCGGGTAAAGCGTCTAGTTAAAATGCAAGTGGTGTGGCGGTGTCTAACAAATTAACATGCAACACGAGTGTGGGTGAAAATAAAAGAAGCGGCATCAACAAAACGTGTGTAAGGAAGCATGTAAAAGACCTACAAAGCAACAAAAAAAAAGCAGATACAAAATCCAGATTTCAAGCTGTACTTGTAGTTTCGTAGAATTATAAAAATTAAAAAAGATACAAAGTCGCAATTTCAGGGTCAGTTGAAGATTGATGTGAAGACTTGATTTATGCAATTGAGTTGGCAGCTCAACATACAGCAGTGGGTGAACAGTACTGCCCACCAGCTTGAAAAGCTCCAAAGGTGCAGCTTCAGACAGGCACCCACACCCCACAGCTGCGCCCAAGCTAATTAACCTTTCTTCACACTCCAACAAACATACACATACACACACATACACACACACACACACACACATGTACATACAGACACATCCACACAGAGACTCACAGACTGACAGGGCTTATGCTTTGGCATTTTCGAAATGGGTTCCACAAATTGTCAAACCGCTTACCCCTTCAGAAAGCTTTCCAATAAGTTGCGCCGGCGTCGCCGCTTCAAAATATCGAAACTCACCACACAGCCTGAAATGGCGAAACACCACGGCTTAATAAATAGAACTCGTTGCCAGTGAACAACACCTAGTGTAAGCGTGGCTGTGTATTGAACGAGTGCCCTCTGTTCACTCACATATCGCTGCGAACGTAAAGACGTTATTTTTACTCTTGCTGAGTGCTGAAAGTAATATAATTTTACAGTTACATATTTATCGTATTTATGCCACTATAAAGTGATCAATATACTACTTATACAGCTTACTAATTTTTTTGTTCGATTTTCTGATTTGCAGTCAGCGCTAAAACCAAACATGGCGCGTTGGTGGCCAATTTTAAGCGTTCTCCTACTATGCTGTGCAGCTGGTAAGTACCATTCAACACAACTTCTACACCAAAGCTAATATTAACAACCTAGACTTAGACTTTAAATTGAAGTTAGCCACGTTGGCAAGCCGCCCACTTGACCTTTTCCAGTTGAGTGCACTGAAACAACATTTTTTTTTGCACAAGGTTGAAAATAAAAAGAACAAAAGACAAAATATTAAATCAACATATATCGCCTGGTCGTTATCCAGCTTAAAAAGCAAGAAAACAAGTCTAATGAACCAATGATACAAATCAAAGGCACCATACAATCGGTAACAGCAGATGACTGTGAGTCAGATGATTAAACAATGATGCAACTTAAACAATTTCCTGTTCGAACCAAAACCTGAAAAAATACTTTATAAAGAATAAGAAACAAAAAGATAAAAAAAAACAGTGGCAAATTATCAGACAGCAGGAAATCGAACTCAGCTCAGAGCTGACCATAAAAAATTAGCATAGGCAACTTTGATATAAAAGCGACTGGATCCGCTTATTATTTTTGGAAGAAACAGCTCCAATGTGGTTTATGCAACAACTTAAATGTTAAACTCCAAACAGGTTTTGCTTACTCCTAGTCGATACACAAACCCGTTTGTCCATCTACGAAATCATATTGTGATGAACAACATGCCCTATTAGCAGATGCTACTCACACTTATGTTTAAATTATATATGCGTATATACCACACATACAATCTAACAGTTGCCTCCTAGGTGACCACAACTTTAGTTTGCGTATGTAATAAAAGAGATCGCAGCAAACAGGAAAAAAACGAAAGTTTTTTTTAGCTTTTTATTAGAAGTTGTAGAGATTAAAGCGGTTTAAAGTTGTATTGGTAAATGAGCCGTTGAAAGCTTGATTATCAATAATTATTTATGTACAAAGCAAGGCTAAGCCAAGTAAAATTCTAAGCTTTACCAAATAAAATACCTTTCACACACATTTTAAAAATTCGTCAATTGAAAGTGAAATTTTCTACAAATATTCAATCGAAAAGTGAATACCAAAACAGTTTCAGAAACTTACAGCTATATATTGTAAATAAGATTATTTCTTTTTTTTTTAATTATAATTAGACAAAATGACTTTCAATAGTTTTCTTAATTATCAATGACTGCAAATATTATTTTGAAGGTAATATTTAAAATGTGCTATAAATATTACAAAAATAAAGAATGAAACTCATATATAAAATAAAGAAAGTAATTTAACAAAACAAAAATTAATTCCTAAGGGAGATCCTTTTAATATCTTGCAATAAGAAGTTCAAAAGAATACTATTAAGGGGTAATGATTAATTTTCTATTGTGTTTTCCCTTCCCATACTTTAGCACAAAGTCAGTCGGACAAGCTTGAGGGTGTCGATGTTGAAGAAGTGTGCGCAGATCGTCCTGCCGATGAATACTTCCGCCTCGACACAGAAAGTGATTGCCGTGAAGTGTACAGGTAAGCATTTAAATTGAGGGTGATTTACTTAAATTTTATAATGCCCAGTCTATATAAATAATTATAATATGGAGATAATGTTTTTTTTTATTTCAAACCACAAACTCTATTGCACCTACAAAAATCAAATAAAAATAAAAAAAATAAAAAAAATAATAATAAAGGTGCGACCTTGCCGGTGAAGATGGAAGCAATCGCTTAGCATCGATACGCTGTGCCGGCGGTTTGGCATTCGATGTATTGCGTCAGCTGTGTGATTGGAAGACGAATGTCAAGAATTGCGATGTTAACCAAAGTAAGTGGGGTGTGTTCGCGCTCCAGCATTAAGCCAGAGCCAAAAAACACACTTCAAAGAGCTAAATTCTGTGCCAACTAAAAACTATCCTACACACTGTCTAACTTACTGTGCTGTAACGTCTGTTTCTTCATCTTTCTATACTCTTGTGTGTGTATCACGGCCAGCTCATTAGGCGCCTTTCTGTCACTAAAAAAAAACAACCAATCGTATCATTACATGAATAGGAAAAATTAAACAATTAAAAATCAAACCCAACCCAAGCTCCGAAAACCAGTGCCAAAGTTCTGTTAGCTAGCAGTTACACTTTTAGGGAACGACTATAACAGAAAAAAAAAACATCAGCAAAGTCAAGAGCAAATGAAAACAAAAATCAGCCAAAGCAAAGTGTCAACAAAAATACTTTTTTTTTTTAGATGTACAAAGTCTGGGCTGAAAGAAATTCAGTGCCCTTCCGGTTTGGCCTTCGATGTTATTAAACAGACTTGCGACTGGAAAGCCAAGGTGACTAACTGCGATGAGAAAGAGAGTAAGTTTTTTGACTGTCACCAAACAAACAAACAAACAAACTACAACAACTTGTACATAGCACTTTGACAGAAACATACCCTATATTATTATATATGATCTATGTATAAGTGGCGCACGTAGAAATATAACTTGGGAGTCAAGCAAGTCCAATATTTTAGAACAATCTTGGCCAATTTAACTCCCAATGTACCCCTGCATACGCCACTTTTATATCTGATCTGTATATTTTATATACTCGTACACACATACAGTAGTTATAGTGAACTTTGGAACTTATAAATGGACTAAACTATATGCCAAGAAATGCCCTAACCTCCCTCACAATCACGTTTTTACTTCACATTTCTAAATTTTTGTCACTAACAAACCAAACATTTTGTGTATTCCTTGATAATTATAATTTCTTTTTCATAAATTTCTATAGAGCCCCGCAAGGCCAAGCCCATATTAAAAACAGATGAGCCCATTTGTCCCGATGGCAAGTTGTCATGTGGCGATGGTGAGTGCCTGGACAAGGAGCTCTTCTGCAACGGAAAGCCTGATTGCAAGGACGAGTCTGATGAAAATGCATGCTGTAAGTGTTTGTTTGATTTAAACTTAAATTTCATCTATATATTCCCATGGCTTAGACCCATACAACTCACAACTCAAAGGCAACTAAAGCTCTTGTTTATCATTTTAGCTGTTGATGAGGATCCCAACCGTGCACCGGAGTGCGATCCCACACAGTGTGCACTACCTGATTGCTTCTGCTCCGCAGACGGCACACGCATTCCTGGTGGAATTGAACCACAGCAAGTGCCCCAGATGATCACCATTACGTTTAACGGCGCAGTTAATGTCGACAACATCGATTTATATGAAGATCTATTTAATGGACAGCGCCAAAATCCCAATGGCTGCTCCATTAAGGGCACCTTCTTTGTCTCTCACAAGTACACAAACTACTCAGCTGTGCAAGATTTGCATCGTCGTGGACATGAAATCTCTGTATTCTCATTGACACACAAAGATGACCCCAACTACTGGTCAGGTGGAAGCTACGATGACTGGCTTGCTGAGATGGCAGGCTCCCGTTTGATTGTAGAACGGTTTGCTAACATCACCGATGGCTCCATCATTGGTATGCGCGCACCCTACCTACGCGTTGGTGGTAACAAACAGTTTGAGATGATGGCTGATCAGTTCTTTGTGTATGATGCATCTATCACCGCATCCTTGGGCCGTGTGCCCATCTGGCCATATACTCTGTATTTCCGCATGCCACACAAGTGCAATGGCAACGCTCACAACTGCCCGTCTCGTAGCCATCCCGTCTGGGAAATGGTGATGAATGAGCTAGATCGTCGTGACGATCCCACGTTTGATGAGTCACTACCCGGTTGCCATATGGTAGACTCATGCTCAAATGTTGCCTCCGGCGAGCAATTTGCCCGCCTTCTGCGTCACAACTTCAATCGCCACTACAATAGCAACCGTGCGCCACTTGGCCTGCACTTCCATGCTTCTTGGCTAAAGTCGAAGAAGGAGTATCGTGATGAGCTAGTTAAGTTCATCGAAGAAATGCTTGGTCGTAACGATGTGTTCTTTGTGACCAACCTGCAGGTCATTCAATGGATGCAGAATCCCACAGAGCTGAACTCACTGCGTGACTTCCAGGAGTGGAAGGAGAAGTGCGATGTCAAGGGACAACCCTATTGCTCCCTGCCCAATGCCTGCCCTCTTAACACCCGTGAGCTGCCTGGCGAAACACTGCGTCTGTTCACGTGTATGGAGTGTCCTAATAACTATCCCTGGATCCTCGATCCTACTGGCGATGGCTTCTCAGTTTAGGCTACACACCACCTCTCTTCTGTTTCCTTTTGAAAAAAAACAACAAGCGAACAACTCATTAGTAGTTCAACCGAGAGTCTGATAAACTAAACACAAACCCTACGTAATAGCATTTTATCTAAGTGCAAGTGCAATTGTTAAATTTTTCGCGTCTTGTAATAATATTCTTCTAAATTTATATTCTTTAACTAAACTTTACCTTTTATCACTTTTTTCTATTATTTATGCACTTCGCTTTTCTTGCGCATTTTTTTTTTTCTTCAATTTTTCTGGCTTCATACTTCAAAACATTCGATAATTTTTTTTTTTTTGTTGAACGATAAATTGTTTTGTTTATAATACTTGAAATACTCGTAATACCACTAAATGCTTTTCCTGCTTTATTTGTTCTGTCGATAAACAACATTCACAAAAATTTAAAAACAGCGCCAATCAATAAGACGGCTAAATATCTTTGTAATTATGTAAGTATTTTTTATAAGAAAAATATAAAAAATATATATAAAAATGAAAAAAAAAACCTGTTTACTTTATTTACACGTTTAAACTAACAAGCTAAGCTCGCCACTAAGAAAGTTAATCAAAAACCGGAAAGCAACCAGTAAGAATTCAAATAATCTACGCTGAATAATGAAACATTATTTCTTGAATATCTTCTGTGTTATCTGAACCAAATGAAATTGAGCTTGGGACAGAAGAGGTAGAAGAGAATGTAAACTGTTAAAAATAAACGCTATCGGTTAAAAAGTTAGCTTATAAAACGTTCACTTTCAGACAGGGTAATTCCAAAACTTATTGCAAACTTGATCTGCATTGATTACCTAAGAACTTACATACAAAACACGTTGCCTCTTGTTCTTATAGGTCACGCGTACATCCGGACAGACAGACGGACTGACAGACGGCTAGACAGACGGACAGATAGACGGACAGACGGACAGACAAACGAACAGACAGATGGATAGATAGACGGACAGACAGACGGACAGACATACGGACAGACATGACTAGATCAACTCGGTTATTGAATATCAAGAATAAATATGTTTTAGAGGGTCAGAGATGCTTCCTTCTGCCTCTTTAGCACAAATTCAATAACACCTTTAGCCATTTTTAAAGGGTAACGGTCTAGATATACCTTTACATACATACATATACATTTATGAGTTAAAAGTTAAACAGTAATACAATGTGGCTTCACAAAAAAGAAAAGCTTGTAATCAAGTAAGAATGCTCCAGGCGAGCCCGACAAAGAGACCCCATTAACCCGAGTTTATATGTTCTACAATACACTCTAACTGAACTGCCCGTACTTATGCTTACACCCACATATATATGCACACATACATGTATACAAATATGTACATACATATGCACTTTAACTTTCATCGCACACATACATGACTAGGATTTCCAATTGCAGCTACAGAAAACATTTCAAAATCCAATTCAGTATAATAACTGAGATATCCGGCTAACAATTATAACGTACACCTTTTAGACAATTTTAGCTGAGAATGGAAAAAATCTGCTATGTAATCATGCAGTATCGAATTGCAGGGGCTGGAACTACAGACTAAATTTCGTTCCATAGCTCTTATAGTATCTGAGATCCGGACAGACAAACATGGCTAGATAGACTTATGATCCTGAGCAAGAATAAATGTAGTTTATAGGTTTGGAGATGCCTCTTTCAGCCATTAACATACACGTACATTTGAACAACTTCACTAGCTCTTTTTTACCAATTTCAATGGGTTGAGTTGTAGCAAACACATTATTATTATAAGAACTAACATCATAATTAAAGAGACAACCAAAACCTATCTTGTAAAAAAATAGTACAGCGCCACAAAAGGTATTCAACTTAGAAAAAAAAATATTTTCTTGTTTTCATATATGTTTTATTCAAAAAGAGTCGGATTATTTGCTTTAAATACTTAGCCCGCCTTAAGACGGTCTTGGGGTTTTCCTGTTTTGTAAATATAATAAAACATATTTTCAATTATTTATTTTACTTTTGCTGTCTCTTCGACAAGACCTATAACGGCCTAAAAAAGCCTATTAGTTTTTTACTTCTATTTCTTCAGTTTGTAAATGCATGCTGGAGCTTAAAGGCTTTTTAAATCTCAAGAAAGAATGCTAATATATTGTCTAACATGCTTAAAATATTTATGGAATATTTATAAAATAAATAAAGTATAAAGAAAAGTGGAAAAGTGAGTTGCGGGTTCCCGATCAGGTAAATTTTAAACCTGGGAATATTTTTCTGGCTGAAATTCTATTATTTAAAAAAAGTCACTTTTGATGATTCAAAACTACGTGATTAAATATTTTATCTCAATGAGTTTTTTAAATTAAAACGAAGCGATGATTGTATCGATTACTCAGCAGTCGAACAAATTCGAAATACAGTGCATATCCGATGTATAAGCCGAGCCGATGTAGCCATGTCTATCCGGTCGGATAAACGCGTGGATCTCAAAGACTATAAGAACTACAGCCACTATATAGGTAAGTAGCTCCTTGGTTCCTGGAGTCTGTTTCAAACTTTACAATTTTTCCCTCTCTATGTTTTTCATTTTTTACCCACCTTGGCTCAGTTATTTCCATCCATCTTGGGACAGGTTTAACCTCAGTCTTTACTATGATTGGCCGAGAACTTGGGGAACTGCATAGCTACCAACTCGTACAGAGCTCTAAAACTATATACGAGGGTGGTCCAATAATTACTTATAAAAGAAAAACGAAGATTTTGGAAAAGTGGCGATTTATTTCTCAAAATAGTTTGTTTTTAGCTCGATACACTTAACCCAGCAATGCTCCAACTTCTTTAACTCTCCTGGAATAAAAAACATTCTGTCGAGGTCTGCAAAGTAAGCCTCTGTGGCGGTGTTGACCTCCTCTTTCGACTCAAATTTCTGACGCGAGTGACTTTTTCAAGAAATAAAAAGAAGTCGCACGGGACGAATCTGGAGAATACAGTTGATGGGGCAGCAGTTCGACAAATTTAACCGTGCCGAGGGCGGCAGTGTGAACCGGTGCGTTGTCATGGTGGAAGAGCACTTTTTTCTCGCCAATTGGGGCCGTTTTTTGTGGCATTCGTCTTCGAATTGGCCCAATAATTCGGCATTGTACAGCCCTGTGACCATTTTGCCCTTCTCCAGGTAGTCGATGTAAATCACACTGTTAATCCCAGAAAACGGTAGACATCACCTTTCCGGCCGATAGGACAGTCTTCGCGTTCACTATTTCTTGGTCTCTGGTGTGTACCAGTGGATCCATGTTTCGTCGACGGTCACGAAACGACGCAGAAACTCTTTCGGATTGCGCTTAAAGAGCGTTAAACACTGTTAAACCTTCTCATGCCCAAAATTGCATGCAGGATATGATCCTAGCTATCGCGCGCACCTTCAATCGGCGGTCTGCCAATACGAGATCGTGGATTTTTGTATTAGCCGTTTTCGGGGCACCTGAGCGTGGCTCATCAAAAACCGACATGCGACCACATTGAAACTCGTTAAACCAATTTTTGACGGTCGCCATCGAAGGAGAACAGACACCGTACACGCCATCAAAGCGCTATTTGATTTCGCTGCATGATTTCCCTTCCAAAAATAAGATTCGAATCACCGACCGATATTGCTCTTGTTCCATTTTTCTAAAATCCACGGACACGCCCGCTTCCACACGCGGTCAAAACAAAACTACGAGTCCGATTCGGAAATCTCGACAGTAGCCGTGTACGAGAAGGTAAGCGGGCGTTTATACTAAATGCTTATCGGACCGCCCTCATATGCATTGTCGCATGGGCTCATGGACGGAGTTGCAGTTTCTCCCCGAATGCATATCTACTAGCAGCACGATCTTTTTTCCGAGATCACACAGAGCTCAACTACTCTGACACTTTGCAGTGCCGGATCCATCGATAAAAATTTATCAAAAGTAGTCTTTAATCTCCCTTATGACTTATTTTATATATACGCCTAATATTATTATTTTATATTACAAATTTTATTTATAGTTACCTATATATATATTTTTATTTATTTAAAATATGAATTTAATATGATATTGTATCGACGTTTTTAGTGTCGTATGGAGGTGGAGTAAGCGAATGTCCTTGGCAGTTTTTTGAAGAGTCTGATTACCTCATTGTAATAGCTGCTGTAAAAGCTTACATGATCCTCCACGAATGCCCGGTCTCGGTTCCAGTGCAAGGTTAAAATGCGTACCTCCCATACGTTGCAGTCGGTGATAGGTCGTATGACTTTGTTTTGTAGGACCTGAAACCTGGCTCTGTTAGTGATATTAGCAATGCCCAGTGTTACGGTGCCATATTGGGGCACTCATTTCATGTTATAAAAATCGTTTGTGCTAGATCGGTAGCTTTTTGTTGCAGTTGGAAGACCAGTTCATTTTCTTTTAGCAAGTACTCTAATTGGTGGCTAGCTACTACCTTAAACGCTAGCTTTTGATCAAAATCAAGATAAAGGCTTATCAGCTTGTTCCTTTTTCGGATCGTCATTGCAACTGTTTTTGACAATGGGTGTATTATATTTATATATATTTGGTCGACTTCTATGTTTTCATATATGCCTCTTATGACATGAGGTAGCTACAATATCTTGAATCAACAAAGTTCGATAGTAGATATTATTCAGCGTTACATATTCTAAATGCAGCTGTGATTTAATTGCTTCTATTGTGACCCTATGACAGTGTGAGCGGACTTCTACCTGGTTACCCAATGTTTCTCCTAAGAGTGTACGAATCGGTGAAGTTTCCTCACTGGATTTATTTAGTTGGAGGAGGGGCACGTCTGCAAAATCTGGTTACCACCTTTCCTAACCCTTTTAGTTTTTTCTCTAACTTAAATTTCACAGTTACTAGCTCTCTTTGCTTTTCGCCGATATAACTTTGGCGTTCTTTCTTCTAAGCATGCCTTTGTTCTTCTTACTGATGTATTTCTGATTTTTTTTTACTTTTTTCCAGGCATTATCCGCCTGTTTTGGAAGTGGATGAAGTGTGGTCGGCGGGCCACCACAGTATTTCGTGTCTGTTGGTCTCTTCCGCCGTTCGTTTTGCAGAGTCTCTAAGTATCGACCACCGTTTTAAACAGGGATGACGTCAGAGGCGACTGATGCGTCCTCCCAGCAGCTTGTCAGCTAAATATGGTAGTTACCAACTTATAGTGAGATTTGATACTTTCGGCGCATTGTCTCATAGCAGTGCAGTGGAGTGGCGCTTGGATCCATCTTGTAAATCTACAAGCACTGCGATCTCTTTTTCGATTAAGGGAAGATAGAGAAAATCTACTCTAAGCCACTGTCGGTTGAGTGGGCTATGTTCCTTTACCTTCTGTTTTGATATCTTACCTTCTGGAGACCTAGTCAATTAGTCGCTTCTCGCAAAATAGATTGCTGACATCTAATGAGCGGTTGTTTGGAGTTATTATGTTGGAAATCATAGCTTTTGGCTTCCAACTCGCAAGCCGTTTGCTTTGGTAGTAGCACGGTCGAAGCACGAAAGCCATGCACGGAGGCCATGCCATAACGTCTGTACCACCATTTGAATGGTGACAAACCAACGAAAGTACTTGGACACTTGTTAATTGTTACGGGCACGGGCACGGGTATAGCCCCAAACTTACAGCCACTACAACAGGATACACCCCGTTTAATAAAGTGTTAAAATAATGTGCCATGTCGGCCAAGGACCTGTAAGGGTTGCTAGAGTGTGGGAAACCCATTCAGTTTATACATGGATTATTGGCGCAGCTCACAAGCTACTTTATATGATTTGGAGAGGAATCAAGTTGACCATTACCAGGTTAATGACAGCATCATCCGGCCTAAAGATCTCGCCTCCAAGCAGATATCCCCATGTCACTTAGTCACTGTCAAGGTCTGGCCTGGGTCGCCTTCTCGTGTTTCTTAGGCGCCCACGGGTATGGAGCTCCTACCCGAGGGATAGCTATCATACTGCTTTCAAGCTGGCCTGTAAGAGGCTCACCTCCAAGACAAGCTATGACATGCTGTGGTAGTACACAGTACACCGTGCACCACATGGTGCTGTGTGTGCGTTTTTTTCTGGTCTACGAACCTAGGGAATAGATTGACCACTAATACCGATGGCTAGTGCCACTGACAAGCACGAATCACCGCCCTACCATTGCATGGTGTGACAAAGACGATATCGTGCGAAAGCTTCCTGCAAAGCTGTTTACAGCCGTCTAGAGCCGATGCCCATATTGGTTCTGCATATATACCTACCTCGTAGTAGCTACGCTACTACTCTTGCTATAAGCAACCGCCTTCCAGCCCTGGGTCCCCAACGTTAGGCAACATCTGTGTGAGAACTACCTGCATCTTTGATGCCTTTTTACCAACGAATTTTATATGTTGGCTGTATACATTTTCCAACCCGTATACATTTTCCTACTACGGCCAGCTCTAAGCTAACATCCACCTGCTTGCACTCTAATGCGCTGGTTAGGAGCCGATTCTATACCTTCTACCTCTTAGCCTTTAACTACTAAGGCCAAGTCATCTGCGAACCCAATTAAACTACAACAAATTGGTAGCTGGAGTCTGACCACTTCATCATACATTAATTTCCATAGGAGAGTGGTCCTAGAACCTCCCCTGTTGAACACCTGTCGTGACTCTGTATCCCTTAGGTCCACTTTCCATATCGTATTGCAATACTCTGTTGGATAGATAGTTTAATATTATTCTAAAGAGAGAAGTCCCATCCAGTCGATGACTTCTTGAATACGAGTCCAGCAGTCCAAGTTTAATTCGTTTTGGATATCCAATGTGACAGCTGCACAATTCTCCCTGTCGTTTTATTTCCATCGGGTTCCCTCAATCGCCTTGGTTGATATGTCAACTGTCGCTTTGATATCATCTAGATTTAGATTGGCGAGGAGGCAGATTGGCCTGCAGCCAAAAGATCATCTTGGCTTGTGTCCTTTTGGGATGAGGATTAGATGCTGGAGCTTCCACAATAATGGAAATACACCCTCTGGCTAAAACTGGCTGTGAATTTAGCTCCAGCTGTGTTTGAACGCCACTGATTCCTTACTCCTTCAAGAGCAAGAGAGAGGTAAAAACCAAAAAAATCCAAAAGATAGGTTATTCGTTTATTTAAGTAAAAATGAAAAATAGAGAAAATAAATATATAAACGTTTCAATAAATTGTAGGTTTCACACATAAATTGTTATCGAAAATCATGGACGAGGACACACATTAATATTTTGGATTATTTTCTTTTAAATGTTTGTTTCATGTTTGTTTGATGCCAATAATTATGCAATTAGCTTAAGCTAGGCTTTTATTCACACGGTGGAATACAATACGACTCTCCTACTTATAATACGGTATTAAGTTATTCTTTGATAAATCTCCAAAAGGAATAAATTAGTGTTTTAAGAATGTTTAAGGAAAACACATTTTATGCGGTGCCCCAAGGGTTTACATCAACATCGTCAAATATTGGATGAAAGCACTCGCTTCTTTTTAGGGACCCTCTTTCCAATTCGTAGGCCATCTGTTCAATCAAATATTTCTACTTACTGGCCATCCGGTTCCCCTGGTTTCTCCTTTACAGTCAGTCTGTCAGAAAATTCAGCTTAGCCCCACAGTGGTTAAGATTTATCTGAATTCACTTCATCATTTTTTTTTTAAAGTGCATTCATAAACAGTGAAATGTCTAGCGTCTATATTTTTGCCCATCTGCCCCACACCATCGATACATTTACATCAGCTACATGTCTTTTACCCGCTAAGTGGGCAAATTCGAGGCATTTAGTGATTGGAATTCACCACCCAAGTCTGGACTTAGCCCATCCACCCATAGGACCTTTTTATCCGTTTCTTCGAGCATCTTATAGCCGCTGTATGGGTTTGCCCGTAAGGGTTGTGTCATCCAGATTTCGAAAATTTCCTCCGTTGTTGTGATTTCGTGTAGGTCTCTACCAATGCGACAGTGACCGGACTTTTAATTGCTCACCCAGAACTTCCCCTATTTGGTTTAAAAATATTGAGCTAAATTTATTCAACTGGAATAGCAGTTCATAGCTTTGGCAACCGCCTGTCCTAGACCCTTAAATGTTTCTTGCGAATTAGCTATCTTTAAAATCTTTACGTACGTATCCTTGTTTTTCGCCAAAATCCCTGTGGCGTCAATTCAAACCTCTTCTGTTAACTTCTTTTGAACCTCTCACAAATGGTTTTATTCGTCTCCCACATATTACCATCTTTACTGGTGCGGATTGGTTTCCAGTATGATGGCTGAGACGCCGGGAATTCAAGATCAGACAGACCCTTGCATTGCCTTGCTTGGGGCATCAGTGCTAAATTGTTTCTTCTTTGAGTCCACCGTCACTCTTAATAGTGGTAAAGTCTCTGTAAAAAAAACTCTAAGTGACCGTAGCTCTATCGTCCTGTAGTGAACAACTTATAGAGACCCCTGGTATCTTATATGCATTTTCGGATGAGCGTGAAGATGAAAAAATAAATAAGCCTTAAAAATGTAACAATAAAAAGCTAACAAGACCTTTGTTTGAGCTACTGTACTGCAACGCTGCTGCTTAACTTTCCGACGAAAGCTTAAAAGGCCAATTATTTTATTCAAAAACAAAACAAATATCTAGACCATACACTTATACACTGAAGCGGATAATGACCTAGCAATAGAATACCTCGCTAAACTCATACACAAAGCATGCGGCAATCTCATCCAAGACCACTACATAGAGAATACCATCTCTGGTTGCCAGAAAGACACAGATGGTCAGCCAATGTGCAGAATAATATGAACCTAAAATAACTCACGCAACTCTCGTGACAAAACTGCATGTAAAACTTATAAAAAGGTCAAATTACCCAAAGAACTGTTTTCAATGTGCACAACCAAGCGTTCGAGGAGTATGTTAGAACGGTGAGACACTGAGCATAATCCAACAGGCACCGGAAAACCAACCAAATACCACCGCTTCAGAATTGCAGTGGGTGCTGGTTCACATCCAATGCCGACAAAGCCCTCGCATATCACCTACGATACACCTGTCATCACATGCTCCTAAACAGAACTGGCTGATATAGGGATGGTCCTGGATTCATCTCTTCAGATGGACGTGCTCACTCTGGATATCGACATTAAAGAATCAAATATCGAAGTGATGGCTTTCAAAACGTGATTCTGACGACGGATTTTGCTAAACCAATAATAAAAGCCAATAAATGCCTTCAATTTGGGCACCTTCTTTAGATTAAAAATGTGCCGAATTTGTCTTTACTCCTAAGACCGCGAAGACAATACATCAGCTTACCTCCTAAAAACATATATTCCTGCTGGAACGTCTACCTACTTTAAAGGTAATTTTAAGAAAGCTGCTGCCAGTTCTAGCTAATCTCGAGCATCAGTTTGGATTTAGGAGCCAGCAAGGCACTCATAAAAAATGCCGTATTTATTTATGGAGTGAAAAAAACCAAGATTTTATAAAGGTGCTTGAACGTAAGAAATACCGTTCAGCATCATGCCTTAATGTAAGGAACGCTTTTGATAAACCGTGAGACAACACTTAACATGTAACGTCTACGTAAAGTCGGTGGTGAAAAATCGCCGATCCAGCCGGTATGAGGTGGTAGTTTATACATATGTGTATATATATACAATATATAAGTTAGGACAATCACTCAGCAACGAAAGGAGATCAATGCAAGTGCCCGGAGAATGTAAAATTGACTTAAGATTATCGTCACGCAACTCACAACAAAAATTCACATTTTTGCGCAGACGTTAAATGAGAATAAAATTAATTTTTTTATTCTAAAGGAGGTTTGCGAGAAAAAGGAATTGGCGATTATATAAAAATCAAGTTTCTAAAAGTAATTTATGAGCAGATTAGTTGAAAGCAATAAAAGAGAGTGATGTTGCTGGTGCGCTTGCAAGTCAAAAAGAAATATTTGATAAGCAGTAAAAAGAGATAAGCGAGCGTATAGAAAAAGTTACAGTCAGCAGATGTGGAAACTTACAGAGATAATGAAATTATACCTGGTATTGTGTGTACTGAACTACTAGATATAATAAAATCTTTGCTAGACTTTGAAGGCAAAAGTGATATATACTTGTATATGTGTCATGGAGAAAAGCGGCACAAGTCGCTTTAAAAGTTTTTGAAAATTAGAAAGGCAATTCAACATATTACCAAACACTTGGCTTTATGTGAAATAAAGTAAAAAACTCAGAAAATGCTGTGCTGACCTCGTTCGAATTTCAAGGCAATGATCAATCGTCGTGATTTTACATATGCCGAAAAGACACCTATCTACCTAATAGAGCATGGTCTATCGGCGTTAAGACAGGCCGACATCACGCTGACGAGTCGGGTAGTAACCTTGGCGAAGTTACTCAATGCAAGGTACAGGTTCAACGCGTTACGTGTGTTTATCACGGGGACTAAAAAGTCCTTGAGCGATATCCTATTTGCCAAAAGATCCAAAGATTTACCAACAGCCCTTCGTCGAATCATTAACGCTACTAACTTGCCCTGGATTATTCTAGAAGCCTAGGAGACGGAGGTCAGAAGACCGAGAAAAACAAACTGATAGGGATATGAATACTAGTATTCCTCAGCAAAGCCAAAAACCTCTTTTTAGTAAGAGGCAGTTTGTGTCCAACTACGTCAACCATGTCGATCAATCACCACTTCAAGCGCTATTTTAGTTGGCGGATACTGACGTATCTATACGATCCATTCGAACGAGTCAAAACCAACCTAGGCAGCCACTATTCTTGAAACAGGGTGGCTTACCTTTATACCAAAATATTTGGCCAACCCAGCAGCAATACACATGACCTCAAATCGGCTATGAGCATACAGGAAAAAGAGCATATAGTGGCACTGGCAGGCTAATAGGACCAAAGCAGCTAGAAGTTAATCACATAGCTGATGAAGAAGATTTGGGTGATACAGACGAAAACGATTATGACCTGGGGGCAGGAGCAGTTGTTGAAGATATTGAAGACGAACGTACAGATTATGATCATGTGCATTCTTTTTGACAAGAGTTCCTGCTACCATTCATGGAAAGAAGGATGGTAGGGAGAATTATAAAACTTTTGATCGGTACCGGATCTTCAAAAAAATACATACAGCTCCTTTCATAACTCAAATAAATTACGCTGATACATAAAGAATTTACGTTGAAATGGTTCATTAGTATAAAATATAAATGCCTTGTTAGACTATTTAATA
Organism: Hirtodrosophila trivittata; assembly: GCA_035045065.1. Lineage (NCBI taxonomy): Eukaryota > Metazoa > Arthropoda > Insecta > Diptera > Drosophilidae > Hirtodrosophila > Hirtodrosophila trivittata. Next base: position 626,118 of record JAWNNK010001459.1, on the reverse strand, counting down.
AAGCCGTTCCATTCTTCACTCTTCCAGACCTCTCAAGCTTTGACGCTCTAATAGGACTTGGCACACTGATACAGTCAAATGCAATATTAGATTTGAAAAATAAAACTTTAAATATCAATAATGTAGTCGCACCAATAAAACTTGTAAAGTGTATAAGCGTAAATTTTTCCGATATTAAAGATATTGTAGTACCAAAGCAAAAAGAACATAAATAATCTTGAGTATATTATATGGCAGTGGCTCTTCTGGGTCTACTAATACACCCATCCGGTCAGCAAGCATAGTCTGGAATATATTGGTTCGTTATGTCTTGTGTGTAGCTGATTTTGTGAATAAGTAGACAATAACTTTGTTAAAAAAAACATTATTTGACCTCACCCTATAACAATAAAGTTTAGGTAGTTGACAAAAAAAGCACAGAGACGGAAATAGGAATAAAAGAATGGTTATAGATTTTCGAAAGTTAAACTCAAAGACAGTAGACGACAAATACCCAATACCAAATATTGCAACCATCCTGTCACATTTGGGAAAATCAAGGTTATTTACCACTCTGGACCTTAAGTCACGATTTCATCAAATTCTAGTCACCGAAAAATATAGGGAGAAAACAGCTTTTTCAGTTGCAAATGGCAAATACAAGTTTTGCAGACTTCCGTTTTGTCTAAAATATGTTGTATGTTTCAACGAGTTGCCCAAAAAGTAATTGCGGATTTTTCATATAGTCGGCGTTTATAATTTTTTTAACAGCTTGTGACTATTTAACTGTATTTTTTCTTTTGACATCTATTAGCTGTCACTATTAGCTTTCTTTAGAAAAAAAGTGCGCGTAATTTTGTTTACATTTGTTTGTTTGGCGCCCTTTTTAATATGTAGTCCACAAAAGAGCATTTCCGTCATATTTTATATTATTATTTCCGTAAAGGAAAAAACGCAGAGCAGGTTGCTAAAAAATTACGTGATGTGTATGGTGATAAAGCCTTAAAAGAAAGACAGTGTCAAAATTGGTTTCGCAAATTCCGCTCTGGAGAATTTTCACTTAAAGATGAGCCACGTTCAGGTCGGCCAAATGAAGTTGATGATGACCAAATCAAAGCATTAATCGAATTTGATCGTCATGTAACTGAGCGTGAGATAGGAGAGAAGTTAAATATGCCAAAATCAACCGTTCATTATCACATAAAAAGTCTTGGACTGGTGAAAAAGCTTGATATTTGGGTACCACATGAATTGAAAGAAATTCATTTAACAAACCGAATCAACGCTTGTGATATGCATCTTAAACGCAATGAATTCGATCCGTTTTTAAAGCGAATCATAACTGGAGATGAAAAATGGATTGTTTACAATAACGTTAATCGAAAACGATCATGGTCCAAGCATGGTAAACCAGCTCAAACCACTTCAAAGGCAGATATCCACCAAAAGAAGGTTATGCTGTCTGTTTGGTGGGATTGGAAGGGTGTGGTATATTTTGAGCTGCTTCCAAGGAACCAAACGATTAATTCGGATGTTTACTGTCAACAACTGGACAAATTGAATGCAGCCATCAACGAGAAACGGCCAGAATTGATCAATCGTAAAGGTGTCATATTCCATCATGACAACGCCAGACCACACACATCTTTGGTCACTCGCCAAAAACTGAGTAAGCTTGGCTGGGAACTTTTGATGCATCCACCATATAGTCCTGACCTTGCACCCTCAGAGTACCATTTGTTTCGGTCTTTGCAGAACTCCTTAAATGGTAAAACTTTCGGCAATGATGAGGCTATAAAATCGCACTTGGTTCAGTTTTTTGCAGATAAAGGCCAGAAGTTCTATGAGCGTGGAATACAAAATTTGCCGGGAAGATGGCAAAAGGTTATCGAACAAAATGGAAATTATATATTTGATTAAAGTTCATTCTAAGTTTTATTAAAAATGCATTTACTTTCTTTTAAAAAATCCGCAATTACTTTTTGGGCAACCCAATACTTAGGAATCAAATACGAAAGTCATGTTATGTTAACGCCGATGACGTGATCATTTTTTCAGAACGCCTTAATGACCATTTGAGTCCTCTTAGTTGGATACTGGATAGACTATTCGAAACTAACATGAGAGTATCTAAGGAAAAATCTATTTTTTGCAGAGAGAACCCACAAATTTGTTTAATGTTAGATCCGTTTTGAGGTTAGCAAGCTCTTATCGCAGTTTTATAAAGGACTTTGTCTCTAAAGATAGTTCCTTCAATGATATTCTCAAAAGGAAAAACAGAAAAGCTTCAGCCAATCGCTGCAAAAATATATCAGTTACCTTTGATAATAAGTAATGTTCTGCATTCGAAAAACTAAAAAATGTTCTTCTGTCCGAAAGTGTAAAGTTACTCTATCCTAATTACGAAAAGCCCTTCCATGTAACTATGGACGGCTCGCCTCTTGGACTCAGAGCGGTTCTATCGCAAGACGGCAAGGATAGATTTCTTAGTTTCGCAACAAACGAACAATCTGTATGGTGCCCAAAATCTGAACATTTATACAGATCATCAGCCGTTAACGTTTTCAGATAGGAGCCCCGCGAAAATTAAAAGGTGGAAAGCGTTTATAGACGAGCATACCGTCAACATTTTTTATAAGCCAGAGAAGGAAAATTATGTGGCAGATGCACTATCCAGACAGGCCATTCATGCTTTAGAAACAGACGCTCAGCTGGATATGGAAACAGTACATAGAAAAAATTTCGGTTTCATATACCATCGAAACAGTCGACAAGCCGCTCAATTATTTCAGAAACCAAACACTTACACAGCTGATCGTACTGTGTTTTATTTGCGAATAAGTCAAAACGTGTGATACAATTCTTTAAGAGGGAATCATTAGTTGCCAGAACTCGTGACGTTGTTCACCAAGATGTAGTGAATGCAATATACTGCAATTTGTCGGACAAGAAAACGTGAAGAAAATTTTTCAGGATTATTTTTACACAAAAATTCCTCAGCTGGCAGCTAGTATTATAGGTAACTGCTCAGTCTGTAAAAAGTCAAATATGACCGTCATCCACAAAAAAAGTCCTTGAGAGAGCAGCTATTCCCTCAAAATTAGCGTGACATTATACATTCAAGTTTTCTCTACAGATAAGAAGTACTTCATTACCAACGTCGATAAGATTTCTAAATTTGCAATAGTGTAACCCATAGATTCTCGAACAATAGCCGACATAAAACCTGCAATAATCAATTTCTATCCGTATTCAAAAACAATACTTAATTTCACTTTACTCGTCACTTTTATCAAACAGTGTGAAAAATGCACCGCCACTTCACTTCAAACCGGCAGGTGGAAAGGTTCCACAGCAAATTGATAGAAATAGCACGATGTCTGAAACTGAAGGGACTTGAATGATACGGCCAATCTCATACTCCAGGCATGAATATAAACTGCGTAAAAATGAATGACCCGTTTTATTATATTCCATATTATGTTTTTATACAGCTAAAGTATTTATATTTAAGAGTTATAAATTCTTAGTCGGGGTCAAAAAGCAATTTTAAAAATGTTTTTTTTTTGTGACGGTTTGTGGGGGGTGTTGGATTGGGACTATTACGCATTTTGTTCCTAGGAGAGATCCAGGGTGTAATATCTGTAGTCTTCTTATTGCCTTGCTGTTATCTAGCAGACCGATGGTTGTTGTTGTGATCATTGTGCCTGCCTTAGTGCCTTGATCAGCTTTTGGCTATTTTTTCGCTGACCCAAGGGATCTTGAATACCCTGAGTATGGACGTGTTGTCACGATATATATGCGCGAGAGACAATACGTAGGGCCTTGTTTTCAAATGTTTGTATTAGTCTCCTGTTCCTTCGGCTAGCAGTCCCCCAAAGCTGGATGTCATAAGTCCAGGTTGGCCTGATTATTGTCTTGTATACAAGCAGCTTTGACCGCGAACTTAGCCATTACGGCCAATAAGCCAGTAATATTTATTTAATTTTTCTTCAGCAGGCTTCCATTTTAAATTAGGTGAGTTCTTCAGGGTAGCCTCCGGTCAAGAGTCATCCTCAGGTATTTAGGTATGTCTTTTTCGGGAATTATTACTCTATCTAGGTGGACTGGTGGGCATTTTCCAGGTCTTAGCATAAATGTGGTGGCCATGGACTTATTGCTATTGGTAAAATTGTTCCCTTTCTACTGGCATTCGTTGATACAGTGCAGTTCGTCGTGCATAATTTGGGAGGCCTCTTCAGGAGTCTCAGCAGTGGCTAAGAATGCTATGTCGTCAGTAGGTTGAAGTTATCCAAGACAGGGAGGTCTGCTGTAAAGAAGTTATGCAGCAGAGGGCCCAGTACGCTGCCTTGGAGGACGTCCGCTCGAATGGATTTGATGGACGATTCACCTCCGCTCGTCACATGGAAGCGCGGTAGGTTGGTTTTAAAATTGTATAGTAGCCCTGGCTTGTTTGACGTCAAGCATTACTGCGTAGCAGTATTTCTTGCTCTTAATAGCCTCCATGATATGTTGGACTAGTCTACGGCACTGTTCCGGGGTCCCATGACAGCACCTGAAGACAAACTGGCGATCAGGGATCAAACCCGCCTCGTCCAATACTGGCAACACTCTACGAAAAAAATACTCTCTCGAGTATTTGGGAGAGGGTTGTCAGTAAACTGATCAGACGCTAGGAGGCAAGATTGGCTTTAGGTTTAGGAGGGCTAAGTATCATTGCTACTTGGACTCGTTTCCATCGCGTTGCAAAGTCCCCCATCTCCAGGTATCTATTGAACACCTTAGTGATCAATAGTGCAATCTGGAGGTAGTAGCTTCAATGCAATTGCATTAAACCATCATTGCCTGGCGCTTTGCTGTTCCTCAGCGCCACTATGCATTCGCGGATCTTATCCTCAGAATACTTTATCCTGTGCATCTGGAGAAAGGGATAAAGACGCTCTATGCCCTGTCCGCGTCGGATCTGCACCAGGTTCCATTTGAGTTTATGAATTAAACTGCCTCTTTGTGTTTCTGGTGACATGCCATAGCTCGTGGTGGGGATCACCTGGTTCTATTTGTTGCAGGAAAGAGTCGAAGGCACTGGTAAGCATGTCCATTAGGGCATTAGTGGTTCTATTCAGAGCAGTTTTATCACGGGGATTCCGTTAAAAGAACCAGGCTCGCCTGAGCTGTCACTTTTTCTGCAAGACTTCCGCTATTTGGGGGTACCATAGGTGGATCTCACGGTCTGGTATTTATTTCTTTAAGTCAACTAAAAGCAGCTGACTACGAAATTAAGTTTAAAACAAATAAAGTATTTAATTTATTAAATTAAAATAGGAATTCAAACAAATTTAAATTTAAATCTAAATCTGGGGAATACAAATATAAAAAAAATTGATTTATTTAAATCCATCCAACATTTGTTGCAGGGATACAGAAAAACCCAATCAGATCAATATATTGGTATATAGCTGTAAAATAAAGGAGTGTTAGAATATTGACAATATACTATTACTTACGTATATACTATTAGGAGCAATAGTATAAATAAAGAAGCATAGTATATTAAGTATTAATGTATAAGATAATTAGTAAAAAGGGCTTACACTGTTACTAATTAATATACTATTAGAAGTGATAGTATATAAAAGTAGCAGTATAATGAAGAATAAAATGGAAGTAAAATAAATTTAAGAAAAGTAGCTAGAAAGGAGGTAAATTGTTTCTGATAAGATATAGGAAAGTAGAAGATTTTAAAGAAGAAAGAGAAGATGCATTTGAGATCACGTTGGGAAGATTATTGCAATTAACACATAAAGCGTGGAAACAGTAATGCGAACTCTGTAGTGCATGTAGGAAGGCACAATGTGATATAGTTCCTAGTACAACGACGAGTAATAGAAAAACTAGTGAACTAGTGAAGGAAGATAAAGAAGAAGAACGCTACTGGAGTATGACGGTAGACGAAGATTGGGGTCCCAGTTTAGTCCACGTAAAGCGAACAGCACAAATTGCTTTTGAACGGATTCAATTCGCTCCTGGGTGGCACAATATTGAGGCACCAGACGCACGAATAGTATTCCAGAGTCGGCCGAACAAGAGAAATGTAAAGGATTTTTCCTTTTTTTCTTTGGCCAACGTTTAATAAATCCAAATACTCCCTTGGCTTCATTCGCGATAGAAGAGATATGCAAATTAAAGTTCAATGTGCAGTCAAATAAGACAACCAAGTTTTTAACCGTGGATATACGTTGCAATGGAATATTGTCAATCGTATATGAGCCTAAAAAGGGTCGAACAATCAATTAAGATGCAATTAATTGGTCATACACCAGCGTTGCAAAGAACTCAAATCCTCTTGCAAATAGTTTTGAGCGGGATCAGTGTATGAACAGATAAGCTTAACATCATCTGCATACATGAGACAATGGGAGTGAGAAAGAATGGTAGGTAAATCGTTAATTAAAAGAGTGAATAAAAGGGGTACAAAATGACTACCTTGAGGTACACCAGAAGTGACAGAAATTGGCCTCGAAGTGGAAGACCTGAGTAACACTTTTTGGGTTCTATCTTTCAAATACGAGGAAATCCAATATAATAAGGAGGGTGGGAAACCTATGCAATCGAGTTTAAAGATAAGAAGATTATGACTGACAGAGTCAAAAGCTTTACTAAAATCCATGTAAATAACATCAGATTGTCTTTTTTTTTAAAAATGCATCATTTACCAAAGTGATAAATTCCAGTAAATTGGTCACAGTGGAACCACAGTGAAGCCTTGTACAAATCCATGTTGGGCAGGGGAAATATCTGATTTACAGCAATGTAAAGTAGAAGAATCTTTTCAAACAATTTAGAAATTGCAGATAGCTTTGCAATTCCTCTGTAGTTTGAAATGTCAGACTTGCTACCTTTCTTATGAAATGGGATTAGATATGAATCTTTCCAACGAACAGGGAACCTAGTGGATTCAAGAGATAGAGTAAAAAGGTTAAGCAACGGTTCAGCCAGATAAGAGCAGCACTCTTTAAGGACACAACTAGGAATGTTGTCAGGCCCAGGAGAGAAAGGAGCTTTAAAAGAATTAATAGAAGAGGTTAGAGAGTTATAAGATAAAGTAGGAGTGAAGATAAAGTTGGAGGCAGGAATGTAATAGGGATAAGTTGAATTGAAGGAGGACATAGGTGAGTAAATAGATTGGAAAAAGTTAGCGAATAGATCAACTGTAGCGGAATCGCTGTTAGCTTTTTCTAGCCCTAGAAAAAAAGAAGAAGGTAAAATTGGTTTTCTTTTCAAATTTACAAAATTAAAAAACTGCTTAGGATCGCGAGAAAACTGTATTTTACAACGAGCAAGATAATTCTCGTAACATACAAAGTTTTGGAGGGCAATGTTTGACTTGGCAACAGAATATTTGTACCAATCAACACCAGAGCCAGTTTTCTTGAACTTTTTAAAGTGTTTAGACCTAACATTTTTTAAGTACGAAAGGCTGCGAGAAAACCAAGAGGCTTTGACAGATTACACGACGGGATGAAGTTAGGGATGCATCGTCAAAGAGTGAGTTTAATATGCCATAAAAAGTGCCAAGAGCAATATCAATATTAGTGACTTCATTTAGAAAAGACCAGTCCTTTGCAAGAATAAGATCATTAAGTAGGGAGTAATTACCCCTACGAAAGCAACGACATGGTTCTTGCTGACGAGGAGGTGTAAAATGAACAAAAAGTGAGATACAAATCTCAATATGGATGATGAGGATCTTCGGGGACAGTAAGTAGCGAAGTTCTATAGAAGCATGAATTTGCATGGTCGTTAATAAAAATAAGATCCATAATCCTACTCAGATGGATTTTAATTAAGTTCATTTGAAATATTGAAAAATCAGGAACGCAATCTAAAAACTCATGATTACTGGAAGGCACAAGATAATTTAGGTTGTTGGAATAAGTCCATTAGATGTTGGGTAAATTGAAATCACCGAGCACAATGAAAATATCAGTATCCTATACATGTAATATGTTGCATATAAACATGTAAATTCGACGATGGGGGAATGTAGGAGCAAATAATGTAAATAGAGTGTGTTGCAGATGTTACTTTAACAGCAATTACAATATTTCAACATCTGAAGGCATATTAAAAGAGATACGATCAGACTGAAATGTCGATTGGACGGCGATTAGCACGCCACCACCACGACGTATCTGTCGATCATATCTAAATATAGAGTATCGATTTGACATAATTTCGCTATCAGATATGGTAGGCGTTAACCAAGTCTCTGTTTAAGCGATAATGTCGAAATTAAGGAAAAAGCTAGTTAAATAAAGACTTTTAAGCTTCGATAAGAGGCCTCTAACATTCTGGTAATGAATGTACAAGGAAACGGGATACAAAACTAGTTTTTTGATACAGCCACAGATAGGGGCTGGAAGTGCAACAGATGGCACAGTTCGCCGTTTGGGCGTAAACTCATGTACAATCATATTAGGTGGCCAAAATTTTGGATCACATATAGTTGAGAACGAGTCATGTGGGACGCTAATCTTAAAATACGCTATTTCCCGAGGCGTGGCAAAGTTCAATTTTATTACCGACACACTGACAGAAGAAGTGCTAGCAATATAGGCCACAATCGCTTCAAAAGTAGTACCTGAGGATTTTGTGTTATAGCATCGATGCCAGCTTCAATCTCTTGAGGACTATCCGTAACTGGGTTTGGGTTGGTGCTGTTGGTGAGCTGATTTTGGTATTTCGCAGAGTCAGTACTTTTATAAATAATTTTTTTGCGGACGGATTTGGTGATTAAAGTGGACTTTGTTAGCAGTGTGATTGCGCAGTGATCGGAACTTAGATCTTGATTTGTGAATGTCTGGATTCTCCATGGGTTTATGCCGCGAGAAATGGCGAAATCGAGCACATCAGTCAGTGTGCCAGTAAGTTAGCTCTCCCGTAAAGTGGCAGTTAAGGTTCAGCCTCTGGATTTGCCTGAGGAGTTGTTGGCTCTACAGCCCCACCAGGAATGTTTGGCATTGAAGTCGATGCCACTGACAAACCTGGCGATAAGGCTTTCCAGCAACTGTTGGTGGACAGTATGCAGAAGCAACTGTAATTTTGCCCTGGACTGTGTTTAGCTTAATTATTGCACAGTCGTCCTGAAGGGGTGTTAGCTCAGCATATTTAATATTGATTTTAATAAGGATGGCCGCTCTACCACAAGCTCTTCCATTGGGATGGTTACTGTGTATGACATCAGACCCTTTGATTGAGAAGTATGACCTGGAGGAGAAATGTGTCTCGGATAAGCTGCATTTCTATTTTATTGGTCTTGCAGTAAATCTCGACTGCTGGCCTGCTCTTGCAGAGGACGTTCGCATTGCATAGAGTGATGTTCAAATCTATTTGCACAGGTTTGACATGACGGTGGAAAATGTGATTGGTGATTGGTTGGTTTCGGTATAATTGTTGCCTATAGTTGCGCTGGTAAAGCTGATGTTGTGTAGGCAGAATGCCGGTTCCCTTGGGTGGGGTGATTGCCTCCGCATTTGACGTACCTATGCTCGTTGGCTACGGTAGCATTGGACCACATCATTAAACTTCAGGAGCAGTTCAACGGTGACGACCGGGCGGCATAATCTTTTGATATTTTATGCCTCTTTGTTGTTGTTAGCTGGCTAAAAGTTGGTGAAAAATATGTTCAGTGGCTTCTTGTTGGCCTTGAGTTGTTAAATTATAGATGTCCGGCCTGAGTCAGCACGTTGCTTCTGGTCTTGAAATTCTTGCTGTGGCTAATGGTGTAAATCTTACGAGCAGCAATAAAAATGCGTTGCTCCGAGCGCGTTATCCGCACGGCTTCAGCAACAGAGCGCGTGATAGCCGCGTGATTACCGTTTTTACGGTAGTTGGTAGATAAACACAATTGTCGTGGGTTGTCCGTAGTCAAGATAGTTCGTCCCTCTGCGTATACATACACAAATACATGCAAAGCCATTTACAACGCAATGGTTCTACAAGCCTTACGCACATGCTGCTTATTTGTAGCTCCCTCGCACTCTGATTAATCTCCGTATGGTATCTAAGAATCTACATGCTCAACTTGGAGTGTTTATCTGTAATAGTCTCTGGTTTTCAACGTGTTCAAACATACAGACAAACGAATATTACTATATGGACAGGGTTAAAATTAAAAGCATTTTTCATATATTATCAGAAAGCAGTAATTTGCCTTTTAAATCATTTTACATAATTTAAATAATACATAAACCCCACACACAACAAAAACACATATATTATTCATACATAAATATTATACTTAAAAAGGGGCTTTTAGTCTTCAAGAACCCTCTCGAGAATCTGCATAAAGAGTAGAAAATGAAAAGCCGGCATATTAATATTTCTTTATTGATTATTAGTCTTTTATTTGTAAGTATTTGTAAGTTATGTTTTATAAAATTTATATTTATATGTAAGACATCTTATTCCAAAGATGTATATGATACCAGAGATTGTTTCCTCGCTGGTTTCTATACCGTCTTTGGATCTCGATAAAGACAGGAAGTTCCTCAAGAAGTCTTCAAGACAAGCAAAAACTAACAATAATCTAACTGCAAAGACTTACAGAAGGCAACCAATTTTGTTTAGACCATTTAATAACACATATCAAAATTCTGAAGGGAATATTTTCGAAACCACTAAAGAAGATAGTCAGCAAATAAATAATGAAGTTGGAAGCAACCCTGTAACCTATTCAAATAACGCAATAATTACTGCCAGACGAAAACAAAACTCAAAAAAAAAAAATATGATAACCCCTACATCACCAAAATTACCCAAGGATAAATTAGGTAATTGGGTATTTAATCCCTGGGTTGTAACATTTGGAAATATTTTACTGGATACAGGGTTAGCCATGGAACGTTCACGAACAAAGATACTACTTGATATTGCCTCAAATCCCATCAAGGACTACAATCCACTAACTGGAACGCTGGCCACCGTTTGTATAGGGAGTACTATCCCATATGGAGAACACAAGATCATGAAGTGGCTTCCACACCATGTCTACAAGCACAAGCACGTCAACCATCCATTTTATCGTGATCTGCGTCGTAAAATATTTGACGACGCAAATTCCGAGGAATGTCACAACCCCAAGCTTCAAAAATGGCAAGACTATCAGGAATGTGCATTGCGTCGTAATCAGCGAATGGAAACCCAAATACCTCATTATCCATTGCACCAAATCGTGAAGGAGAAAGCTGAGAACTCATAGAAAACAAAGAAAATTGAATGATTGTCTTAACTTTTATCTCCTGTAATATAGAGAAAAATATATCAATAAAAACTTTCAATCTGGATAGGTTGATTAAAAGTTCTCATATCAGATAAACAATCCATAAGATGAATCAATAATATCATACTTATTGGTCAGTCTAAATGAATATAACTGACAAAAGGATGCATCTTCGACCCCAAAAAGTTTACTTTTCCTGATCAGTGTCAATAGCTGACCTGCTGTAGCTATGTAAGTCTGTATTTATTATCCGATCGGTAATATACATTCATGAAGAATGAACGGTTGATATTTATGCTCCAAAATCTTTTTTCTTATCGCTTTGCGGGCTTAGGGAGGACATTTAAGGATTTTAAATCAACTTGATCTGTGTATTGTATGGAAAAACATGATGCATTAGCTTCCAAGTCATTAAGATGGTTAAGAACACAATATACCTTGCACGTTGACATGCACTGCTTATACCTTCCGATCTATAGTAACTTTGAAAATGAGTATATGATATTATCACAATAGATACGGTGCATCTTACCGAGTGCACTTTCTGAACTCACCCTAGCGCACCATGGGCATTGGTTATTTAAGCTTTATTTGAACAGTATTTATCCTTTATTAACGTTCATACAATATTTGGATATATTCAAAAAATTAAACAGAAAAAAAAAACAAATTACGAAATACTACTTCATGAACTTTATTCTCAAGTTAATGTGTGTGTTAACCGAAGTAATGAGCTACATAATATTGTTAGCTATTTCATCAAAACTATATTGAACCAAGTATGAAGTAAAGAGCATACTTCAATCAGAGCAAAGACACTTAATATACTATATAATATATATTATTAGTGTCTTTGATTAGAGCCATAAGCGCACTTGTTGATCCCAACTGGTCGAGGAGAGGCACATGCCATTGGGGCACAGGCTTATGCAAGTTATGCGATTCTCATGCCCAGACAGCGTGCCTGATAAAATGAACAGAGTATGAAATAGAAAGAAAAATAATCAATACTAGTCCAATGGTACAAGTTCTCGTTGAAGCCGTCTGTGTTTTGTACCTACCCGTGTGGCGTTGTTTCATTGCATCCCATGAGTGCACATTGCCCTCGATACCGCCGCACAATATATAACGACCGCTAGTCGATATAGCTAATGGGGACAAAATCAAATTAAAAATAGTAAAAAGTCAAGGCAAGAAAAGAAAAAGAGAAAATGGGCTATTCCAGGCTTTAAATTACCACACATTAACACCTACATGCCTATAAATTCTTTAGTTGTACTCTAATTCTATTATTGTTTTCGTAATAAATTTAGTGTTAACTAACGAATGGCTCAAAATATGAAACATAGGGTGGCAACATACAAAATATCAAATTATTGTATTATAATAGGCAGACGGACTCGGATTTACTCGCTTGTAAAGGTCGATCATGATTTTTTTTTAATTATTATAAGTTTTTTGCAATGGGAAGTAAATATAAGCGGCTTTTTTATGACAGTTTTTCGACGAAGGTACTCAGAACGCCCAATATATACTTGTATTGGTAAATTATTTAAATACAAATTCCAGTTAAAATTTAAGCATAATTAATTGTTATAGTGATTAATACTGTAAGCAACATGACGCTAAGACATCCGTACCCTAGTCTACTAGGTTACAAGTTGTCTACCGAAATGGATGATCAAGATTATATAATGCCTTACATATTTTAAATAGGTGCCAAGCATAAAAAATCAAATACGAACCGCACGAAGTAAAGCCCGTGTTCTTCTGGGGCGGCTCGTAGAGCCCAATTTGTTGGTCTGCTCTTAGATCATACATGCGAGCCGTTTGATCCTCCGAGCAGGAGGCGAAACCAAAGCCGCTAGGATGATACTTAAAACAACTCAAGCATATTAAGCAACGATCGGACATACAAGGTTGGCTGAGCTACTTACACAAACGGAAGATACATCCATATCGTGCCCAAAAAACATTTGCTTGTGTCCCTGTTCGCGCACATCCCACAACTTGGCAGTTTTATCCACAGAGCCGGTTATATAAGTCTTCATATCCGGCGATAGCGAAAGACCAGCAATATCGCCAGCATGTCCATTAAAGTCCATAGTTTTTATACCCTTTTCTAAATCCCAATGACAACTTTAAAAAAATAGTTAAAATCAGATGATATCCTCGTACATTACAGAAAAAAAGAATTGCAAATGAGTGATTTAAGCTTACATTTTCATATCTCCTGAGCCGGTTATCAAATGGGAATCATCTAAAAAACGACACGAGCTCAAGAAGCCTTCGTACCCAATTAGCTCCCGCACCATCTTAGCCACGCCAGAGGCATCGCGATTATTCACATCGTAGACAGTGCATTGGTTATCCATGCCACCACAAGCAACAAAATTGCCCGACGGCGAAAAGGCCACAGTCATAACCCAGGCGGATCGTAGAGGTATGATCTGCACCTTGTTGGCTGTCCAAGTGTCCCAAATAATCAGTTTTCCATCCAGTGAACCTGTGACACAGTGGCGTGAATCTCCCGCAAAATGCACTGAGTTTACCTTATTTATATGGCCCTTTAGAATTTTTTTCGATGAAAAGCGTATTTTAGTAACATCGCTCATATCACCACACTTCTCGGCCAAGGTGCAATCTGCTTTAGACTTTTGATCTTCCTAAAAATGGTAATGACACCTGCATTAAATTAGGTAATATAAAAAATATTTGAAAAGCTGAAAGACTGAACCTTGAACTTGCTGATCATCCCATTGATCTCATCGTAAAGCTTTTGAGTTTCTGGATCAATCTTTGGCATGATTAAGCAATAAATTTAAAATCTTAACGCAATGTTTTTAAAAATTTTAAATCGTTACAGTGTCGAAGACTAGCCAGGAACACGTCACAATACGAACTAATTTCAAAATAAGTGAGTAAGTTACACTGTTATGATGTTTCCGTTGCAATGCCTTAGGTGGTAATGCAATTAACTAATTGGATTAGTTGTTAGGGGAAAGACAAATTTTAAGCAATCTCCAAAACTTGCGCGCTTCAAATTCAATCACAAACACACACACGCGCATGCTCAATGCCGGGCAGATAGCTTATTAGCCCGTTTCCACCAGCGCCTAAGAATAGCACCAAGTAAAAATGCCTTGAGGAGGTGTCAAATACAGCCCTAGGCCCAAATTAAACTTAAAACAGTTAGCTTTAAAATGCATGCTTAAACAATTCCTTAAACCGATCCTTTTGAGAATTAGCAGATAACTGCGTTGTGTTGGGATGCTAAGGGAAATAGCTATTGCTTTATTTTTAATTTTTTTGATTTATGAATAATTTATTGAAAAATCATTGTTAAAAGTAATTATAAATCAACTAGTTATAATTCATTATAAATCAAAAGCTTGGTACATTTATATTTTATAAATATGGATTTTATTAATATATTACTCTGATGAGTAAACCGCATTATATTTTATATATAATGCATCTCCGCACCAGTTAACAATCGTCTTAAATAAGAAAGCATAAAAAAAAATACTTAATTTAAGCGAACCGTACTGTATGCAAGCCTGGTCCTCACATATCGATATGGTTAAATTTTTAATGTTAATGAAGATTTTATCTTACGATATTTAAATCACATCCAAAGTTCACTAAAAAAAAAAAATATTTTTATTATACAAGTCGCTTTCGTTCAATATTTTTGTTTATACGTTCTGTTCATATTGCACATTTGCTATTGTTTTGCCGCCATCATTTTATAGTGATGTATCATGAAGCCCGTCCTGTTATCACTTTTTCCAACACTGCATTTCTTTTAGTCACAGCAGCTATTTTAAACTCAACTGTCATCTTTTTGTAGAGGCTGCGGCTTAAATAGTGTTCTTTTCAATGATTTTTTTCGACTACGATGGCCTACACAATATTTTAAATTTTATAATAGTTATCGATATATCGGATCGATGCAGCATCAACTTACAGCTGCTTCGCATGCCATAAACCAGCTGTTTGGTCTCAAAAAAAATTAGATATAAGAATTACTTTTAATTTTTTTTGCTAATTTACGCGACACACGGCTTCTCAAATGATCAACAGACGTAATTTTTAACATAAAATAGTATCATGGACACGTTGCCATGTGCCAATGAAGTTGTGCAAGAACAGAAACACCACCAGGAACAACGTTCACATTCACTAGTCAACGCCAAGCGCATTTTACTACCGTTTATAAATCAGAGCCTTATCGATGGGGAAATGACCAAAGCAGACAATGTGGAACACATCCTGAAACAGAAACCTCAGCACACAGAGATCCTTTCAAGCACAGGATCAGCTCAACTAAATCTAAGCAGCATGGACAGCCTATGCGACAGCGCAGTGAACATACCTAAAGAATTGATTCTTATTTCGCTGGTTTCACAGGAACAGGCTCTTTACAATCCAAAACATCAACTTTACCGAAGCTCCAAAAGTAAGGACGAGAAATGGATCGAAATTGGCAGCCATGTGGGCTGGTCAGGTGAGTTCAAGATAATTCAATAGTATATTTGAAGCTTTGCTAAATATATAATTTCTTGTTAATAACATGCTTACCGCTGCAAACAGAAACGCAATGTAAAGCCAAATGGAAAGCCATGAGGGACCAATATTGCCGCGAACTGAAACGTGCCAAAGTAAATACAAAATGCAACGTCAAATGGAAGTACTTTAAGGAACTGGACTTTCTACGTCCCTATGCGCTGGCACGCAAGTAAGTAAGCAATCCAGTCGCGTTAGACAATCAAAATATATATATATATAGAATATATAAAAAATCCTCAAAATGCACGATAGTTTACCCGCTCTACGTCGAGTAAGCGCGAACTCCTACAGCATGTAGCTAAACAGATTTAGCTTTTATATATACAAGATATTCATTTGATACCAATATATTGTTGAAAAATATTTAGACTATGATTGAACTATGAACACGAAACAAACACATTATAGTAGTGGACCGTTATGTTCGCATCACCATTGGACATAATTATTTGTAACGCCAGCGAATATGTGACTATGTTGATGTGTATTTTTTTTTTGAGATCAATGATCAAGGAATTTCGTATTCTAGGCTGAAGTCTATATATATACTTATACCCTTTAGCCATATATAAACAAGCCCGACAACAAAAAGCCGTTAACCTATGTGAACTATGTCCTCACTTACAGTCTTACTCATCTCCGCAAACATATACATAAACACACAGTCTCTGCTTACGCTTGTTCGAATTCCGATGCAACGCCGTTACCAGTAGGTTTTTTCAAATTGAAATTATTAAGAAATACAAGATCTTAATAATTAAAAAACAACGAATCACTAAAGCAAAGTTGAATACTATTGATAAGTACCTTAGCCATGTTAAATCCTGTGCCTCTTAGGTTGTGTACCCTTAACAAGTCAATGCTTATCCGTTTGTCAAAAGAACGTAATTAATTAGAATCCAAACTTTAGATTGAAGATGCTTTACAAAATCTGTTTTATTAAATATTACTACAAACATGAATGTTCAATTGTATACACTATCTATTTTTTGCTAGCTATCGCTCACGAGGTATGCAGAGGACTAATGGTCTTATAGCTGCAGTAACAATGCCAAATGTGGGTGCCACCAACACCAGCAATGACAACAACAACTCCTTTAACCTCAGTAGCAGTCAGAACTTGACGTTTTCCGCTGATCCCAGTAAATTTGCAAATATCAAAATCGAAGAGAGCAGCGGCTCACTGCTTGAAAATTGCAGATTTGGGTCTACCACAACAACAGTGACGGCAGCAACAGCAACCAAAAAAACGGAGACACCTCGTGGACTAATGACTGCTTTTATAGCTGGTCATTTGTTGCACCATCAGCAGCCACATCAGGACGCTAACTGGAACTATTTGACCGATGCTAGTGGTAATGAAGTCAGAACAGACACATCAATATCGGTGTCCTGCGAGCCTCCAAATACAACTTCGGGGGATACACTGTACGAGTTTGTGGATTGTGTAAATTCTACCAGCACAGTTAATCACACAACGACGGCGACGCACAATCAAACGAATGTTGATGAAGAAGACGATGATCCCATCCACACATTTCTAAACATGGAAAGTTACTTTGAGAAGGAGCTAATCACGCTCATACAACAAGAGGATATGATCTACAACTATAGCAATCAAAACTATCGCAATGTTAAACTGAAACTGGAAGTTTGGGATGAGATAGCCCGCAAACTAAAAAAACCAGGTAAGCTTTTGAAAATCACAATACAATACAATATAATTTGCAAATTGTGTGTCATTTGGTAGTCAAGCAATGTCGGCAGAAGTGGAAAGCTCTGCGGGATCAATATGCACGCGAATACAAACGTTTGAAAACGCAGCTGCATATAGACGCCATATCGCGCTGGAAGCATTATGATTCTTTGGGTTTTCTTCAAAAATATATACAACAAAAATCGATGTAAGTAGCTTATATAATTGGTGGCGACCAGATAACTAAATTTAATGATATAATATTTAGCATAGCATTACCATATTATATATTTATTACTACCAGGAATGGTGATGCACTGAACTCGCTGTTGCCAAAGCACGATCCGGTAAGCGAGCCAGAAGAACATATAGCACAGTCGCCGGTGCCGCACAATGAACAACAGGCAAATACTTTGGAGGCATCGTCCAACAGCTCCTCCCAGCTTAACATGTCCGCACTACCACCGCTAACGGGTTCCCACAAGGCAGACTTGACCACAACAATGGAACAGCAACAGCATGGAGATGAGCAGACAAGCGAAATGTGCGTGGCAAGCTATGATGAAATAGATATAGATAATTACATTATTGGGGATGTGGCTCATGACGATGATGAGGAGGATGATGATGAGGGCATGGAAACCACGACAACAGCAGAACAACCTCCGCAACAGCAGCAACCGAATGTAGTCAGCTATGAAAATAGTGATGCTGTCTTCATGGCTGTGCAAAATGTTAGCAATGTTCTCTCCAAGTCGGAGCTGCTAAATGAGACAACCAGTAGCCTGGAGCCACAACAACTTCAGCAACAACTACAAAGCGGTAACGACTATTCTCAAAAGCTAGAGATGCACACACCCACATCGACGAGCACACGATTTCCAAATACGGCCACCACGCCATTAACATCTAGTCAGGGCGCCTTTCCATTGGGCGCGTGTTCAGTTGCTTCAGAAGACGATGAAATCGGCGCTTTCTTCAAGGCAGTAGCCATGAAAATACGCAACGCACATCTAGAACCCATTGTTTTTACAGATCTACAGATTGACATACTTCGGGTCATTAACGAAGCGCTGCGCAATCACTAGCCATAAGTAATAGAAACATGTATGAATCGGCAGTGATCTCCATGGGCTATATGGTTTCAAAGTGTTGCGCATTACAATAGCTTTAAATGTTTTTTCAAAAATGTTTTTGAATTTTTATATTTGTTTCTTTTAAGTTTCTAATCAAGCCTCACACACAAACCACCCAAACACACGCAGACTTTATAAACGAAAAAGAGTTATATTGTACATAATCTGGCGCAGTTGATATTCAAACAGAAATGTAATTTAGCTTAAGTGTGCAACCGGTGCTAAAAAATTTAGTTGTTATATGCAATGATAACAATGTAATATGTAAATAAAAACAAGAACAAGAGCCTTCAGCCTACCAAAATACGTGTGTGAAAAAAATAAAAATCTTAAATTTCGCGGGTTACACACAGTAAAGGCTTATTGCTAAATGTTCCCAACATAAAAGTTGCGTCCTAAATTAAAAAAAAAACTGCTTTCCGATGGGACTGCCTTCGGTGTGGTGACTGCGTGGTTCCTTTGTCGACGTCCCGTCAAAATCGAATGGCAACCGGACGAATAGAAGTCGAGTTACATTATATTTTTTGATAAAATAAAATACAAACTTTACAAGAAAATTATACTACATAAAAACAGTTTTTATTTGATGTCTATAACATATTTGCGTTATGTTTGCATCTGCTTGTTATCGTTTAAACAGCTAAATACTGCGTAATTTGCAGCTTCAACTTTAGAAATATTTTGCACATCATGTAGCCTGTTCCTCAAACGCCCCTGAACAGCCTAGAAAATACGGTAATGTGTAGCGACTGTATCTACTGGTGTTTGTTGACATTAAATGTCAAATCTGAAATAAGTGTTAAATTGGCAAAGTTCATTGAAAAGAAAAAAAAAACAATGGAATCAATTTTCGTTACCATAATAAATTTTGCTTAATTTGTGATTTTAGCTACATTTTTCCCGTGCTGGAGATATATATATATATATATATATATATAGATAGTTTATACTGATAAACTGCCAATCTTTAGCAATTTTTTTTAATCAATTTGCACGGTCAGACTATTTGGTTACATTATTTAGCTGTGGCTATTTGGTGATAACGGTTTTTAGCCCCAGCCTGTGAGAGAGTCGCTCCTTGGAAACTGGCTATTACATTTTTCCAACTTCGATTCTCCGTTGTTTGATGTTTTTAAATCCTATACTACCATTGTAAATGGCGCCCTAACGCGATCGGATTATATCGACGTTTTTTAACATATGTTTTGTCTATTACTCTATTCGCATAAAGCTTACGCCAAAACCCCATAGCTTTTTACTCGCAAAAACTGGTCACACTTTGTTCATTTCTCGCAAGTGAATTATTTTTCTTTTGACTACAAGCACCAAACAATACCAAAAAAATTTCATTCTTACATATAAATGTGATAGGTACACCTTAATCGATAGAAAAATATTATGGAATATATCTCATCTTATTTTTATCGATACACATCGGTTTTAACCGACTCTGTAAAATTTTTGTGTTCGCACTACACTGACGGTTTTTCTGATGGAAAGTGTCGGTGAAAAACTGATCGTGTAAAGGGGACATACAAAACACGGAAAAGCTAATTATGTGAAGAGCGAAGTTAAAATTGAATAAAAAAAGCTAACTAAATAAATAAAATATAATAGGCTTTGGAAGAATACTGGATGGTAGTGCTTGGAAATGAAAAAGATTTTAAATTGCAAAAGTGTTAATAGCAATAGTAACTATCACCTTGCAGTTGCTGGTTAATAAGCTTAGTCGTACTACATATTGATATGCTTCTTTCATTATAAAAATACATATATCTAAAATTATTTTATTATATGAAAATACTAGAATATTTGATTATTATCTCCGACTGGAGCAGAATTTTGTTTTTGTTATTTACTCTACTGTATTGCGTTATTTTTTTTTTTTATTTAAGTTTTTTTTTATTTAAGTTGTATTTAACAATACAAATTTAAGAACAATTATTTAATGCACCACTGTTTATATTTGCATTATATTTTGATTATTAAAAAAAAAACCGCTTCGTGATGGAGTTGAAAGAATATATTAACCGAGAAATTAAAATTTAAATTAACCGAGAATTTTTCTAGTCAGTATCAAATAAAACTGTTTATATAAACACAAAAACTTACCAAATATTTAAATATTATACAAATACAAATACAATAATTACGTTTATACATCGATACCGTCGATGTTCCACATCCAAATAATCGAAAAATCATGTAGACAAACAGCGATGTGTTTCCAGACACACAGCACTTCTGTTTACTTTAAAGAAAATCAATCGATATCAATTAAAATTTATGCAGAATTTCCTATCAGTTGAGATGGTATCGTTATGTAATAAAAGTGCACTAGTGGCTTATATGCAAAACTATCGATAAGAATTTTGTCATGCCTTGTTTGATTTACTCGTCGTTTGTCCCATCACGAAGGCGGTGCATTTGAAAACATGCTTGAATTAAAAGAAAAGTTTCGTGCAAAATGTGAGAGATATTTCGCCGTAGAATGGCTAATTAAAGTACTGCTTCGCAATGATATAACGGATAAAAGTCGTGCCTATTTGATTTATGGATAACGGCCATGCTTTCAGAATTATTTGCTGCCATAAAGAAATATTATAGCCACTTAGGTTGGCCACGAAAAACCGATATGGTTTCGCGCATGGGGTCATTACCATACAGAACTAAGACAGTTGGCAAAGTGACGATCAACAGTCGACAATAAAAAATGTATGACTAATGTAAACTAAATTTGAGTGAATGCCACCACACATAAGCCCAAATTTCAAGTAAGTGCAACAACTAAATGTAGAATTTAGAAAACTACTATATAAATATTAAAAACAATATTATATGACAACTAATTCTATACCATCTACTTTTTTTCTTTTAAAAGACTGTTTCATTTTGGAAATCCACTTATTTCAATTAGATATGAAATTATTAGACATCGCCTTTGGCTAAAGCATTTTACAAATCGGTCTTGGTATAAGTTAATTATATCTGTGGTTGTTAAATAAAAAGACTTAGTAATAGTAATATTAATAATAGTAATAAATAGTAAGCAAAAGAACCACTGTAGTAGCACTAAAATAACAAAAAAAAATTTTTGCAGCTCGCTCAGGTTTGTTAAATATTAAAATGATTAAGACGAAAAGCCAACAAAATATTACATTTAACAGCTTAATAATGCAATCAATTGCAATAATGTCATGCAGTTGTCAACATTCCAGTAAAAAACGGATTAAACACTAAAAAATTAAATGTATATGTGAAACTAAGAAAAAACATTTTGCTGAAGTATCTAAGACCTCTGAAGTTATTTGAGGCTATTATGTTAAAAAAAAAAAAAAGGAAGGTTTCTGGTGATGGAAGAATAAAATAGTGATGTAATTATCCATATTTACAGACAAATTGAAAATAATTCAAACCTTGCATAAAGTGCACACTTCGCTGAAATATTTTATTGACTTTTTCAGCCAATCCAGCCAAAAATCATTTTTCCAATTCAATTTATGTATTGGGCTCATTTAGTTCGAGTTCTGAATGCCTCCATGCTCTGAAACTCAAATCCACTTTATCTTCTTAAAATACAGCTTTTGCCATATTCATCCTTAATTTGCAATTGTTCACCTTTTTTGTGAGGTTTTACTATATGTGACCATGCAACGTTATCCCACAAATCCAAATCGAAGTACATGGATGCTTTCACGTTTCACACACATCGGAATTTTTCTTATTTTTTTTAATTTATATCTTACGTGCTCTGAAGAGCAACAAAGTGATTGAAAAAATCTGATTTCTCATGACAGATTGCAGTTTTCCGTTTTGTTAATTCAATATTTTCAAATCACTATTTTATACTTGATATACAGCTATGATCAAAAGTATTACCACAGCAGCTCATTACATTTGCAGTCGGTTTTTGGCACTTACTGGTATGCTCAAGGGATATGCGTGCACATTTTAGTCAGAATAGAATATAAGAAACAAATTCGTTTTCGATAACTTTTGAAAAAAATTTGAAAAATTGAGTTTCAAAAGAATAGTAACGCTGGAATAATTGTAGAATATTTATCAAAAGCCTAAAATCTCAACAAGTAAGTATAATTAGTTTGTGAATGTTTTCATGATAGAAATTAATTATAATTATGCTACTATTTCCTCTTTTGTGGGTGGAGGAAATAATTTATCGATCGAAAAGAGAGAGATACATATATACATATATATACTGATCTAAAAGTTTTGAAATTAGGAAACAAGAAAAGACATTTTAAAGCGGCAATCAACGTACTGACAATATAGTATTATCGACTCTAGACACCCGCTCATTCGGAAAATTCGGACACTAAAATAAATATTTTCTATTATATACTCTATAACCCCATCATCTGCAATTTTGTGACCTCTAAAATCTGGAATAAAATGAGAAAAATAACGCACAAAATACTGACAGCCGGACTACATTTATTAAAAATGTAATAGTCAGCACTTAATTTATATAATTTGTATAGCAATTTTTTTTGCATGATAATGGATGATAATGCATGATAATGGTGAAGGCAGGATTCCAGCGCGATATTTTATAGTTTTACTGTAGCATTACTATAATTTTGGGATTCCTCTTCACAAAATTTCCACATTAATTGGCAATTAGCGGTGAGGAATAAAGTTGCTTATAAATGAATCATTGGTTAGCTGGGCAAACTTTATATTATATTGCTATCAAGTAAACGTCATGGTACCTCAAAATAGATGTTTTAAGTCCTCATGCAGTTTCCGTTAATGTCATCAAATTTACTCATTACTTTAAAAACCTTGCAAGCATTATTAATCTCCTTTGCAAATAATTGTAACATTTTGCAAACAACCGGGAAGATGGCAAAAGGTTATCGAACAAAATGGAAATTATATATTTGATTAAAGTTCATTCTAAGTTTTATTAAAAATGCATTTACTTTCTTTTAAAAAATCCGCAATTACTTTTTGGGCAACCCAATATATCCAATATTCTTTAGTATTTCTTTAACGAGCCAAGAGATACTAGATAACTAAAGTATGGCTTAGTTAGGCTATCCCAGCCAACCGTTTTATTTATACAATATGTGAGCAATTGTCTCATTGCATTAGTGTTACTAGATGATAGTGGGAAATAATACCGATAGCTCAAAGAAGTATTATTTGGTGTTTAAAAAAGATCGGTTTCTGGTATAGAATGCACACATGCACAATAAATATAGAATGTATAACATTACAGACAGTATAATGTGTTACTCACAAACTTATTTTTGTACATCTCTAAAAGAGCTTTTGTGTTTAATCTCCATCAAATAATTCAAAAAACAAATACCATTCACCAAATCAAATACGCGGCGACGTTTGTTTCCTGAAATAAAATGTTTACTCTCCGATTTTGAACAAAGTCATATTGTGTGGAAAATTTGAACCTATTAAACTTTTTTAATTTGCGTGGACTGATGGACAGTAATACCAGTATTCATTCATTATTGGGTTCATGATGCGTCTTTTACCTATTGTACATTTTGTACAAGCTTAATAGTTTGGTAGTATTGGAACCCATTTTCAAAGGGGTTCAGAAACTAAAAATTGACAAATTGCCGAAAGTATAGACATATCCGTATAAATAACCCTACACTGCATGGACATTTTGCAATAAATTGAACGACTTTCTCTCAGAACAAAATACATAATTGAAAAGTAATTAATTATAAACTACAATAATAAGCCGAAGACTTTCTACAGGTATATTGGAACGTGTGCACCTGTTTATTTAGTTCTTATTTATAGTGAGCATAACGAAACATAAGTGTACAGTGTTATTGATAACTTAATTCATTAGTAAGATAAATAACTTATATGTGCAAAGTCTTGCATAAGTACCAATCAACTATGTTTTTGCAATTGCTCTCAAAAATGTATTATTATTGTTGTGGAATTGCAGTTAGATTATTCTGTGGTTGATTCATATTAGATTATAGCCAATATATGGAAAATCAGTCAAAAATATAGTAGGCAAGGACATCAAAGTTGGAAAAGAAAAACATTTCTTGTACCCCTTATTCTATTGTAGTATATATATGATATATGATATATATACATTGATCACGTTAAGTAGCTTAATGAGATTAGCGCTGTTCGTCTATGTATTCGACCGGTTGGATAAACATATCGATCTCAAATTAACTTAAAATTTTGCAACTAGGAATTAGGGTACTCCAGATCTGGGCTTTAAGACCTTTATTTGTATAGAGTTTGCAG
Organism: Hirtodrosophila trivittata; assembly: GCA_035045065.1. Lineage (NCBI taxonomy): Eukaryota > Metazoa > Arthropoda > Insecta > Diptera > Drosophilidae > Hirtodrosophila > Hirtodrosophila trivittata. Next base: position 601,190 of record JAWNNK010001459.1, on the reverse strand, counting down.
TATAGAGTCTATACCATTGATGTCAGAAGTTATTTGACAAGAACGTCTTAAGATCAATTACCCTCTATGGAAAACCGTGGTTCTTAATTTGATACACAGTTATATAAAAATACCCAAATCTATAATACTTTTTATAATTAAGTTCATCTGTAGGCTAATGGCCAGAAATACTTTATCATAAGAAATAACAAGGGAATGTTTCAATAGTGTGTTCGGGACATACCCGACAAATGTCCATTGACACAAACAGGGTATAAAAATCAATGCATTTGCCACTCAGCGTTTGATGCAGCTTCATTTGGCATCGTATGGACATCGCTTTGAATCTGGCTCTTTTGGCTGCCACCCACTTTGCAGCATCTGTGCACAAATATTTAGACAACTGCTGAACAACGTAGCGAACTGAAACTGCGTGTCAAGTGGAGCACTTGCGCAGACCACCCAAACCGTATCCACGTATTATATACCGTGTATATAATAACAATTGCTGGTTTTATATAGTAGCTGTCATTGGAAACGGCTGTTCCTTGGCATTGGCCAACTCACTACAAAACGAGTACAAACCGGTTTTGCTTGTACGTCCAATAAGCAAGCAGTAGAAGCGAGACGACACTAGTGTACTTCCTTTGTACATAAGGCGCAAAGGGGCGTGTCTAGCGCCATATGGCCGTGCATTGGGTGTGGCTAGTTACCCTGCCGCAGCAGCTGCTGCTGTTGCTGACGAAATTTATGTAAAAGCTTTTACTACATATTTTTATTTTCAGGCGGAAAGAGCCCTGGACAAGTTAAAATACGTTTGTCATGAGGCCACGCTTGATTAATTTTGCATACGGGTATGTCGATTAAATCGGCCAATGCCTTATCAACTACATAGGTGCTCCAGTGCTTCTACTTATTTGTTATACTTTTAAATTTAATTTGCACAGAAATTCCGACAGGTTAGACATAAGTTTTAGTGTATAGGTTTTAGCTTAAATTAATTAATAGAAGCAGGAAATGATTTGCTTTTCCTTTACTAACCTGTTTCTAGGCTTGTTTTTTTATACTCACTCTCGTGTAAGAGTCATTAAACCTATAGTGTTATTCACCCAACATGTGTATATCTGTATTTATCCAAAGCTATAGCTTATACATTTATTGATTTTCTGTGGTGTGGAGGAAACTTCTAAAATTTAAAACAAACTTAGTCTGGAAATGATATTCAAAAATTTAATCTCAAACTCGTTTTGAGATCGCCATAAGGACATTACCACGTGAACTCGTCTTATGGTACCAATATATATGCAAACATATGTATATGTATATACTTTATATAATACAAATTTTTTTTACCACGGTCTTCTATGGCTAATACAATCACAACATCCACACCCTAGATGGGAGTCGAACCTAAATTACTCTTTCGGCCACTAACTAATTTTATTTTCCAATAATTCTGTAATTTTTTAAATATGGCACACGCATGCCAAAGACTAAACAGACTAGACAGTTAAAAAGTGTGCTAACATTTTTTAACACTTTGTTGTTGTGCGGGCTCCAAAAGTAAAAAACAAAAATAAATAAATAATAAAAACAAAACTTTATCTGTGTGTATACAAACTTATATCCAAGTATTCAGACAGAAGAACAGACATATGAATATACAGACGGACGGACTGAAAGATGGATATGCCTGTTGATGCTGATCAAGATTATAGATTCTTTAAGGGTTCAGAGCTGCTTTACATACATTTGCACAAGTTTTACACCCCTTGTACCAATTTTTTCGGGTTATGGTCTATAAGAACCAATAAATTCACAAATATCTCCTGGAAAAAAACGCAAAACAGCTGGCTATTTATGAACGCTTCCAAACCGAACACGTCCACTTCCTTCGTTTTTTAACTCAAGGAAGAATATTTAAATTTGTTGAAGCATCCTTCCTGTAGACTGTGATGAAAGTTTGCTAAAGGAATTATGTCCAATGCCTAATACCAACATGATAGACATACTATTAAAATAGAAACTTTTTATTTACCTTATTTACATTATGTATCCCACAACCTAGCTTCTTCTTCTGGCTTTTAAAACTCCTAATAAGTAGTTAATCCTTCAAAAATTGCTATACAAGTATTATATTTAATGCCAACATCAATATAAAAACAAGTTAGAATGATGTCGTGTACTCGACTACTAAAAACCTTTAAGCCATGCCTTTACAAGCACAAACACGTCCACACACATGCACAACTTCATAACGTAAATTGTTTTTTTTTTATAACTTTTATGTTTATTATCTGATTTAAACGAAATTTGGAGCTAATATCAAGAGAGATCTTATAAATCGAAATCAAAATAAAAGCTATCGCTTGAAAATTAATATGGTAATACGTGTTTTCCATTTTCCGGCAGGAAATGCCAAAATTTGAAAAAAAACTTGACCGGTGTTGATTAATCTAGAATTTACATAATAAGTTCGGTGGCTCTAGTTCTTATATACCACTAAACCACTACATTGCAATGCATTCCTTAACCCAAAAACAAACACACACACATACATTGATATATAAGCATACTTACTTTCTTCGCACATATATCCATACACATACACACACTTCTCTTCTTAGGCAGCCAGTATCACAATAAACTGATTCTTACATAACTTCAGTTTTTATTATCCCCAGTTATCGTTATAGAAGAAGAGATTACAAATATGGACGTGGCTAGGTATTCTCGACTATTGATCGTGAATAGGAATATATAGTATATACTTTATGGATTCAGAGGTTCTTCCGTCTGCCTGTTAAACACTTTTGCACAAATCTAGTACCTCCTTTTTACCCATTTTTCCAAGGCTCTAAAAACAGACATAAGCTTCTTAGTACACAAGGGGAATCCTCCTAATGGAATACAAGGGCTGAAACACTGAAGAAGCAGCACATATAATACCTTGGACCACTGGCGAAACTTGACTAACATCATACTCAATCTCTTTGACAATAACGATTATTGCTTATTATTATTAAAATAGCTTGTAGTGTGTACGATTATATGTAAATGTGTGTAAAGAAAGTCTGTATGCATGTGTGTATTTTTGCCTGTGTATATGTGCGTGTATGTATATCTGCGCGCAATCCAGTAAGAGTGTCTTTTAGCACATATAAAATTTAGGTTAAGGGCAAAAGGCCATTTAGACAGGTTCGCTCAACTGGAGCATTTATAAATGATTTATTTTCTGAAAGTTATGCAATTAAAAGAATACTTATAGTTTAATTTATTTGTTAGGATTGTTTATAAAGAAATATCGTTTATATAAGTGTGTGTGTTCAGTATGTGTGTGCTTATAAGTATATATCTCAACGGTATCTTATAGTTTAATAGACGCAGCCAAAGTGTAATTATTTGTTTATAAGGAAATTGGCTATCTCACTTTTTAAAAAGCATCTTAAACACAACTTTGTCCTCAGTCAGCTCAACAACTTAAATGAAAATTCACATTTTTTTTTAATGATAAGATGCAATTTTTCAGACGCTGAAACGGAAACTATTTTCACGGCTCATTTAACGGGTTTGCCCTACAGACATACAACTTAAAAAAAAAACGTAAAAAAATATATAAAAATATTTTATTGCTCGTGGGCAAGTGTTACACTGCTACACTTAAGCTCTTGTCGCTTCCATACTTAAACCAATTTACAACTCCTCGCTTGGCTTCTATCACGACCATTAAGTATATCAAATTTAGGATGATTGAGAACATGCTCCAATGCTTTCACGTCCACAAAACCCAGCCGTAATCTGCCTGCGGGCCTACAACTTGAAATGCTTAAAGAAAAAACTGAAGAAAATCAAGTACAATAATAACGCTCTAGTTGAGAGTATCTGACTGCGAGATAAGCTTTAACCAGGTGTAAAATGTCATATATTGATTATAAATAAAGAAAAACCAATATTTGAATAACGTTCTAATCTATCCTGAGATAAGACACTAAATCGATACGACTACTGCTACCATTCAATAGGGTAGGATACGTTTCTTTTTGCCCATTACAAACATTTGCTCAATTTTAATATACCCTTTTGCCCATTTTGATGGGCTATGAGTATTCAAAGCATGGAAAATAAAATATATTTCGTAGTGTTAGTATTTTACAGAGAAATTGATTTTGAGCATCCTTTAAGTACAACAATTAAGAATGTGAGTAGTCGAGTCTACCCGACTAAGAGAAGTCCTTAACCCATACGTGCGATACTCTTATATAAACTCAAAATAAATTTGCTTTGCGTTCGAGATACAAAGACCTTTAAGCCGGATTTGGAGTCTCCAGCTATTTAAGTCTCTGATATCATATATACACATGATATACACATGACCAGATGATAAATAGGACATTGCTATATCGACTCGGTTATTAGTTGTGAATAAGAATACATATACTCTATGGGGTCGTAGACGATTGCTTCTACCTGTTAAATATATTTGTCACAATTTTAATAGCCCATTTTTCAAATGGTTGCTTTAAGATTTATAAGCGATAACACACATAGCTATTAGATCACTCTTGATCTTTGTTGGCAGCAGCATTGCACTTCGACATAATCGCGTGTAAGTGTGTGCGTTAAGGGTTAAGGGTGTTTCGGGGTCGTGTATACACTCAGACAGCATTATATAACATTTTTATTTATTACATTAATTGATGATCAATGAATATGTTTACTGGATTATAAAACCAAAGTGCCAGGCGAATGAGATTGCCTGATATTCCTGAAACTCCTGGGATCCCTGCGTTTTTTTTTCCGAATTTTGTTCTGATTAAAGACTGTTTATTAATTAAAATATTTTTAATATAGTTTAAATTCCCTTCAAAAAAGTTAAATTTTTTTTTGTTAATATTATACAATTATTTAAGAATGCGGATTTCCAAATTTCAATAATAAAAAAAAACTAGAACTCTATTAAAAATGCTTATTTATGTTTAATATCTTATTTCTTAAATTTTAAAGTGCTTTTATTTTTTTTTTAGCAACTATAAGAACACTAAGAGAGCACAGATATTGTCACATTTTGAAATTGCATATTCTGCTTTCTGACGGCTTTTCACATGTAAAAATTTATGAAGCTTCAAATAGACGCTCTCAGATTTAGCCAAAAGAGAAGAAGGAAAAAATTAAAATGTAGTCGACAAAATGCTGACAAACTGCGAATTGGTGATTGTGTGGAAGCTGGATATGTTGTTATCATAAATAAAGAGCGCAAGATGTCAAACGTTGTCCGGGTTATAATATCATAAAGTAAATGCAAGTGGCGCAGAAATCAAACATGCAACATTTCGAGCGTTCGAGCGATTCACGATTTATTGGTCATGTTCATAATGTTTCGATTTCAAACACGAAGACCCGGCTGCAGCTTTAAACTGAATTGTTTCCGGGAACTGCCGCTCCAACACCAACAACAATGACTAACAACAGCGGCAACAGCAACAGCAACAATGAAGCGCTGAAAAGCTTGTAAAACATTTGTAGCAACTGCTGCTGGCAGTTGTAGCCACAGTTCGTAGTTTGCAGTTTGCAGTTCGATTCAATTGCGATTCCGAGGCGGCTGCTACTGTTGACCATGCTTACCCAAAGAAAATGTTTTATTCATAAAGCAGCCGGAGCGACAAGATCGTCGCCGTTTGTTGCTTTGAGTGTCCGCTGGCTGTTTCCTTTCTGGCCAAGTCCAGATCGAGCTACAGCTCCTGTTACTATTCCAGACGTAACCGTCGGCCTATGCTAATTTTCAGTAAACTTATCAGATGGCTCGCATCTTGCCCAGCATTTGGCCGTTAGATTGCCCAACAAATCCAACTCACAATGGGGTGCTAATCGCCAAATTTACAACTTGATGCAAGCGCTTACACAACACACATACTCCATGCATACTCACACACACTCACACATTAAACCACAGAACACAACATAAAAGCAAAACGCAAATGGTCCAGAAAACAAAACGACCGCTAAAGCTGGGGGCTCAGTATCAGCAACTCTTCTCCTAGATAAAACTATAAAAATCAACACTGCGTAGAAAGCTCCAATAATATCTACATACAAGTCCCAACTCCCAAGTTTCTTTACTCCCCATTCACTTCGAAAGTTTCACCGACGACTTTCACTCGCCCCGCTAAGCATGCTTCAAAAAAACTAACATTTGAAAAATGTTCGTTTTTATACTCCAACACAATTCCCCCGAAGAGCAAGAGCTGGTAATATGATGACATTTAGTGACAGCAGCTGTCTTACAGTGGTTCGGAATATAGCAAAAAGCATATCGGTATATTCTCGGTAATTCTCTAGATAAGCGCGTATCTTTATAATAAAATTAAATATGTAATTCAATTCTAAAAGTTATTAAATTAAAATATATGATTAGTAGTGAGTTAATAATTTGGTCAGCATAAGTAAAGTAATTATTATTATCATTGTAATTTTTCCTTCCATTTTATTTTTAATGGTAAAAATAAAAATGTTTAATAATAATAATAATAATAAAATACTATTATTTTTTTTTTAATTATTATTATTATTAATATTATTAATTTTATTATTATTATTATTATTATTATTATTATTATTATTATTATTATTATTATTATTATTATTATTATTATTATTATTATTATTATTATTATTATTATTATTATTATTATTATTATTATTATTATTATTATTATTATTATTATTATTATTATTATTATTATTATTATTATTATTATTATTATTATTATTATTATTATTATTATTATTATTATTATTATTATTATTATTATTATTATTATTATTATTATTATTATTATTATTATTATTATTATTATTATTATTATTATTATTATTATTATTAATTTTTAGTATTTTTATAAATTAGTAATTAATAATACTAGTATTATTTATATAGCAACATCTACGAACTGTGGAACTGGTAATCGTTTTTTTGATTTTGTGTACAAAATTTATAACTTTCAGAGATTTTAACTAGCGGCCATGAATTTATACAATCCTGATCAAAACTACTTGTAAATATACTGATACAAAGTTACAATACCTAATAGGTATAACCCATACTGTGTCTGATTATTTATAAGTTTGAATCATGTATAAATATATTATAGCCTCAAGCATGGCCGCAAAGAGGATTCTTTATCGAATTTAAGATATCTTTTACCACTGTGGCCTTCCTGTGATCCTGGAATGGGGTTGCGGTGCGTCGAAAGGGTATTTTTACGACCAAATAGTGTTAGTAACAAGGAACATAACACTTTGTTATGTACGCTTGACAAAGTTGTGCGGCGCGAAAACTGCTTAGTGCCTTAGTTTAAAGCAATTTTTACTTGCTTTTTTTAGGTTTTTTGGCTAACAGATAAACGTACACGAATTTGACGGGGCGAAGGACAGTTGGATTAGAATTGGGTGCTAATATGGTCAAAGAGCTGCGCTTGAATGGATTCGGCTGAAGCTGATGGGGGAGGTGAGTGGATTGTGGGCTCCTTTGAATCTTTGCATTTTTGTTTTAAATTTAAAGATTTGCACATGCTGATAAGCACAACAAATAAATCTCATATAAAGGAAACGGATAACGGATATTTGCGGAATTTATAGACACGTGTGTGCTTGTGTGAGTCCTGCGGATGAAACAAATGGCGCAAACGGAAGGCATTTGGGGTGCTTCATGGGGTGGCTGGCACTTCGTATATGTTAGACGAACCCCAGCTGGGAACTGGTCTGGTGGTAAGGGAGGGGATTGAAGCAAATGTGCCAAAATGCCAAGCGCGACAAGTTCAACACCTTGGCCGGGGCGATCATGATCCACTCACCCAGACGCACAAAAACACCAAAATGCAGACCTAGAAGGCTTTCTGTTTGCGCTGGGCTGAATGTCAACTTTATTAAATGAAATTATAAATTGGTATGCCAGTCAGTTGGTCAGCAACGGCACAGAGACTGAGTCTGGAAACAGGCACTTCACAGACACCGCGCGCAAAATTCCAGGCTCACACATCATTAAACGAGCAAGAAAGAGTCAAAGAGGCAAACAGTCTCGAGTTTAAGCGGTCGGCCAAGTTTTCAGCCATTACAATTACTGACAAAGCCCATCAAGGTAATAATAAAAACAAAAGATCGCAACCAGCGAGGGCTGTCCAATAAATACGGTTGACATTGGGTCCATTTAACCAGATTTCTTGACCACTTTTAGATCTTGTTAAATCTTAGAACTTTACATTAAAAATTTATAAATAATCTGGACACAAATTATTTTTCTCTCAAGTGTAGCTCAGATTTGATATATATTGAATAAATGTGTATTCTGTTACGTACTTTTCACATGAACTTGAGTAAGTTCAACTGTAGTATTTCTATTTGTTTAGCTTAATACTATTTTGTAGTACATTATACAATATCTATTGAATTCTAACTCCTCTTCAATCTTCGGTTCCGTACTAGCATACATATACATCGCTATTTATGAGACCTGGGCTTGGTCTATCTCGTAGCCAGGCACAATAAACTTATGAGTTCTTCATTATTTCGCATGAGACTTTGATTTTGATTCTCGCATTTTATTTTTTGAGCATTCGATCATTTCTAAATCTTTATATATTTTCTTTAAGCAATAGTTTTTAATTTCGCACTTTCCTTATGTCTCTTTATGAGATTTCAAAATGATTTCGATATCCCTGATAGGGTTAAAAAATTGTTTTATTGCTACCCTCTTTAAAACTCACAAAGAATTCTGAAAAAAAAAAATAATATCGCATCACATTGCTCTGGACGATGAGACAAAGGCACAAAGCTCATGTCAAGACATTTAGAATTATGATAGAGTTTTGATGTTGTCATAAAAAATTTAATTGAAATACCAAAAATGGTAACGAAAACCGTCAGGCCAGACCGATGAAGACGTCAATGTGGCTGCTATTGTGACCGGGACTTTGACTTTTAATGTGTATAATTTTGGTAGGCAATAAGTATTTATTGCACAAAATGTCCACGTATCACTCACTATCGAAAAGCCTCAGCTGACCACTTCCATTACCAGTTTGAGACACAGACCCAAAAGAAGATGTCAAAATAAGGCCACTTAGGCGCGACTTTTGAAAATCAACTCAAGAGGCGGCAAAAATCAGACTGCTGAAAGCTGATGCGACAATGATGATGATAATGATAACCGTGATTATGATGATGTTAACAACAGCAAAAACAAGCAAATATTCGGTAGACCACAGCATTTGACTATAAGACACCCTGGCCTCCGGTTAAATTGATCAACATCATGTTGCATTTACCTAAAAACATACAAAATGATTCAATTTATGGCTTTTAATATTATTTATCGAATCCCAGAGGTGTGTGATGTTTTCAATATATATGAACTTAAACAACGATAGTATTTAAGCTGGTAAGTTAAGTTTTTATTTTCTCGTGGCGAATGCGGTGGGGGGGTTTAATCAGATTGAATTTACTGATTATGTTAAGCAAAAGTGTCAGTGATACGTGATGCCGTCAGTTACATGTATTTGCACATCGTGAATATACCTGTTCCGTATGTGTAATGTGTACAGGGTACATAAACTAGTTGCAGACCGCTTGCTGTGCAGACCACAGAGTAGTCACCGCCAATGGTTAACTCTTTAAGGTGTTGCCAAGACAAACAAGTTGCCAGAGCTGCGAACAACAGTAAACAGGGAAGAGGGAAGAAGACAGAGGTAAGAGGTAAGGAGAGTGTGTGTCCCACTTCATGGGCACATTTCAATTACTTTGTTGGGCACCCATTTAAATGAAAATGCCACACATTGCCCAGACACAAGCCACAATAGCAGCAGCTGCAGGAGCTGCAGGAGCAAAGCAGGAGCACAGCAGGTAGCGTCCTTCTTTCCCCCTTCATCCCTCTCATTCTTCACATATGTGACGACAACAACCCAGAGTTGAACGTAAGTAATCATAATCTTGAGGTAATAACAGGCACATTACAAGCCACATTAATAAGCGGCGCACAGGGACCAAACGTTTAAATTAATATCATAATTCATATTGTAATAATTTAGCATGTTAGCAGCACACACAAAAATCGTAGGACTAGTCCTTGCTTATTAATTTTATGTGACTTTATTTTTTCTTCTCATTTTTTTGGCAAGGGTGTGTATCCTGTGGTTTTCCTTTCACGTTTGTGCAAAAATAGCAGCCAAGTCCGCACGTAATGGGATCCAACCATAGTAAACATTTACATTGAAGTCTTTTAAGCTTGATAAATGAGTGGGCCAGTTGAGCGTACAACCAGAACATAGTCAGTGGTTACCTAACTAAACCGGGTCATGTGGCGTATGCTTAATTATACCCTGTACCTATTAAAAATGCTTTAAACGGGAATAATAAACCTATGCAAATGCATGTAAAAACCTGAATGAGGCACCTTAGTCCCTACATAAATGTACCTCCGATCAGCTTTATCTGCCTAGTCGATTGTTCTTGGAAATATGTGTATACCATATAAAACTATATTTGATAAAAGCAGGGACCGTAAATAATGATTTTTTTTAGACCCTTAGCTCATTGGATGAAAAAAGGGCTACTGAGGTTGTTCAAATGTAAGTAGCCAGGCAGAAAAAAGCACCTGCGACCCCATAAAATATATGTACTTTTTCTCAGGATCAATATCCAAATCGATCTAGCCATTTGTGTTCATCTCTATGAACGCGTCTTTCTCAACTACAAAAGCTAGAAGCACCACGATTCGCTAAGTTGGGTACACTCGACTGCACCGTCCTTTTTGTTATACACTGTACCAACTGAATATAGAGAACAGGAAAAGTAAAGATTTATATATTAAGAAAATATGTATATACTTGTACATATATAAAGCCAGGCCAATGTAGCCCTTCTATTCTATCTGCTTGCATGTCTGTCCTGTAGCACGGAAAAGTCATTCTCAAATTTAGAGCAAGATACATGTTTATTTATCTATTTTAGTACACAAATTATATGATACATCTTCTAGATAGCAACTGGGAAATCGATCTTATGATACAAATTCGAGATCAAGTTTAGTATAAATATTGGAATTCCTCTCACACTACATATGAAAATTAAAGATGCTTTAGTGCAGTGTGTGTGACTCCGAGTAACCCTGGTTTCATGTCTAAAATGCTAAACACACAGTAAAATATAACTCGACAAACATACATAAATGTATACACACATATATACACAGACTATAACAATTCAATTCAATGAGCAAGGATGCTCATGACGATAAATTGTTTCTTGAAAATCTTCAATGTTTATTTTCTTTCCTTTTCTTTATAATTATATATTCTTTATTAATAATAACTCTTTTCCACCTAGCATTGAATTAAATTTATTCCAACCTATGTAAGATGGAAGCACAATGTCTCAATGTATATAGCCAAAGACGCTTGCCTCTCCGACCTTTGAAACCTTTGTGGAGCGGCCTACCTGAGCGTGTCTCTTTGTCATATCTACATACACTATATGGTTCCTCTAAAACTACAGCGTTCAAGATGATTCTAAAGGCACTTTAGACATTTCTACATTCTTGTCCAGCATGGTACATTGTACATATTAATCATGATGTACATGGGTTCTCAAAGTGTTCTCACGAGCCGCCACTTCTGTTTATCATCTTTTCAATTAATGACTGATTGTCCTGATGCACAACCTGTGCAACCTGACTGCTATTGCGACTAAACTAGATGCACTTTATGATTATTTCACGGATATTCCGAACGCCTTTTTTCTCCTAACTCGCCTGGATTATCGCCAGTATGACTATAGAGTCAGCTGCTATACACAGCTTAATTCTCTTTGCATTTTTTTTTTTTTTTCAAGCACTGTAGTCTATTCGGAACGCTTTTGGGTAAGCATTCGCGTCTGTATCCACCACAGTGAGCAAATCCCCAATGATTGCATTCGGCACAGTCTTTGCATCGATTGGTGTTTGGATTGCAATGGTATAACAAGGTGAATGTGTGACTATCCCATCCTTTGGGGTACTCCCGTAAGGTTTTACTTCACAGCGGTGGTTGGCCTAAGGACTCTGCCCGACGCTCCCTTTCGGATTGCGATCGGAAGAAAGCAACTTTGAAATGACTTATACCCCACACAATGGTACAAAACATGCTCTGAAACTTTTACATTTTCTACAAGGTTTCCCCATGACCGGTAAAGAATTGTGTAAAATCTTTTCTACGAAGCTTCTTATCGTTATCTAGTAAGAGCTAATAATCTTGCATTAAGTAGGTGCCTTCTAATGACCTCATTAGTGGTCGACTCAGGTTATCTGCAAACCCCATTAAGCTAGCGATTAGCGATGTGGTAAAAGAGTCTGAGATTTTCAGCATACATTAAGTTCCGTAGAAATTATCTTTGGACCGAGCCTTGTGGAACGCCTGCCATAACTTTGTTTTGCCTGTCACCATTCTCCGTATCATATATTAATACAAATTTTGTCTGATAGATAGATTTGATATAATCTTACAGATATAGTTTGAAAATTTGATGATGTAAACAGATCTTTGATTTGGATTCCAGTGTGGCTAGTTGAACACTATATCCATGGGATTCCTTTATAGCCTTTGATGCTTTCTCGACAACCGGTTTCGTAGTATTCCGTATTGCGGTTTTGTACGATCATCGATTGGCTTTTCCCCTCTTGCATTGAGGATAAGGTTTCCGAGCTTCCACACTGACGGAAAGATACTGTCTTGTACAAGTTTGGTTATTATTTTGGAAAGTGTCCAGTCTTTTCATTGCCTCTCTATGTAGCAAAATTGGAGCAAAAGTATTTAGTACTTAGTGATGGGAACATGGGAACATGAGGTATTCCATCCCAAACTTTTGCTGAAATCATTAAGGACACTGAGTGTGCTTAACCGTATGCAGTGTAAAGGGCTATGTTGTCCAGAGCTATACGATCCTTCCGAAGCTGCGTTTTAAGCGATTTGTAGATATTATTTATGGTTGTCCGCTCAAATAAGTCCCATTCGAACGCCACCATTTGCAAAAGTGTGCGAACTTCTACCTGCCAGTGTTTTTGCTAAGATGGTTCGGCGCTGTAGTAAGATCTGTTTAGTTGCAGTAACAGTTGAACCTTCTGTGTTCTCCTTAGTTTAGCAATCACCTCCTCTACACTTTTGCGTCCGTTTTAACTTTACTCAATATCTCCGAATAGATCTTCGAGCATATAACCATGGTGACAGTATAACGATAGCGTCAGATCGAACATATTCAGGTATCACCCGTGACTCGGGATTCAGGCAAGCCCTTGCACCACCTGGTTTGGGGCGTCCGTGTGTAAGTCTTCGTATGCAGAGAAAAAATCAAGGCCCACACCTAAACATATAAAATAATTTGAAGGAATAAAGTACAATAAAACAAAAGTATATAACAGGCAGAAGGAAGCATCCTTGTACGATATATTCGATTAAATTAGCATATTTACAGCTTATATTTTTGTATGAGTCCTACCCTCGTTTAAACCAAGCTTTAAATATTTAAGATGTGGTCTAAAGGCATCCCGTAGTCGTGTGGAGCATTAAAGCTTGAATTTAATTATTATTTGCAGTTGACGCCAAAAAACCAGCTTCTTCGTATTATTAACAGGCCGCAAGCAGAAATGCGCAGAGTTGATACGACTACGAGATACCTTGGAATAGTATATTCAAAAATTCAAATCTACCCATATTTATATACATAGATACCACTCGTTTCAAAATCAGTATATCGATCTGCATTTTAACTAGGAGTTTAAGTTTGTACCCTCATAATTGAAAGTAACCTTAATTTATATAAGGAATACGCAATCATTAATATCGATATTGGTTATTGAGCATTTATCCTTAAGGTCGACGATTTGAAACAGACTCTGAAGAACTTTACGAACGCAACTTGATTATACTCTTTTCACGAACTTTAATAAGCATAATAAGCATAAAAATGTTCAAATTAATTTATGACTGTAGTTATTACACCACAACTGACATAACATAACATTCTTCATGTGAACATGTAGTATAAAGCCAATACTCGTGTATCGATCCAACCAGCAATAACAACTAAATGCTACTCTAAAGTATTGAGTGACTCGCTAAATTCAGATTTTCTTGTGTGCATTTCATTTTCATTGACAGCCTCTGTACAAATGTCAAAAACAATTTAAAAAGCCATTTTTACATGACGATTTATTTGTTGACATGTTTACAGGCCACCATTCTCTCAGTGCACAGACATCGGACCCCAGTCGTCAGTTCCAAATGTGGAGTGGTGAGGAATCGCGAAGATTTTACATTTGTCAGAGGCAAGAGTCACAGCACAGCTTCGAAAGACCGTTGACAATCAGCAGAGATCCAATCCAAGCGGAGCTAGACCTGAGGCTGGTCCTGTTGCTAGTGATGTACCTGCTGACAATAGATGTAGATAGATTGCCTGTTTGCATGCCCAGCTACAACTACAACTACAACAACAGCTACTGCTACACGAAAAACGAGTTCTTGATACAACTGCAACGAAGAGATTTACACTTGTTGCAATGGCAGGCTCAAATACAGGACAAACTCGATATTACGAGAGATTTTTAAGCAAGCTTTTCTCCATACTATATACATACTATATTAGGTGCATAAATTAATTATCTACGTTTCTTGTGAGGTTTTTCAGCCGGTTTTTTCCTTAGTACTTGCATAACGTACTCGCAGGAACATTCTCCATACACTTTCATATTTCTCTATAAAGAAGTTTGACTGTATAATATTGGCCAAAGCAAATTTTAGTAAACAGCAGACCCATCCACACATCAGCTGCCGATTGAACATTGCCCAGGTTGGGTCAACACACAACAACTTCTTTTAAAACTCAATTTGCGCTAATAAATCGCCGAAAAAACATTTTGACAGCTTATGATGCGCAATGGCGCGCGCATAAATCTTGCGCGTTTTTTCTCGCATTGAATTTCCAGCGAAAAACGTGCGCGCGGCATTGCGACAAACGAAAAAGTGAATCTCTGAACGTTGGACAACTGACCAGGAGAAGGTGAACAGTGAACAGTGAACAGTGAACCTAAAGCTGGAACTGAACTGCCAACAACGGCGACAGCGATGGCTACTGCCGGCATTCGTCATTATTTGTTCATTTTTAGCATTTAACATTCCGCCAAAGTGCAAGGAGCTGCCGTGCGAGTACAAGCATCGGGAAGCTGAGCCCAAAGCACTCGTTTTAGTTCCTTGATTGGGAGCCATGTGTGACAACATGTGGATGAACAATGGGCGTAATCGAATATTATATTGACACATTCAAAATTGTTCATGCCTACACCTAAAACAAGCGTCGGTAAAATACAATAAAATAAATCACTTTGCACTACATTTTAACGCTTTCTCTTTTAAACTCTCTTTTTTGATTACAAAGCGAATTGCTTATAGCACCTGGTATCTGAAGGCTTAGCCTGCTGTTTACAGCAAGAAATACCAATGATGATAGAAAGACTATTTTTACGCATGTTTTACTGAAATCATCTTCAATTAATCGTTGACAATCAATCACTTTAGAGTTGTGTAGAAAAAACAGAATGATAACTAGAAAATTTTTTCTGAATTTGGGGAACATATTGCATTTACTTAACTTTAAATAAGTTTGGAAGTTTTACTGGCAAATTAATTAATAATTAAATAATTAATAATTAATTAATTAAATAATTAATGACCGATTGTTGTACGGTATAAATACTGATCTCAGTGCATGTTTGGAGGTTGTAAGACGCCGTATTTTCATTCATATTTAAATGTTGGTATATTTTAAGTAAATATTTAGAGTCGGAGATACATTTAATATAATATATATAATGAAAATATATTTAGTGGGACATTAATAATATAACTAAGGTATAACAAAATATACCTTACAAAATCGATCTGTCTCGTCCATTGTACACACTTAAAAAGAGTTGCTTTTTGGACTGTTCTTTGACTATCCTCCGAATAACCAAAATAATCGTATTGTATTGAATTTCTGTCAACAACTGGAAGGCTGGCCGTTGTCGTCTCAGTGTCTACTTCAAAAATTAAAGTTTTTGTACGAGAATGGTAGTAGACTTTACCGTAGCTTAACGTTCGGACTGCCTATACTAATTAATTTTCAATAGGCAACAGTTTAGAAAAATATTTGTATGGAATGGGTAATCAGTTTTTCTAGAAATATCTTGAAGATGTGCGCATGTTCTTATAAATTTAAGAACACAAACACAGGTGTTCGATAATATAATAATTTTTCAAGACTGCAACAACTTTACGAGATGACAATGCATACAGTAGCTTGAATGACTACAACCTCAATAGCCTTTGCTCGACCAGCCTGACTGTCTACGTGCTGCTGCTCCAGTTTTGGCTGCTGCTGACCGGGGGAACCAAAATCCAAGAATTCCAACTGTGCGTTCAATTGTTAAAGCGACCCAAGCTCGAAAATTCTTTTTAAGCGCGCACAAAGTCAAAGACAATCAAAATATTTGCATATTACCAATTTTATATGCAAATACTCCGTGTCAGTCGTGAGGAGCCGTCTTCGTCGTCGCAATGGCTAGAACTCGGCCTCTAACTTGGACTTGGACTTGGACTTGGACTTGGAGTGGAGTGGACTGGACTGGACTGGACTGTTTTGGGGCCGCTTTGGCGGCTTGTATTTGGAAGAGTACAATTTTAGTTTACACAGTCAGCGGCAACAAAAAGCCAGACTAAAAGTCAGCCAATCCGTGGATATTCGAGTATTCTTACTGACAGCGAGTGGTGTGATAATCGCACGTGAAAGTGCATTGGACCTTGGGACCCACTTTGGTGTTTAAGAAAAGAAAACAGCGATTGTGGAAAACGTGAATGGGATATTGAGTTTAAATTGCTTAGAGAATTTGTTAAAATAGAATGGGATTATTAGGGTTGTTGAGTGTATAGAATTTAAGTGTACATAAACCATATGGCCAATTAAAGTTACTGTACTTTAATTGGTTAGCCATCAGTGGTATTACTTCAGATATTCTATTTTATTGTGTTCCATGTATGTATGGCTTATCTGGAAATAAATTCGGTGAAAATGTAAAAGGTATTTAAAATAATAAAACTCATTATATGTATTATGTACACATTAAAAATGACTAAAGGGTATTTAATAAATTTGTTTAAGTGATTATACTATATAATACAGTATAATCGCGGAAAACTTAACGCTCGGAAAAGTAAATATCGCGGCTTAGTTTAACGAATTTCAGTTTCTAGTCATGGATCTAAAAAGTTAATTATGACTTTTGTTTTCTGAAAGTTTGAATTTTTAAAAATACACGTTTATTAGACAGCGCAAGAAATTGCAAGCTCTTATTTGGGCATCCTCCTGCAATGCTTATATAAACCACTATAACAAATTATTATTATATATGTATTACATATGTCACAAGGGAGTGTAAACTATTCAATTTGATTTTTTTTTCTTTAATTATTAATTTTATTTTTTTGTGACTAAGCGCATTCGAATCAATGTGTATTAATACATTTTTTCCAGTTCTTATAGCGTAAAGAATATACATACATATATTCTTGATCAGAATCAATAGCAGGATCAATGTTCTATAGCCATAGCTGCGTATCCGTTTAGCAGTTCCTTTAAAACTGTAGATCTCAGCGTCTACTCCTACAGAAACCAAATTTGGTATGCAGCTCTCTGTATACCGTATGCAATATTTTTAGCGGATATCATATGTGTACACGCTTACTCTACGGTGTAAATTTCATAATGATCGGATGATAAACTCAGAAATTATTCAAGAATCAATTTACATGATGCTGCGCTGAGCTGCTGGCAGAGGCGTCGTTGCGTATTTCACACACGCGCAAGCAGAGACTTGTTAGAGTTGTGTGTGTGTGTTTTTGTGTGAATGCGTATGTATATGTGTGCGGAGTTACGAAAGATTGAAAGTGACAGCATATCCCACCTAGGTTAAGATATAATCGTATTCGGGTATAGTCGACTATTGCATTCCTTCTTGTTTTATAATCTTCTTTTTTGACTATGGGATAGTATTCAAAGAAAAACTTGATATGCGAGCGGTATACAACAAACGCACAAGCTGATTTGGAACTAATCAAGAATATACAGTGGCTCAATTTAGGCATCTATAAAATCTAAACCAAGCGGGATAATAAGGTAATTTAAACGCAATTTGTTAGTTTGATGCTTTAACTTATAAAATATGACTTCGTTTATTTTTTAAATATTTTTCCAACATTTTATAATATTTAAAAACTAAAAACTCAACCAAAAGCAATGTCACAGCTTATTTCAACCACATACTTTGCAGCTGAGAAAAGATCCGTTATTTTACAATGCAACGGTAGTTTCTCTTTCTATGCTTTAGTCATTGTTTTCGCAGCATGGTGAAATATATTTCTATTCAATATTGAGCGTGGATCTTGCAGAAAAATTTATTTAGTTAAATGGGACCACGCATACAACTGATTATATACAGTCTGTCAAGGATGAGTTTACACACTGCAAATAAATTTAATTTTTCAGCTTTCTCAATTTTCGTGCTTTGATATATTAAAAACAAATTTTTTATTTTTTCTATTTACTTATAATATATATTAATGATTTATAAGAAATCTAAAACAATTCAATTTTTTTGGTGTCAATAATGTGTTTACACGAATTGCAAAATTAGATTTTGGAGACATTTCTCAAGTAATAATATAATATTTTAAAATGTTTAATATTTGGTATGTACATACATACATATATGCTTTATGGGGAAAAAGTAAGGATTTGGCTGATCTGGACATGTCACACATTGTGTCAGAATGAACGTGTTTCTAAATACTACCACCTACTCTCTTTCTCTCCAACTAGTTCTGAAGCTCTAAAACGCTTAAAATGTTAAAAAATTATCTTTATGAGTCAAGAATTTGTGAGAATACTAAACTACGGGTAATTATTTAAGAATATCTTCTTTAGTATTATGTAACTGTTCAATTAACTTCTTCTTTGAAATAAATAAGTTTTACGAGTAATGATAAACATATTTTAAAGGATGTTAACTTTTACTTATAAAATTTGCCTATCGCTTGGTTATTTCTTTTTATTATAAATTTAAACATCATAAATCAGACTATAACGGCTTGCAGCCATTGCAAGTATTTTTATTTATATAATTTTTTGCTTTTTTGTTGTTTTCATTGTTGTTGCTTCATTTTGCCATCAATCCATTTAATAAACACCATTTTTGGTTTTGCCAACCATTTTTTAAGCCGTTTTTAATGCATTGGTCAAGTCAGCAACTGGACACTGGATACTGAACAACAAGCAATTAAGAAGCGAATCAAACAAATCGAACAGCTGGCCCCGGGTTTGATTCGCAGCTAGCAACTAGAGTTGAAGTAGGAGGTGACTCTGGACCTGGGTCTGTCAGGCCAACAAGCTTAATGCGATTTATACGAACTGAAACAAATGGATGGATGTTTCTCTTAATTGGTCGGCTGGCCGCAGTCAAGAAAAAAAGGTTGCTTGTTCAACATGGTAAGCGGAGTTTTCTGGTATGTTGTTGGTCGGGGGGAATGCCGTTTAATGCGGTTTTTATAGACAATTCAAACAGGCGGACAAGAATGGCAAATGATTAATTAAAAATCTTTTGGACGTGTAACGCTGTTTGCTTAAATTTTTAACATAAATTGCATGTTTTTTTAAATTTCAAACGTATTATTTCAAGTTCGTTAACTTTACGCATACGAAATTTTTCCCGTCCCCAATTTCAATTCCCGTCACTAGTTCGCTATCTTTTTCTGCTGTCTGGTTGTGTTAGCCACAAAGCAAATAACATCGGCAATATACCAAATATATATATATATATATATATATATATATGTATATATATAAGCCAGGCTAAAAGTATATCAGTAGACAGAATTTTACACCATCGTCCCTTACCCATTTTATGCAGATAAATCCATGAACCTCACGACGACGGAAAATCCGCAAAGTGCTTTGTGGACTTACTTAATTTGCAAGTAGCAAGGAGCGAGAATGACCGCTAAAGAGTATTCGAAAGTGAGAGAGCATTAAACCATCCGTCAGACAGCACAATTTTAATTTCCGCCAAATAATTCGACAGCTCTCAGAGGCAAATTAACAGAAAAAAAAAAAAAAATGTTTCCCTCGAAAAATGAAAAAATGGGACTTCAAAAGATTCTTATAAAATGATTTGGCTTCTAGAAACTGGCCACTTAATCAGCGTAAAAAACGTCTTAACAGTCAAATTTAATTAAATAATGCTGAACATTTGAGGCCACTTGCAGAATTAGCTCGCAATTTACGAGTAAATGAGCAGCTAAGCGTCGAAATGGCGACACCTGTGGAACTTTTTTAAAGGCAAAATTAAGAATAGACAGAGTCGTCACTGAAAGGGGATTAACTGCCGTCAATCTGGGGCTTCACTAAGACACGAGAAACAGCATCTTCTTGAAGCCCCTCATAACAAATCAGACCCTTTTGACTACGCCATTTATCGAGTTTTGGAGCGCATCAAACTTCAAAAAGAAATCAAATTAAATGTGTAAAGTAGCAAAGATAAAAAAAAGTTTCGACACCAACAAATAAAAAATGTGAAAAGAATCTTGTAAATACCGGGGAAAAAAGGTCAAAGCGCGTTAAATTTAAGGGATTTTTACACTTTTTTTTCAAAGTAGCAAAAATTGTTTGGTTTGTCTCGGAGGGTTGGTGTTGAAAATTGACACTTGAAATTTAGCTGATGAGGTTGATGACCATAGAGAAGGGGGCCAGTTTCTGCGCTGCAATCAAACAAAGCTGATACAAATGCAACTTGGCGAGACGTCCCCACAACAACAGCAACAAAAACATGGTGCTGCCCTCTCCTGGATGCTAATGACAATATAACAATAATGTGCAGCATCACTGAAACAATATGACGGCACAGAAGTCATTCAGACAGGAGCCAGAAGAACGGTGAAAACACCGAACCGAACACTGACACGTCGCTAATGTTGCTGAATTGTGAGACTGTTGGGGGTTTGCAGGATTTTGAATGTTGATTGCAGCTGCGATGCGCTTTTAAATGCCTTCATGCCTCATAAACAGACAGACAGACAGGCAATCTGATTCAGAGAGTAATCAGACGTCGATAACTAGCCATACCATGTATGCGTATATATAATGAACATAATCTGCAACAGACAAAGGAAGTGAGGAGTGTTGATATACATATAATGCAGATAACAGTTGGAATCGGAATACGAACAGCTGCTTAAAATACGAGTAACTTCTACTCTCTAAAAACCAACCAAATGGATAGAATCTTTATATTTTAGCTGTGCGTGTGCACACATATATACGTATATATTCTTGATCATTCAATCCTATCTATCCGGCCATCTGAACGTCAGTACTGACATAAAATTCCAGCATTTTAAAGTGAAGAAATCGAGGAAATGATGCACAGAAATCACAATTCTTATTTTACACGCAAATGGTTTTTAAACTCTTGGTTAAAAGAGTATTAACATTAGGTATATTATTATTAGTTTTTGGGAAATGTAAAGGTTTTAAACAGATGTGGTGACATTCTCAAGTAACGGCCAAAATTTATAGCGACAATAAAACAAACTTAAAAGAAAACAGATTTAAAAAGTTAAAAAAAGGTCCTGCTATAAAAAAAAAATTGTTTGGTTTCTCGTCATTCTGTATCTAAATTATATGTTTGGATATATAAAAAAGGGACTAATTAGTTTGTGCAAATGTACGTAAAAGGCGGATGGAATGTATAAGACATATATGTTCTTTATCATGATGAATAGCCGAGTTAGTAGAGCCCTGTCTGTCTGTATGAACGTGTTGAGCTAGAGGCCCAAATTTGGTATGATCCTATATATATAACGAAAGCTAATTTCAAAATTTGAATTTACTTCCCACCTCAAAAGGCAAGTCGAGCGTTTAGCCCGGTCAATTAGCATTTCAAATGAGTGTTTAAGGTTATTTTTCGGAATACTCTTGAGAATATCGGTCGTCGCCTTTTGGATAGCTAAAATGTCCTGAAACCAGTGTCCTTTCATGGGCAAATGAAGTTTTCCAAATAGGTAAAAATCACAGGGTGCCAGATTAGGTGAGTAGGTTAATGGTTAATATGGAGTTTATTGTCAAAAAATCAGTGACAAGCGTCGACTTTTTCTATTGAAACTTTTTATTTCATATACCCACCAATAGGTGGCGCCACCAGAAGCAGTTATATTTAAAAAGTTCTGTTTCTTTTGATACAGATCATGTATGTTATATTACATAGTGCTTAGTTAAGTAAGGACATAGCAAACCTGAGCTGAAGTTTTCTCATAGTTGAATGCACTCGACTACAACATTCTTACTTATTTTTATTTTTTTTTTATTTTAACTATTGCAAAACGCCCCTTAAAGAAGTGAGGTAAGGTGTGATATAGACGCGTTCATACAGACAGACGGAAATAGCTTGACCGACTCAGTTATTAATGCTGATCAAAATTTATATATATTATGACATTACATTTTTGGTAATCAGACCGAATGTTGAGATTTTTAATTTTTTGAACTGCCAAATAAATTTATCTGAGCATCAGCTAGTTTGGGCTTGAATTGTAATACCGGTCCTAAAACTTGTCGATTACCAAATGGCTGGACAGACAGACGCATGTTTGCATAAGCTGCTCAATTCGAATGTGTACGGTACAGATTTTCTACTATAATATTATATTCAAATCGTATTTTGCTAATTAAAACAATTTGTTCCCCTATAAAAATGAATACAAAGGCGCCAACCACATTTTTCTTTGTGTGCGATCGAGTGCACTCATAAACAACAACAATAACAATCGAAAATCAATTTCAACATTCAAAAGTGTAACTCACAAACAAAACATGTATACACACGTACACACTTTCGTCTGCACACATACAAACGAACGGCGTGCTCCAAGCGTAAACTGAACCAAATGCAGAGTGTTGCCATATGGTGCCACCTTTTTGCTGGAAAACTGGGCGGAAAAACGACACAAAGGGGCAGGTAATGAGTCGAGGGCGAGGGCTGTGACTGAGTTCGAGGTCTGGTCGCGCGTGGGTGTCAGACGGGGTCCAAAAGATTAGTAAAGTTATATATGGAAATGTCTTAACCCCATCTAAACAAACAAATTGGACGGAGCGACGCGACGCAACGGCTGCCTATGAGCAATATTCTAGCTATTTAAACGCAAGCTCTGGCAAACAATAAAACGACAATTTAATTTCATGTCTGCTGCCACATGCCGCAGAGATGTTGTTGTTATGCATTGTACCCTGTTACAACGTTTGGGAAGGGTAAACTGAAGTTGAGCAACGGGCACAAATAGTCATCTGCGATAATTTCACATAGTCGGAAAAGACTCCCGAAAAATTAAAATTAACGCGTCCTCTCTATCCGAAGTTATTGATTAAGGGACTCGTATACGACTTCTATGTTTATTTTTTCAATTATTCTTTTATTTTGTAATCACATGCAAAAATAATGTTTCAATTGAGTCTATAAGGAAATGATGTGCCTCTATACAACACATACATATTCGTATAAAGTTCGGATTATTTCAAAACTATTTAAAAAAAAACTAATATTAACGAAAATAGTAGGTGTAGCAGTAGTAGTAAAACATGCTGGAATTATTTACACCTGGAAACAGGATATATGCTAGTCGGGCACCTTCGGCTTAAACGTATTAACTTGTTGTTGCCAGCAGTAGAAGAAAAAGCCGAATTGAAAGGCGGCAACGTTTTTACCGATTAGCGTAAATTTAATTTTCTGTGACTCACATTAAGCTGTTATCCACGCTCCATACCGCATCTAGACTGCGAAAACCAACTCTGCTTAATTGCGCCCATTATTATTGGTGTAATATTACAAGAATTTTCAGTACAAGTGGCAGCCCTTTGATACCGTTGATACCGTTTTGATACCCCTTTGAAGCCCCTTTAATGCCACTTTGGTACCCCTGCCACCATTTTGAAACGACTGTTTGCATTCAGTTTTTATGTTCGTTGGTTGACGAGTCGTTATGAATTGGCGTACAACGTATAATTGTTGAATTTGTTGTTGTTGTTGTTGCTCTGGTTCAACTTTAATGTTTGGCATGACATAAAAAAAATGTGAACGGATGATTGTTAATGACAGACATGAATGTTTTGGAAGGAGCGTGATAAATAGTACACAGTATATATTGTATACCTATGTAAGAACTTGTGCTTTGTTGTAGATAATTGATTTGTATAATTGGATTTTGTTACAGTAAAATATAGTATGATATGCCTACCATATCTATCTCAAGTCCACATACAAAACTACCTTGGCAAACATTTGAAACAAACTTGCCCTGCATACGGTATCCAAGAACCTGCATACCAAATTTGGAAGTCTTTGTAGTCTGCCTTCATCGAGACGGATAGAAGGTCATGGGCTCCATCTGCTGGTGGTTCTGATCAACAATACAATATATGTACTTTATGTGCTAGAAGATGCATCCTTCAAGCTGTTTCCTACTTTTGCACATTTTTAATAATCCCTATTTACATTGAACCTCACATTCAAGAAAGAAACTCAGCAGAGTCCTTAATACGATCCAAGCTTTGACCGATTGTTATATACTTTTATGGATTCCATTTTTTTTAAATCATATATTTCGTGCTCGTGCCGTTCCGTCCCTTCAGAATGATATCCAAAAGTACAAGAATTGTATCAAAACTTAAATAATAACTGTATCAAAAAAACTGACTTTTGAAAAATGATACATCAAGAAAGCTCTGTCGAAATGATTCCAAAAGAACATTAAGACTTCGACTCAGACATAGCACCACTTTAATATTATCTTGCCCCAATTGGCAATCAAGCACAAACATGAGTTTATACACCATGCTAATAAACCGCGCACTAACAAACACTACAAATATTACGTAACTTAGAAAACTTTAACCCCAAAGTCAGACTTACTAACCTCACAAAATAAAATGCATATAATGAATGTGTCGTATGAAAATGATACTATATATAATATCCAGAATTTCGTCTGATATTTTTAAAATTCTTACTGTAAATATAAATTTTTTGTTCTAAATATCCTTAGAATATTTAGGTAGCTTTGTCCCTATGTTGCAGACATTTATAAACTTAACGAACTATACTAAATAAATTATATAGATGACAATATAGTAGTTAGTTTCTGCTTTTAGAGTATTACTATACTAGCTTTTATTTATTTTACGTTTAAAATTTATTATGATTTTTTTGTAAATTGCTTAGAAAGCTTTAGTTGCCTTTTCCTCATTCCAAGAATAAATCCTTCAGCTACTTAGCAACCGCTGTGCTGTTTGTTGAACTTTTGACCACCAATTAATCAATGCACACTTAAACAAAATTCATTTCTGCAACATATGGTAGCATGAACAACAACAACAACATTGGCACAGACGGCTTTTTGTATTGTTGGTGACTGTTAAGCTCCCACACCATGGAACTGAGAATGAATAATTTACTTTTAATTAGGTTTTTACACATTTTGAAACGTTTCGAGCGAAAATTGTGATTGTTTGACAGTTGGAGTGAATGTGGCTATTATAAATAATTTTGTAAAACCGGAGACAGTTGCCGTCGAATCAGAGTTTGGATCTTTGACATATTATACATTGTATGTATAAGATGCTTCCTGCGGCCAGCTCAGCTCGAACCCGCATGCAGGAGCATTTACCATTTTCCTAGTCAAGTGTCCCTTATCTTGTTGACTTGCGTAGAAAATCCTTGCTGCTGGGCTTAAATACTTGCCTGGGACTAGTGAGCAGACAAAAGGCTTTCGACAATCTGCTAAATCAGCCATAGAGGCTCATAAATTTGGCAATGACAACGTCGCATTGTTTTGGGGCTTTTCACAGTTGGGGGTCACAGTCTGGCCACAACTATTGGCAAGTTATTTTAATGGACTAAGCCAATTAGTGGGTGCCTGCTTAGTTTATTTGTGGTACTTTGCTTGCAGGAACAGGAACTGGAACAGGAACAGCAGCAACAGCAAGAACAACAATAACAAAAATAAGAAAATGAAGTAGAAGTAGAAGTGGAAGTAGAAGAAGAAGAAGAACAACAACAACAACAACAACTGCATACACCAAAGTCATTAGCCACACGCACGCATAAAGTCACATCAAGTTGGCGGAAAAAGAAGGCAAAAACAATTTCATCAGGCCGACTGACACCAAACGTGTCAAAACTTTTATAATATAGTCGCTCATATATCTACAGAACTTGCCCACATAAATCCTAACCGATTTGGCCAAAAGACGACGACGACAAAGGCCTCTGTCATAGTCAAAGTTTAAATTACTGCACAGGCTGTGACATCAGTCCCCCACCCAAATGAGAACATGTGTGATGAATTTTCAACGTATAGTTAGAAGAGCAAGGCTACGCAGATGGAATTACTTACGATGATTCTAGAGATGGTCCAACCATTCAAGATAGATGGTCCATCCCACTTCAAGGATGCACGCGTTCAGGACAATGAACGGACTCAAACTCGTTGCTTTGACTTTCTTATGTATTGCAAATGAAGAAGGATATCACAATGAAACTGAATAATGCTAAACAGATATTCTCGCTTAACATGTTAATGCTCCAACCCTTTTTAAATATGCATACGTTTTGAAGCGAACCGATTTGTAAAAAATCGGTTTAAGCTATTGCATAAACGAGGTATTTAAGAGACCTAATTTACTTTCTGCTGAATACGGTTCCTCGTTGCTCCGGTTCTATGTGGACGCACATAATTCCTTATCATAGCTTAAACCTAAAAATCAAACAAAAGCCGCAGACGTTACTATTTAAAACAGCTTCAAAGTTAAAATAAATAGGATGCTGCTGTCAAGTGCGCCTAACTCGAGAAACTCTGAACTGACATCCTGCACAACAATACAGGATATTGGTACTTACATATGAACGCAATACAAATACAATAACACAAACCTACTCTATAAGAAATTCTGTGCAATGCTGCTTCAACCCTCGTGCTGGGCAACTGTGAATTGTCTGGAATATCATCTACGTTTATAGTCCGATCTTTATAAAAATTTCCGTTTAAAAAAGATGAAGCATGCCATAAAACAAATTGATTGATGATAATCAAGAATATATACACTTTACTGTCAGATATCCTTCCTTTTGCCTATTACATATAGATTCAGAGCTATATCTAGTTGAGCATTCTTAAAACAATATACAAACAAAATAGGTTTTTTGAATTTAAAGAATAATAACTTGATAAAGAATGAAATAGTATAAATTTTAATTGTCGAACTTATTCAAAAGGTTCGAATAGTCTTGGGCTAAATTTGTAGATTAAACCTTTGATTAAATTGCCTAAGCAGTTACTTTATGAAAACATCGTATCGGTAGGATTCATGATTTTCTTAATTATGTCGTATATATATCTTCACTCTCGCACCCATCTCTAAGAAAAGAGCAAGAACAGAGCGTTGGATAATACAACTTTAATGGGCTTTGTGGCCGTCGTCCCTGCCTCAGTGAGGTTTCCCCAAGAGTATGCAACACAATAAGTCGCAGGGGCTCAAACGGTCATTGTCACTGAGTGACCACAACAAATTGAGCTTATCATTGACGGATTAACACTAAACATACACACACCCGCAAACACACACACACACGTACAGACAGAAAAAGCCAAATAATAAAGCAGGATGAGTTCGAGTATCTTTGCAAGGTTGGTTTTCCACAAGTTTGTCCAATCCGGGAGGACATAAATCTGCACGTAGCGCTCGGTCCGATGTGCAAGGTTGACTAAAGCGAAAATTAGCGGCGCCAGGAAAGCATATTGATGAAGCGTTAAGACCGCAGCTGACCAGAGCGTGGGTGTCAGACCCAGAGAGTCAACGTAAGTGGAAAATCAATGCCGACATCAGCGCCAGGCAGGCAACATGACAAGTTGAGCCCTTTAAGCCGCAAGTTATGCCAGCCACGCACAGAGCACAAGGTTGACGACGGGGATGCTGCGGGGTACTAACCATTAAGGGGGTTGCCTTTTTTCTTTTTTTTCGTTCCTGTTGCCTTTGTTTTCTGTTATTTTGTGCAAATGTGTCCTTGCAAATCCTGCTAAAATTGCATTTGAAACATGTCAACATTGCGCTGGCAACCGAAAACCACACAAAAGTCCCTCCAATCCCCCATTTTTGGCCCGTCGGGCTTTGCCTTTTGCCACTCTTTTAGTCCAATTTTTTATTGTTCGAATATACTTTGTTTTATGCTATTTTCGTATATTTATTCATTTCCATTTGTATTTACATCAATGTATGGATGAATATATCTTTTTTCGATTTTTGCCACTGCGCATCTGCCGGGGAGTGCGATTTTGGTAATCTTTTTATACCCTTAACCAATAAAAAGATGGGAAAAAAGAGTATTTTATTGTTGAAAAAATGTTTGTATGTTAAAGGACAGAAGAAGGCACCTCCGACCCCATTAGCTCCATACATACATCTT
Organism: Hirtodrosophila trivittata; assembly: GCA_035045065.1. Lineage (NCBI taxonomy): Eukaryota > Metazoa > Arthropoda > Insecta > Diptera > Drosophilidae > Hirtodrosophila > Hirtodrosophila trivittata. The sequence goes on along the minus strand of JAWNNK010001459.1, from coordinate 572,596 downwards.
ATTTATCTGGTTAAATGTCCTTTTTTTTATTATATATATATATATACATATTCGACCACTGATCAAAGAAAAAGAAAAAAGAGAATATATGTTATATATCTATCTCTCATATCTATATATATATATATGATTCTATAATATATATAAACATATATATATGGATTAATAGACTTTTTTGTTATATATATAAATATAAATATATACATGTTCGATAACTTCTTTGATCAGTTATCAGAAGGAAATATATGTTATATATCTTTCTATCTATATATTATCTACAGAATATATATATATATATATATATGGATTAATGGAGTTTTTATTATATACATATATATATATATATTATTATATATATATATATAAATTATATATTATATATATACATATATATATATATATATTATATTATATATATATTATATATATGTATATATAAGTACATATATACATATATGTTATATATCAATTAAATGAATGATTGTTGCTTGAAATTTATATGTTTATATATGTCAGAAGGGCTAAGCTATGTTATTTGTTAGGATTTATAAAGGGTATATTGAAGTCGACTACGCTTGACTGGAGTATTCTTACTTGTTCTTATATAAGTCACAGATGTTTGAGTTCGGTTTATTTGGTACGGGTTGGTCGTTACTGGTTAGAACTGGCTTTGACAGTCAACGCTTTGCACTGTAATGTAATGTAGCTTCAATTAATTCGAAGGCGTGGCTGGCAGGATTGCAGGTTATGACAAAAAATCAGTACGCAGGTGCAGACATTGGAATGGGAAAGCTGGAAAAAAATAAATTATTCGGCTACTGAGCCATGTCTGTCACTAGAGGGGCTACACATACATATACATATACATATTTATACTTGTGACTAAGGCGTGATTTTGGATGGCTAATATTTACTTTGCGAACAAACTTACAAACAGCGCCTTATGAAAAACGGAGTGGAACTTATTTCAATTGACTTTTTTTAATTTCAATGCGCTAAAAGCCATCGTTTTCTAAGTTGCATTTTTTTAGTCCCACCTTGCTTTTCACTTTACATAACTTAAATTGGACTTCAAAATTTGACACTTGCCACTACTTAAAACTAGAATCAAGCCTTAGCCACGACGAACCTGTAAGCGCTAAAAATGGCATTGTATACAAAAAACATTTTCTTTTATTTCTTTGAATATTGACGGAAATTACTTAAACTTAAAAGAATTGTATAATAAATATAATTGCATCAAAAACAAAGCTTTGCAATAATCTCGCCTACGTTTTATTGCTACTAGAGCTCTATATGATACAACAATTAAGAATGTTCCAGTGAACGCAACTTTGATATGGGATATGCCCTCACTTATATTCACACACACACACACTCACACCCAAATCAGCTGTGACCCCTCAGCGCAGCATCCTGTTAAATTGATTCTTGAATAACGTCTGTGTCTATTCTCCGATCGTTATAAAACAATTACCTCATTTATTTGAAATGGATTAAACTACATAGAATTTATCTTTTATTTGACGGGGATATGGGGAAATTTAAAATTTCACATAAGCCTAAAGTATTGCATTCAAGAAGTTATATACCAAAGTTAGCCCTAATTTAGATACCTCTAGCTCACATAGTCTCTGATATCGACACGTCTAACTTTGCAAAAATCAAAAGATTTGTGTTTTGCCCGAACTGCTCGTCGAATATCAAAATGCCCCGGGAGCCGAGCCATGGTCGTCGAACACTGTTCGACAGTGGATGGGCCGCTAAAGCCCATACGACTGAAGCATTCTCACTTGACTTATACAAAGAATTTAAAAAAAAAATACATAATAAAAAAAAACAAATAAATCAAATATTCCTGACTAAGAGATACCCTTTACACACGTTTGAAATAATAAACCCACTGTAAAGCTAACGATACACATACTCATCCTATATATTTTGAAAAGAACATACATACTTGTACATATCATATGGTATGGTAACTATGGTATGATACACAGCAACCTACCTACCAAATTTGGTGTTTCTATATCTTACTTTTTCTCTGACAGACAGATAAATAGACTAGCAACTCACGATTATTGATTCTAATTATGAATACATACTTTATAGAGTCGTATGTGGTCATATACATACATATATACACTTTCCATAAAAAGTACGCGTACGGCTTCTGCCAATCGTTCCGGCATTGTGTCGACTAGTTTTTTCGTAGAATTTGGCGATATTTTAAGCCACTCTTCCATGAGGACCTGTTTTTATATGTCCTTTGATGTTATTGAACGAAGACGAATTCTTCGCTCAAAGTGATCCCATAGATGCGATTCGACATCTCTAAGGATTCCTATCCTGAGTCGATGTTTCCCTGTTCGTATGTCTGCTTATGTGTCCTTTCGTATCTATGTTTGTAACAAAATTTCTGAATGTTTTCCGTTGTCTGCTGTCGATACTGACGTGTCTGCTGTAATGTAAGTAATAATGTTAGTATAGAATTGAATGCCACAAAAAAAAAAAACACTTTTTTGTATAAATTTCTATTTGTTCATGAACTTAAACATTTTTAAATTAAACTATTACACCAAGCAATAATATTTTATTTATCCTTTTAGCATTTAAATATTTGTAACTTTTTTCAATTTTATCCATTTGTAACAATTAGTTGTTGATATATAATGACAATGAAGCACTATTCCTGCCGATGCCGTTTAAACGTTAGTTTCATTAAAAAAATAACAGGAATATTTCTGTTCGGTAGTCAACGAACATATGGTCTAGACTCTCGATCCTGTTTTATCATATATAACTATTTTTTACTCAACAATCAACGGACACTGATTCATAGATTTTAATAATTTTGAATCGATCTCGAGAGTACCAAACTCTTCATTTATCTAGAGACGACTACAAACAGTCGACTAGCAGAACAAAGTTGAACAATATAAAATTTTAAAAGTAATCTGGTAATTTAAAATTAACAAGTGAAAAAGATCTGGGTGTATTATTAAAAATGATTTTAAATTAGAATTTTTTCAATATTTATTGCAAGGATTGGGGAAAAACCAGAAAATAGGTATCAACGAAGGTGATAGAAAAGCAAAAGTTTGATTGAACGAAGAGAATCTTCAGAAGAAAAAGCATGGAAATGAGAGTTATAAAGTGAACATAAAATGCGGAAAGGATTGTGCAAGGCATAATCAGTGGTGCATATAGGAAGATATAGAGGAAGATTGTTCCTAGAAGTACTAAGGAACAGAGAAATTTAGGCGACTTATTGCTGCAACGCCTATCTTCGGAACATACATGTATAACCATCCGCCATATGAAACCATTATTTTCAGACTTGACAGCATTAAAATAATGTGTTAATGTATAAAAAACATATATTTTCTTATTATTTGTGTATCTTTGTGGGCTTTTCCCTAGTTTCTAATGCATTCTATAAAGTTTTTCTTCTCCAAGGACATATTCACATATCAAAAATCCTAACTTCATTAGATTTCTAATATAAATATATTTTATGTGTGTTCTTATATTTAATAATTACTTATTCATACTCGAAAACAGACAGATAGATAGACAAATGAATAAAGCTAGATCGGCTCAATTATAGATATTATATTATTATTATACGGCCAAAAATGTTGGAAAAAGTCATCGAAAATTAGACGTCCAGATTGGTCTACATCCGAGCCAGCCGTGGCGGTTATATTCCAGAAATCATATTTGATGTAATTGTATTTGTAATGTAATGCCAAAAGATTATCTTTCGGATAAAAAAAATTCATGTCAATCGAATAATCCATCGTTGTTTTATTGCAATTTAAAGTTCTATACCTCTAAAAAAAACACCCTTTACCTTCTTTTACATTACCTATTACGCATATTAAATACTTTTACTTTCATATAATTTTAAAAAGATTAATATGATAGAAAAAATAGAGATAAAGGTAAAATAAAAGAGCCACGAATAAGGAAATCAAAATTTTCATATTCACTTTCTGTGATATGGTATACGGTCACCACTTAACCTAACTGTGATTAACCCGTTCATACGAATACGAATAGATATAACATATATATGTACATTCTGTTATCTGTGACTATTATTTATATATATATTGTATATATATATATATATATATATATAAATTAAAAGTGAAAGAACCTAAGTCATTTGTTACCTGATAATTTCAACAGATCTTGTGCACAATGTACTGATAGTAATAGCGGCTTCTCTTGAGATGCACATGAAAAGATTCTTGTCAAAGATCTTGAAGTTAAGTCAAAATCAATTACCATATATAAAATAAAACAAGCCTTTACGCTCTAGTCGACTATTCCTTTAACCGAGGTACGATATCTAATATACCAACTAATAGCTTATAATAGTTTGGTATCTGTACCTCTTGTATATCAGTTTCTAGGTTCGACGGACGGACAAACAGGGGAAACAAATGCTTTTTTCTGAATGTTACATACATTGTACAATATACTCTTCACACCCATTTTAATGATTTAAGGGCATAAGAAACTACAAAAGCCCTTTTTATATGACCGCACAAGAGCCTACTTCCCCCAATTTTCGCAGAAACTTTACTTTTCCACGTCTTTAATTGGTGACTAGCAAAGTTAGCTTTGACCATGTTTGGTTCCAGCTTGGACTGTAAGAGATGTGACGCGGAGTCTTGGCTAATTTTTTGCTCATTATATGTACATTTCAAGAATTCCTGCTGAGAGTTGCACTTTATAATTTTCAGGTATTGCCTGGTTTATTACCAGCGACAGATAACGAGAGGGAGAGAGCTACAGATCGAGAACGGCACAGACAGAGAAAGAAAGAGAAAAAAAGAGAGAGGAGAGAGAGAGAGAGAGACAGAGAGGAACAGAGAGAGAGAGAAAGGGCAAGGGGAAAGGGGAAAGGGACAACCAGAGTGGGACAGGTAGGGAGCTGCTACTTGGCGCATGCGCTTTTCATCCGCGACTTGCACAGGTAGCCTACATTATGTGCCTAATACCACTTCTTATACATATGTTTCCACGATTGTACATAGGACAGAACTTTACTAGAGAAGAAGCCAGCACATAAAGGTAACCAAGTGTCAGGACAACTGCCATGTACAGCTGCCCGCTTTTTGGACTCAACTGCATTTGGCTGGCAGTAGATTTTCCATTTTATTTATGTGCTGCTTGCTGTCGTCTGTTCCTTTAATCTTACGCCCTCCCCTAGCCCCAACCTCTTGGTCCTACACCCTTTCCGCTCTCTGACTGTCCAGCATTGCTTCATGCTTGTATTTCTCAGTTTGTCAGCTTCACGCTACAAAATTAAATACTTGTCTTTGTTTTTTTGGTTTTATGGACAGCACTTAGCACCGCGGTGGGGACTGAGATAGAGGCGAGAGCCGTGGGCGTGTGCTCACGTTTGTATACACAATGTGGCCATAACCGAGTTCCACTTTGGCTTGACAGCTAATTTATGTAGTGGCCAAGAAAGCAGCTGCTGCGTTTTGTGCTTTTCCACACTTTACACACATCTTCATGTTTTTTCATTTTTTGCCAAATTTCTCTAAAATTTTTTTAGTTTTCTGTTAACTATGAGAACTTATGTACAACTTTGATCTGTCGAAAATAAGCATATTATTGCTAAATACTTATGGCTGACTTTTCGGTTTTTGGCTAGCATGAATCCTTTCAAAATGGTCACAATTTTATCAAACGTGACCAGTTATTTGTGAAAATTATTTATATAGTATCTCGATAATGTTATCCACTTATGAGAGCCCAGTCTAAAGGGCCTGCCTACGACATTTCGTTCACCCAGGACTTATAGATACAGTTAAAACACCTACTTTTGGGCATACACACTTATTGTTAATTTGTACTTGTTGACAATAATTAGAAAAGATACTCAAGCACCAATACATTAATTTTGAAATTTTTATTTAGTGCTTAATATTTATGTATGTAATTATATTTAGGTAAGTTAGGTACGTTGCCTAAAAATTTAGATATCTGTTTTGCCCCCACATTATTCATAAAGTTAATATTCACAGTTAAGCTACCAAATTACGAAATGATTATATTATTTAATATATTCTATCCCACATATTTCTATATCTTCATAAGTATACAATACAATACAATCAATATGTAAAATATAAGATATTAACAAATAAAACTCCGTCTAACTGGATGAGTTTAGTAAGTAGCCGAATAGAATAATTTAGACAGGATTCCTAGGATCGACTCCCAGCTGGGATGTGTACGTTGTGATTGTCAAAACATTACTTGCATAGGAACTTAAGATAAATAAATAATTATCTCGTCGAAATATTAAAATTGCAAATAAAATTGTACTGCGTATGATATGGAGAACCTATTCACCAAATTAAGTCTCTGAGATGGTCAAATAAACGAAGAAACTGGCTTAGACGGGCTTAAATCGATTCCACCATCATCACTTTCTATAAGACATCGGTACAAGTCGGCTTTAGTACTGACTACTAAGGTCTTCGGCTAATACATTACAAGATCCATAAGCTAAATTCGCATTGACGGGTTTGTATATTTGGTCAATTCATCCACAATAGCGGCCAGATCATGAATAAATTTACTTCAAATTTTCATAATATAATTCATAAATGTTTATTCATATAATGTGTTACATATTATTATTCAATTTTGTTACTTCGTTTTACCCATTTTACACATTTTATCAATCCCGCCGTATTGAACTTTACATATCATCTTTTGGAATAAATAAAAATAATATAAATAAATAAATACGACACTAAATTGCTATATTAAGTGTCCGATAGGAAAAGACAACAGGCAGCAAAAAAAGTATCTTGAAGATACATGCGGCCAGTACCCAGTCTAAAACATTAAACAGAAGAAGAATAACAAGAACAACAACAAAAACCAAAAACAACAGCATACATATAGAAAAAGTACAATTAATGGGTTGAGGGAATAAAACGAACAGAAAGCAAGCTAAAGTAAAAATGCTTCTCATACGGTTTATTTACACAAAATGTCATGAACATGCGGGGACCAGTCCAAGGTGCTGGCAGACAAACAGGCGTACAATACAAAGCAGATAAACAGACAAACAGGCAGCAGAAACAAATCAACAAGAACAACAACAAAAACAACAACAACAACAACAGAAACAGCAAAGAAATATGCAACCATTTTGGAATAATAATACACAAAAACATTCTGACTGAAAAGGTAAACATAATGTAAATGCCAAGAATGATGGTGACGGGGGAACAACAAGGGCACAATCAGCAGAAGCAGCTGTGAAAGAGCGAGCCGACACTATATAGCGCACAGAAGCAAAGCGGATGAGATAAAGTAGCCAATCAACGTGCAGCACAACAAAGGCGTTGACTGAGCAGGCGACTGCGCGGCACGTTGAACAGAGTTGAACCCAAATTTGAGCTGGCAGCGAAAACAGTTGGTCCAGTTGGACTTCTGCAGCGCGTACGTGCGGGTGCCACCAAAAGAGAGCTGAGCTAGGCTAAGAGCGTGCGTATATCGTTTTTTTAAAGCAAACGCGCGCAAATTTTTTTTTAATAGAAAATAGTGTTACATAGTAAAATAGTTATATACATACTTAAGTATATGCACATATGTATAATAAAATTAGATTACCTTCCATTTTGCATTAGTGTAATTGATGTGTATTTACAATTACTGTAACAATTACAATTGTTATTTAAAGTGAAAGTGCTCGCGTTATGCTCCCCAGTGCTAACATCTGAACAAATTAACAACAATAACAGCAACAACAAAAGTGCTGCAGATGGAAAGTAACGCATTTGTTAGCAGCCATTTGCCATCACAAGCGCTTGTTGTACTATCGGAGGCCGCTTCCGGTTTGCATGAGGCACTGCGTGGACAACGTCCGTTTCCAGCGAGAGTAAGTACGAGCCAAATCCCAGACAGTCTCCTGCCAATGAGTTCGGCTACAGTACGAATATGACCATGCGCCTACGTACCACATTGCGACTACAACGACATATTTATGACAAATCTTAAGTTTAGCAGCGACGGTGGCGGTGGCGGTTCGGTGGTGCAACAATTCAGTTGGTAGCTGTTCAGTAACCAAAAGCTCTGACCCACTGATGCTATAAATCAGCAGCACACCGAACACAGAAAACGCAATACAAGACAATGCGCATTGTAAAACAACCAAACAAACCAAACACTACACTGCAAAAATTATTTAAATATTGATACACGTTTCAATAATTGGATTATTACAACTTTCCAATAAAAAGATTTTAATATCAAGCAAATCAACTAAAACTATTATCAAGGCATTTACATGAATATAGTTTCTGAATCAGTTTGCTTAATTATAATATCATATACATTTATCTAAGAGTATATGCACACGAACAGATAATTTAATTCATATTGTAATTGCAAAATTACAACATTGATTATATATTTCTATACTCATATACCTGTAGATGGGGATGGGCTCATGACATAAAAAGACATCTTAGTCGATCTAGCCGTGAACTTTATCATAAACAAGAAAAAACGAACCATAACATGTGTAACTTTTAATAAACAGAAAAAGGTAGATACTCTTTTGAATTGTGTATTCTTAAGCCAAGATCTCCTAGAATTTGTGCTAAGTGTACGCGAATACGAGAGTTCGTGTGCAAGACAATCGAGAGTCAACAGTCGACAGTCAGTCAGATTCAGATTCAGTTTTAAGAGTCGCATTCCTCGATCGATGCGAATCCGAATCCGAATCCGAATCCGAATGCGAATGCGTTTGCAAACGCCCCATTGTGTGTAGATTTTTGCGACGAACAGATTTATGATATCTACCAGATGAAGCTTGGAGCAATAGTGGATCTGTGATGATGGCTTGGGACACAACTGAAGCTTTTCGTTGTGTACGATTGCCCCGGCTGCCTGTCATCATTGTAAACATGAGCAATGATCTTGACGCTGATGCTACAAATGATGAAGAACTTTACCTGATGATGAGCAGGCAACGCAGCTTGCACGAATTGGAATAACTTGCCAGCAAACTAACTGAACTGGTTACCTGGCATCGAAATTGGAATCGATCTTATGCATAGCATTGAGTAGCGTTAAAATATGTTAAACATGACAACAATATGTCCTGGGGTTGTAGATGCGATTTGGGTGATACAAGTATCGACTTATTCCGTGCAAAAACAACGCAAGAGACATTTTGAACGATATTGATATTTTCATGCAAGATTATTTTAGAGCCCCAGAGTTGTCATCAGTTTTCAAAAAAATTATTTCCGCAACTGTTGTACTTTCACATAGCTATGCAATTCTTTACGTAATATACAATGTATAAAATTATGATTAAGGGTTGGAGCAAGTTAACTTTTATACTAAACAACTGAACTCTGTACAGTGTACACATATATACATAAATGTATATATACATATACATGTACACACGCCATAAGCAGTTCTTTCCATCGCGGTTGTTTACCTTTGCGGTGGATTAGGATAAATTATATATTCTTTGATGAATATCATCTGTGTTATTTGTTCCAGTGCAATACAAATTTTTAGTTCCTGGAAAGATAAAAGAAATACATGCTAAATTAAATCAAGGCTAGAGCGTTTCAATTGTTAAGATCAAATTCATCTATTTGCGGGGGTGCAGGCAGTGGAGTCCGTGGGAAATTATTAATTTTCTAAGAGACAGTAATAACACTTGGTTAAATGTGGATCTGGCCCTCACTCTGCTCACTAAATTTAACCACCCGGACAGCAGCAATATCAATTGTGTAACAGCACAAAGCTTACAACAAAGGTAATGTGAGTGACCCACAAGAAATACTCGTTAGTCAGACCCCAGGACACAACTAGAGTCAGGGTAAGATCCTAAGTCAACCCTGGTCTTGGGGTGAGTTCGGAAAATTATGAGCCAGAACTGAAACAACATATGAAACGTTATTCGTTTTTTTTTGCGCTTATTACACTATATGAATGTGTGCGTATTGTGTGTGTGTGTGTGTGTGTGCGCTTTATTTAATTGATAGAAATTTATCAAGAGGCAACTCTGGAAATGTATAAGCAACGAGGCGTGTAACAAGAAGTAGTCATGGTGGTAAGATGGTTAAATTGGAAGGTGTAACGGGGTGATGCAGGAAACAGGTTGAGCGAGTTACGAATCAATCGAAATGTTAAGAAAAGAAGTTGGCCTGACTTGAATTTCTGAATATTGAATGTTTATGTATAACCCTTTGTAATAAATAATAAAGTTTTTGTGAGAGTAAGAGAGGACAGAAGTATTTTAGTTAAACATTGATAAACTATTAAGCTTGAATAGTGAAGCAAATAGTGCATTATTCCAAAGTTTTCTAATTCATTTATTAAGGTCTCTAAATAGCTCCAAAGTTTCAACAATAAGTAAAAAAAAATGTTTGGTGACCGCCACAAATATTTAGTTCAAGAAAAGCTGCCAATACATTCGGGTATTCCCTGTCACATATAAGAATTTCTTTTGGATGAGGAGGTATTTGTTTGATTGTTTGTTTGTTGTCTATGTCGTATTTTATTACCAAGTTAAACGAAATTGACAATTGTATGTGGACAATTGGCAGTTGCCTTTACTCGTTATCGTGTTGTTGTAATTAAGCTTTAATTGTTGTTTCACTTGAGCAGCTGTGAGCAACATTACAGCAATCTTAAATTCAGTGATAAATGTCAATAACTCAAGTGTTAAAAACAAACAACAAAAACACACTCGCATTATGCAAATCTGCAACCCTCGGAAAGTACAACAAATCACACTGCCACTGAAACATTTGAACGACTCTAATAGAAAAGTAAACAGAGGTTGTGGCACAGGGCGACGGGCCTGGGGCCACGGGCCATGGGCCGGCAAATGCCACCTGCTACACATAAATCAATGAAAATTTCTATACCCAGTTTACATAATGCATTAAATACTTACTCGTTAACGCTGACAAATTTTCAAAAGTTGGCTTAGTCGGGAGTCGTCAGTGGTTGACCACTTGGACGACCATTACTGTATTTCCCTCTCTCCATCCCATTGATATGTACCATCTGTGCACGTGGCATTTAATCAGTGCCACTCATTGGGGGCGCCTTCATCTGATTTACCTAAAGTGCAACTCATGCGGTTGGCAACATACCTCATCCTCATCCCTAAACTACAAGTACACCCAATGCCCTTCAGGATCCCCCAAACTCGTTTGCCACTGCAATTTATGCCAGGGTATTTGTCTAATAGGTTTTTTGAGGGTGACTTGCACTTGTTTGTTTTGGCAACAGCTTAAAAAAGATTTTTCGACTCATTTACAAAGTTCCAGATGATGATGGGGCTTATAAGAGCATGTGCCAACACTCTGTGTGGGAAAAGGTGCTAATTTTATTGTATCAAAGTTTTAACATGCGTTAATTCATTGAATTTATTAGCATTTAATTCGATATGTCTTAGTTGAACTACCGAAGTAAAACTCTGAATGAATAGGCCGCCTCGGCCCAAACAGAGTCATTAAGGCAACTCGTCGTAGGGTCCTGTGTTCCCAGCTAGGGTTAGAATGCAGAGTGTCTAAGCTGAAGCCAAATGTTACATTGTATAGACAAAGAATACTTTTAATTTCACAAATCAGCAACTTATTTATCACTGTGAAATTATTGAAATCGAAAGTAGTATTGTAGCGATTAAGTACCCTTCGTTCTTGAATATGGCTTAAATGATTCGACTATGGATTCTGATAAAGAATATATATATCCTTGTACGTATTTGTATATGAAGTTTTAAGAAACAAAGGTAATAATAGACAAGAAGGCACTGTACCCTTTTTACCGATTTGTAATGCGTTTAGGGTACAATATGTTATATAAAACAAAAAACCGATGCTATATTTTTCAAAACAGAACCTTGTAGAGCTATAATCCATTACATCTCCTTTTTTTTAAATCTAAGTATAACGCAACACAACAATAGCTAAGCTGCCTTAAAATATGCACCAAATGTTTAATTTACGACAATGAAATGTTAAACGGCACAAAATTGAGAGATTTTAGAGCTACGATATCGCCACACATAAAGTGTGTCATGTGAGCGACAAAATTGGGGGTAGAGTGTCATGGAATGGGGAAATGTGAGCTACCAATGGGGTGTAAAATAACGAGCGAAAATTTACCAACACACAAAGATTTTGCATCTGATACGGGTACGCTGGGAGCTGAGGGTGAAATCTTGCGGACCTCGAGGGTTGGGCGCTGATGATAAAAACGGCAAAGGATAAACAGACAAACCGTTTATAACAAATTGAGCCTGATGAGTGCTAAGCGTCTGGGACACACACTTACATCCAACTAGACAGGAACATAAGCGACAACATGTGTGACAAGTTTCCAAACTCATCCACAGAAAGTTGTCCTTAAAAAAATTTACATACAAATTTGTCTGCAATGCGCTGGAAAACTGTTCAAAAAAGTGTGGGAAAGTATGTGAAATATTGTTGTTGAGTTGCTGGAAGCTTCAAGCAGTTTAAAGTCAATTTGTACTATACGATAATCTAACGAAGCAAAGAAATCTAACCAACAACAAACAAGCAATTATTTTAGCACTCAATCACTATTGGCGTCGGGTAAGATATCATTGATCAGTTGTCTTAGTTACAACTTGATATCCCCAGCAGAAAACTACTAAAAATGCTTCATTTCAGACCTGAGCGCTACCATTAACTCACGTTTACCCACGTCTTAATACTTAACACAATGTATAAACAAGCTCAGCAACCACACACTATAATCAAACTTTATTATATAAACAATTATGTTTATATCAAAATAGCATATTGTTATATTAAAAGTAAGCTAATATCCACGCTAGCCAAAGATTTCAAAGATTAGGCATTATCTCAAAAACTAAGGTTTTATATAAGCGTAATTTGCATTGGCATTAACCCATATAGCAAATTGGTATCTCTACCTTTTATAATCACTGGGATAGATACATTCATATAGACATACAATATAGCCGGACATGCCTACATCGAATTGTTTATTGATACTAGAAAAGATTATGGATACCTTGTAGGGACGGAGATGATTCTTTCTGCCTGTTCGCTAATTTCAGAACTTGAACACATCCCTTTGTTACAGCTCGATTGTTATTTTAATTACTCATTATTCAACTCAAAATAAAAATTAAAATATTTAAAGAATATCAATGTTTTACTCCGTTTCGACCAGCATGCTTATTCTTACGCAACTTTGCACCGTATAGAAACCTTTGAGCTTAACATTAATTAGACAACTAGTCGCTGCTGCTGCCTTCCTACTCTCTGTTTTATTGAAACTGAAGACATTTTTCATTCTGCATTCGTCTCAATAAATATTTCGGTTAAAGTATAGGTATATTTATTCTTGATCAGGATTACAAACAAAGTCGACTTAGACATGTCCGTCTGACTGTATGTATGTACAGACGGATGTCTGTATAGATACATCAGTCTCAAAGACTACTCGTATAAGTGGTAGAGACTCTATTTGGTATAAAGGTTTCTATAAACCGGATTTACGGATGAAGTTTATTTCAAAGATATGTAATTTTTCGACCCCAGTTTTAGCTATATTTTTAGCTTTAATTTTTATCACCCGTACATTTATTCCGTGCTGCACATTTCGTGAAGATCGGAAAATAAAAGAAGATATTCATGACTAATAATGGAAACACCACAGACTTAAAAGCAAATAAGTAAACAAATAAAACCAAAATGAAAACAGTGGATATAAGCTCAATTTTAATTAATGTTTCAAGTACATAAATATTATGTACAATATTTATTCTCTGTAAGAACATTTATTGTAACATACTTTACATTAACCTTTCAAAGTCAACCTTAATTTATTTTCACTGATGTTAACTCCCCAATGTTATGAATATGTATATACTTCTTTTAGTTAACAGACGCCAAAGATCTACACAACATGTCACTAGTCGGGAATTATAGCACCCAATTTTTGCACAGCTTCCATCCACATTTGCTGCAAACCCTTAACCATGGAATGCTAGCGAATGGAGCAGCTGCCGCTGCTGCTGCAGCCGGGGCTCCAAGCAATTATTTTGCCAGTGAAAGGTCGCCTCTAAGCAAGCCGTCGGTGCTGTCGAACTTCTCACTTCCGTCGGCGTTTTCACCACCCAAATATATTGGCATATCTCTGGATCAGGTGAGTTAAAGGGCTTTAGACAAAATAGCACAGAAGAGGCGTTGATAATCGTGTGTGGATTGAAATTTGTCATAATTGGATTGAATTTTTCAGAATCTTTTTAATGGCAGCGAATCATTTCGCACGGATTCGGCCAGTCCCACTTGCACATCACACGAATCCTTGGAGGGATCACAGGATTACGATGCTGTTGAAAAGGGTGAAAGTCCGCGCAGCAATAATTCTCAGGATCCCAGGGATTTGAGACGTAAGTTTAGGCTTGGATGGGTTTGCTCCCGTGTTTATTTTTCACATTTGCATGTTGCCAAAATGTTTGACGATACAGAAAAATGTCGGCGGTAAATTTGGACAGCCTTTTGCCTTTTTTTGATCAAAATCTTTGCCGTATTTGTTTCAATTTTTCTTTTCTGTGCAATTTTAACGCTTCAGTGGGTTAACTTTGACTGGCAGGCATAGGGATAAGCAAATGAGACGGACAGACAACCGACAGGCTGCACTTTCCAATTTTTTTTATTAGTTTTCCTGCTTACGAACAGACATTTAAATCAATTTTTAGAAAGTTTTTTACCTGAGGGTTCATCCCCCTTGTCAGCTTTAAAGCTGCTTCCATTTAACTTAAAGCTGGCTTAATAAATTGCCTACAAATGTGTTGCTAATTTGACCCATAAGGGCCGCAGGCATTAAGCGACATTCACCCAAAGTCACCAGCATATAAACATGATAAATATGAGTGCATACAAGCGGGTAGAAGTTAAATGGGGGCTCGGGGATCTGTGTCAACAACAGTTTGGTGAGCAGTGCCACAGCTGCTGGAAGGGTAAGCTAATTAGGGATGGGCATAGGAAATAAGCTGATAAAATTGAAGGAGCCGTGAAAAATCAAACTCAAACAGTATTATTCTCTACAATTTGTTTAATCTTATTAAACCTTGTTAAACTTATTAAATTGCATAAATATCGTAAAAGTAATGCGTAAGGCGCACAAATTATTCGAATTTATTGTTCTAGAGTTCCAATTCTTTTAAACATTAAAAAAAAATATTTTAACAATTTATCTTAAGAATGCTATTTAATTTGATGTTTCCAAATACTGTCTCTAACATTAGAAATTTTATAAATAATAACATTGTAGTAATAGCGAAAAACCAGTTTTCACACACAATCCCTTGTCATCTATCTCTGTCTCATCCCCATTTTCATAGCCTTTAACCATTACAAATTGATGCATCTCCGCAGCCATAACAAAAATATATTTTTGATCAATATAGCCTAGTCAAGTCCTTTATATTTGTCTGAAAAATTAAATCTGACATGCTAATTTTCCAGTAAGATTCCTATATTCCATGCACTATTCGAAAATTAATAATAAATGCTTACATATTTTTGAACGTAAGTTAAGGGTGTCTCGTAGTGTGTGACACTCGCATAGAAAAATTATACATTTGTGTTTAACTTAAGACTTATGAAAGTTTCTGACTAACAAGAGCCCATAAATCAATTTTATTTAATAATACACTTTTAATTAGCTACGTCCATCGATAATCTAATGCTAACTATAGATAAATACAAGTGTACTTTATCATTCAGCTCCCTGCCTATAGAGGAAAAGCACGTGCCTTCTGCCTTTGAGCGCCAAAAGCCAAAAGGGCACTCGGTATAAGTATTTGTATAAAAGGGTTACAAGGGTGCGTATAAAGTGTTTTAAATGGCTCAGTGGCTTATTGAAAAGTAGCTGCTCCACTCAACCCTCAGCTATACCCGTGTCGTTGCCGTATTGCGCGCTACTTGACTACAAAGTCAAACCGCAAGCAGGACGCATCGTTTGTGGCACGAGGCACGGGGCAGCTAATTACTCAGCCTGCGACATTGTTGCAACTCTTCTGTGTGGCACTAGAGCCAATTATAAGGCAGCTTAAGCTACCCCTAACTACCCTTATACGACGACAAGAATTCATAATCTTTGCTCATTTCTTGTTCATGACTTTTTTTTTATTTGGTTTCCTTTTCAAAGGATGCGCAAGTGTTGCAAATCGCTTTGATTCCATTGTTGGTATTGTTGTTATAAGCATCACTTATTATTATTGTTCAGATGATGTATTATATCCAATGCACACTTGGAATTTTTATATTAATTTCTGTAACATTAATATCACATACATAGATTCACAATAAATCATATCATATTTCATGTTATACTCCCATACGATATATGGAATGCCTCATTTTGCGGATATGAGCGCAAGGCGATAGACACGTGACTGTGAGAAATTTGGTTATTTATTTATTTCAAAGTCTGTCCTTTTAATTCAGGTCCGGCTATACTACAATAGAAATTTGTATTACAGTGAAACATGTGTTTGGCGGACACTTACCGCCGGTGATATTATGGAGGTGTGCAGCCAAGTAAGGGCTGGATTTCATTCAGTTTTGGACTCTTAACCTATGAAAAGGGTGAAAAATGCCTGTTTAAGATATGAAAATCAGTTCGATCTCATAAGATATATATATATATATATATATATTCTTGATCAGAATTAAAATTTAAGTAGTCTGTCTGTCTATATATGTAAAGGCATTTATCCTAGACAGTTTATTGTTAGACTCGTGACGCGTGCAGTAAATCTCAGAAAGAAAGCATAAAATAAATATCAACACTGTCTATCAGTCTATATAAGCGCGTAGACTGTAGTTAAATCGGGTTTATGTCAAATATTAAAATTTCCTCGCCACACCCTAATGCAAATTGATAAGGTATATCATTCAACCGATAGTTCCTTTTGGTTCTTTAGTTCGCCGAGCTTCTGGCAACGACGTCGCAGCAGAATTTGTGCAACCAAAAAAATAGCGTTTTTTTAGGGTATTTGTGAATGTATGTTATATGCGTGAGGACCTCAGTAAGAGTGTTAGTGAGGGCATATTCCATCTGGTTTCTGGTTCTCGGGTACACTTGACTACAACTTCTTTGACTAGTAAAAGGGACTTTAGATAACACTTGTATCTATTGTATTTAGATGAACTTTTTCATTTGAGATAATTGGTACGTTATATTAAATTAATAACATATTTAACCCCTTTTGAGTTTTGTTTTATGTTTATTTACAGAACCTAGTATAGTATCTAGGTATTTAGAAAATATATTCATATACAGAGTTATTGAGGTAGCTTAGGAAAGTGAACAAAATTTCCCGAACAATTAAATTTTTTTCTATTTCGGTGTTGATTTTCAAAAAAACCTCCAAAACTCTTAAAAATTCAGAACTTTGCACATTAAAATACTAAAATGGGAACGTTGCCTTCAAGGTGTTAAATTAAAACAATTGGTGATTTTAGCTCTGTCCTCTTAGCGATTTTGATATGTTTCCTATATAGGACTTTAACACCCGAGTCCGAGTTTTTAAAAGAGCGTGTGCTACGAGGACCATTTATAAAGAGAACCTAGCAAGAGTCCTTTGGTAGCTTAAAATTTTGCTGTTACTATTTTAGAACATTACGAGCTTAGCGCAATATCATCAGAATATCGTCGTGGAAAACCCTATGAGTATGTGAAAACCAGTGGCGGATACAGCATTTTCTTAGAGGGGCACAGCACCAATATTTTATATACATTCATTTTTAAATATTTATTTTATTTCACAGTAGACCAGTCTACGTACACATTTTTTAACAAAATTCGTTAACAATATCTTCTGTGATTTTATCTATTTATTTCTTTCTATTATTTATTTTTGAATATTACCCTGTGTCAACTCATCTGTTATTGATCATTGATTTTATGATTGTAACCTATTTTGTACAAATTTGTTTTTTTTAACAACACCAAGCATTGAGGAGCTGTGAATACATTAATTTTTAGAAAATCACAGTTTTGGTCCTTATTAAAGTCCTGAAAGTTTCCGTACTGCCAAAAATTAGGCAAACTAAAATTATAGAAAATCATTATTGGACTAGATTATTTGCCTAATAAGCTGCATAGCTAATTCGAGTGTTCAACTCATACGCTACGATGTATAGTAGATGCTGTGATGTGTTAGGTGAAGGCCATTGTGGCTTATATTGAACACAATTCAGTAAAAAAAAGAATTTATAGAAAAGATTTAAATAATTTTAAAAAGAAATAATTAAATTAATTCGCATTCGAATTGCTTAAATTTATGTAAAGCGTAACAACCTGCTAACTTCCCTTTTACCATTAGTACAAGTAGCTCTTTGACGGTTTCTGTTTCTGTTATCTGCGGTCAACCATCATATTACACTCGTATTCGTATGTAGACGAGTACCCGTAGGTTGGCTGCAATAATCAAACAACGACAACGGGAACAACAACAGCTCCGGCGGAGAGAAACATTACATTTTTAGTCGTATTTATTGTATTAATATTTTAATTGCTGCCGCAGTCACGTGCAGAACTTTTCACTGTGTTCGCAAACAGTTTGTATTTATTGTGGTTTGTTGTGCACATTTTTTTTGGTGTACGTGCGTCTGACATCTGAGCACCAAACTGAGAAGGACACGAAGGACACACCGCAAACAATTTTTGCTCCCAAAAATAACGAGCGCCAATTAATTTGGGCTAAGTACGTGTTAAAAATGTGTAGCATGCAATTAGGAAATGCTCAGAAAATTTATAGGCCAGCCCTATTTTATGGAATAGGAGGGGTGGCTGTGTGGAATTCCAAAATTGAAATCAAATCGTGGTGGGGGAGGGTGCAATGGGGTGTGGATGGAGTTGGAATTTCAATCTTTATTGCCTCGTATTGCGGCGCTTTGATTGATGAATGCGGCATGCTTAATTTTAGATCTACATAATGCTAGCAAAGCGCATACGGTGGCCTCCTCCTCGATAACATCCAGTAGCTCCTCATCTTCCTGCTCGACCAGCTCTGCTGTCGCGACCATCAGTTCGGCGGCTGTCGCAGCGGCGAGCAACAGTGCTGTTGTGTCCATGGCCACCCATTTGGCAGCGCATCAGTCGTCACCGGCACACCATCATCCGCATCATCATGGCCATCATATGGGCTCAAGTGGGGGACCACCACCGCCGCCCACGCACCATCACATGGCTCATGCACATCCACATCCGCTGTCCCATCATGCGGCGCATCATGCAGCTCTGGCTAGTCTAAGCATGGCAGGACTTCGTGCGGTGCCGGGTGGTTTGAGCCTTGTCAGTGGTTTGCAGGCAGCTGCCGCTGGCGGTGCCATACCAGAAATGTGTCCCATTTGTGGACTAAAACTAAGCGCCGAGGAATGGCACACGCACTTCCTTACCGAACTAGATCGCCTCTACAAGCTAAGCGCCGGCTTTGAGCGCCCTAATCTACAAGCGACTTACATGTTTGCTCCACCCTGCCCAGCCCAGGAGAATGCTATACGCACCAGTCATAATCGCTGGGAGGTAAGCCAGAAATCCAGATCCACTCAATTACAGTCTTGAGACAGAGTGGTTTTTCTTTTAGACCTTTCAGCGTATACGCAACAATCGCCAAAACCGTCTCCGGCTTAAGGTGCGCAAACGTAAATACGGTGAGATGTACATGTCAGAGAGTCTCTATTGTAGCAGCTGTCCCATATGCAAGAGAAAGTACGCGCTGGAAACTGGAAAGTTACCTATAGAGGTACATAAAACGCCCACATAAGTTATTTGCCCTATCTTAGCTCAACTCCTTTTCCTGCAGGAGGATGCTAAGATGCAGGATGAGATCGAAACCGTGGACGTCGAAAGCTGCAACGATGATGTTCCCGACTCAGGCTCGGAGTTACCTGGCGCTACAGATTCGGGAGTACCGGGTACACCCAACATGCCACCCTCAAGCATGCACAACAACAATGCACAGCCTGGAAAACTTGATGGGATACTCTATCGCACGGCATGCGTTATCAATCAAAGGGCCTCCCATTCTGATGACCAGGATGCCAGTACCAATGTGACAGCAGCTAGCAGCACCGTCAGCTGGTCTGGCGAAACAACACCTAATACACATACACACATTAGCGGTAAATATGATCCGGATGAGTGGGGCTAACATCCTGTTACTAATTGGTCTTCAACTCCTACCCTTCAACCCATGTACAGTGAAAAATGTCAACGAGCTGTCTTCTACCACGCATCACTTTTACAATGCAGATTCCTGCGGAGTGGGCGTGACTGAACATAGCAGCAACAGCAGCAATAACAACAACAGCAGTAGCAAGGAGCTAATGATGAGCACGGCATCCTGTCAAAACGATAGCGATGAGGATGTCATTGTGGATGACGATGACACCGTTAAAATGATTACCAAATCGCATAGCTTTAAGAAAAAACATGATGAACATGTGGGCAGCAGCAGGTAGGATATTTTAGCAAATATAAAGTTAAACTAATTAAAAATATTAAAATTACACATATTTTAAAATATAATTTCAAACAAACTTACTCACTAAATGACAGTTATATTACTATAAATTGATATTCTCATTCATCATACTACTACTAACTTAAAACATTAATAAATGTTGCCCGTCTGTCCGTCCGGTCTTCCATTACTCTCTATGTAATTACCCGTACACAGATAAATTTTATTTTAAATATTGAAATGTGGTTTTGTTGTTTATGGATTTCAAATGTGTGTCTCAAACTCAAAGAAACGACTCCCGCTTATAGGTAGAAACTAGCAGAAATAAGGGAGTAGGACAAACCGAATTTTAGCTTTGCTAAGAAAAGAAATTTTAGCTAATTTCAAGAAAATTAGACAGTTTATGTACAGTAAATCCTATCTTGGTGGACAGTTCTATCAAGCGGACATCTCTCTTGAGTGGATAATTTTCCTAAAAGCAGTTTAACTGCTCTAAGCTTATTATACCAAAATTAAAAATCTATCGATGGGTATATTAGAACACCAATAGATGTTGATTTAGACCCCCAGATAAAAGCTAAGACTAAAAATAAACTTTACACACAGAAGCCTGGAAAACATCTCACCCAATGACGAGCGTCCGCGTTCGGAGCCGCAGGTCAGCAGCACTGAGCCTGGACCGATGGATATCTCACACAACAACAACAACAATACACCAACAAGCAAATATGTCGAGCCCATGGAGAACAGTCTTTCGCAGCTATCGTCTATGGGCGTGCCAGGATTAACACAATTGGACACAAAGGTGGGAATTAGTTCGGATTTAAAACCGGACGATGAAAACAAATGTTTCATTTGTAAGGTAATTCCTCAGTTTGCTTCAGTTCTCTTTCGTGTTCTTTCTCTCTCTCTCTCTCACTCTCTCTTCCCCTCTATATTTGTGTCCTTACTGCACCATTTTGCATGTCACGCAACTGAAATCTATATTGACTTCAACACCCACTCTAAGCTATGCTCTCTTTTGTGTATGTAATCTCTCAAGACAGGCATAAAGGATCTCAACACTGATGCGTTTCTGCGCGGTCGCAATTTCTATTTTCACCAAAGCTGCGCCAATGTCATGAGCAGCTACAGGCTTAACAAGGAACTACTCAGTCAGGCCCAAGCCCAGAGAGAGGCTGCCGCGAATGGAGCAACCCCGCGCAGTCTTTCGCCTTCGCCCAGTCAGTCGCCACAGCAGAGCGTTTCTACACAAGCCATGGACTAGAAGGCGAAATATGCAATCAAAGCGTGAATTTATTACAGTTAATTAACTTAAATATTGTGGTAGTTAACATAACAAGTGCATCAAAAATAATGTTTAATTGAACGTGTCAAAAGGTAACCCAAAACCGAGAAGAAACTTTTTTTTATTAAATGATTTCTTGATTTCTGTTAATTGTGCAACGCCACAATAAATATGGCTTTTTTTGTCATTTCTAAATTTCCAATTTTTTTCCTATTATTTTTTTTTTGCTATGAAATTTGTTTTTGCCTTTGAAATTAATCAATTTAAAGCATTTTTTGTGTTGCCTTTTAGCTGTTTTTAAACAGCTCTACATATGTATATTAATTTTTTTGTTTAAAGTATGTGAAATACTTGAATGTGCTATAATTGTTATTTAAAAATTAAATTAGTTATCATCACTAAGCCAATTAGATGTACATTTTAAAGGTAAAATATGAAAATTCAAATAAATATATAAATTACTAAACACAATTTTACATCATCTTATTTAATATCGACCTTAAAAACTGGGAATATGTTGGGTATACATGTAGTTGATTTGTGGGAATGTTAGTAAGAGGAGGGGCCTAATAGTATTTTTAATAGAGTTTAAAAGGTAAGAAATATAAGTTTTGTTAAATTAAGAGACTACATACATATATGCTTATCTCTTTAACCTATTAAAAACGAGAAAATAAATGTATATAATGTATATATGTTCTTGTCAAGTTCAATATCCGAGTCAATTAAGAACTGTCTGTATGTCCATCCATGTGATTTCTGCAAACCCAGAGATTATACAAACAACAGACACTAAATAGGTATGAAAATGTGTGTTCGAACTTTCCCCTGCATACCTGCAAAACGATAAACAGATAGATTAGAAATTTGGTAACAGCGCAAATCGTTGAACGTTTCATCCTTTTAGTAAGGACCGCAAAGTAAACAGATATATTCAAGAATGAATTTATAAGACCACTGGAGTTTGCAGAGCGGTGGTTTTATTATATATTGCTTACATATTGTCTATACAATTAGGTATATTGCATTCAGTAAGATTATATGTTAAGAATTTGACGTGAGCTAAGACTATCTCATAGTCGAACATATTCGACTAGATCTTCTAACAAGTAAAAGTGTGCCAGTCTAGTGTGCCCGACTACGCAATACCCTGATGTCTGATAAGGCCTAGCATATAGTCTAAGTGAACTCCATACACACATATACATATATACACATACATAACACACACATCAAAAAATATTGTCTGCTGTCGTCAGCTTTGCGCAGCATACTCTTAAAGTGTTCCTTGAATATCTTCCACTATTAACCGATCGTTCTGACAGCGTATTTAAGAGTATGAGAATAAACGTCTGCAGTTAGTTTAAGAGAGAAACGGAGGCAAGAGCAATTTGAGCAATTTCGTCTGTACAGTTTTACTTGGATTGTTATACATACTCATACGTAGTATGTGTACGAGTATATACTCGTATGTGAGTGTATTCACGTCCAATTAAATCGAACACTTTTTTAACTGATCAAGCACTCACTACGAATGCTTTACAGATTCATAAAAATTGTAGTTTCTATGGGCCTCTAGAAGACAGTAAACTCCGTAGCGACGCCTCATATAAAATTACAAAGCTCCAGTCGAGTGTGGCCGGCTACGAAGTACCCTTACCAGTGTTCTGATATATTCTAACAATTAGTGTAACTAAGTAAATTTTTTATGCACATTATCAGAACATTATAATACTTTCGACATCGATTTTAATTGATGCAGAATTGCAACTGAATTCCAAGCATTAAAAAATTAACTGTGCATTCATTGACAGAATGCTGCATACCAAATATATGTCTTTAACTCTTATAAACTCTGACGTAGACGCTTTTTTATCGTCTAACAGACACACGGACGGGGCTTTATATATGTTTATTCTATACATATATTTTGTTGCATACGTTATTACTACTGTAATATACTCATTTTGTTTTAGTTAAAGGTATAAAAAGCTTTTCGACAAAAGCTTTCAACTCAATTGAGCAATGGAAAATTTCTGCTGATTGCTATAGCAAGACCGTCATAAAAATAACAACGCACACCAAAACAATAATATGCAACGGCGTCTACACATATCAAATGAGCTATTAATAAACATGCAATGTAAATATGTATGTATGTATGTATGTGCCTTTGTGTGTATGAAATCTCATGCGGCGTTACTACGCCAAAAATCTAAACTGATAAGGCAAATGTGAAGAAGTAATCGGACTAAGCTCGTAAACAAAGCCCCAGTCGAGTGTACTTGACTACGAGATACCCTAAGCCCAGGGCAGAACTACCCCAGTCACATAATAGCTTCAATTTCTGGGAAATACTGTGTTACGGTCTGCCTCTGCCTGACGCTGGTAAATTGTTTTATATTTTCAATTTGCACGATTGTAAGAAAAACACATCTTAAATTTTATATAGGCATAATGTAATGACGATCAGAAGGAAAAAAAATCTTGCCTAACCTGTTAGCTACATAAAATACACCCTTCTGCCCATTTTTAACGAGATCAGGGTATAAAAAACAAACTCATTGCATAAATAAGCGAAAGCTTTATCTGTATACTTCGCTCTCTCTATCTCTCAGTAGCACATTCAACTATTAAGAAGCTACTTCTAAAGCTTATCAAAAATCGCCTGATGTGTCAAAAAGGTATAAATAGCAAGTTTCCAAACAAAGGGAACTTTCAGTCAGAGACCCAATCTGGAAGTGCTAAATACTTATAATTTCATAATTTCATAAAAAAATGTTTTCCAAACTGAGCGCACGCGGCATTGCCAGCCGCATCGGCAGCATCGCCCAGAAAATGGAACTTAAAGAGAGCAGCTCCACAGAGATCTCCCGTTCCGAGGCGGTTTTTGCACGTGAGCAGAAATTCGGTGCTCACAACTATCATCCACTGCCCGTAGCTCTTTCACGTGGCGAGGGAGTATTTCTGTGGGATGTTGAGGGCAAACGCTACTTTGATTACCTTAGCGCGCATTCGGCCGTCAATCAGGGTCACTGTCATCCAAAGATAATCAGGGCTCTGACAGACCAAGCACAAAAACTGTCACTGACGTCACGGTAAGTTCACAATTATAATAAAACGTGCTATTTTAGCCGGGCCCCCTTAGTGCTTATCTGTTTTTTAAAAATGCTTTAATGACGCCCAATGAACTTTATTAATAAATATTCAGTGACCTTGGTGTATTTTTCTACAAGTTTAAGGCGCTAAAAATGGGTTGACGTAGTCGAAATGTTTATAATCGAATCGGAAGGAAGCATCATCTTCTTAAACGTATTATTATTGGAGACCCTTAACCCATAATAATAGGTTATAGGGACTGATGAATTTGTGCTAAAGTATGTAGCAGGTAAAGGAAGCAGCTCAACTCCATAAAGTAAACATATATGCTTGATCAGTATCAATAGCCGAGTCGACATAGCCATGTCCATCTGCACGTCTGGACTTATTCAAGAAAAATTTACCGTTATGCATCGTTGGAGGCTAAATGCAGCATTGCACCTGCACATTACAGCGTCAATGTATGTGTATGTGTATAGATGGGCTAGGGTTTTTTCGTAGTCGGGTATAATCAACTATAGTATTCTTATTTGTTCTCACATGTGTATAAACAGAAACTTAAATGTTATGTGTTATATTCCTACGCAAAAAGTTGAAAGTCAAATGGTCGTGGCGTCATCAGCTCAGCTGATCGTCCTGATTGGGATATAATCTCTGAAGTTTACACAAAATCATTAGTTGGCAATTAATTGTAACAATATAAACACACTAACATACACCCTTTTTACCTGATATTATTGGATTAAGGGTATACAAATAAGTTCAAGACACACGTTAAAATGCTCAAAGCGAATGTACTCCTATTCGAGATACACTGACGACATACTTGAGGGCGATTTGTACTATCAACACCGGTTTTAAAGCCATATAAGAAATTCAAAGTCGTGTTATCAGTAAAAAAAAATTCTATAGAATTTGCTACCACAGTAGACATTTACAAGTTAGAACCCTACAGAATTGGAATTTATGTATATTTTACCCAAAAATTTCAATGTATTTAATGCTCTAAACTATTTGTGGCTCTATTAAAATTAATTTTATTTAATCTTTTTTGTTTTTATTTACGATTATTTATGAAGTAAATAAGCGTCAATTATAATTGTATATATTCATGCCAATTCTGTAGCCATTCGCAGTATCAAATTGATCATTTAATTAATTACGAAAAAAAACACATAGATAATTTTTTATTATTTAATAAAATTTGTGTGCTAGCAAAGAAAAAATTTCTGAGCTTGTACAGTATAAAAAATAAAGACACAAACATTAAACAGGTGTTATTCACTTCACTTTAAATTCATATCTCTTCATGAACCGTAAATTAACCTTTTAATCAAGACTGATTACAAGGCCCGCAACAGAAAACCAAATAAAACCAGTGAAAATCACTATAAATATTTGAAAAGTTGCAAATATTTATAGTCGGGGTTATTAGATCATAAAGCCGTCATATTAATTAGTCAAGTACATTCTCATGTCAGTAATATACTTATGTTAAATTTTAAATTATCGCCCACTAAAACAGTGATCATAAAATGTTTTTACCATATTCTTTAACACTTTCTCTCTCTAATTATCTGTTTTAATTATACTGAGATTTAAACTGATTCCAATTTTTAGCGCGTTTTATTCAGACGTACTGGGCGAATATGAGGAATATGTAACAAAATTCTTTGGTTATGATAAAGTACTGCCAATGAACACTGGCGTGGAAGGTGGAGAGACTGCCTGCAAGCTGGCACGCAAATGGGGCTACCTAAAAAAGGAAATACCAAAAAACCAAGCTAAGATCATCTTTGCACGCAACAACTTTTGGGGCCGCACAATGTCTGCGGTTTCCGCATCGAGTGATCCCAGCAGTTATGAAGGTTTTGGTCCGTTTATGCCCGGCTTTGAGCTTATTGATTATAATAACGTGACTGCACTAGCGCAAGCTCTAGAGGATCCAACAGTGTGTGCTTTCATGGTGGAACCCATTCAAGGAGAAGCCGGCGTTGTAGTACCCGACGAAGGATACTTACGAAAGGTGCGCGAGCTTTGCACCAAACATAATGTGCTGTGGATAGCGGATGAAGTGCAAACGGGGTTGGCACGCACTGGGCGTATGCTGGCAGTAGACTATGAGGAGGTGCAACCAGATATCCTTATTCTGGGTAAGGCACTCTCTGGAGGTGTTTATCCTGTTTCGGCTGTTTTATGCAACGATGATATTATGTTGTGTATCAAGCCGGGAGAGCACGGTTCCACTTATGGTGGCAATCCTTTAGGATGTCGTGTGGCCATGGCAGCTTTAGAGGTTTTGAAGGAAGAACAGTTGGCAGAAAATGCCTTCAAAATGGGTCAACTGCTGCGTAATGAACTGTCTAAGCTGCCCAAGGACATAGTCTCTGTAGTCAGAGGAAAAGGTCTTCTCAATGCGATTGTAATCAATTCAAGTAAGTTTTTTATACTTTAAATCATCTCGTTTCCTTTTTAACTAACTTTATTACTGATCTTGATCCAGAACAAGATGCATGGGATGTCTGCATGAAGCTCAAGGACAACGGCTTGCTGGCCAAGCCTACACATGGCGACATTATTCGTTTTGCGCCGCCCCTAGTTATTAAAGAATCTGAAATGCTGGAAAGCATTGATATTATCAAGAAGACCATCCTATCGATGTAAAATGATTTTTTTTAACACAAATATAAGTAAATTTGTCTGATAGCTTTTATAAAGTCAAAAAAATATAATATAAAATAATACAACACACTAACATATAATATTATATTGTATTGAATATTGAATACATATTTAATATATTTATTAATTAGTCACTTTGTCGATTCTGCATGTTACTGTCCTTTTATTGTCAACTCCTCTCGCTTGTTGTCTGAAAGCAACTAAGTCTTTATAACGCATTTATAAATATTATTAAATATTATGTATACAGACGCAAGCAGCAAAGAAGACGAACAATAGTTAACAGGAAGTATCCTTTATATGTATGTCAATGAATTTAGCTTAAACATACATACAACTTCAACACGCTTGCTCAAAAGTTACATTGGAAAATATTATATTTTTTTTAAATTTAAATTCATAAGTTCATTTCGATTTAATAATTTCAAATTTATCTAATGTTAAATGTAATTATGCTGTAATTTTTTTTATCTCCACATACGTTTTAGTCGGCGGTTAATAGTTGACATTAAATAAATAAAATAAATTAAAAACAAAAAAAATCATTAACAATTTTTCTAACTGATGAGTTTGTTCAGAACTTTTATTGCTTGCTTTTTTCTGGAAATAACAATTTAATCCAGCATTCGCTGCTACAAATTATAAAAATCCTAACAGATTAATAATAAATTTAATATTTAAGATAAATTCAATTATTAAACAAAAATAAATTTATTCTGCAGTTATTTAAAATTATACTTCAAAATTAAAATTAAGGATTGAAATAACATATTAAATTAAATTCAATTAAAAGTTTTGGGTTGATATAATCTTTGTGGTTTGTTCTCTTGTGGCAAGTAAGATTTTTGGCAATACTAATACAATCTTTGTGGTCTTCAAAACTATCTGATTGACCATTTAGTTCTAGTTTGATTTAATTTATTAATGCCTTCACATATAATGCTTCGGTAGATGAAGCAGCAACGGATTGTTTGATACCTTAAACGATACTCTGTACTATTTGAAATATTTATTGTGTATATTTTACCATTTAATTTAAATTTTATAAGTTATACTCGCACCTACCATCAAATACCCAAATTCCATTTTTGCTGACTTTTATGCCTCCAGAGTAAATTCAATGGTCATGCCAACCATTCCAGCATCCTGCATTTTTTGCACTCATAGTAAGGTGTAGGAAATATCTATACTAAATAGCCCATTTTTCAGTATAATTTTACTTCCAGAGCTGCTCATTTGGTTTAGCATGAATATATTCTCCACGTTTTGTAATTTAAATCGCCATATGATATGCCATATTTTCATAGTCGGAAAACAAAGTAATATCTTTTATGAAATGAATCTAGGAATCTAGGATAATCATATGAATGGCATTCCTCATCATGAAGCCAACCTACATTCTGGCTGTGTTGTTTTTGCTATTCGAACCTAATTCAATTTTCCACTATTTTCATGTTGGTTTGATAAGTTTTAAGTGATATAGTTATTAAAGAATTAAAAATAATTCAGTTCCAGTTAGTATCAACTGTTATCTTTAATGCCAATTGTTGCTTTCGTAGTAAAAGTTATATGGTACTAAGCTTAAACTCTTGTAAATGGCATCTTAATTTGCAAAGATCTGTTTAGAAATATTCTCACTGTTTGCAAAAACTAGGACCGAATAATTCATATAATCTTTTTTTTAAGGCTTTTTGCATTTATTTTTGTCTTTTTAATGTTAACAATCACTTCTTTTCGTTCTTCGTCTCTTCGTCAATTACTTTTGGAAAATCTTTCTCATTCCTCACGCTAAACATCCAAGTTGGATACTTTTCTCCGGTAAAAAGATTTCTGTTTCTCTTTCCTTTAACTATTTCATTCCTTTTACACTTCAGCTATGCACAACACCTTATGTATACAAGTATGACAATTTTTGTTGAAATTTTTATTCTATTTCATAGTTTTATTGAAACCTATATAAAGTTAACTGCATATAGTGCAAAATACCTTGAATATTATTAGTTGTCCACGGAAACGCCAGTCACAATATTCGAAACTAAAGGGCATTATCAAGACGCTTAAAACAATAAATTGCCGGAGATTGATAATATTTCAAATATTACATTGCGGCTTTTTCAAAATTTTGAAAACTAGGCTTCAAATTAATTCGATTTCAGAACTTCGGTAAACAGTGTTCACCATCTTGATTTAGTTACAAACCCCATAAAAGAAAAGCTTCGTCAACGAGAACCAATTGAACTACAAACACACCATATTGGACATAGTATGGAGTAATAAGCTAATAAAGAAGCCGGTTAAATGCAATAAAAATAAACTTATTTCAAATTATCTCTATCAAGTTTCTATAAATGGAGTTGAATCCAACAGCAAACTATTATCTCCTGGTGTCTCTCAAGACTCGATACTTATCCCGATCTTATACAATTTCTACACCCATGACATACCCATCGTCTACATGGAGATGTAAACATTACTTTTTGCGGATGATACATGATACTGCATTATACCAGTCCAATAACAATTATAGTGAAATTCTTCAAGATGCACTAAACTCTTTGGCCAATTAAAAGAAAACTACTTACTACTACTCAGAAATAATGAACTTGACATGTGCACAACAAATCTCAAATGGGATAGTTGCGTTCTCTATTTCGGTCTCCAATTCGACAAAAAAAAAAACCTCTCTTTTCGAAAGACAATAGTTAAACCTTAGACAAAAGTAACAAAACTATCTTCTCAACCATTTATTAAACGTAGGTCTACATTATGACTACACAATTATATTATTGAAATCTATATTTGTGCCAATAATGTTTTAACAATATGGATCTGCGATAGGGAGATGTAGGGTACAACACACCTAAATACAAGCAAGAATACTTAAGAATACTACGAAATGTATACTCATAAGGAAACAAATACGAGTACACACTTTTCAACGCATGTACGATGATATTTTCTACCAAAATGCTGCCGCCAGCCTTACAGCGGTTCATATGGAAAATTTACAGCTTCTGTGTTATTTGTGTGTTATTATTATGTCTTATTATTATGTCTTATTATTTGATCTGAATGGAACACGGATCGAGAGTGGTGGAATTATTAAATCTCCCAAAAATAAAATCTATCAGTTGCAAATTGATCTTATGAAAAGTTATTTTTTATTTGCGAGGGAAAATTCTAAAATATGAAAAAAGACTTGGTCTTTAAGCCATATATAGCACAGTAATAAAACCGTTTATTAAATAATTTGTAAATTGTGATTGTGAAACTGATTTTTTAACTAAAGTAGTAAAGCTTGCCAATGGGACAGAATCATCAAAAATCATATAAAGAGGATCATAAAATGCTTTAGTTGCTTTATGAATATCCTGAAAGACATCGAGCTGTTGTAAAGCAAGATTTATAGTAAGAAAATCTGGTTTGCGGCAGCTATAAATTTGAAGTCGATGTAAAGTTGTGTGGCAGGTGAAACCATTCGAAGGGATAAGATTAAATCATAATGAGGAATGTTCAGGGGCGTCAGGAGAACTTAGGGGTTCATCGCCACACATATGAAAAGAATGACACTTCTGATAGGTAAACGAGATCAAGTAACCTACCAATGTTTTTAAAAACATGGTTAATATATCCCAGAGACATTTCAGATCAACAAATTTATGTTGTACACATTTGTTTTGAATTATCAGAGAATGATCAACCAATATTACGAGGTGTGACATTTGAATAATGAGATTTTTTTAGAGCCTGCGACCTTGAAATTTCCATTCCGCTTTCCCTGGCATCCATCCCCTCTCCATGTCGTAGAACTCACATAAAACAACTAATCGATCAGATTTTGATAGCAAGAACTACGTATTGAAGGCAAGAAACTTTTAAGCGCAGAGTTCTGACGAGGGAGAAATATAAAAGCAAGTAATAAAGAATAGTTTCATCAGGCTCGATTTAAGTACGTAAAGTTAATGTAATTTTGCGATTCAAATGAGATAAGGTCAATCAAGTTGACAAGTAGAAAAATTGATTCCAAGAAGGCGAAACCGTCTTTACCAAAAGATGCACTATCAAAGTAAACTGATGCAATTTACAGAAGCCAAGTACATTCTAATAGACGTTACTTGAAGAGATTGACAGTCTTTTGAGACGGTAGTTGAGATATAACCAATAATATCTATTCAGATGTAATAAATGCAGCCTTCGCTTGTAGAAGGGATTGTCACTAGATACTTCCCCATCGCTTCTACTTCAGTTCAATTATCACGAATTTTGTTTTTCATAAATGATGTCGTAGCTCCCATTTGAATACTATAAATTCATTAAAAATGTATAAAGATGGTGTATAAAATTTGTGCAAATGTATTTAACGGGCAGAAGAAATCATTACCGACCCGAATTTTTGAAACAGTATTAATAACTTCTTAGGTCTAGCAATGCTCGTTTGTCAGTCCGAGTATTTGGTGATTTCGTTGATCCCCGAGACTCTAAGATCAAGAGACACAATAGAGACAGTACAAAGGTCAGGTTTATTACAAATTTTGAAAAATTTACCCGTCAAATTTTTCAAAGTTATAGACTTTTAGCCTGCAGCTTTGGCAGACAAATATTATATTACATACTAGCTCACTCCTAATCCGTGCTATTAATAATATGAGAACTGAAAAATAAACACAGAAAATATTTAAGAAACAATTTGACGACGCGTAACCTAGACAAACACACTCGTGTTGTGTATTTATTTTTAATTTATTTGCTTTTATATTATTATATTTTTTCATTAAAACTTGTTTTTTTTACTTTGAAATGCATTTCATTTACATTATTCTTTTAACTTAAAAAATATATTAAATGTGTCAATCGGCGTTGCTAAAATTTCTGATTTCGTAACTAACAAATAAGAATGCTGTAATCGGGTCTACCCGACAACGAAAAATCCTTATTTTAAAATTTGAAACAAACTTGATCCGTGTTCAGTAACCAAGAAGAATCTACATACCAAGTTTGGCGACTTTAGCCCTTTGTTCGCCCTGTTACATACTTTTGCATACTTTAAAAAAAAAAAAAAAAGAGAAAACACTTATTCTGGTCTGAATAATTATCCAAGACGATTCTGCTTTGTCCATGAGCTTTGTTGATCTCAGAGACTATAAGAGATAGATAAACTATGTCTGGTTAGAATTCCTGGATTCGTTACACATAATATATACAAAGTTCAGTTTAGAAACATTCAGAAAATCTATGTGTTTATTATTTGAGGCTTGAGTAAAGGGTATGTTGTAGTCAGGAACACAGGAGTAGAAAAAAGTCTCCTATGCTCACTTCTTTATTCTTTGACTGTGTCGACAAAATCGCTTTCATTCCTTATTTTTAATTAAAATATAAAGGAAACCTCATTGGATGGGAACGTGCCGCGGTCGTTAGGCAATAAACTTGGACACCGCGCAGGACAATTACAAGACGGAAAATGTCGCAACATTTTCGCCTTATCTTTTCACTTGATACTCTAAAAGAATAAGGCAGAAAGGCATAAAAAACGAATAAACTTTGGGACAGAGCAGGGAAGTTACGGAGGACGCCCTAACAGGGATAGCAAAAATTTAGCCGCATTGTAACTCTTATCGCGCGATTGGGCGAATGACGCTGGGTCCAAAGGATGCGCGTTCTGACAAACACATTTCCGTGCAAGAATCTTTTACAAAATCGTTGTGGAAAATCTTTATTTTTAATTTTAACGCTTTATTTAATTATGTGAAGCTCCTGCTGAGGACAACAGCAGACATCTAGACAACTTCAAGTTCAAAAGTTTGGCTGCTAATAAAATGCTTAAGGAGTGCCACGATCCTATGTCCTGTCTGGCAATAAAACCAACAAAAAATGGGCTAAAAATTGCATTTTTTCTTTTCTATTTTTCTGTGTTGTGCCCCCTCGTTTCTTTTTTAATAAAGACATCAACAGATGGGCGACGATAAAAAGCTTAGATTATGGACAAAAGGCAAAGGACACGAACGCACAAAAGGCAGCCAAGCAGCGTGTGGTTTTTGACACCCCCACAAAAAAATCAAGAGTCCCTTTATTGCGTTAGATGTGTCCGATAAGCTCCGGTCTGCAACTTACCATTCACATTCAAAGTAGCTTAAAGACATTGTAACAACCCAATACTTGAACAGGGCAGGTCAACTTTAGAAGATTTCATGTAGATAACCGTCCCCTGGTGAACCTTCTTTACGCTTTTATGACCATAAAGATAACATTTTATATTCGCACTTAGTAACTGACTGTTTTTAAATGTTAAAACTTTTAATTAACTGAGGGGGGGACTAAAATGCTGTCTTCTCTTTCCTGCCTCAGTCCACTCTACGGCGGCCCGTATACTGTTATTTGGGATATCACAGCATATCAATTGCTTTTCAATTGCTAACAGCAAATTGTAACAACAATAAAAATCAAATACAGCGTGATAAAATCAGAAATCAAACGTCTTTTCTTTGAGTGGCAGCTTCTCCTTATTGTTGGCAGGTAAGCCAAATGGGGCGACCAAATTGAAAGAACCTGTGGGCCATGGCGAATGATTGACTAAGCAATACTCTGTACAACATTTCGAAGTATCCTTTTAGCTGCCTGAAAGTGGAGTAACAGTAATGTGGCAAAAAAGAAATTAATTTAATTAAATAACATCTGTTAATTTTTAATAAGAATATAATCGCCAATAATTGATTTTCTAAAATAAAACAAATTTATAGGTCATAGAAATAAGCAACGAAATCGCAAAATAAATGTGTGTCAACGGTGTTGCTGTCTATCGACCGATAAAAATAAACCGAAGCCTACTTACGTGGGTTGTGCTTCTTGTTACCTGTTGTGCTAGATTTTCTTTGCTTTACCGTTACCAAATGTAAATCCTTATAATCAATGTGCAAGTGACAAGCAGATGGGGCTCCAAGAAAAGTCAACAGTCGCACTCAACACGGCATTTTATTGTAAGCAGGGTGATTTCAGAGATGAGATAGAAAAATGCTGAACGGGACGGGGAACGTAGAAGTTGACTTGTTGGCTTATAAGCTATTTTGGCTTGGAGCAACAGACAACTTGGCAAATTGAAATGGTTTAGATTACATTGAGATTGTCGCGAAACTCGTATAAGGAGCGACGTTTTTGACGACTAAAGAGACACTTGAATTAAGAAACTTAATCCTTAAAGATGGAAAAATCATAAGAAAAGGTGACTCATAGAGCTTCCGTAAATAATTACATAAAAGTGAAGCCAACAAAGTACAAATATTGCACTAGTGCCCGTTTATATGTATAATAACTTTGGACATTTGATTGTCTCCATACATATATGTATTTTTAATAGATACATTTCTAAATAATGTGGTAATAATATACTAGATGTAGAATAATATTACCAAAAATAATATTTTATATAAAATATTTAAAAATAATGTTTACAGACTGTTTGAGGACAGAATCTTGCAAGTATAAAAGAAAGAATGGTGTAAATGTAAAATTTTTAGTGTTCTTGAAAATTAACAGATTTTCTTTTTTATTTTGTTTTTTGATTTTGTGTATACCCAAATATATAACAGCCATCTAAGAATATCCTTCCCTTAAAAGCACCTCATCTTAAAGCGTTTATTAAGCAAACAATATAATTTATTTTATGGCCACCAACTAATTTAAAGCCCGTACTCGTATATATATAAAATTATACCTCTAATATATAAAAATCCATATTTTATTAGGAAATTGTGCAAATTTTGGCATTTTGTCTAAATTTATTAGAGTTTATCTTATCTCACTGAAAACGTTTCATAATAAACCCAGGGCTCACATGTGTGAACAGCCAATTTTCCTTGATTAAAGGGATTTGCAGTAGCGCAAAAAAAGCATAAGAAAAAATTAGGGGAAAAAATAATAAAATGTGTATGGGTGGGTAAAAAGCTGCAGTAAAAGCAATGCAATAGTAGCTTATTACAAGCCAACGAAAAGAGGGTGCAAAAAAAAAAGATGACAGCAGCAAGGACAAAGGTTACTTTTCGGGGTAAAAAAAACGCAGGATGCTTAGGAAAATGCGGAGTGAGTCGTAATTTATTTATGCTTATGACTTGATGGCGTACTTTGTGTTAATATTCTTCGGGGAACTGCGGGCATAAACGTTTTTTGTAATAATTACATTGAGATTGAGCTCAGATTTTTTTATGGTTTGCTTTTGTGGTAATTTCAACTAAAAGTTAGCATTCTTTTCCTCAGTTGTTAGGACCTTGAAAAATCAATTGCTGGAGACCAAACAACAATTAAAAATGGCACAAGGTGAGTAAAATGCCGCTTGAATGTTAAAATTTGTGGTGCATATTAAACAGTTTTTTGTTAAATTAGAGACAGTTCAGGGCACGTAGATGCTGAGTTCTCTTTTTGCAACACATTTTTAAAACCCAACACCGAGTGGGGCACGTGCATCAAACAGCCCAAAGGCTCAAACAACGACAACCAGAACACAACAATAACATCCATGGAGTAATTTACAAAACTCAGACAGCAGTTCAACGCGTTTGGCCACCCGGGGGCCGCGCAATTAGGCAATTGACCATGCATACTCTTACAACTACACATATAAACATACATATAAACAAATATACTAGTATGTGTGTGTATAGATATGTTTAAGTCTGTGTGTGTGCGTGTGCATGTGTGTAAGTGTCTGCGTGAAGCGTATAACAATGGGGAATTTGACATTTTGTTTGGATAAAATTAATTTTATTATTTTTCGTGGTAATACATAAAAAATACATACAAAACACAAATCCATGTGCTTTTTTAATTAAAAATGTATTGTTAAATTGAATTGCCTAAAATCTTAGAATAATAAAGTTTTTGATTGATTGAGTTCTCTGATGTCTTGTTGTGAGTATAAAATTTACCTCAAAAATTAATTCCATTAAGGTTATAAGGTAACAGTTTCAAAAGTTTCTTAGCATTTTTGACTACATACATTATATAGAATTATCAATTCAGAACTCAGAACTGTTTAGCTAATTTTTCGTTTGTTGCTAAATAAATTTTAAATTTAAATTCAAATTTTCGAGATGGCGCAAATGTAAGTAAAATTTACACATATAAAATATATTAATATATATTAAAGCAGATATGCTAATTGGCTAAAAGCATTAATTTAAAGCATTAAGTAAAATCACTCCAAGACACCAATTAAACTAATTTTTAGACGTAATACAAGAGAAAACTGCAATTTGATCTAAAATTCTGAAGTGTATATGTCCGATTATTAATTCAAGCGGGCGTAAACATACAAAGTTTGACAGCTCAGCAATGAAGGTTAAAATTTGTTTATATAACACACCGCTCAATAAGGCCCCGGCCTAACTAGAAACTAAAAACACATTTTTTTTTTTTAATCTAGTCTTATTCATCAATATAGTTTCCACCTAAGGTAACATACTCAGTCCAGCACTTCTCAAACTTTTCGATGCCTTTTTGTAAATATGTATAATATGTACCAGATATACTATATTTTCTTTTCTTAGACAACAATGTGTATTGTATTAATTGTTGAACTTGTAGCTATCAAACGTATGAAAACTAATAATTTTTTATTTAGTGTTCAAGGGTGGCGTAATTCCGACATTCCCAAAAACCAATGCGAAAATACATTTTATTTGTAAAACAATAAGATATGCTACTAGAATTCGGTTTTTCATCGAACCATAAATTTATTTCCGAAAACTGGCTTACTTCCCCACAGTGGTGTGTAATTGACAAAAAATTACATGAAATTGTGGAGAACAGTCGTCCATGTGGCAAATATCAACCAAAAATTGATTTTCATGTAATGACATCAAAAGGGCTTCGTTCGACTGTCCTTTACTGTAACTCTCATTTTTACCATTTTTTTTAAAGTATGCCGACTGCATATTAAAATGTGCGTGATGCCAGGTGACGAACGCTAACGTTTTTTTATAACTCTTTGTGATTGTAAGGGCTGTCAATTTTTATGAAGTTGATTTGCCTGGTAAGAGGTAGAGCAGGCTGGTCAAAAAGTGTTGCTGGTAATGAAGCGCATAATTTTAATTGGCCTTTGGTTGAATTAAATATCAAGTTTTATGCTCACGGGGTCATACATTTAAATGCTCTAAATAGATTTTAAATTTAATTCCAAATATTTCATACGCGGACTATCCACACACACTCTCACACACACATCGCATTTTA
Organism: Hirtodrosophila trivittata; assembly: GCA_035045065.1. NCBI lineage: Eukaryota > Metazoa > Arthropoda > Insecta > Diptera > Drosophilidae > Hirtodrosophila > Hirtodrosophila trivittata. Next base: position 534,746 of record JAWNNK010001459.1, on the reverse strand, counting down.
CAGTACTGCAACTTTTTGTCGGTTTACTGTGGCAATTGCTTAGGCAAACATTCACCGATTTTATACTATAAAGCATAAGTATATAAAATATAACACACGGTAAAAACCAAATTGAGCAAGTTTCTAAACCTTAATTCTTCGAAAAATATGGGACCCAGAATGACGAATAGAATACAAAATTTTCTATGGCAGAACTTTTTTTAATTTTTTTTTTAAATTTGTACTGTGCCACCAAATCGCCCAAAACGTCTTAGCCAAACACGCTGACCAAAACCGGCCCTTGTTATTCATGCCACCATGGGGTAGACAACCGGCTATAATCCAATTTAAAAGTTGGATTTGAAAAAAAAAATACCAACAAATTTGTTTTAAATATTCTTGCTTGAATTACTATATTTAAACAAAAGCCGGTAGCCTTTATCTACCGTCATACTCCAGTAGGCTTCTTCTTCTGAATCTACCTACACTAATTAATCGTAGAAAAACTCTTGGTGCTGTTTTTTCTATATAAATTGATTATAGGCAATATAGACTCTGCTTTCCTTTTAGGTCGTCTTAGTTTTACTATTCCTCGTTGATGTACTAGGAATTATATCCCATTGTCCCTTTCTACATGCACAACAGATTATGCTTTACTCAGCTCTTTCCACAGTTTTTATGTTAACTATAATATTCTATAGAACGTGTTCTCAAATGAATCTTCCCTTTCTTCTTTAAAATCTTCTATTTTCCTATATCTTAGTAGAAACAATTAACCTCCTTTCTAGGTACATTACTTAAATTTATCTTATCTTATCTTATAATTCTTCATTATACTGCATCTTTTATATACTATTACTTCTATTCTAATTCTCTTATACATTAATACTTCTATATACTATTGCTACTAATAGTATTTATATAATGCCATTGTAAGTAATAGTATAACGTCTATATTCTAATACTCCTATATTCTATACTATTACTTATTGATCTGATTGGGTTTTTCTGGGTTTCCCCAATCCTTGTAACAATTTAAATTCTTTTTTGTTTTAAATTTAATTCGTAGTCAGCTGCTGTTAGTTGACTTAAATAAATAAATAAATAATATTTATATTTATTTATTACTCGTATATGACATTTAACAACCCAATCGGGTCACAGACTGATGCACATTTGCCTCTACGCATCTCTATCTTGTGCGCGTCTTCTCCAATTGATAACAGCAAGATCCGCCAGAGCTCTGGTGACTTGGTCTTGCCAACGTGTCCGGTGCCTTACTCTCCTCCCGTTGTCCACCTACTACCGCATCAAAAACCTTACGAACAGAAGCTTCGCCTTCCATGTGCACAACGTGTCCCAGCCAGCAAAGTCTCTGTGTGTTCAACCGACTGACTACGTCCACGTCGTCGTACAGCTCATATTGCTCGTTGTTGCATCCGATACGGTAGGTCTCGCCTATGCATACGGGTCCAAAAATTTTACGAAGAATTTTTCTCTTAAACACTTCAAGCGCAGCTGGATCCTATTGTGTAATTGTCCAGGCCTTAGCTCCATAAAGAAGCACTGGAAGGTCTTGTAGAGTGTTCGTCCGCCGGGAGAGGGCTCTACTATAAAATTGGCTACTGAGCCGAAAGTAGCACCTGTTGGCAAATGTTATTCTTCGTTTTATTTCCAGACTGACATCATTGCTATTAGTCGTAGTAGAACCAAGGTAGATGAAATCCTTTACGGTCTCATGGTTATAGCTCCCAGCTAAGAATCAAGACACCGTGATTCTCTGCTAGAGCACACTATAAACTTAGTTTTGTCCATATTAACGGCTAGACCAACTTTAGCCGATTCTCTTTCGATAGCCCCAAAAACTGCAGTTACATCGTATCGTTGCGATTCTCTAGTTTATTGGCAGAAATTGAGAGACTGCGCCGTAGCTTGGCACCTACAACGAAACCGGAAAGAAATTCTGCCGTTATTGATGGCAGCTATAGTATATTTTACACTTGTTCCTTCTGATGCAACCTTGTCATTTCCATCGCATTTCCTGGATAGCAGTGATGTCGGCTGTGCAATCATTGAGGGTATCTGCTGGTTGTTGAGCAGCACCAGGTCTATACAGTGTTCGTATCCTTTATACATTTTCTGTGATCGTCAACGTTAGTTGGCATCCGTTCCGAGACACTTCCTGCAACTTTTATTGAATAATTTACTTGCGTTCCTTACAATTTGTTCGAGATACGAAAGAATGCCTTTAACACTCTTATTTTGAATTGTAACATAATCGGATAAAATGCATAGTTTTTTAAGCCGTAGCAGGTAAATTAGTTTAAAAGGAGACAAGATTTTTTGGCTTTGACTCATAAATATTTAAGTTTGGGGGCCAAAAATTTTAATCACAGTGAAAACTTATTTTAAAAAAGAATATTTCTCTAAGAGCAGAAAAGTTAATTAAGTGACAAATACGAGTATATGTGCAGAATATATATATGACATTATAGACTCAAATCAGTGGAAAGCCTAAACCCAAAAACTTGCATATCCTGTCCATTCATGGGGTATTGTTTTTCGACAGAACTTTTTATGTAATCGACTATCTTCTCAATCCCAAATGGCCTAATGGCAAGGGACATCTGCAGAGGTATCTATACTATATATATGCTTTCATCTCCCCATTACCTACACAAGCATAGTAACGAATCTAGCCTCTAAATGGTGTGCAATCGGGTTGGCCTGTTAATTCTCATTATTTGCAAGGTCTCCGCTAGAACAGCGAACTGCCCAAATGGTTGTGGTAGTATATTTCAATACTAGGCAAATACTATCAAGCGGTGCAATCCATGAAAGCCAGCTTTCGTTCAAAAAATCTTTTCTAATCTCTTAAAAGATATTTCAGCTCCTTTGAGTGTCCCTCTTTGCTGATAGAAGCTCACTGGCCTCTCTTTTGTGTGTATGTGATGCCATAGACATATTGCATAATATGCATAATGCATATTTAGCGTATATAACACATAAGACAGATTATATTTTAGGTTAACGTCATTAGCAAATATTGACAACAAAGCCAATATAGACGGCTGTATGCACGGAATCAATTAAAAAATCACACATTCCTCAGAAAATGTATTTTTGCTACATTTCAATTTATTTTATTTTGATTACCTTTTTCTGCGCGGCTTTGCTATAAGTGTGACCATGTAATTTTAGACTACAAATCCAAATATAAACATGTAGCTGCTGTGCCTTTCAAGCACATCAAATCATTAGGCCTAAGATTAATTTCACACTGGCTAAACTGTTGAATAAAAATATGGCATCGCTGGCCAATAATCGATTAGAACAGCTGATAAATGTAAGCAAAATTTTAAAATGGGCACACACATGCCCAATTAACTGTTAAACTCCAAGAAATTCTGTTGTTATTAATATATTTGTACAAGATTATTAGCATATCTGGGCACCGTTAAACCAAATGTTAGCTTCGTTAATTGTTAGTCCGTAACTTAAAAAGTAAGCTTCGTTAATCGTTAATCGTTAATCCTTAAACCGTTGTCTCAAAACATTTAACGGAAGTTGACGTTAATCGTAAATCCGTTAACATTCAAAAAGAGTTTTAGTATTATTTCAAAATTTAGCAAAAAAAAAGGCATATATAGTTGATATATAGATTCTAGAGTAGGTAATTTATTACAAATTATTCATCAAATTTTAAATGAGAGTTACCTCTCATAAACATAAGCATATTAAAGTTGTCGTGTGATAGAGATGATCTTTTTGGGGTTAATATGTCCTTTCCCATGGAAAACATTCTTCCCACTGCAGCACTTAAAGGTATTCCAGTATTATATTTTAGGAACAAGTTTATACAAAAATAGGTTCATCAAGAAATACAGCATCTGTGAAGGAATCCATTGAGTTTTGCTCCAGCCACATTTTGACGAGGTTTTGGGCCTTAGTTTTTACAGACTTCTGGTTCTTTGGAAGGTGTTTTGCTTCTGTAACTGAAGCAAAAAAGTCGTCCTCTTCAATGCTCGAGCTACTTAAAGCTTCTTCCACGTTTTCCTCCATTAATATTTTTTATCTTGTTGACACGACTGCTGTTATATGTTTCAAGCCATATTAATCGAAATTTAGGGTGAAAAGCGGAAGCAAGTTGATACTGTCCGTCGTTCAGATGTAGATCATACCTCTTTTCTATACCATTTAACAAGGCATTGACGAGAGGTGCACAACAAACTAAGCCCTTAGACTTAATGCTTTTTAGTTTTATTGTAGTGGCTGCAATTGTCGGTAGTAAAGATCCGAGATACGCTTGTGCTTCTCCTTAAATAAGATCGAGGGAAGTAACAACAGGTCCCATAACCTAAAAATAAGTATTAACAATACAAATTAAATGTTACACAAATACCATAGATTTCTATAAATTTTTTCATATATGATACAATATAATTTTACCTTTGCGTACTCCTTCATTAGATTTATATCTTGGTCATTCAGTTCAAATCAAACTCTCAAAGTGATCGGACGTCTTTGATAAATTCGCGCATTAAGTTTGCTTATCTACTTTCGGAATCAAAAATTTCCCACGCTATCAAGTTCTTATCTGTTTCGATCTTAGCAGTAAACAAATTTGTGAACAAAGGGTTAACATAAAAAAGACAAAACCAAAAATCATTAGAGACAGTGCTGTAAACGAAAAGAACATTCCCCCGACCGCCAAAAGCCGATCACCTGGACCGAAATACCTTGTTATTTCGCGTACAAACGAATCCGAAAAAAATTTAATCTTTCGCCTTTTGCCATAAAGAAAATAATTGACTACACCTGCGACGGTATAGTTACATCATCTGCAAAACTTCTTAGCGGTGACCTCCTGGTCAATACCAAAAACCACCAGCAAGCCAATAAACTACTAAAGATGACTCATTTTACAGACAGTATGCCTGTAAATATTTCTCTGTACAATTACTTCAACTATACCAAGGGAGAAATTTACTCCAATGAATTACGCGACATATTCGAAAAAGAAATTTAAACTGAGCTTAAAAGCCAACACGTCAACATGGTAAAAAAAAAATATGGAGAAAATAGACGCAAAGCTCATCGAAACTGGACTCATCATACTTACATTCGACTCAACTTCCCTCCCAGAGCATATCATGATTGGGTACGAAAGCACCAACGTTCGTCAGTTTATACCAACGCCACTACGTTGTAAAAACTGCCTTCGCTTCGGTCATACCTTCAAAATATGCAAATATCCGAAAACATGTGCCAAATGCGGCGCTCTACACCATACGAATGACGAAGAAAAAGAAGTTTGCAATAACAATCTGGGATGCAATTACTGCAAATTAAACAATCTACCTACTAACACTCACTCAACTATTGACAAAAGCTGCGAAACGAAACAAAACGATCCAACAAGTCGATAATAAAACTGCTTACGAAATTTACAACAAAAACATAACACCAATCTACAAACCTACGCCAAGATGCCAACACCAGCCTAAAATCAACGCTACTTCAAGCAGCAACGCTCCGCGAAACATAGTGGAAAACAAAGACCTGGATGCGCTGGAAACCTCTCAACCTAGCACCTCACTGGCTGCTAAACTAGGTAAAAACATTAATGTAGCAATAAATAAGGTACAGGTGCTACCACGCGCCACATCAAAAATAAATGTAAGGTAAATTAAATCTCTAAATCAAAATAAAACAGGCCAACTGGGATAACTTTAAAGAACTCACATCACAACACTATAACAATATACCACACACTATCTATTATATTAATACTGTAACAAAGAAAATGCAAACCTAACAAGAATAATTCGTCAAAGCGCTCACGATAGTATCTCCCAAACTTCAATACGTAGAATGAAAGATCAATTAGGCAAAAACATTGGAAAAAGAAAGCACATAGGCATCATATCCCTCGATTTTTCGAAGGCATTTGATAAAGTGGGAACACATGCCATAATGGACCAACTGCTAGCATGGAATCTGGGAATTTGTACAGAACTTTTTGTCTATTAAGAAAATATTGGTAAGGGTCGGGCACCTACTTCAAACATATAACCGCTATCAAATGGAACACCACAAAGTTCACCACTCTCAGTGGTACTTTTCCTAATAGCGTTTAATAAACTAGCTAATTTAATTTCTATTCAAAAACAAATTAACTTCTGCTCATATGCGTATGATTTTCAGCTACTCATTCCTAAAGTAGCCAAAAAAATACACAGTTTAATTTAGGCACACTTTTCACACAAATAAGCCAATGGTGTACCTATTCAGGGGGCGTGCTGTCCCTTAATAAGTACACACATATGCAAAAAACAAAAGTGTACGTGCAAAATATCTTGTAATGGTATTTTCATACCAGAGGACGAGTCATTAAAAATTCTAGGTCTTATATTTAATAACAAACATAACTGGCATACCCATATTGACAACCTAAAAAAAAATATTTCGAGGCGACTTGACATAGTGCAATGCCTAGCGAACCCAAAATACAATTGCCACACCCACACATTGATATCAATAACTAAGGCAATGATCATATACAAAATAGACTCTGCCCTATTCATTACGACAACACCGCTAACATAAATTAATCAGTTAACCAAAAAATTAACTTCGTTAAATAACGATTTACGGATTAATGAGTTAATTCCCAGCTTTGATTATTAGTAATAATGGTCTCTCATTATTTTATTATTATCTAAATTATGTTACTTTGCCATATTTTTCACGAACGGACTGAGTTTTATTCTTTAAATTTTAGCTTAATATTAAAATGTATACAAAGAACAGCTGATTTCGTCATTATAATGACTTTATCAGACAGTGTGAACAGGTTCGCCATTAAGCTAATGACTGTTTCTTAACGGCCTCAGTGTATGTTGGGTATATCCTAGATAAGAGCCGTTAAGTTTGAATCCAACTGACAAACTTTTGAACGGTACCGACCTACCTACCAGTGTTGCCAGGTTAACTATAAAATTTGCATCTAGCTTACAGCTTTAAATCTAGATTATTTAAAATTTAGCCTAGTGCTATTATTATACAAGTACATCCGCAATATCAGCAAAACTCTTTGACATTAAACAGCATGTGGCGTCCAAAAACATATATCAGCAATGAGCTCAATAGCTCAAATGCAAAAAGAAGTTTTTAGCTTATTTTAGCATTTTTTTCCATAGAATCAAGCTTATGCAGACGCTCAGTACCTGGCAGCACTGCTACCTACTGACTTCACACCGGCTATGTTTGCTAATGTGTTCATAATGACGTCAATATAAATACCCTATTCATGTATTTTAAGTTACGATAATCGATATTTTTAAATGAATAATACTGACAAAAATAATATTCCAATTTCTTGCCATGCAATTCTCTTTTTTCATCGATAACTTGTGTACGCGATGACATTCTCTGAATAAATATTTTGTTTTGAATAATACAATTAGGTATTTTTTCACTATTAAGATTCGGTCACACAGTAGTAGCAGCAAATAAACTTTTCTTATAACGCGTTCTGCAAAAGTCAATGCAGGTGCGTTTGATTACAAATTTTTAATAACATGTCGGAACAGCGTGCAACAAGCAGTAAAGATGATGGTAGCAATAACTCCGAGCAAAACGCTACCAACTCCGTTGTTAATGTGAATGACAGCGACGATGAGGACGATGATATTCAATTCTTGGGCATTGTACATACTGCCATACCAACATTCGATCTCTGCGTGTCACCATCAACCTCAGCTGCTGCTGCTGCGGCTGCGGCTGCTGCTGCTGCTGCTGCTGCTACTGCTACTGCTACTGCTGCTGCTACTGCTACTGCTACTGCTACTGCTACTACTACTACTACTGCCACTGCTACTGATACTGCTGCTGCAGGAGAGTCTTCATCCAACGTTACTGCAACTAATTCATTTAAGACTAACAACGCGGAAACGGGTAACACAAACCAAGTTAAAATTATATCTGCAACAATTTACCTTGTATACTAATCTTTGTCTGTAGATGCCGCCGTAACTACATCTGATGACACCTCTTGTGTTGGCAAACCCACCTCAATCGCCTCCCTGGAGTGTCCCATATGCCTGCAAACCTGCATTCATCCTGCACGTCTGCCCTGTGGTCATATCTTTTGCTTTTTGTGCGTTAAGGTGCGTAATAGTCATTCCCTATCCGGAAGCGTTTAAATTCAACTTGCGCATGCAAATCGCGTCGCGTTCTCCACATGTTTATTTTTCCACACGTCTGAAATGTGGCGCTTAAGGCGAAACACTCACGTTAGTTTCAAGGCTGGTTACTGCGAACTGGTATAGGTGCTCAACTGGGTTGTGCTGTTTTAATTATGCGTAATCTAAAATAACCTCATATGTAACTCGTTCCGCGTAGCACCAAATAGTGTTCACTTTTCCTTAATTCGTTTTCAAAAACTGGCTGAACTTGAAAATTCACACATTCTTAAAAAAAGATTGCATACATTTTTTCATATAAAGGAGTCTTTCCTTGATTTGTTACATAGTCTCTCCAAGGTTAATCTAATGCAGTTAAAAGTAACGCTCAAACACAAAAAGTGGAGCAAAGCCGAACCTACACACAAACAGAAAGAAATGGCATGCGAAATAATATTTTATTTTGCACTAGTGCTATCACTTTCTAATCAGTGAAGTAAAAAACATAAATATGCAGTTAACCTATTTTAACCCTAAACCTATTTAGACCACTGGACCCTCGAATAAATTAAGGAAAGGATAAATTTAGATATCGAAAATATCAAATTTTTTTTGTCATATAAGGAAAATTGCATCTAATCTTCAATATGTATAATAGTGAAACTTTGTTTGGGGGATTATATTTTACCTATGGGCGTGAATATATAAATTTGGACCCGATTAAGCCTTTAATGTTGCTCTACCAGCTAGTAGTACTGGAACTGGGAGTGTAACTGGGAAATACATATCCGCTACATACAGAAATTTATAACAGCAAAAAGGGGGCGAAAGAGACCGCGACGGGATTAGCTAGTTCTATATGTTGCCGAGTTCTAGAAGTCGTGAACCCTACTAATGGCAAGATTTAATCATAATTATTTCTTATGACTTAAGTAAATGCTAAGGAAACCAACACTTAACTTTCTCCTATTATTATATCTATCAGGTGTTGTGTACAAAAATCGTCGCGGCTATAAGCCGACGGGAAATTCCGGCGGAATTTCTTGATCATCCTCAATTAGTTAATGGGATTGATGATATTTGTGCCACACGGGCCACAGAAGATGGTTATCAATGGTATTACGAGGGACGCAATGGTAAGTGTTTATCTTTATGGTGACGGTATTTTTAGCTCCCTTATATTACACATGCCTTTAGCCTTAACCCAAATCACAAACCAACACAAACGCTAGGCGGCTGCTGGGCCAGCGATGCATGAACATCAAGATGACCTTTTAGGCTTATCGGGCTTACAATGACTTACATCCTACAATATGGTCTGCTGCAATGACTCTTCCCAATGCTGCTTGTATCAGAAGCCAATACGAGATATGCTTAGATTGGAATGATGATGTGCGGAAAAAAAATTAATAGTTAAATGGTAACATAGCTGACCTTGATATCGATTTTAAAGACTAACACAGTGACAGCTGCTGCTATTTTGAGATGAGGATCGCTCAGAATCCCAGTCAATTGAGCAAGTCATATGTGTATCATTGATCTGGTACAAATTGCATAAGGGTATTCTAGTTATTACTGGGATCAAAAGCAGTTAACAAAAAAACATAATACCCTTCAACATATTCCTATATCCTCACAATCCCCAAGAATTCTAAAAACTAAACTAATCAACAAAAAAAAGCCAAAAAAAACCTCCCTTTTAACTACTTACCATACAGGATGGTGGCAATATGACGATCGCACCAGCCAAGACATTGAGGATGCGTTCAAAAAGGGTGATAAGTCCTGCACCATACTCGTTGCCGGCTATGTGTACATTGTGGATCTGGAGCAGCTCGTGCAACAACGTCAGAATGAACCAACGCGGTGTCGTCGCGTTAAACGTGATCTGGCCACTATACCTAAGAAAGGCGTGGCCGGACTGCGTATAGAGGGCAATCAGGTGACCAGTGATACAGTGTTCAGTCGACCCAACCAATCAATGCCAAACGCCAGTTCCGGGACCTCATCTAGCTTTATGTCAACAATCGCAGCGAGGGATGCTGCTATACGTATTGCTAGCGATATAATTGGATCTACACTGGCGAATGCTGATGAATTAACACGCGGACTGGCTGCTAGCAATATTAGTGACAGTGTCAACGATTTAAGCGGTGAGCAAATGTACTTCAACCCACAACAATCCAATACAGCAGGTGCAGAACAACAGGCGGGTGTAGGCAATGCCGCTTCGCGTTCGCTTGCCTCCTCGCACTCGAATTCCATACAGGATCTCATGCTCAGTGCAACTGAGGACTTACTAGACACCACACAACAGGTCATTGAAACAAACCAGCATACTATAGATCTCTTTGAGCAAGCCTTAAACGATTTTCAAGCATTAGCTATGCGCAACTTTGCAGACTCAAGTGACGATGATGATGTTGAAGATGGTAATAATGACGTTGTGGGCGAGGAATTGGAGGCGAGCGAACTAAACGACGAAGAAAATGAGCGTTTGAGTTTCTAAATTATTTATTACTACATTTCACATATAAAAAGCTCGTTACACGATCGAAGTTCCTTTAGAAATCTCACTATATCGAAATGTTAACTAGAAAAATGCCGCGCGTACCTGAGGATATCTATATAAAATATATATGGGGCGTGAGCAGAAGAACAGTAAATAAATATATATATATACAGATATATATTTCCTTACAAGAGCTTAGTTAGTTATACATAAAGTATAGTATGGTGTTGTTAATAATTATGAATGTCTTAAATATATGTACACATGACTAAGCTTTTGTAATGAGAGATGTGATTTGAACACAACTGGTCCTAAAAAAAAACATGAATGTAAAGATACCAATTACTTAAAGAGCTATCCAATAGTTGAAATTTAAAATTTGTCTTTAAAGTGAAAATAAATTAGTGTATTTAAAAGGCTTTGTGTAGAGATTATAATGTCTAGGAACTCTTGAAAGGAATTCTTAGATAACCATACAAACTTAAGAACTAGCTTATATAATAATTTATTGAGCTCGACGGTACTGCATTCAGATCTCGTATTGGTTTTGCTACTATAATTTAATAGTCATTTGTATATAACAAGAAATATATACAATTATTATAAATCAAATCTATAAATTCACCAAGCTCCCTCCGCGATCGAGCCAATCAAGCAACCACCAATAAAACTATAGCGTGAGAAGGACAATACATACATCAATTTGAATGAGTTTTACAGGGGTGCTAACTTGACAGAGATCAATGAAAAATGTTATGTATTCAGTTGAATATAGAGCAATTCATGTTCAGAATATTCCTCCTTTCAAGGAGCACACTGTATTTATTATTATAAGTCGACTTTAAGTGCGTTAAATCAAAATACTTATGCATTTCGGGTGGTTACAATTGAGATGATAAGAGCTCATCACCAAAATTTTTCTATGTAATGACTTCTGATGCAGCTCAATTGTGTCTAACCAAGATGCATTTTACAATGCCTATATTAATATAAATGTGTATATTTTGTGACTACTATTTTATAGATTCAGTTTATACCCCGCCATTGCTTCTAACTGTGAAATGCCTATTCGTAGCTACCCTTATATCTACAATATTCCTAATGTTCTACTGAGTCCAAGCAACGAGGCTCTCCTTCCCCGGTAATATAAAAAAGCGTACTACTTTTTTTTACTTATATATTAATTCATACTCCAAACATAGAAATTGTCAGGACTCTTTTGTCATTTTAAATTCCCCATTATTTCTCTCTCTCTCTCTTTCTCTCTTTCTCTCTGTCTATCTTTACGCCATCTCTTAATCTATTTTTCTTTTACTCTCTTTGGTTTTGACCTTCTCGTGTATCTTGTTTTATTTTATGCCTCCCATCTCTCAATTGTGATCCTGCATTTAATATCATTTTTTTGCTAATGGTGACAGATTTAGTATTTTTAAAACTCTTCTTTCGTTAGTCTTTGTCTAAAAATCAATAAAAAAAATTCTCAAATCTAATTAACATATAGTATACCAAACTTGTGCCAAGCGCAATCTTTACTAGCTCTGCTTTCGTTAACCGAACATAACGGTACTGGTAGACGATATTATAAAAAAAAAAAAAAACATTTGAGCGCATACTAACAGCACTTGAAAAATTTTCATCAATTTATTTATTTAAGTTATAGTTAAGTTAATATAAATTTAGTTTGTATTTTAAAAACCCAGTTAAAACTCCATAGTACTCAATAATGGGTTTTTTTTAGATGTACGTACATACATATAATGCATAGTTTTGCGATAAAAAAAAAGATGATGTGTAGAAAACACGATGGGCTAATATGTATAAGATCCTCAACTATTAATGTAATTTGTTGGGTAATAAACATTCACAATCAACAAAAGTTGTTTATATTGATTTTCAAGAAAAGCAAGTTTTTGGGCTTAAGCAAGCAAAAATTCTTATTATTAATTTTTTAATATTGTATTGTATATTTATTTACCCCTAATTTAAAATATATTAAAGTTGTCTTTGACATTTAACCATAAAAAAATGATATAAATTGTTTTTAACTTAACAAAAATAGGCAGCTCTGGTTTAGATTCAGGTTCAATTTTTCAATCCCTTTAATATTAAATATTTTTATATTTTATTGACTGAGCTGAATCTTTTTCATCTTTTATAGCCCCATAAAATTAAAAAAAAATTGGTTCAAGAAAAGCGACTTAGGCTTGTGCGAACCAGAAATATACAACTCCGTCGCCAAAAAGTATATATATTCTAAGCCAGGATCAATAGTCGAGTTGTTCGTCTGTTTGAATACGTCGATCTCAGAGACTATACGAACATGGCCACCAAATATATGTAGGTTTTGTATAACATACACACATAAAAATTATTTCAAATTTTGAAATTCCCAGAGATCGATATTAGAAAACGATTTTTGGCACTTATGACGATTGAATAATAAAAAGTAGTCGGATCCACTCCACTATAGGCATCTTGTTATTCGTTTTCCACTTGATCAGGGCCTGGATATCGACACCATATTGAGATCCTCTCCTCTACAAATATGTAGCTAATGAGTCATCCGCAAAGCACATATGTGTATGCATTAAAATAATATGCTGGACCCCTTGCTATTGTAGTTCTACACGTTTACTTATATTGGTAGTGAACAAACAAACAGGTTAAAAAGGGGCAGCAGATCAAGCAACGTAAGAGTAATGAGTGCAGGAGCGAGTGAGGGATGAGCAAGAATGCAGTGATCATTCCCTACCTGAGTTCATACATAAATGCGAGTATGTGTTCGGTTTCGTGTCTTGCAGAGTTTTCTGAGTTTCTATCAACATGAGTCATCGTTGTTAACATGGACATTTTAATACCTGTTGCGTTGTATCTTATCGCCAGTTCTTCCTTTTATGAAAATATCATCAAATAGGAAAGCGTGAAAAAAGAAACCTAAACAGTAAGTAAGTGTTTGCACGTACTTAAAAAGAAGGAACGGATGTGTACCTAAGCTTGTAACATATTTTATTTGACACTACACAATGTAAATACAGTAGACACTCGCAAATTAGAACAATTTTATTTTTAAGGTAAAATTTCTTAACAAACAATCCAGTGCAAAACACGTAAATTGTATTTTTTAAACGTAATATATACATATATACAAGAAAACGTAAAGATTCACTCCAATTACATCACATGTACATAAAATAGGTTCGATAATGTTCAAAATGTTTTGCAAGCTTCAATTCTAATTTCTGGAAGGTTTGAATTTCAGAGAGTTCTACAATAATTTGCGAGCGTCTATGTACTTTCTGCATTTAGATTTTTTTTTAATTTACGCTTATCTCAATTATTAAAGTCGTATGATGATTTGACGACTATAGAATCAGCTTTTAGGGTTATTAAGCTATGTATTATCTTCTTAACGCGTTTTAATTATAATAGTTAATATCTTCTTAAATGTGAACTCTTCCAAACACCTACCCTAACTGAAAATCTAAAATTTTTAATAAATAAATTGCGGTACGATATTCAGGCAAATAAATACCAAATTTTCTGTTTTTTAATCTATTGTATTTGAGATCGACTAATTTATACGGACTTGGCTTAAACGACTCAGCTATTCTATAGACTCTATAAGTATATTTACTTTAAGAGGTGTGAAAAAGTTCGGCCTGTTATATACATCCACACCTTTATTATACCCAGTTTTAATGGATTAAGGGTGTTAACATTTTTTACCAAAAACATAGAAATTCAAGAAAAGTCAGAACTTCTTCTGTTAGATTAAAATTACCGATATCAAATATACTAGACGTATCTTAAATGTAACGTAACATAATCTTAAGTTTAAACATAAAAGCTTTAACTTAAATGAACATTTGTAAAACGGCTTAGCGTTCACAAAATTCACAGTCTTCCAAGCTTTTAAACTTTCGTGTGATTCAAATAAAGCTTTAAGAATACTTCGGCTTCGTGTCTACTTCGGCTATTACGTTGGTCAGCACCACGGAACACAACAACTTGGAAGTGTTGGTGGTGGTTGCCACCATTACTTACTGGCCATGAAGTCGCTCTCAGCATAGCTCTCTCTCTCTCCCTTTTGTTCTCTCTCGCAATCTCTTTCTCTCTCTTATTCACAGACACCTAACCAAGCACATGCGCAGTTCAACCTGCGCTCCAAACTGGTTTTGAGGGAGGAAATTGGCCAGCTCTGAGCTCTGTGGATTTTGGTACATACCAAGTGTTGATGCTCTCGGCCAAACAGGCTGAGCGTGCGCCAGTTCTTTTTTTGTTAGTTGATTTGTATCTACCTTTGGTGCGGACGGTTGGTCGGTCGAAACGTTATCTTGAACGCAGCTAAAGGCAAACCAGTCTTTGTATTTGTTCATTTTTTTTTGTTTAGTATTATAAGAAATTGTCGCAAAATACACAAAAGATGTAAGTGAACTTATCTTAAATTATATTTCAATCGAGAGTTGCATAAAAAAGTGTGCTAAGTTGAAATAAAAGAGCAAATAAAAATTTATTGATTTTCCTCAAGCGAAGTAATAGTAGAAGAAGAAGCAGTAACATCAGAAAAGTATGAGGTGCGCTGTATGGTTTCCAAATAAGTGTGGAGAGAGATTGTGCGTGTATATGGGTGTGTGCATTGTGTGGTGTGTGGCAAAATTTCATTGGAGTTGCTTGTTGTTGTTATGTTCTAGCCTAAGCTTAGTTTTAAGCACAACGCCAAAATAAAATGAGCAAAAGGCAAGAGAAGAATACCAAGATACATACATATCAGTGATCATATGTATGTATGTATATATGTATTCATACATTTATATAAATGTGCGTGTGTGTGATTTTTGCTTTTTACAACTCACCATTTCAAGGTGTACAAAATAGCACTCAGCGCTGCAACTGAAAGTGAAATGTGCAAAGTAAACAAATTTATTTATATACATATATATATATATACATTCAATACATACTGCTGTATCTGTGTGTGGTGCACTTGAATTGTTTGATAGCTTAAAGCCGCGTTGAGCAGTCTCTCATTCGCTATGGCTTAAAAGCTCTACTTACTATCCCTTTTCGTCTGCATGCGTTGACAGTTCGCGTGGGCCGGTCGTCGACGTCGCCGACATCGTCTGCTGTAATTTTTACTGTTTAGCGCTTTTGCCTCTTTGTGAGGCGGGCGCTGACGCCAATGCCTGCACCCCCTCAAAGCTAACGGTTACATACAAACATATTTAGGTACAGCTATATGTATTTACATATACATACATACATATATCCTGTAAATAAGCGTTTGACGTCGTGCGGCTAGTTATTGATTTCGTATGAATATTGCTTCATTGATAAACAGCTTACAAGTGTGCGTTACTATACCTCATTTGTTTTGTTTTTTTTTTTTGTTTTTTTTTTTGTGTACTTACTTATACACTGTATTATACTTTTACAGTTTACCTGCTTAACAAACAACGCCAGGCCCAGCATGTCGTAGAGCGTCAGCAGCTGAAGCCCAAAAAACTACTTTCGGACAATGCAGCCGTTTAGCGACAGTCTAAACAAAAGTCGCGATGATTTAGTTAATGTCACCGCTTCCCGAAACCAGCAGAAGCAGCAGCAACAACATCAGCTTTATGGCAGACGTAGGCATCATGGCAGCAGTCCAAATCTATCCCTTGATCAAACCGATAATCTCCGCAGAAGGTAAGTCATCAATAATGCCATTGTCAGTTAAAACAAACAAGAATATTTAATTGGAAACTTTCCAGAGGAACAGCATATACCTGTAAGCGCACGTGTTTTAAGCAGTAGCATCGCTTCTACAAAATGTCCCAAAGTAATCAACCTATCGGAAGATTTAATTTTTGCTGAAAGTAATTATTTTATTATTGGGTCCTGTTTTGTGGATTATGTGTATTGAATTTTCTTAATTTGTTCTATCACGTTAAGAAAATTATATACGCCGCAAGAATTGACGAACACACTAGCAAAAGTTGTTGATAATATCTTCCGATAGGGTTCTATTGCGCCACTATGTTTTTCCGCCCTTAACTCATTGAGAAGTATCACAAGGAAGTATATTAGGCTTGTCCAATTGTATGTAACAGGCAGAAAGAAACATATCCGAGCCCATAAAGTGAATACATACATATTTGTTTGATCAGAATCAATACCCGACTCGATTTAGTCATGTTCATCTCTTTTTCCGTTCTTCCACTTCAACGATCTAAAGATACTCTTAGAGCTAGAGACATCAAATTTCGAATATACATGTAAGTTCTTCTGTACCATGTATAGATTAGCACACTCTTAATCCATCCATTTCACAACGATCATTTGAAAATAAACAGAAGATGTTCAAATATCAATTAAACATGCTCCTGGCAGTGGTATCGCATCAAAAGGCACAACATAACTGTGTTAACGGTTTGTCGTTGTCGGGTATTCTCATACTCGGGTATTCTCGACACAAATATGCATACCCACACACGTAATACTCTCACTTACTCAGTGGGGCTTAGGTACTTCAGTTTTGGAGTAATATTCACGTTTTCACATTAAATAAGCTATTCTTGGACCAAATATCTCGCATATTTTGGATCAAATTATTGTTGAAATAAGAATGTATTGGTATCTAGTGTACGTTCTTTGCTACTACATATAATATGTGAAATAATAATGTATTGGTGCGCAGTGCAAACTATACTCATCGATTTTCTTTAAAGAAGTTGAAATACGGAAGCCTTCTAATTATAACTCTCTCATAACATATAGAAGTTTTTTTAGTTACATTTTTTCTATTATTCTTTGAAGTTATCGGATTATGCATTTTTATTTAAATTTATTTTCAAGAATAAATGAAAATTTTTGGATCAGTCATTGAATAAGAGTAGCTGTGTTTAGGTCTGTGTTCAATGTAAGGGGTATGATTATTGTTTGATGATATAAGGGATTGGTGTTTATTGTATTGTTAGGCGTGATCAGAAATTTCTAATAACAAGAATATTGCACTTGACTCGACTATTGTTCTGCTAAAATACTGAGAAAGAAAATATGTATGTTGCGTGTATTATTAGAGTTAACGGCGTAGTTAAGGTTTGTGCATTTCTCCAGTTTTCAATAAAGCTGGATTTACTCCATGTTAGACAAAGTTTATCGTTTTCACACACTTTGATTAAATGATCAAATGGTTTATTCATGTTTATTATTATAAGATCAATAAATTGGCTTATTTTACTCGTAATGCAATGATAACTGCTTATCGTTACTGTCGCCAGAAAGCGGTTTTAAGATTTTATAACTTTTCCACGTAGAATTTGATATTTTTTGATATTTTTGTTTTGGATTTCAAGATTTACTGTGTTGAAATATTTGTTGTTATGCTACCACTTTTCTCGATAAGGCAAGATTTTGGACTGATTAATAAAATGCAAAACAAGTAAAAGTGCTGGTACGAAGTGTACCGAGCTATGAGAATATATTCTAACATATACTATACAAGTATGTATATACAGTCTGTCAAGAAACTCTTTACACATTGGAAAAAAATATTATGTTTTCTTGTGTTTGGAAGCGAAGTAATCAGACTTTTATATATTTTGAAATTTTTTTTAAATATTTAACTATTTAATATGTTTTTAGTTAGTTTATGAAAAAAAAACACCAAATCTATAAATAATTAGCCACATGTTGGGTGCGTTATTCTGCTTACGCTTGTACGAATTCTGCTGCATCGCCGCTGCTAGCAGCTCAGCTCAGCTCAGCATCATCTTAAATAGAGTCTTGAATTATTCCGTGTTTATTGTCCAAACAAAGATCAAAAGCATAGTAAACCAAAAACTATCGATTGAAAAATCGTGTTTAGCCAATGATTAAGCGGTAGGAGGAGAAAACTTAAAATATTTTGAAATAAACTCAATCTGCGTATGGTATTAAGGAACCAAAAACCCATTTTGTATTTAGCTTTAATATTCTCTGAGATCGACGCGACATACAGGCGCACATGACATGACCCTCATCAGGAATATATATGTATACTTTATGAGGTTGTATTTGTAGCTTGGTTCTGCTGTTACAATATTTGCACTACGGAAACTGTTAAAAAATTAAGTTTACAATTTTTCCAATGTACTCTTAAAAGTATCAGACTGGAATAGCTCAAGAATAAGACAGATATTAGTTAAACTATTTTTGATAAACTTTTAATTTTGTATCGTGAATTTTGCTGTCTGTTTATAAAAAGTGTAAGCCACTGTAACTATAACACATGTACATAATAACATACGAGTACATTGTATAGTATGTATGTACATATATAAAAAATTATACTGATAACTTCAACACGTGCAAAATAGTACTTGTGGTGAAATTAAAAAAAATAAATAACAAGCACAGGCAAAGCTAAACAAGACATTTAAAAACATCCTTGTAAAAGATTTTTATACATACATATTATGCTAATATATATATATATATATATATATATATATATATATATATATATATACAAACACCGCGCACAAACTGTCAATAACAGGTTTCAAAGCTTAAAGGCGAGCTAGCAGCCAAATTCTGCTCAATCCAAGCAGTTCCCAAAGTTGGTCACTCGTTACAAAAACAAATCTTGATAACAATAAACGTGCAAATGAGAGAGAAAGAGAGAGAGAGCACTAAGCCGAACTGCTGATAATGTGAAGCAACCGCTTAGCGAACCGTAGTGTTGTCAACTATTGACTTCAAAATAGCCAGATTAACAAGCGATCGGTCATAAGCAGACAAATCGATTTAGTCTAATTTGTGCTCGCCACATCGGAATAATATATACATATGTATGTATGTACATATGTATATGTCCTATAAATCGCAAATGCATAACTTTGATACAATAATTGGCCTACTTTTTAAACAATTTCTCTAAAAATAATCCCAATTTTTATATAAATTTACGACAACACCAACAAATACCTTTAACACAGGCAAGAAATCAATTTAAAAAAGGTTAAAAATTAATAATAAATGTCAATAAGTCTGATTGGTAGAAATCTCCAAAAATTTGTTTCCTTTTTTTTGCGTTCTTAAAAAAGCCAGACCCGAAGAAACATAGCCAAATTCGCAGCACTTTTTGTGGGGGCTTTGCTCCAACGGCTGCGCTCGCAATTTAGTCTGCGAAAATCAATCGTTTCACCAGGTTGTTGCTGCGAGAGAGCGTGTCAATCAATTGGGTGTGTGTGCAGACAACAATAACGCTTCTTATCGGAAATCAGTTATTAATGTCTGTTTATGTATAAGTGTTTGTGCAGCGGTGGAGCAGTTTTCATATACATACATACATATGTGTACACACATACAGAAATTGTGCAAAAATTTCATAAAAAATTATAACATAGTACTTACATACAGATATATGCAAACAATTGTTCTTCGCCAACACAAGAAACGAGAGTGATTCGCCGCTTCTTAGGTCTTGTAATTAACGCTGCAGCAGTAAAAACTACATATTTTACCTTGACGTCATTTTTTTCAGACGACAAAAACGCCAAAAACGTTTTTGTTGTTGTGTTGGTTAAATCGGTGTCTGCTCGTGCTTGGCACAAAGCGAATGAACGTTTTTAATCATATTTTCTTGGTGTTGTTTTTGTCGTTGTTGGGTTTTATTTTTCACAGTGCGTAAAAAAGTCTTTCGGCAACATAAAAAATATCGTAGTGTAAAAATTTGCATTAATTCAACAGAAACGCAATCTGTAGTCGTTGTCGAATTAATGAATGACTTTGTAAACAACAAAAAGCAAAAGTGTTCAAACAACAACAATTAATTGTAAAAACAAACATAATTATCCGTGAATATTAGCGCGAAGCAAGAAAAACTCTGCAATGGTTTATTATATACCCAATTTTGGAAAAGTCGAACCTCCAGATAAGACAATAACACAGGAGAAAAGGTAAGCAATGAGAAAAAAGTATTTGAAAAGGATAACGATCTATGTACAAAGTTTGTTCATATTAATCGCCCATTTTACTGGTTGTGATGACAAAAGCGAATTTTCAAGAAATTTTAGGGACGAAGAGTAATTCCTTTATTGTTCCAAGAGTAACTAAAATCTAGCAGCTTTTAAACTGCAATAAGTAAATTTTAACTGAATACTGTAGTAGTTAATTAACGTCGTACAATTCCAAATTTGAGATGGTTTTGACGTTAGGTATTTGGTGGCGTCGGAGTCGACGTCAGCATGTAAAAAGATAACTAACAAGTGTAAGTGGTGCGAGCAGGATGCCTATACTTACATACATACACATATACAAATGTAGTTATGTGAGTTGAAAACAAAATTTGCACTAAGTATGGTAGGTGTTGTATACTCCTACTTGTATTGCTGTACAATCTCTCGTTCTCTCTCTCCCGCTCTGTGTGTGTATGTTTGTATACTCATCTATTGGCAACAGGTGGCTTTGCCTGTTCGCGCATTCGCTTCGACTTGACAGGCCGTCAGACTTTCTACACTTTTCTGTTGATTTTGTGAAAAATGTTTTTTTTACCTGAAAAAAATCTGTTCGACGGCTGTGGTGGGGTCCCGTGTGTCCCGTATTCATTTCTGTATCCCTCTCTTTCTCTCTCGGTATGAATGATTCTTACTTATCTAATCTCGTGCAAAACAAAATAATTAAGTAAAAAAGCTGCAGTCGAGTGGGTTTGACTACAAGATACCCTACTCCCAGGCCTCAAATAGTTAATACAAACTTAAAACTAACTCAGCACACATAGAGAAATACAAAAGTATGAGTACATATATACACATATTAACAGAAGATACAGCCAATGGCATGGATTACTATTGCAATCCCTTTCACAGCATTAGGACATATTTTCTGTGATTATTATGCGATCGAAATGAAAATTTTTATTTTTCTTAATTTTCTGTACTTTTTTGAGTTTTTTGGGAAAATAAAACATTTTGATTAAGGTTGACCTGTGTGCGGTAGAAAGGAAACTACATTTATAATGGTATGTTTCCGTTGGTAATAGATTTTGACATCGACGCATTCATAATGACGACTAAACGGTCAAATAGAAGTCAGAGTTACTTCTGCCTCTTATACACATTTCTACTAAATTATTACACCCTTTTTTATCCATTAACCCCTTGAATTATAATACATATTCTTACCCAAGAACGTCCTAACCGTCCGTACAAACGCGTTGATATCAGAAAATATAAGAGCTAAAGTCGCCAATATTGGTATAAAAGTTTTTAAATACCGTAAACCGATAAAAAGCTATTTTTAAGTACAGGTTTTACGATAATGTTAATTTTTTAAGTAATATAGTTGAGTACATTTGTAATCTATGCTGTAATTTTATATTGATCGGATAATAAAATAAAAATCTTTATATATGTATAAAGTAAAAGTTAAAGTTAAATGTGTATATATATATAATTGTGTATATATATGAGCTAAGGAATTGTTATAGTCGACTACAGCATTCTTACTTCTTACACGGTTAACCCATTCAAAAATGTGAAGGAGGTGTATTAAGGTTTGGCAAATGTATTTGACAGACAGAAGAAAGAACTTCTAGCGCTATTAAGTATCTATGTTTGTATATATATTTTTGATCAGCATCAATAGCCGAAAATTAGATATGTACATACCTACGTCCGTCTGTGTGAACTCGTAAATTTCAGTAACTATTTCTTGTATTTCGTAGCATGTGTGTACGTATACTATATAATTGACCACAGAATTCTAACTGGTTTTTATTTCAATTTGTGCACTTAAAAAAGGTAATGTGGCTTTTCATTGTCATTTTCATTTTTACAAGTGCAAACTTGAAGTGAAGACAACAACAAAATCACGCTGTGAATTAATAGCGCAACAATGAAGAGCATGATACAATAGTATTGCTGCGGAGCTCGACGCATTGGCAAAGAATGAAGATAAGAAACGAAATATACAAAATTGGTTTTTTTATTGTATCATTGGTATTGGAAAATTCTGAGCGTAATGCGCATGCATACGAGCATTGCTCGTCTATACATACAAAAGAGCAATTACAAAAAACCAACGAACACGAAAGGTTATGGAGTGGTATATAAAAAAATTTAAAATCCTCCCAAAACTGAAGGAATGTCTTTACTCACAAACATCTTACAATTATTAAGGAGACACTCCCTTTGTTTTTTCTTGACGCAGTATTGGTCTCACACGAGTATTTTTACTGGTTCACATTACAAACAAAGCTTTTGTTACATTGTTGCAACTTGCAAATCTTGTTAATCAATTATCTTTATTTAATTTCTTATATCTTCCCTAGTATGGCTTGTCTGCAAGATGAATTTGGACACTTAGGGGTAGCCGCCACCGATCTGCCGTTTAAATCAACAGGCTTGGATTCTTTTGCAACACAGCATCAAAATAACTATGCGGAGAACACGGACAGCAGCGCGGAGAACACCTGCCAACAACGGTGGCCACCACATGGTAGTGGTGGCGGTTTGGCGAGTGCCTTTGGCCATCCGGACAAACCTATTGGCTGGATGTACGGCCTGTTAGGCTGCATGAAGCCCGTACTATCGTTTATAGGAAAGGCGGGTGTCATCGAAGTAAAAAACCAACGCAGTGAAGACTGGGAAATACCCTTCGAGTCCGTTTCCGATCTGGAGTGGTTGGGAAGTGGTGCCCAAGGTGCCGTCTTCAGTGGAAAGTTAAAGAACGAAATTGTGGCTGTAAAAAAAGTCAAGGAACTGAAAGAAACGGATATTAAACACTTGCGCAAGCTAGATCACGAAAACATCATTAAGTTTAAGTAAGTATAACATTAATTGAATTGTCAACAATTTAATAACCGCAAGATTTGCTTTTCAGGGGCGTTTGCACGCAATCACCCGTATTCTGTATTATTATGGAGTTCTGTCCGTATGGCCCCCTGCAGAATATACTGAAGGAGGAGCAGGTCATGTTGCCGTCCCGCTTGGTCTCTTGGTCCAAACAGATTGCCCTAGGCATGCAATATTTACACTCACATAAGATCATACACAGAGATTTAAAGAGCCCCAAGTGAGTAGAACATTTTTTATAAGATACATTTTTTCATAACTTAAATATTATTTTGAATCTTTTAGCATTCTGATAAGTACAAACGAAGTGGTGAAGATAAGCGATTTTGGTACCAGTCGCGAGTGGAATGAGATTAGCACTAAGATGAGTTTTGCGGGAACGGTCGCCTGGATGGCGCCGGAAGTCATACGCAACGAGCCCTGTTCCGAAAAGGTGGACATTTGGTCTTATGGTGTTGTGCTTTGGGAAATGCTCACATGTGAGATACCCTATAAGGACGTCGATTCATCGGCCATAATTTGGGGAGTAGGAAATAATTCACTCAAGCTGCTTGTGCCCAGCACCTGTCCTGAGGGCTTTAAGTTGCTTGTGAAGCTATGTTGGAAGAGCAAGCCACGCAATCGACCCTCGTTCCGGCAGATTCTCAGTCACCTAGACATTGCTGGGCCGGAGCTTCTACGTAAAACTGAAAAGCAATATTTTGAGACCCAAAAGTCATGGAAAGAAGAGGTCCGTTGCCATCTTAAAGAGATTACTCAGAACGGTACCAGCATACACAAATATGAACAGGATTTAATCAAGCGTCGCACTGCTGAATGGCGTCATGCACAAGATATTCGCATGGTGTATGAAGATAAACTGCAAAAGACAAACCAATTATTTTTCGAGCTTAGTGAATGTATGACGCAGTTGCAAGAAAAGGAGAAGGAAATTGCAGAGTAAGTGAAAAATCACCTAGCTTTTATCCGGTAAGATAATTTAAAATCCTTATTATAAATATAAATTATTTGAAGGCGAGAACGTAAGCTACCCGGTTTTGGCTACAAGCCCACAAGACGTTTAGGCAATACCCTCCGGAAAATGCAACACTACCGACGTCGACTGAATGCGCCGCCAGCACAACAAATCCAACAGCAGCAATCATCAACACCAGATCCTGAGACCACGCCAGAGGTAAGTAACCATTAAAGCAGAAACAGGCATTATTGCAATTTCCCATCACGTCTGCCGCGCTTAAGAAATGCTGCTGACTTCAGCAGATGTACGGCATGACTATATAATCTTGGATTGGAGTAGGATTTTGGACACAGGAACATGGATGGGAACAAGTAACTATGATTTGCTATCGCGTTACGTGAATGTTGTGTGAACTATTTGTATTGTTTATGTTGTCATGATAATGATGATTATTTCGATAAATTGAAGACGGTTGATCGTGCACTGAAGTTTTCGTACTTAAAAGCGGTTTATTCTTGTGATGGAATATGTCACACAGCCTTTGGCATTAAAATTTTTTATTTAAGATTTTTTTTGGTTTGATAGCCTTAATAGTAATTATGCTAAGCTACCATTATTCGCTAATGCCTTGCAGAGTCCTGTAAAATGCGTTCTCTATGCGCAGCTGGATAGTAATTGCCAGCCCAAATCTTACTGTGCTGTGGGAAGTGGCATCTTCGTTGGAGGTGGAGGAAGTATGCCAAATAAAAATAAGAAGACATGGCGTCATCGACGCAATGGCTCCGGATCTTTTGCCGCACCGTCTAAATATAGTCCAACCCGTGATCGTCGTTATCAGAGTGAACCAGAGAACCGTAAGGTGCAATTGGTCGAGCGGCAGACACAGACTGATGCCATGGACGTCAGCGAAACTGATCTTAGTCCCAGTGCAGAGAATCCGATTGGTGTGCCACCCTTTCATAATCGCCAATTGCCGCTGCAAATGCAACATGTCCAACAGTTCACCACCGTCCCAGCACAGGCCAAAGCTCAGAGTAGCACATTAGCCAGCTGCAACTTGCCACCCAACACCGCTAGTCCATCAAATGGTAATTCGCTAAGCAACAGCGAACTAACCTATCAGGATGCGTGCTCCAGCCCGGATCAGATAATTGATGATGTAATGAACAGCAATGAACGCCTAGACATAACTGACTGCTGTAGCGACAACGAAAATCTCGAGCGTTTGGGTCGTAAAGTGATCGAATTCATCAACGAAAATCGCCTCTCCATACAATCGAATTCCACTGAAAATGGCAACAGTGGATGTGGTAGTGGAGGTGGAGGTAGTGGGCACACAACAACAGTTCAGGAGCTGCGTAATGTAGGCGAAAACACCAGTCCCTGTCTAAGTCGCTGCAGCAGCACACAGAGCAAAAGACAATCAAGACAGCAGCTGATGGAGAATACAACAAATATGACTTCAAGTAATGCCAATGGAGAGTCATCCCATGAGCATCTAGGCGAGGACAGTTGGTCGGATGAGGAGGGCGAGGATACCGATTACAATTACGCGCTGCGCCGAAGAAGGTAAGTTTCACTATACCCATTAAGAAAGCATTATGTGAAAACAATTTAATTTAACCTGCGCTGACAATGCCATCGATTGCCTCTTACCACTGAATAAAATATAATATTCGCTTTTCTTTTAACAGCATTGGCCGTTTGCCCATTGGACGAGGCATGCGACCAAGGCGCAGCTATAAGGCGCCTCTATCCCAAAAGATTATCATACATAAACGCAATGTAGTGATCGTATCTGACGAAGAAAATACCTCTGAGTACAGCCATTCTCCCTCAAGTCAACACTCAACACTAGAAAGCAATACCGATGCGCCAACTAAATTAAAACAGACCCAACCACACTGCATAACCAACAGCTCAAGCGAGGCGGACTCCAGTGACTCCAGCGAGGAAGAGGTTGAGGCCAAACCAAAAACAATGGCAACTATTGCGCCAGGATTACCCATGACTGCAATACGCAGCAGCGATATTATATCCATTCCAACTTTTGAGGCTGATGGCGCTGTTAATATGGTTTAACTGAGTAACAAAGTATAGGTAAATACTCATAGATCAGCTGACCGAAACCAACAATCTTTATATACTCAAAAGCCCCACAAATGTATGATATTACATATGTCGTATAAATCCTTTATTTATAGCCTGTTTTTGTCTGACTTGTGTGTATTGTCTCTTTAGTTTATTATAGGAATGGAAAGCGTTGATCGCTTTCATTACCACTAAATCACAGCCTCGGAGTTAACCGCAATTTTTAATAAGAGGTTAGGGGCAACTTTATCTATTGGCTCTGATGAATTTCCTAAGTTGCATATTTATGTATTTGGTTTAATTCTGTAAACTGCCTTTGTAATATATTTTAAAATGTCGTAATTGTAGATTTAATTAAGCCATTAAGTAGTTTCCAATCCTCAAAACTTAACCGCAACACGCTCCCAAAAACAACAAACAAAATAAAAAACAAAATAAAAAACAAAATAAACAAAACAAACAAAAAAACAAATAATAGAATTGGCCTCAGGCAATATATAGGAAAAATATATATATATTTAAAGCAAAATAGTCAGGGATATTTTTTATATATCGCAATTTGCTAAGAAATCGATGAGAATGTTTTTTAAAAGAAGCGCATCATATAATTTTGTAGTTCGCATTAGGATAACTAAAAAGCATTTGGAGTACTCCAGCAATCGTACTTACTTTTTCGATATGCAAAATTCAAAGCTTCAGTGCCTTAAAGCAAATGTTTGATAATCGACAAAGAAAATATACTAAAAACAAAACTGTAAATTTACTAACCGCGGCTATGACGTGGAATGTGCGCTTTAACTCCCTATGTTAATAATACAAGTACATTACTATTGACCATTTTCTATACACTCTCTGCTCAAGATAAAAAAAGGAAAATAACGTAAATTAAAGCGCACATTACGCTGCAGAGAATTAAATAAGTAAAAACCAATCACAGATTTCTATATACACGCTATAATATATACACATACACCAGATATATGTATATTTTACACACCAGTTGGATGTTTAGATATAGTAAGATGCGTCGAAATCCGTAAAGATGTAAATGTTCTTCATATTAAGTTTTAATTTAACGACTCATACGAATTAGCTGTAATGATAATAAAAACAAAAACTTAAAAACAAACAATCTTGAATTCTTAATTAAACCAAATCAAGTAAAGATCAATCAACAATATTGTTAATTTAAAAAAAAAAAAAAAATTAAGGAAATAAATTAGGGTTGAATTAACATTATCTATTTTCATGAAGCCGCAAAACAATCTCCCTCACAAATAATTTGAACATCACAATATGAAAAAAAAAATTATCTTATAATCTTATCTTATACCTACACCACACGACCAAGGAAATCTTCAAGACGTCGACAGGGGTCGTCCAAGCGCGTGCGGAACATTTTTACAGCTCTTGTTTCTCGTGAATCAATAATATAACATACCACGTGTGATTGACTTGGAAAGGGTAACAGTCCGGCGGTACCATAGCTTAGATCCAAATGTCTGAAGCGATCAATATTGCAAGTGCAACCATCAAAAACGTAGAACCAATTGCTGTTATTATCTTGATGCCTAAAAACAACAAAGTTTCCCCATGGTGTCACAGTAAGTACTCGATTGGTTGCACGAAAAGCTGAGCTTAGCAAATTTTGCAGGCTCTCCACAGTTCCGCTCTCGGAGCCAGCAACGGCAAGATTATGCGGATATTGAGTGTAGACGGGAAATCCAGTGGCCTTGGGAGTCGACGGGGTATATCCAACTTTATCAGATTTTGGTATATATTGTGGTAATTGTGCGGTTTGGTAACTCGTCTGAGAAGGAACATTACAATTATTATTTGGCTGGCTTAAGCAAGAGCACCTGTTGTCAGTCCCCACATTAAAAAGACTTGTTTCTGTCGGACAATATCTAGAACATACATTAACATCTGTGTTATAATCAAATTTAGATAGCTTCGAATTTTCAAAATGAGCTTCCTCTGATTTAGTGGGCCAATTATGTTCTTTTCTGGGTGTGGCTGCGACTACGTCCCCTGGCTCAATGGTGTCCTTTTTAGATTTATTTACAGGAGTGGGACACCATTCCTTTCGCGAATTACTCAATCGTTCAGTGGTTCTTGTGAGAGTAGTCATATCATTTTTGTTAGTTGTCGTTTGGGTTTGTTCTGGTGGACATTGCATTGAGTTTTTGGTATCTGGTTGCTGGTTTGCAATTGGTTTTTGTTTTATGGATTTGACATGCGGCTCAGTCAATTGTACAGCATGTATCTTGTTATAATGCTTTGTAGCATTTGCAACGGTTAATTCCAACCAGCCGCACCCCTCACCTTCGCCGCCAGTCCATTTATTATAATCTCTTTTATCGAGCAGTTCAAAATTGTCCTCATCAAATATTAGATCTGTCGCAGTGATTACATCTGGCTCATCATCGCTGATGTCTGCCAGGAGCTGCTCACAGTAGTTCAGCTTTTCGGGAAAGATAATGGTTTCGTTAAGAGACTGCACCTCATAGTCAACATCAACAGGCATCGACTTCAATGCAAACCCTTGGGGACATTCAGCTACATTCTTAATGCGCACCACATGAACAAAGAAGATTGAATGATGATTGGACTCCTTGAGCAGCTGATGAAACACGCTGAGCATGGTAAGCAAATCACGAAACATGCGCACCGTGGCCCACTTAGCACCCGCAGTCCCATCCTCCTTTGTCTTGGTACCCACAACTGTGTGCCGATATGGATCAAGCAAATAGAAAAAACTATCTTTGCACCACAACGCATACATTTGATTGTTGATTTGAAACAAAGCATTACAATGGTCCTTAAGGGTTTGGCGTATCATGCGTTCAAAGTCGTTGCCCTGCAAATAGAAGCATAGATAAGAAGCAAATGACCACAACTATACTACTTTATATATATTTATAAAAAAAAAAAAAGGAAATTTATCGGAGATCAGTTTTTTCAAATTTTTTTCGATAAACATGATAGATCGCAGAGGATTTAATAAATATATTTTATTTACAGTACTCGTACATTTTATTTACAGTACACGCCATAATTATCCAAATGAGTTTAGACTAGAGTAAAATGCATTAGCTAATAAAAAAAAGGCGTTTTAACTTTAACGTGTTAACCGTTTTGGACATTCAATTCCAACGGGCAGTCGGGTAGATGTAACTTTGATTAACTTGAATAAAGCTTTTACTTTTTAAAATATACACATTTGATGAAGGACTTACTAACGTATTTATTATAAATAAGTACAACTTATAATAACGGTCCCTTCGAATGTTTCTGAGTATGTTACTACGAAAACTCTCTAACACATACATAGCAAATTTGTATGTTTTTGGACAACAGAAGTTTTACATTTCCTTCGAAGTTTAAGCTGTTAATTTTTTTGTGCCAATTCAGTTGAAGCATGTAATGTTTGTAGCAAATGTTATGCATATTATTTCCATATAAGAACAAACAGACAGACACTGGCAGATCGTTTTATATATAAGATATATCGAGTTAAAAAACTCCTGTATATCCTTTCTAAAATATTTGATGTTGCGGGCTTAAAATGGGATAAAAGCGACAATAATGAAAGATAAAGATGAATATAAATTATTTGTATAGTGTGAAAGCCCACCTGGAAGCAGGCACCACATCGCCATTGTCCAGTACACACTTCTGGCAGCAGCTTCAGCTCGACAACGAACTGCCCAAGGCGCAGTTGTGTGGGAAATCTGTCCAAGTCAATGGGCACGCGATCCTGCACACTTGCGCCCCAGCAACTGCGACAAAGCTCAACCCCATAGCAAATGAGGCGGTTTAGCATGTGGGTGTTCCATGAGGCGGGATGATCAATTTTGGATGCCAATATGGCAGCAACGCCTACAACTACACTGCTGCAATTACGCAGCGTCTCAACAGTGTTCAGGGATAAATGTAGTGTACTCTTGAGATAAGCATAGTTCTTGTTGATCACCCTATATTCAACCGAACGCTGGTTAGCATCCCGAAGAAATACGCGTCCATCGGGAGTGACCAGACGTACCACAGCGAGTTCCCGAATGATAAACGCGTCCTTCGGACTGATACCACTTAAATTGCTTATCAGATAAACGACATTGTCTATTGTCTGCAAGCAAACCATCATAGTCACCCCATGCCTGACCAAATTGTCCCGTCGACGGCCATTCACATCCATCACGAAGTACACCTTGCGCCTGCGCCAGATTAGCAAGTAGCCCGCCTTGTACAAAAACAGGCAATAATATGCACTACGAAAGAAATCTTGTAGCACAGGCCTGAGATTTTTGATAATGTGAGAAAGACGTTGTTCCACAGGTGTTTTAGATTCACCCAAATAAGGCGATTTTAGTTCCAATGTAAAATTGTGACCTTCCAACTTGAAATTACGCATAAAACGATGCTCTAGGGTGCTATCAGCGACATAAGCCAAATCCTCCTCGGAGCTGGACTGAAACAACTTTTCACCCTGCAATAGTAATTTGTCAATTCTATCGGCTCTCCACTCCTCTTCGGGCAGAACATAGATCAAAGCAAACGCCTTAAGATATGTGGCAAAATCCTGACCAAAAGATACATCATTCAACTCCTCCCCGGTGCATTCGGTGGGTCGCAGAATGGGCATATTGACATAGGCAGAACTAATAGAATCGCTTGCAATAGCTGAGCTGTTGTTTACTTTGTTTGCTCTACAAATTGCATTGCAGTGGTTGTTATATTTCCTACTGTATCGATCAAGAAGTTTATGATAATGATCGTGGGGCTCATCCAAAACAGTGAAATATTTATCGCATATTGTGTTGTGACCCAAATACTTGTAACTAAACGAGAGAGATAAGGTTAAGGTTCTAGGACTAAGACTTGCCTCTATAATAGGTACACCTGTGAGTATTTTGGCTCCTGCTATAAATTGACCGTCTGCGACTGCATTTTGATTGAATGCCTACACCATTGGAGTTCTGCGATTTTCTGAAATTGGACATTATTGCAAATTTAAAAAACCAGAAATTTTTTTTTTTATTATGGAAATGTGAAGACCGGTGTGTATGAAACACTGAAACCACAATTTTAAATGTGCTCTTAAATTTGTCTGCTAAGATTTTGAATTGAAACGCAAGGCAACAAACAAATATGTACTCGTATACACAAATTGAATGCTTATCCTAAGCAGATGTTCAGTTAAGAATATTTATTAGACTTAATTGTTTTTAAAGGCATCGAATACACAAAAAATGTCAAATAACTTTTCAGAATATAAAAATAATTTTATTTGTTTTATTCAATATTATTTTAAAAAACAGAGTCTTGTGAATTATACAAACTTACAATCTAAAAATTAAATCTTTTAACTTACAAACCTCTATCCGGCAGAGTAAATATATTTAAAGTTGAAAAAAATGCCTTAAATAGTGGAAGATATTAATACGTTTAAAAACTGAAAAAAAAACTTAGAACATTACCTTAAAGGAAGAAACCATTTTCAGAAAGTTATTTTTAAAGCTGGCTCTTATATACCAGTTCATGTTAATTTCGGAAGAAAATTCTAAGAAAGTATTATATTAGTCTACAATTCTGCCAGACCATAGTTAAATAGTTTTTCTTCAACACAATGTTTCAAAAATATAGAGATTATTTAAATTAAAATGATTAAGAATGCTTACATGTTTTTTGAGATGAGGCTTTATCAGTTCTAAAGATATTTTATCCAGTTACAAACATTAGAAATAAAAATATTAATTATTAAATTAATTAACCGAAAGCAGTTTGTGGTGGAGCCGCACTATAAGTGTGCGCTACAGTTTATATATTAGTTACATCTAAATTATTGAAAAATTCTCAACATTCCATGGCTAAGGAATTGGAATTTTCATTTAGCGCTTTCACGCCATTCTCCGCTGGCATGGCTAGACTGTTGTCATCCATGTGGGCCTCATGCTGTCCCGACGCTGATGATGTTGACGGATCATCATCGTGTATATTGTGATGTCCATTGTCATGATTATTGCCGTTAGTGGTGCTATTTCCATCGTCCCAGTTAATCTTAAAGCGTGTGACGCGCGGCTTGCTGGCCAATATATTGCGTGTCAGTTTGTCAAAAAGCGGCTTGGGCGGTGGATTCTCACGCATTTCCTGATCGGAATAATCGTTGTTGACATAATATC
The DNA here is from genome assembly GCA_035045065.1 of Hirtodrosophila trivittata. NCBI lineage: Eukaryota > Metazoa > Arthropoda > Insecta > Diptera > Drosophilidae > Hirtodrosophila > Hirtodrosophila trivittata. The sequence continues at coordinate 502,023 of JAWNNK010001459.1, read as the reverse complement.
CAACACGAACAAATTCCTGTCCACGATACGAGCACGTCAGAAGAACGATAGTTACGCCGACAGCATCTGGCTCAGGAATTTTGCTTACATCTGGTGGATCAGCTTGAAAAACGAAAATGTGCCGACCTTCGGGTACGGGGCCAACGTAGATAGTGTCCAGCACTTGGTCATATTCCTCGGACTCAGCGGAGCCGACGTAAATCATTTTCCATTCAAGGTCCTCTTTTAATTCTTCAATGCACTCGAACGTTAATTCAAACTGAAACGGATTGAAAAAGCTGCTCGGATTGTCTAGGACAACAACGTTTGTAATGTGCACTTTCGCCATGGTTGACTGTACGATTTGACTTAAGACTTCTCTGTGCAAAGATGATGCTGAGCAACGCGCGTTTTTTTTTTAGATGCTTCAGCGTGCGCAATGCAATGAACACTGACTGTTGATACAAAGCGTCAAGGGATATTAAAGCTTTATATATGCGTTGTTACGCAGATTTCCAATGAATTGTGAATTTAGTAGTAAAGCGTCTCCTGTATAAGTATTTTTTTTTTTACAGTTAATAATTCTTGTGAACAGCGAACGATGGCAGCTGATATGAGGCTTCCCGCCAATTCCAGCTGTTCATATACGGTCTGTCTGCATGATGAACGTTGCATAAGTCTGGTAGCACCAAAAATACTATCAACTACAATTAGACTAGCGCTCGATAACGATTTCGCGGAGCGCCACCCATAAAATATTTAACAGACGACATAATAAGAAAAGACTCAAATGTCGTTTCTTTATGGGCATATAATACATTATTTTTTCCATTGCATTACTCTGTGTGTCTAAGGTGCAGTCACTTGTGTGTTTTGATTTGAATTTGCTAAAAGACACATTTATTTCAAAAGTGCACAGAACTCAGTAAACAAATACCAAAATAAATTGAGAATATTCAAAATTTTATGAAGATGTTTGTAGTCACCTACAGAACTTTTATTGCTTTTAAAATATTATTATTCTTGCAGATTTATCAAAATAAGTGGAGCTATCGTAAATCAAATTAAAATTATAATAGTCTGCTGCTTTTATTATGTATTCAATATGCATAATACAAGACATATATATAAGGTTGTCAAATACTCATGTACGGGAAGAGAAAATTCGGGCCTGGTGTAACTATCGACTAAGACTATTGGAATTTTTAATGTCGTTTCATGCCCACATAAACAATTTTTTGAGTCGAGAATGGAAATGTTTTCTCGATAGCTGGTCACCAACACAACCTTTCGATAACACGATAATCCCATCGATATATTCTCAGCTTTAGTGTCAATTGCAATACATAAATAATAAACATAAAATATGATACACCTGATGGACCAAAATTATAATGCTCGTGATATAATCAAGAACATATTTTCGCCTTTTATTGGCGTACTGTGCAGCAACTTAGCTGACGAAATTTGCCATCGGAACAATTTGTCGTTCGTAGAGCTGCTGCAGCCGTTCGCAAAGCTGTCCAATGATGGTGAGAAAACAAAATCAGACTATACAACAAGGGAAGGAATATCCCATATAATAAAACATATGACTATGATAGTGACGCTTTATAAACATAGAAATCTTCGCGGTTTTCGTACTTCAGCGTCAGAGGTTTATTCTGGAAGTTGTAGTCCTTAAACGTATTTTCGTATATGGGCAAATGGTTATTTTGAATATATCTATGACATTGTCGGACCTAATTAAAAGACATTTCATTATATATTTACCCTTCTTTAATTAGCATATTCACTTATTGGACTTTTTTTCCTATCAAAGAAAAATAAATACATCATATATTTACGAGCGAGTAAATATGTGCGCTTATTACATATGAATTAATATTTTGCAAATGTAATTCCCCTTAGTCAGGGGAACATTTATAATAAACTAGTAATGTTCGCCTGACCCAAACCCTTATTAACCCTAAACCCGTTTATACATATGTTAATAGCATAAAATATCTTAAGTACCAAACGTAATCAAGCTGATTTCAGCTTTTGCTACTTCTGCAGCTTTTAGCGATTGGTCCAAATAGAATGCTGTTAAAATCTTATGAATATTTCATAATGTTCAGACATCAAGCACTGAAGTTGGCCGAGCAAGCAAACTTGAAACTCGTGTATTTGAATACTTCGAGTTTATGAATAGGTCAGCGCCTTTTATAACCCTTTGTTTTTCCAATTTAAAGCTCATTTTCGCGATGTGTCCGAGACCAGTGTCTCTGTCCGTGGCCTGCGGCTGAACTTTTGCGACGTAGATTGGCGTCCACCGCAACCTGTGTTGGCACGAAAAATGTTGAACGAATCGGTAACGAACGCACATAATGACAGAACGAAGGTTGCTTCAATTGGTAAGCATTTTTAACTAAAAAAAAATTAAGATCTTGTATACATAGTTATGCACCCAACTTTTGAAGCTAACATTGATCTGGAGGTGCCAACATCAGAGCCCTGGTTTGAACAATGGCGTGAAACTTTTTTAAGCGTGCAGTTTCCGGCGGAGCATGAATTCACTCGACATTTTATAAGCTGTTTATTGGTGGTATCCAGTTCCGATACTCAAATCGTTGAAACCGCGCAAAAACTAACGCAACGTGTGCATCAAATGCAAAACATAACGCCACAAAAATTTCCCAAATGGTTTCAGCCCTCAGAGGTCCTTAACAGCTATGTGGTGCTGCACGAGGCAAGCCATGGTGACTTGTCCAGAGCGCAGCAGGGCTTTGAGCAGCTCAAGTCTACCTTTGGCGACAATAAATGTTTCTTAATATCAATAAATTCGGTGGAGCCAAATAGCACAAGTGACATAAAAGACTACTGGAAACCCTTTATTAAACGACAACCCAAAACTGATCCAATGACAAGTAGTGAGCTGAGTGCGCCCAAATCACCACAAGAAGCCGTCTCGGTGATTGTCATGCCAACCATGCAAATGTCACAACTACTAGATGGCGCAGCTACACAAGAAAACGAAGTCACTATGATTCATCCGCTTAGTCCCATACAAGAAAGTGCCACAGAAGCAATTAATTCAAAGTTCAGCATAAGCAGCGAAAGTATCGCCTCGCAGACCATTAATCCAAATATATGGGCCAATGAAGTAGATGTGGATGCACCACATGGCAGTTGTCTGACCGCACGTGATGTCGACAATTTGCGTCACTTTGTGCAGGATTATGCAATGCGCGCATTAATTCCATACATTGAGCATCTGGTGGCCACACTCAGTGAAGGCGTTACAAATAAAAAAGGCGTCAGCAAATCACTATTAAGCGCCACAAAACGTTGGTTTGTTACCAGCAAACCGGGCGCTGGTGCCAACAATCAAAATGCCGTCATGTAAGTTATAATGGGGTTAATTAAAATAAACAAGGTATCAAAGCTTCTTCCGACCTGATATTAAAATTGTATGTAGCCAACCAAGTAAAATCTTTGATTAGGACTGATATTATGAAGGGATTATTTAAAGTTGTTTATATGTTAAATTATTCTGTATCAACATATAATACTGAAGCGGTCTAGTATTTGTCGATCGTACGCAATTTAAGGGTGCGTGGGCTTTGCCTTGAAGTCGATAAAAACGATTTATAAGTAAAGGTTTAAAAGATTATCTGGGATTTTTACACCATTTTTACACCATTAACTTATTAGAAATAGGAATGACGTTGTTCTAAGTATAGTATATGTAACAGGCAAAAGATAGCATATCCGATTCATATATAAAATATATATTTTGTTCACCAGCACCAAAATTTTTTAAGTGCCAACTTACGCTGATATGTTCAATGTTTGGAACATTTTTAATCTTTAGTGCTCAATTCAGATGGAACGGTGATACTGAGCAGAGTGCGACATTAAAGCATTCTTCCTTATTGCTAATCGATCAGACAAGAACAGAAGATTCAATACACAATTTATTTCTGTTATCTCTTTTTAATAATGAGTTAGAAACGACCGTTTATTTTTTCTCAAAAGTCACCCTAGTGTGATTTAGCTATATTAACATTCTTTTAAGTCAAAATACCGTTATTGTCTTGCAAATCTTGCAAGTAAGCTTTATTCAGTAAATTTATTTTTTTAGTGTAGATTAATTTACTTTGTAACGATTGAATCCCCATTGATATTGAACATACTCAACACAGATATACCAACGAATCAGCGGAGCTGCAAACGCGCAAATTGGGCGATTTGTACTTTATGTTTGGACACTATAATCTCGCCTTTCAGTCGTATCACCAGGCTAAGCGTGATTTCAATGCAGACTCTGCTTGGCAGTATTATGCGGGTGCTTTGGAAATGGCTGCTCTTTCAGCCTTTATGTTAGGCACAGCGCATCGCAAGACATATGACTACATGGAGGATGCTATTGTGTGCTATTTGACTGTATGCAAGTAAGTTAAATTGTTCATTTTGTAATTGCAAATTAAAGTTTGACTTCGGCTTTCTGACAGATTGCAGCAATTTGCTACTCGTGCTACGCTGTTGAGCATGGAGTGCCTAAAGACGGCACGACTATACAGTGAGGTAGCCAAGCAGCTAATACGCATGACCAGTGAGGAGTCGGATCTGCGCTCAGCACTGCTGCTTGAACAGGCCGCATATTGTTTTCTTTTCACGCAGCCTGCTATGCATCGGAAGTACGCATTTCACATTGTGCTGGCCGGGAATCGCTTCTCACGGGCGGGGCAACGAAAGCACGCATATCGTTGCTATCGTCAGGCCTATCAAGTGTTTCAGCGGCGCCAATGGAGCCTCGCGGAGGATCACATTCAGTACACAGTTGCCAAACAGGCGTATATGCTAAAACAGCTGGAGGAGTCAAGTCGCTCGTTTGCCCATTTGCTCCGTCCAGGTAGCTTGCAGAGCGCTCAGCAGCAAATCAGCTTTCTGAAGGAGTACATACTAACGCAAAATGTGAGATTAATTTACTTGCTTTTTTTATTTACTTATGCACCATGAACGTATCTTTGTTAGGAGCTATTCAAGCGGAGTCCCGAACTGGGTCTGTTGCCACATGCTTTGCCCCAAGTTAATCAGTCTTCGGTACGTGTGCTAACGCTAGTGCAGCCTTCCAGCGCTCAACCACCGCAAATTCCTGCAAGCAACATAGACATCAATTTAAATGTGACAGCGGATGAGTCTATTTGGCACAAGATTGAGGAAATGTTGGTCATCACTGCTGCTTCCAATAAGCCATTTGTGTTTAAGCCTTCACGTTACTTGTTCACTAAAAAGCAGCCGGCTACAGAGTGTCCACTGGCGGTCCAGGGTGAGCCCATTGAGCTGGCAGTGACCCTTGTAAATAGTGTTCGGTGTGCTATTACATTATCGGATATTGATCTGCTTTGGCGGCTCACGCTGGACAATGATGAAGTGCTTTCTAATTCCTGTTTATACGAACAAACTTCGGATAGCGCTAGCAAAGCGGCGATAAGTGCGGCCATCAAAACCAGTTGCCCTTCAAGCTTAGAGCTCGGGGAACAGGCTGACAAACTGCTACACTTTAAGCTAACTCCCAAGGTAACTGGCCGTCTATCCATTCTGGGTGTGGTATGTCGTGTAGCTGCCAAGGTAGACCCAACGGCGAGTTTGTTGGGGCTCTTGCAATTTGAAACGCAGCGCATTAAGCCCTCTGACGCTAAACAGTCTTCGCAAACGCTGCTGGACAACAGGTTGTGCATAAAACTGATACCACAGGTGCCCGCTTTGAGTGTCAGCTTTAGTCATGTGCCCAGTGAACTGCTTGCTGGTGAAATTGTACCCGTTTCCATAACCCTGCGAAATTTGGGAATTGTGCCTATTGAGGAAATCTTCTTGGGCTCTGATAATCCGCGTTGCATGACGTTGCTCGATCCGCAGCATACAGAAATGCCACTTACTATACTGAGTTGTAAGTACATAATGTTTCAAATAATTAATATCTTATATCTTAGGATAATTGATCGTTATACCTTTTATCAATTACTTTGTGGTTATCAATAAACCTTAACCCTATTTTACGTTCTTTTTAATAGCACTCCGAAATCTTTCAAATGACAAACTCGTCAAAGATAAAGAAATACGACGTCAGTGCGTTTTCCGCCTGCTGCATCGTCCCGGGCATGCTGCACTTGAAGCGCAACAGGGACACACCGTATCCATATGGCTGCAGGCACCACACACCGCTGGCCCGTTTACGCTGCGTTTGCTCTTTTACTACTCTTTGCCGGCGGATGCCAATGCACATATTAAGTATCGCTTGGTACGTCACATTTGGAAGTTGCAGGTGGAAAGCTGTCTTGAGGCCGAGGCCACGTGTGTGGTTAGTAACGCTATGAACCGCGAGCTGGGCCTAGATGTAAGCCTTCGAAATGTACATACAGCACGGCCAGCAGAGGTGTACATTAATGCCCTGTCCTTGTACTCAAAGGAATACTTGTTAAATCCAAAGATATTGCACAGTAAGTAAGATTGAAAACTAAGGACAAAGTTTGGATTATAGCATTTAATCTTTTCTGCAGTCATAAACAACATGGAAGTATGCGCTGGTCAAGCTGGAAACTTTTGTCTTAAGTCAGCCAAAACTTGCAACTTTCAGTGCCGTCTGCAAGCCAAAGAAAGGGAGCGATTCGATGTAAACCCGACCCTCAAGACCATCTTGCAAACGCGACTTTCACGCTTAGACATTATGCCGGTGCAGCAGCTAGAGCATCAACGTCAACTGCAGGAACAACACAGCTTTCTCGTCAACGAGGAAACCTTTTTTTTTAATACCAACATAAGCACGGAAGAGTTTAACGCTAACATTGCAAAATACGTTCCACATGCCACCATCGCTATAAGTTGGAGTGCCCTCGTAAAAAGAAATGAAGTGCAACAAGCAGCAAGCGGCGTGCATTTTATAAAGCTGTATAACATCTATGAGACTGGCTGCTGTCCATCAGTTGGCGATGCTTTATTTCAGCGTCGACTCTCCCAAAATGAGGCACCTAACCGTGAATTTCAATCTCCAGAAGATGCTGACAATGAAGCTGTTAGTGAACCACTGGGTGATAATGATGTGGCGGACTTTTGGGAGCCCAATGAGCACTATGTGGCTCAACGTTGTCTGTTAGAGGATGAATCTTTCGTGCTCTCAGTTAGAGCTTAGATCCTTTCACATAACTTGTATTACTTTTTTAATTGGTAGACGACTACCAATTCGTATATATGTAAGTATTTATATGAACCGCGTTCCAAAATTTTGTGATTACACAGATTTACATAGTGAATAAAACTACAATTTACTCAGTTTACTTTATGATACAAAAAAAAAGAAACATTAAACATATGTACCTGCCATAGAAACGATTGAATCAAAATTGTGTTAAACAAAATTTCTTTTATTTTCCAGATGTTTATTGTTGATAAGCCGGTCACATCGAAGTTGACAAAAAGATTTCTGTGTGCCAAATGCATATTAAGTTTGAAGCATATCGATAAAAGCTTCGAGCGCCTTTTTTAATACTCGTATTTGTTAGGTCATTCTTGATACGTGCTGATCGTCAATAAATGAAACATAATAACCAGTTATTATAGTTCATCCCGGGTGTTTGGGTAATTCAGCTCTGGTCAAGAAATCTCGTACTTTCGCACTCGATTAAAGCATTCTTGTTATGATTTAGTATACTCACAAGAATCTAATTCAGTATCAGCCATATATAGCACGCTTAAAATTGCTTAAGCCCTATTTTGAAATTCTTTTAATTTTGGTTTTCTTAATAAATAAATTATTTTGAATTTATTAGTTTGATTTAAAAACGAAGTAATTGTACATGCTAATGCTTAAACTTGTAACATTAAAGTACTGTTAATTGCTTTTGGTATCAGCACATCTTTAGCTGGTGACTAGATGATGTGATTTTCTTCATTGGATGTGGATGTATTGGCAGCGCAACGTTAGATTCTTGGTGGCAGGATGTATTGACTATAATATTGATTTTAGGCACGTTTCTTGCTCATGTAAACTCGCCCGCACATATACAATACATGCGTACATGCGTAAATGTTGCCCATAGCGCTACCCAGGAGTGCGCCAATTACGTTTGGTATAGGATAGACCTGCCAGTCACGTCCCCAGTCTAAAGGAGCGACCACACTACCAGCCCAAGCTCCAAGAATGCCGCCCAAGGCATTATACTTGAATAGATGCAGTGCCGTTTCCTCGCATTTAGTTACAAAGTCAGGCTTTTCGCAGAAGCATACCTGTAAAGCACCACCGCCACCCAAAAGAAATACTGTAGGGGAAACGGTAAGCAAGGTCATCAATAGTGATAACACGAATGTCTGCTCATAGTTAGCTAGCACTGGTGCGCCCAAAATGATGCAAATGAAGGCGTAGAGGAGAGTACACAGAAATTGCAGCGTAAGCCCACCGAACAATTCGCGTGCCGTAAAATATGCAGCCTTTTTCTGGCGCTGCTTGACCGTTAGGACACCATCCTCAATGCGGCCGAAAAGACGGGCCAGCACTACTTTCAGTAGTTCACCAATAAAAACAATTGGCACAATCAATGAATCCCAGAAGCTGCCAAGATGCGCCCAATTCCGGCGATACTGCATGTATGTCATGCATATCAGTATTGTGGCCAGACTAATGGACACATGGAAGAGCTGATGTTTGGTCTTTTGCTGATCAAAACGCGAAACCATGTTGCCCACGAAACACTCGAGAAATTGTAAATATTTATAAAATTTACTTTCGATTTGGAAGTGACTTTAGCGACAGGTCAATACTTTGATGTTAGCTAATGATGTGTAAAAGCGTAAGAACTATCGATATTTCTTACAGCAAAATTTTGTACAAAAACTGGTACTTGTTTTTTCATTGGTACATTGGTCCTTTTTCCTTTTTTCTTATTTTCGCGGAAACAAATTTGATACTATGTACTTTAAAGTTAAGGCTAAGAAAAATTGTTTTATTTTGTTTTTCTTTTTACCATCAATAACCAACAATTGTTAAAAGTTTTGCAAACTTACAGTATGATCTACTAAAGTATTGGTACAGCCCCAAATATGTTCCTGGGCCTGTTCTAGAGTGTTGGCGGAAAATGGCTATTTTTTATATACCATATTCAAAGCTAGATAATCGATATTAATTGAATTTAAATGAATATCTTATAAGATATTATTTTTAAAGTGACCGTATATATTAATTTTTGGATTATTTTAAAAACTGTCTGCTCATGATTTACCTTAAAACATTAGTATACAATAATTAATTTTGTAAATTGCGAGTTACACCGTTCTCCGCATACCAAATAAATACAAGCGGTAATATATGTAAGTTTACTATTTTGAGCTACGCAACACGATAATAAATTCTTTCTTCCTTATTATCTGTGTTTAATATTTGATCCTCATATAATTTTCACGGCCATTAATGACTACAATTACAAATACCAAAGCTCTAGCTTTGAGATAACATAATAATGTTTTTTATCGTGTCGTTAATTAAGGAATTGTAAAATTCGTAAATTAGATACTGATTAATTTTTTTTACATAACAATATGTTGATCTCTTTGGTGACTTAATTGTTTTGGGAATTGTTGTTTTGAAGTGTCCGTATTTTTAACTGATATCGTATGGAAGCCACACTTGGAAATTTATTGCCCAGACCGGTACTTTATCCCTATTGGCACACTAAGTCTTATCTTTGACCGAACGGTACATTTTGTTTTTTATCTTTTTAAGTACACTCATTTAAAACTTTTAAGTTGTTTTGTGTTTTTTTATGAAGAAAAATTCCTTTAAGTCCTTGTGTTTTAAAATTGGCGACTTTTCAATTAGTTTCGAGAAATTCTGATTTTTCGATGGGCAGCTTCTACCTATTTTCATTGTTAAATGCTATAACAACTACATAGTATATTTATAGTTTTTTTTTTCTTTTTAACATGGTCTGTTTTGGCATAAATTTTTACAAATAATGGTATATTTCTGCGCCGAACTTTTGGTCACACAATTTATGTCGTACGGCGCTGTCATTTCATCAGCACCATACATAATCACTTTTAAAAATTACACATTCAATTAATTCTTTGCTGCGGCGCTTATTTTTGAATTAGTTGGCATCCGATTGCGTGCAAAAATTATTGCAAAAATGTTTGCACGTGCCGTACGTGTGCGTTCCATGCTGCGCGGCTTATCCACAGTGGCTGCCTGCACACGCAATCGTGGAACACAAAATTCAATGATAGAATATTTCAACGAGGTGCAAATGCTGCGGTACAAGGGAGCAGCTTCCATGATGCAGATCCAGCGCTATTTTAGCCGAAAACGTGGTGATGCCGAGGATGACTTGATGGCTGATGCGGAACCTGAACTTTTGGCAGATCATCGCGATTCACAACAGCTGCCGGCGACTGTTGCCGTCCCAGATGTATGGCCCCATGTACCTATGTTGGCTATGCGACGAAATCCTTTGTTCCCGCGATTTATGAAGATTGTTGAGGTTTGAAAGCAGATATATTATTATTTTTTGTTTTACAAGCTTGGGTTTTACGTAGGTTTCCAATCCGATTATTATGGATCTGCTGCGGCGCAAAGTAAAGTTAAATCAGCCATATGTGGGCGTCTTTCTAAAAAAATCTGATGGCGAGGAGGAACTTATACACAAACTGGACGATGTCTATGCTGTGGGCACCTTTGCACAAATACAGGAGCTACAGGATTTGGGTGACAAACTCCGCATGGTTATTGTGGCTCATCGACGTATAAGAATAACTGGCCAGGTTGTGGAGGATGTGCAGCCGCCTACAAAATCAGGTGAGTGGCACACAATAACACTGACCAAATGTTGTGACAATTGCGTCGTCTCTTAACTCCCAGTGAAAATGACAACTTTGCATTATCCAATATTTAATATAAAATTACGCATCCCAGCTGAAGATCAAACGAACGCTGCCGATAAAGCTGCAAAATCGATCAATCGCAGTGCACGAAAATCGCGTGGACGGGCGCCTCGGCGACAAACTCACAAACTGCGTGATGTCGTTAGGGCGGAGGAGCTTATACAGCGTCAGACGCAGGAGGTACCTTTACCTAATGGTCGCTTGGATTCAGCAACATTGCCTAAGCCACCAACACCAAAGGAGAATGAAACGACAGCAGCAGCTGCTGCTGATACTGTTGACAAGGGCGCAGATGCATCCTCAGCCACACCTGTGCCGCCTGTACTGGTTGTGAAGGTGGAGAATGTCAAGCAACCAGCATACAAACAAACCGAGGAAGTTAAGGCTTTAACGCAGGAGATCATCAAAACCCTGCGTGATATTATCACAATGAATCCTCTGTACAGGTAACCTGTAAACTTCAGTTATTGAACGCACACACAAGAAGCTGAACTGAAAAGATCAGAGTTTATCACTAAAAGAGCCTTTTTGGTAGCTGAGATTAAATGAAAATATTAGTTATACAGTTAACCCACTTTAAGTGGGTAAAACAAAGGTATAAAAATTGTACAGATGTATATAACAGGCAGAAGGAAGGATCTCCAACCCCATAAGGTATATATGTTCTTGGTCAGATTGAATAGCCTAACGGATTAAGCCTTATGCCGTCTGTGTTTCCGTCTGTATATAAATGCTTCGATGTCAAAGGCAATTTTTTATAATCTTATTATTATCGCTTTGATTAGGCACGTTATATGTTACGGTAGTTTTGGTACGAGGTTCTAAATTCTTGAGGATAGCACAACAAACACATGACAGTCAAGAAACAAAAGAAACAGTCAAGAACCTATATGCAGCACAGAAATCGCTATAGTATTTTATTAAATTACTTATAGCACATTAAGGCATATCTGTCCATTCCGGTTAAGATATATATTGGGTATATTTTTTGTCATCACTTCATTTAATTTCATAGCTAGACAAACTCGACTGAAACCTAATAACTTTTTTCGTCTTGCCAGTTATAAATGTACTAAATCTTACTTACATGCAAGGTACGAACCTTTCGCTCTTCATCCCCAAGACAACTTGTTAGATACGTTTAAGACAAATCTTGTATAATAGACAATAGACAATACTTGTATTCCATTAACTTAAGGACGTTCTTTAAAATTGAGTTGAACATTTAATTTATGCAATTACCAAGTCGGTCTTTCCAAATCTAGATTTACAATGCACGAGTCACGTATAGTTAAATAACATTAATCAAATATGTAATGGTGGGAATAATCTTAATTTTTGGTAATATGGAAATCTTATCATAAATAGGTCAAATTGTGCAAATGTATGTAGGGGCATCAAGCCCCATAAAGTATATATAGATTTTGATCAGATTCAATATTCACGTTGATCTATTTAGATCTAGATATGACTGAGCAGTGCCCAATAATATGTCAATTTGTATTCTTGTAGAGAAAGCCTACAGCAAATGCTGCATCAGAATCAACGAGTCGTAGATAACCCAATTTATTTGTGCGATTTGGGCGCATCACTCTCAGCTGGCGAGCCAGGTGAGCTGCAAAAGATTCTGGAGGAAACAGATGTAAGGAGCCGATCATATAAATTACCTGTAATTAAAGTTAACCAACTGGTTTTCTACAGATACCCCAGCGACTTCTTCTTGCACTGGCGTTACTTAAAAAAGAATTGGAGCTTTCGCGATTGCAACAAAAGATTGGACGCGAAGTGGAAGAAAAAGTCAAGCAGCAACATCGCAAATACATACTCCAGGAGCAGCTAAAGGTTATCAAAAAAGAGCTTGGAATTGAAAAGGATGACAAAGATGCCATTGGCGAAAAATATCGAGAAAAACTTAAAGACAAAACGGTTCCAGACAGCATAAAGACAGTGATTGACGAAGAGCTAACCAAGCTAAACTTTCTGGAGAGTCACAGCTCGGAATTTAAGTTAGACACCTCCTAAAGTTAAATTTGTATTACTTATTTTAATTCCGCCTCTTTTTTTTAGCGTTACACGCAACTACTTAGACTGGCTAACCTCATTACCTTGGGGCGTCATAAGTACCGAGAATCTTTGCCTTGATAAGGCTACCGAAATATTAAACAACGATCATTATGGCATGGAGGACATAAAGAAACGCATCTTGGAATTTATTGCTGTCAGTTCTCTAAAAGGTACTACACAAGGCAAAATTTTGTGCTTTCATGGTCCCCCCGGCGTGGGAAAGACAAGCATAGCAAAGTCCATAGCACGCGCTTTAAATCGCGAGTATTTCCGCTTCAGTGTGGGTGGAATGACGGATGTGGCAGAGATTAAAGGTCATCGTCGCACCTATGTGGGAGCTATGCCCGGTAAACTAATACAGTGCCTTAAAAAAACCAAAACAGAGAATCCATTGGTGCTTATTGATGAAGTGGACAAGATTGGCAAGTAAGTAAACTTTTTAACTAGCCAATATATAAAAAGTAAGTGGAACAGACGTGTGACTAGAAAGACACTGTTCCAAAATATTATTAAATACGGGCACGTATTAATAATTTTACTTACTTACTTCAACAGAGGATATCAAGGTGATCCTAGCTCTGCACTATTAGAACTGTTGGATCCCGAGCAAAATGCCAATTTTCTTGATCATTATTTGGATGTACCCGTGGATCTTTCACGTGTGCTATTTATTTGCACAGCGAATGTGATCGATACTATACCCGAACCGCTGCGTGATCGCATGGAACTTATTGAAATGTCCGGCTATGTGGCCGAGGAAAAGGTGGCCATTGCACGCCAGTATTTGATACCACAAGCAATGAAGGACTGTGGCCTAACGGAAAAGCAGATCAACATTACTGAGGATGCGTTAAACATGCTCATACGCAGCTATTGCCGCGAGTCTGGTGTGCGTAATCTACAGAAGCAGATCGAAAAGGTTATACGAAAGGTGGCCTTCCGCCTCGTCAAAAAAGAGGGCGAAGAGTTCCCAGTAAGTGCCGAAAATTTGACAACGTTCCTGGGCAAACAAGTATTCAGTTCTGATCGAATGTACAATGCAACGCCTGCCGGTGTGGTTATGGGCTTGGCCTGGACAGCTATGGGCGGATCATCATTGTACATTGAAACCTCGAGGCGTCACATCCGTGCGGAGAAACCTGAAACCAATACGGGCTCACTACATTTAACCGGTAACCTGGGCGATGTAATGAAAGAATCAGCACAAATTGCCCTCACCGTGGCGCGCAACTTTTTGCACACACATGACCCAAAGAATAAGTTCCTGGAGCAAGAGTAAGTACCTCGTTTACTTATATTAATTTAAGCTTATTCGTTTTTGTCTTGGCAGGCATATTCACCTGCACGTACCTGAAGGTGCCACTCCAAAGGATGGACCCAGTGCTGGTGTGACAATAATCACAGCTTTGGTTTCACTAGCTACAGAGAAGCCGGTGCGTCCTGATGTTGCCATGACAGGAGAAGTTTCCCTTAAGGGCAAAGTTCTGACTGTGGGTGGTATCAAGGAGAAGGCTATTGCGGTAAGATTAAAGAGAAACTTCGTTGAAAAATGCAATAATTTCTTTTATAGGCTCGGCGCAGCGGAGTCACCTGTCTTATTCTGCCCGCTGACAATAAGAAGGACTTTGAGGAGCTGCCTACCTTCATTACCGACGGCTTGGAGGTGCACTTTGCTAGTGATTACGAGGATGTCTATAAGATTGCATTTATGGATCCACAACTCACAACTATAAAGAGCGACAGTAACAGCAACTATGCAGCACAACGTGAAAAGATTCCCAGCGCAGCCACAGCCACTGTTAAACCAGGCGGCAAAAAATCATAGCAATTAAAAGCTAAGCATTAAATGCTAAGCATTGGGTTAAGCCTTGGGGAAACTAACCGAGTTCATATATGCATTGTTGGGGATGACTTACTTTAGCAAATATATAGGTATATGTATTTTGAGCTAATGCCAAGTAAATTTAATGTAAATAACAATATATGTCAGAAATATTTGTTAAATGTCCGCATTTGATATGATCCAATCCAAATATCGATCAACGCGTGTATAGATGCCTGGATGTGCTGGCTCACCGCAGCGCACGCCCCAGGAAACAATTCCAATGGAAACCCAGCGTTGATTGGGCAACTGCACTACCAGTGGTCCACCACTATCACCCTGGCAGCTGTCTTGGCCACCTTCCGGTAATCCAGCGCAAATGACTGTATCCGGTATATTCTCTACCATTGCAGCCTGGCAATCTGATTGTTTCCATACGGGCAAATTTGCCTAAAAAAATATTAATTGCTGTTATTGAAAACGCTACGGATTGATATTAGCCAGCTTCACCTCCATAAGTATCTTAGAATGTGACCCACTAAATTTTTGAGTGCCCCATCCCATGACAATGGCATTGCGCCCCGTCCAGTTTTCGTTCAGCGGGGGCATGCACACTGGCCATATGTAGCTGTTAAACAATGTCGGCGACTCAATGCGAATAAGTCCTATATCGTTTTCAAAAGTCAACGGGTCATAGTCCACATGCAGGACCATGCTACCAATGCGAAAATCACGTGCGCGCGTTTCGTTCAGTTGCTGTTTGAAGCAGGTAAGACTTTATGTTCGAAAATCAAGGAAATGCTTTAATATTTACGTGCGTATTGTACTCGCCCAGGCGCACAAATATTTCCTCCTTGGTACGCTTGTGTAGGCAATGCGCCGCGGTAAGTACGTGGCGATCTGTGATAAGTACACCGCCACACCAGACATAGGGCAGACCCTCGCGCAGTAACGCTGCCATCCAGGGCCACTCATCAGACTCAGCTGGACGACCGCCTGTTATCCTAGGGAACTGCCGGGTTGTAATTCCACAGCCTCGTTGCTCTGGCTGATTAACAATGCGCGGCATCTCCGCATTGGAGCTACTTGCAATCTGCGGAGTTAACCGCGAAGATCCCGACTGTTCCGTGCAGCAAATACCTATGGCTCTATAAATGTATATAAAGTTCTTAATAAGCTCAAGCAATGAAGTTTTTAAATCTTTACGTCTTCTCAATTATGCACAATTGGGACACCAATCGCCACACGTCGCTTTTTAACTCGGGCATCCGACAGTAGATAATATGGCGGCAGCGTCCGACATCGCCTAGTGGAGTACGGCAGGCACCATAGTCCTTGTTTTCCTATTGAAATAAATTAGGAATTTCAGATAAACATGTATGTTTAATTATTTATTATAAGTTCCTATATAGCACTGGCTACAAAGGCACACTTCAGTTGATATAAAGCTATTGATTTATAGTTTAAGTACTTACTAATAATTGCGGTGCAGTTTCAGCTGGTGCCTGTCGCTTGGTTAGACGATGACGTGATACGTAATTCAATGCTCCGCTGTTTTCACTGTCGTTCTTAGCGTGGTAAGATTGCTTGTTCTCTGTGGTGCCCCACTGAAATTCATCATTGTCGCTTAATTCAAGCAGATCTAAACAGGATAGCAAATAATTAAATAAGCACTCCAACTTCAATATAAATACATACCAATGTATTTTGTGGAATAGTGTGGAGACGTGGAAACCACCAGAGCCCAACAAAGGCTGATTGTTAGTAAAATAATTTGACAGCACTGTACCATTGTTCGGCAGAACTAATTCTTATCAATTTCTGACTCAATATATTTTTTTTAATTTTATCGTTTGCTACTTCCCCTAGCAGCAATTCAATGGCTCTTACCATACAGATTAGCGTGCGGTTGTACAGGCACTCGTTCTCTTTTTAAGCTCGGCTTGGATTGCCTTGCTGGTGAACTTGTTTGAGGCGTTGACTCTTATAAGTATCCTTGAGAAGCAATTCGGCTACGTAATGAATTGTGTTGATTGCGAGTCGCGTACTTGAATGTGCTCTGACACGCAACCGACAAAACAAGTTGATACTGAAAGCTCGAGCTCTGGATAGCGTTTAAGCAAGTTTAAACTGTCACTGCTTCTTTATACAAGTATCAAAAAACACAAAAGCAGTTTTTAGATTAGCGCCTTATAGTATTTTTTATCAGTGAATGAAAGCTCTGACATGCAGGTCCCTTTCAATGCATATACGAGTACTAGTAAGCTTAGAGTTAAGCCCAGTTTCAATTTTATTTTGTTAACCTACCCATATTACAGATGATGCTCGTCGCTGATATAACTCAGCAACATGGCTTTAACAGACTGAGCTACCCATAAAGTCAGTGAACGTGTCGTGCATTACTAATGATGCGGTTCGGCTGGTTTTAATTTCATAGAAGTCATTGCAATAAATACAATACAAATTCTACTTTGAATTGCCATCTATGAGAATATTGTCAGCTAGTAATAAAACAATAAACATCTTAAACCGGAAAAACAAAAAAAAAACTGTCCGCAGGAAAAATCTGCCTAAGCATTGTATTTAAACGTTGCTACTTTCAACATCACTATAGTATATGATACCTGAAAATAGCACCATCAAATAATTGCTTAACTATATTATCCGACATTATACTATACATCATTAACTCATTAAAAATGGATAAAAATAAGTAAGAATGTTGTAGTCTAGTGTATCCGACTACGAGAAAATATTATCACATGTAGACAAATATATATAAAATTTTTTAAACGCACAAAATGCAAATTTGTTCAATGGGCAATGCTGCCGCTAACCCTCCGTGTCCCAAAACAAAAAATTGTTTCTTGAATAACCTCCGGATTTAATAAGGATATTTCCAGGATCGCGAACGTTTCTTTCGTACGCATTTACATAGCAAAAAAATAACAAAAACATATTTTATTCAATATTTTTGTTTTGTGCTTTTTTTGCTTTTTAGTAGCACTATTTTTCAATGCAAAAGTCAAATTCCATAGCTTTGACGTTTTCAGAATACTTAAAAAAAACATGCGATCGCGAACGCTACAAAATATAGAAGTCTAGTTTGACATACGCTGGAAAAATGAAAAAGTCTGCGAATTAGAATAAAATATTTAATGGAAAATAATGTCAAACTATAAAGCAATAATGTAGTTTTCAGTATGTATTTATTATTTTAAAATAATTGAGATAGTTTTGTTTTTAAAAATAGTTTGCAAGTATCGCGAACGTTACATCGAGAACGTTAAATTTTTTCCATGATGTTTTATAAACATTTTTTTTTACTATAGATAGATAACGAATTTTAGCTTTGAAACAAAAACAAAAAAATTCATTATAATTAAGAAAAATTAATTATAATTAATTTTAAAGTAATTTAGGATAAAATATATTTAAAAGAAAATGCCGTGTGAGCAACATTTAATTGGTCATTTTCATCACATGATATGAATGCATATACCAATGATACCACAAATATTTCGTACATTTTTTAATTTTTCAGTTAAATTTTGTGATATTTTACACAATTTTCCCAAATAAAAATTAAAATAAATGGTAAAGTTAATAATTTACTAAAATTTCTATATTTCTCTATATGAAAATAAAAAAAAATTATTTGTTGGTCATGGTGGACCTTTTTTGTGGAAATGCCCATATCCGTCTTTATGAAATTTGCAAATTGGAACTTTTGTTCCTTGTTACTTAGAACATGTGCCATAAATTAAAACAATTGTTTAAAAATTGAGATTATTAAGTGCTTTGCGGTGTGAAAAAATCTAGAATAAAAAAAATTATGCTGGTACCCAAAAACTTATATATTCAATTTGGTGTTTCTGTCTTTTAAAGTCTCTGAGATCCAAGCTTTCGTCCAGACGGTCATGACTATTTCGACTCAGTTACTGATACTGATCATGAATATATACCTTTGTGTGTTCGAAAATTCTCCCAGTTTTACCCATTAACAATTCGTTACATCTAAACAGTAGTATAAAAGTATATAAGCGCAGTTGATATTCTTGATCAATATTAATATCTGAGTAGATCTAGCCATTTTGTCTGGCTGTCTGAACACATTGATCTAGGTCTAGATAAAAAATGTTAGTCTTTAAATTGTATGTATTTACGAGGTCTGTTCAAAAGGTATCGTGAGTTGTGTATTTTTTAAGAAAGTGTTTATTTATTTATGAATATCTATTTTGTCCCCTTTAATGTAAGCCCCCAAGATATAATGCACTTATGCCAGCGCTTCTTCCAATCCTCAAATATCTTAAAGTAATTTTTTGTGATCTTGTTTAGCTTCTCCTTCGATGCAGTTTTTATCTCCTCTATCGTTGCGTAGCGTCGTCCTATCATGGGCCTCTTCAGTTTTGGGAATAAAAAAAGTCAGGCCAAGTCTGGGAAATACGGCTGCTGCGGCACCATTAATTTGTTGTTTTTGGCCAAATATTCGCGCAAAAGCAACGCTGTGTGACCAGGGGCGTTATCATTGTTCAAAAGCCAATTCCCGCAAATTACGCATAACTTGTAGGTAATATTCTTTATTGACCGTAAGACCCTCTGGCAAGAACTAACGAGACCACCGCAATCGAAAAATGCTGTGAGAAGAAAACCTTCACATTCGACTTAACTTGGCGCGCTATTTACGGTCTTGGCTCACGCGGCAGCTTCCATTGGGATGATATAGACCCATGATTTGTCACCAGCTATGTGTGCTGTTTTTGGTTGAAATTTAGCAATTTTGGCACAAACTTCGCGGGAAACCCGACTGGATGGACTAATGGTGATTCGCCGATTGACCAATACTAGTTTCTTCACTTCATCAATGTTTTCGTTTTTTTTTGACGTGCTCGGCCATCCGGCACGCTCTTCGTCGTTCACATCTTCTCGACCCTCTGAGAACATTTAGTACCACCGATAAACATTGTTTTTGACCAAGGTAGCTTCACCATATGCCGCAGTCACCATTCGGGATGCGTCCGCGCACTTAATTTTGTATTTCACACAGAACTTTATACAAGTTTTTTGATCCATTTTTTGGAGTAAGCAAAAATCGAAGACGACTCAAAACTCGTCCAAGCGAAACAGCTAAGTTCAATCAAGCGTTATTATCAGCTGGGATTGAACTTAGCCTAACACATACAAATAAAAGCGTTTCCTTTACATTTGATGTCTTATAAACTTAGACTTAACCAATGATTATAGAAAACTCTTGAATGTTATTACAATTTATTGTTGGTATTCGTTTACTAATTACAGACGAACATTGTGATATTAATATAGGTTTATTTTATTTAATACACATTTTGTCAAGCAACATACAAATTACACTTCAAAACGTTTGATTGATTCTTGAAACATTACATAGTTAATTTCTCCAAGCATTAGTTTATGATGTCTTATAAAAATTGTATTGCAAATATATCCTGTTTAAATATTTTTGTTAAAGATGTTTTTGTTGTTGTTTTTTTTTCTTTTTTTTTTTTTGTATAGACAGTAATATAAGAGGGCTCCAAAAGGGTCATACAAAAATATAAATAGAGTGTGTCGTGTGAAAACCTATGTGGCAAGAGAGTTTTACGGTTTTTCGGTGTAAACAAATCATAAATATATACTTAGGCGTATTAGCATATATAAAGTCAGTACACATTTATATGCTTGTATTGAAATCACTACAAAACAAAACGAACATAGTAATACACATTTATTTTAATATATAGTTTGTAATACGTGAAATATGACAGTACAGTCAGTTTCATAAATGTTGTTAATTGTTATATATGTATATATATTATAATGCTCCATTATTAAACCTTGAGTCAATAAAAAAAATTGGTATACTTTATATATTCTTGGTTACCGCTAGAAGCCGATTAGATATAGCCAAACGTCTGTAAGGCCGCCCGAATGTCCGCGTCCATATCAGAAACTATTAGGTTCATACTTCAAAATGTTGTATGCAATTTTTTTAGATCATACGCAATTTGTTTTTCAATTACTTGGTGGTGTACAGAGTATCTCCTAGTCAAAAAATCTTACATTGTAATGTAATGTTTAACTTTATTGTGTCCTGTTGCTTTGTGCATTAAGATTTAAACGGTGGCAGTATATAATTGTTTTTGTCTCTTTCTTATAGGTGCTTTACACCACAAAACCATTGACATATGAGTGAAAGAGAGGCTATCAAAGTTATGGAAATGTAACAGAAGGAAGGATGCACCTCCAACCCCATAAGGTATATTTATTCCTGACCAGCTTCAATTCTTGAGTCAATGTCCGCCGTCTGTCTGTCGGGACTAACGTGTCGATCTCAGAGACTATAAAAGCAAGATATACCAAGTTTTGTGTGTAGATTCTTGCATACCGTATGTAAATTAAGTTATTTTTAGATGTTCAAAATAATATATATATCATATAATATTGTATAACAATTGTCAGTGCATGAATTCTTTTTAATGTGAGGAAATGGGTTAAGCATAGGCGGGTACACTGGACTACAGAATTCTTACTTGTTTTAAGTGGAGCTAAGTCGATATTTTTCAGGGATCACATTTAGTTTTACAAAATCGATAGGTTATACAGATAGACAAATCTATTTAGTTTGTGTATAAATATATTGGTGAAAATTTATATAGTGTTAATTTAGGGGAAGACTTAGGCTTGTGCATTGTCAGATTCGAGTAAAGACAAGATTTTTTAAAGTTATATCGGAGTTCTGAGTCTTATACACTTAATCCATTAGTTATGGTTGAAAAATACATATTAAAGCTGTTGAAAAATATGCAACACAACACACAAGGGGAAACACATTTAACCATTTAATGTATATATTCTTAATTATGATAAGTAGCCGAGATTATCTAGCTTTATCTGCTCGTCTGTATTTATGCTCAGAGACTATAACTAACACCTACTTAATTTGGTATGTTTGTTCCTGTATGCCATACGCATTGTCAAGTTAATTATAATTTTTTCAACTTCCATTGATTTGAAATTTGCAAATTGACTTTTTGCGCGTGTTTTCATTAGCATTTTGACCCGTACTACAAACTTTTTCAGGCTTTAACAATAAGCTCTGAAGATACTCAAGAATCAAATTATAATCAAAATTATAAAGCACAGCATTATTTAGTGTGAATGTTATATTGTATATACGTATGTTAATATGTGTGATGAGTTCATTTAGATTAAGTCTTAAAGATTTTATAGGGCATAGTCGATTAGTGTTATAACTTGTTAAAATTAGGCCAGTAAAATGAAAGTCCTCAAGGAAGGTTTTTTCGATTAAATTAAAATAAAATATAAATTTTGATGTAGTTAATAAAACTAAATTAATTAATTTTTCTTGTTTTAAAAATATTTGTAAATTCTAATGATTTAGTCCTACTCAGTAAAAAAAAAATGTTTACTTTGGTCAATTTTAGGGAAATCATTATCAACAAAAAATATGAGTTGTGCTTAGTTTCTTTGACAAACGCTCTTCTTTAGAAAAGTTACTTCTTTTGTAAACATATTCTAAAAAAAAATGCCCAAGCTTATGGTTACATAGGTTCTATCAATTATCTGTACTTCCAATTGAGCTCCCACCACCACTGATCTTGCTCATTTTCATTACAATTCTTGGGCTTATCTTACGTATTGGCTTTTAATATAAATACTTTTTAATCAACCAGTCTAGTGCCTGCCTGCACGTCATCGGCCATTGTGACACCTTTGACTTTTTTCTTGCCATCCGCCGATGACTTCTTCTTGGTGAGCATCAACGTCTCAGGCTCATCCTGTGATTGTTGTCTTTTGCCAGCACCGGATCCGCCGTCCCCATTACTGCGTAGCTTAAAACGAGTCGTGGCTGCGGCCGCATTGTTGTTGGCGCAATTGCAGATAGCATCGAATATGCGGACTACAAAGCCGCGGGCGCGATTTACAACTTTGCCATTCTTAAAATCTGGTATGGCAAAACCTAAGAGATTAGTGCCAAAGCAATCATTAAAAAAAAAACAAATATTTGGTGAAAAAACTTACGAAAAAAGTGCAACGAAAATATTCGCATGCAATCGAGAAAAAAATTAATATAAACACATCACAAAGTAAATATTATATTTAATTAATGCCACTTTAATTGGCGGTTGTCAGTGCAAGTTCTACCCTAACAAGCTTATAAAGCGAACAATACAATAGCTATCCAATGCATTTGCGTGTTAGCATGAGACTTAACAAATCCGCTCCAGTGCCGTTGGTCGGCCACTGTTCCAGATCCTGCCAGTTATTTTTCGGCCTCCTGCTTTTAATGCCAAGTCTCTGCGGTGGCGTGAATATGCAACAATTTATACAATCGCTGGACATGATGCGCAATGGATGTGCGCCCAAATTTAAAATACCTGTAGAGATACTGGATCGAGTTCGCGACGGCGATTTTGATTTAGAGCCTACTCCAGACTTGCTAGTGAGTGTATTCGAAAAATTCCTTTTCGCATTGGGAAGACTTTTAAAAAAGTGACTTTTTTACTTTTCCTAGTGCTATACAAAATGCGTGGCACAGCTGGCGGGCACCATGACCAAAAAGGGTGAGTTCAGTGTACCCAAGGCCTTTGCTCAGATGCCCATCATTCTGCCACCTGAGCTACAGGAACCAGGAAAATTGGCACTGAATCATTGCAAGGACGTGCGTAAGTATAGATCCCCTCATATGTGTATGCAATGCAGAAAAAGTGGATTTCAATGGTTTAAAGTACATATTACTTTTTTAGATTGCTTTCATTATCTTTCTACTTAGCTTTAGAATATGAATATGTATGTAATACAATACTATCATAATTGTTTTAAAAACTTTGAAAAAGAGATAAATAATACGCTTAAGACTGTTTTTTCATTCGACAGTTAATTAATTCTTATTTCGAGTAGAAAGCATAAAATATCTAAGAATTTAGCATTATGCAATTCCTATTGTATTCTTTCTTTGATATGCTGCAAGTCGAATCTTTATTTAAATTTAATATTATATGAGTGTTATTAAATAACTAATTTGTCTGAAATAACCATTTGCAATTAATTGTTAAAAAGCCTGATCAAGTAAAAATTGCGAAAATTTTAGTAATTCAAGTATATTTTTGTGCAAAACTTTTAAAATAAATTGTGCCTTTTTTCTTTAGACAAAACCTAAGATGCAGATTATGCTTTATGTCCTATACGTTATAAACAACTAAGCTACCATTTCCTTGTTGCGGAAAAAATACTTTTAACCGTTGCTACCACTACACTAATACTGCATGAAAACAAGATAATCCTTCATAATTTATAAGAAATTATCACTTTGCCACAGAGAAAGGATACAAAGATTCATGCGCGAAGGTTTACTACACAAGCAAATGCATGGCGGACTTTGATCGAGAACACTTTAAATTTCCATAGCAACAAACCAAGTCCCATTTTTTAAGGATTCTACTTACTCTGTCGCTTTTCTTCGCCCTGCAGAAAAAAATTGTATTTGAAAAACTTTGTACATTTGATTTAATGGATAATAAATGAATAGCCAACCTGTTGCGATTTTTGTGCCTCAAGCGCACGTTTATTGGCCTCCATTTTGGCACGTTGGACAACATCCTCGATGAATTCGTGCAGATCAGACATATTGTTGGGATTTTGTTTAAAGCGCTCGATGCGCGCATCCAATGATTCCGTTTCATGCACATCTTCATTTTCCGGCGAAGCAGGCTCTGTTTCCGCAAATCTTGCGTGCATTTTCACTTATTTTTAATATTTTTTTTGTGCAAAAAATTATGCAAAATTCTTGCTATTTATTACTGCTGTTAAAATTTTCTTTTGTCTAACACACTGATTTGGTAGGTACAAGGAGTTTGCTTCGTTCTGCGTGCGTTTTTGCTAAAAATCAATAGACAGCCACTAGAAGAAACTCGCACATGCGTGTTGCATGCGTACAAAATTGCGGTGTTGGGAAGTTTACTTGGAAGAATTTAGGGTAGATTGCTTATTGCTGTTTATTGCATGTTGTATAAACTGAGTTTTGCACTTAAGTTACTAATGGGGGCTGGAGATTTGTTGAGGATAATGCTACTCCAAATGCGATAAATCATCCAGTTCGGGCGGTGCGCGCACGATTTCCGTTTCAATAACCAATGAATTGGCATCGACAATGCTCTGAAATGCGTATAAACAGCATATTAGAGTAGAAGATTTAGGGAGTTGGCAGGTACCCGGGACTGCTACACACATTATCATTGCTGCGCGTTGATAACAAACTATTTGCACCGCCACCAACGCTTCCAGTTGAGGGTGAATTTGAATTTGATGCATTGGCGCCATTCGCCGATGACGATGACAGCACCATGCTGTGCGGTGAGCTACCACGCCGCACCACCTTCGCCTGTGACTGCTGCGGTGAGTTTTGCGTGACAATTACAAACTTTTGAGGTGGTTGATTTGTTTGTATGGCACGTATTTGGGGCAGGGCTGCAACTACAGGGCTGCTAAAAAAAAACCAAAATACAGATTGCACTTTCGTAATCATCGTTTTAGTAAGCAAAAGTGTTCTCAAATGCTAACCCAACCCGTCTATTTACGTTACACCTTTTCCACATCCAATTATTTTTGGCGTTCTATAGTTACATTATTATAGCCAACTTATTATTTATTTATTATTTATTTACCACACATCTACACTACACTAATTTTGTATGCATGACATAACTAGGTAGATTATTTAGATTCTATTGTATACAGATGTAACACGGTGCACCTCAAAATCTCAAATGTTAGTAAATAAGACTTACCATTGCCTTTGTGAGCTTGGCATCGCAACACGTCCAATTGCTGTGGCCGTTTGAGCAGCGCTTGTTATGGGAGCCGTATTTATGCTGTTTGATGTTAAAGTTACAGTGCTGCTCGCAGGTGCATTGCGTACCTTGACTACTGCCTGACACAGCGAGGGACCTAGGAAACCAAAATCGATCTTATATTCTTCAGCAATGTCCGGAGCACTACGCATTTGCTTTAATATTGGAGGGCAGCATTTCTGGAGCATGGCACGAATATGACCAGCGGCAGTCTTATCTGTATTGCTTATCGAAGTACCCAGTAAATGTAGCTCAATGCGTTCCGAGATAAATTTTAACCGTGGTATAATAAATACTTTTATAACTTCTCCGCCAAGTTCCGAGAGGCCCGCAATGGACCCATAGAGTGATGATAAATGGGTTTTTTCATTTTGTAAGGCCTTGCTAAAGATGCTGTAAACATAACATAGATTTTCGGTTAGTTAATTACCAATGAAATTGCATAATTCAAATTGCGTGTATATGTATCTGAATATGTTTATCCATTGTTCACACGCAAAATGAGAGTTTCTTCTTGACTGACAGATACCTGAAAATAATATATGTATGTTCAAACTGACAATTGGGGTTTAAACTAAAGCTTTAGACGCTAAAGTCACTCATCACCAATATTTTATTCGGACTAAAACGCCAAAAAGTTTTTAAGCAAGTAATTGTTTCTGAAAAAGTATTTTTTTTATAATTGTATGTTTCACTGGAAAAATGGAGTCACGCTACGTAATAAAATACTATTATAATACCTTATATAGATAGACTAAAAAAGCAAGAATGCTATAGCCGAGTGTACCTGACTGCGTAGAGCCCTTAACCCAGGTGGGTATTTCCCTTATTTTCACACTTAATGACGTTCGCCTAAAATACACATTTATAGAGACACACGTTACAAGCAAGTCTATGCTTGCTCTTTTACGAATTGTGATGCGATGCCACTGCATTAAAGGTATCAGCTAAAAATAACCTGTATCTTTGTAGAGAAAAGAGGATTCTAGATAATAAATTTGGTATATAGATATAGATCCATGTTTTAGCTGACAGACGGACATGGCATCAATTTGGTATCTATTAATGCTCATTTAGCATACGCGTTAACTTAATCTTTTTAAAAATTTTTCGATGAGTTAAGATACTAAAAAGTGTAAATTAATAAAATTTTAAAAATTTGGATACTTTTTGATTTTTTTTTTAGAGGTATACTTAAAAAAATGTTCTTACCGCGTAACACGAGTTTGCAGATTGTTTGTGAGTGTATTGAATGTTTTGCAAATTTGCGCCATGAGTCGTGAAGCAAAATCACGTAATGCCCAATGGTTGTCCAACTCGGGGCGCATGCAAAGTTGCTTGGAGACAATGCAAGTCATCACAGAGGGTATCAACTCGTGAAGCTAAATCAAAAGTAAGACATGTTATTGTTTGACTATTGGAAAGTGGTTACGGCTATGGCTCACGTATTTCTCTAAGAAAAGGGAGGGATTGTCAAGTAGAGCGCGCACCATGCGCATCAAGTAAATCAACAACGCCAAATTGTTTTGAACGACATTGACTTTGACGCCCTCAGCTATGAACGTGCACATGCGAGGCAACATTTCATGCAGACCCGGATCAGAGCCGAGCGATTGCAGCGCTTCGGCACGACGTGGCTCATCGGATCCGACGCAGGCTTCAGTGATTTCTTTGTAGTACAGCTGCTGTTCCACGGACAACTCGTGCGTGGCTAACTGTTTCACGTGTATTGTCTCAACGTTCTTAAGCTTGTGTATTTTGCCTGTTGTGGGTTTGCCAGCAGCGTCTTTGTTAAGGCCCTGATCCAGTTTAATAACGGGATTCACAGAATCCAAAAATTGAGAGTCTTTTGATAGGGGCGGTGGATTTTCCGGTACAGTTGGCTGGATACCTTCCACAACAAACCAATGGGACCGGAGGGTTAAATCAAGTGGTATTTTAACCGAACTGTTAGAAGTAATTTCGCTTAAATCGATCTCCTTGTCCTCAGTAAAGTGCAACTCCCGACCGCCACCGGATGCGAAACGAAAAGGAATAAAATCCTTCGCCACAAATCCGTACTGGGGTTCAATATTGCGCACCTTGAGAGACATGTCGATATCTTTAACCGACAGCTTCTGCCGCTTGGCATGCTGCATGAATTTGGCAGCATCCTGAACTATCCGCTTAAGCTTGATGGAAACATCTTCGGCCAATTCCTTAGCGGCATCGTCTGATAGGGTTCCCACGCCAATGCTTTCGGCAATCACTTTCATTGATTCGGCTGATATGCTGGAACCGTAAAGCATGCTACTAGCGGCGCTACTAGCCTTGGACGATTTGATACTCATTTTAACAAATAAACTGCTTTTTGTCCAAAAAAACTGAACCGTCTTCGCGTTTACGCGTAGGAATTAGAGATGGGCGATATATCATTTATCTGATATTTTTCACCGATATTTTACAGCAGTGACAGTATGACAAAATTTAGAAAGATATTTCTAACAAAAACCATATGCGTATTTCTATCGACTTAGCTATTCAGAATCTAGAGCTGACAATTTGGAAATTATTATCACTAATATTTTTTTCAGATATTTTGATGTTGCAGTCGTAGTCTGCTATGTGATAGTGATCTAGTACTATTACACATTATTAGGATGAGAAACTATCGCTGTCGATATTTCTAACTGCAAAATTTACAACACTAAAAACGAGCTCTAAACGGCCTCAGTGAATTCCTTTTATGTTACAAACGTTTTGTATCACCAATTTAGACATTTTCTGTGGGTGTTTTGAAGAAAAACCTTTTAAGCTATTATCAAAATTCTTCCTTTTTATTTCTGGCACTATATGTTCCACTGGGTCTGATTTTAATTTGAATCAACTTTATTAAACATACTATTTGTATAAATGTATTGATAAGTAATCCGTTACAATAAATATCACATGCTCTATACTCACAAACTTAGGCAGGACCATAATAATATGAATACAAATTGTGTATATCGTACACCCCGGTCATTGTAGAAAATATTCTTAGGTTACTTAACGAGATACCATATGGATTAAATTATATGGAATTTAATAAAATGACATCGTCAATTTATGAAATTAGTTTATAATATTTAGATCTGGTCGAAAACTAGCCATTAGTAAACTTCTTTGTTTTAATATCATTAGTGACTATTATTATGCCGTAGTAAGTATCACATAAGTATAATTCATTAAATCAGCTATAAATAGTAATATCTTACAAGTTTTTTTATCTTCACATGCATTGGTCAAATATACATTGTTAAAAAACGAGTCTGAATAACTAGTCAACAAAACAAACATGGTCATCTGACTTGAAGTGCCGACCAATGCAAGTCTTTAAAATGGATACTCTGCGTCTTTCCAATATCTTGTTGACGAATTTACAAACGCATGGTAGTGAAAAGCGATAACATCCAATTTTGAAAATTTACCAGCACTTTCAATAGCGGAAATAAGTGCTGATAAATTTCCAACTAGTACACTGAACCTGTATCGAACAAGTCGATATGTAAGAACAAGTATCGATACTTGCTGTCATCACTAATTCGCAGTTTCTTTTCTTTATTTATGTTCGCACCTTGTGGCTTTTTTGTTTTATTATTGAAATTAAAGAACATATCATGAAAAATATTTCCAATAAATTGTGTCGTAAACAATTATAAGTATAAGCAAGTGAATATTTTGAGAAATATCAGCAATTAAATGAAAGTGCATTGAGGCATGTCGCGTCGCGCCTTTCAAACAAAGCTGCAGTAGTGAAAATTTAATGCGAGACTGCAGAGTGAAAACGGCGCCATTTTAAGAAACAAAACAAAGCCACAAGCAAAGCAAAAGCAGAAAGCAAAACTTGAATGCAATGCAAATAAAGGAGCAAAAAGCATTTGCATATGCCCAGATAGCAACCTTTCTATCTCTGTACATAATCAATTAACGCTAGAACGAAAATACAAAACGTAAGTGTGCGTATTTGAGTGCTCGTGAGTGTCGCTACCGCCCAACCCCTCAGCCTATACTACTTTAGTTGTGTGTTTGTCTGTCGCGTTTTGTGGTTTGACCTACTTTGATTGTCAAAAATGTTTAACGTTCTGTAATTCCTGTGACCACGATGATATTTTTTATTGTTTTCATTTACAGCACCGCCCTTAAGTTGAAATATGAGCAGTGGCCAAAATGAGGCAGCAGCAAAAAAGGAAAAGGTTCTCGAAACGCAGCAACGCACACAAGAATCCGGCAGTGAAAATGAGGTAAGTCTTGGAAGCTTACAGCTAATTAGCATTAAAGCTTAAAACAAATTAACAATAATAATGTATTGAAAATATGCTGGCTTATAAAAAAAAATAATTTTAGAGGAATATGCCCTTTCCGATGTAGTTTCTTGCCTGGAAATTACCGCCTTGGTAATGTCAATATGTTTTTAAATAACATCTGCTCCGTTATCGTAATTTACTGGGATAATCTAACGAAATTACAATAAATTACACAGTAATAATGATAAATTAAGGTATAACTGCTCGAAATACATAAATATATGATAATTGAACATAAGATTACAGAGTAAAGTAAGGATATATAACAACAAACCTTTTTACTTTGTTACAGAATGAAATTAACATGATATTGTTTACTTTTTTAGGAAACTGACTCCATTACGGATCAATCAAGTCAGTCGAAATCTACAAAATCAGCAACGCAATTTAGTGTGCAACGTTCGGATATAGATGGACTGCGCATGAAAATATCAGCTATAAGATACCCGCCCAAAACAGCAGTAACATGTTTAACAAACACATCGGCAAAAAAAAGAATAAAAACCGAAGCAACTGAAGCTGAGATTTTACGTAAAAAGCTGACAAAGGGTCGTATTGTGAGCGAAGCGCAGGAAACGAGTAGTTGCTCGACCGAGACCAAGGACAGGACGAAGGATAGAGATAAAGGAAAAGTTATGTCAAATTTAAATATAACTAAAAAAATTAAAGTCAAACGCAAAAAGATTGCGCAAAAGAACAGCATCAATAATAACCATCTTAATAATAATAATAATGATAATCATTGCAAATCAAAACGTACGTCAGCTGCAGCTTTCAGCTCCGATTCAGAGGACGATTTACCGCTTAAAGTACATTTACAACGCGCACCACGGTTGTTGCTCACACATGATCACTCCCAGGGCGACAACATGACCATTTCCAGCAGCGAGAACGAGGAGCTTCCTGACTTGGTGAAGGCAGCTATTAAGCGTGTCGAAAGTGATACCGAAGATAGTAGCAGTATTGCAGCAGAAGCTGCAAAAACGAAACAACATCTACCGCAATATCAATCCACACTGCTACAGGATTTTATGGAAAAAACACAAATGTTAAACCACACGGGTAACACCACGAGTTTATCAAGTGCAGCGACGCAGCAGAACGTATCAACTGAGAACACAATCAGTGTTAACATACAACAACGAAAGCGACGCGGCCGTCCAAAAAAGTTACAGCCAACTGCTCTACCTACTTCTGTTATAGTTTCTGTGCCTACTATTAATGAGTCTGCAGATTCGGGTGTCATAAGCACAACGCCATCGCCCAAGATGCTGCAGACGGCAATGTGCGAAATGGCCAAGCCCAAAATAGATATGGCCTATCTAGATAAGCGTATGTATGCAACAGAGCGTGTACTGTATCCACCGCCACGCAGCAAGCGACGACAGAACAATAAAAAAACCAACAAAGAGGATCTGCAGCTAGATCCACTTTGGCGAAAGATCGATGTCAATAAAAAGTTTCGTTTGCGTAGCGTTAGTGGCTATAGAAGTGATGGAGGTGGCGTCGGTGGCACCACAAACACTATTTGCAGTAAAATTCTGGCAGCCAAAAGCGGATACGTTTCGGATTATGGCAGCGTCCGCCATCAGCGCCATAATCATAGCTCAGGTTACAAATCAGATGCCAGCTGCAAAAGTCGCTATAGTAGTCGCAG
Organism: Hirtodrosophila trivittata; assembly: GCA_035045065.1. Lineage (NCBI taxonomy): Eukaryota > Metazoa > Arthropoda > Insecta > Diptera > Drosophilidae > Hirtodrosophila > Hirtodrosophila trivittata. The sequence continues at coordinate 470,373 of JAWNNK010001459.1, read as the reverse complement.
CTGTGCAAGTCGACGCATGAGTCGTGCTAAAAGCTGTGGCTATCGTAGCGACTGCAAGGAATCATCTGGAAAGTTTAATAAATCGCTTCGTCGTCGTCGACGCGCGTCTATGCTAAAAAGCGGCCATGAGCAGGCGACCACTGCGTTGAGTGAAGAGCACGATCAGGATATATTACAACTTGCAGGACTCTCGCTAGGTCAGAGCAGTGAGGAAAGTAATGAATACATTAACAAGCCCAGTCTTAAGTGTTTGCCCAGCACCAGCGCTAGCAAAAAATATGGAGAAATCAACCGTTTTGTGGCAACGGGGCAATATTTTAGTGGAGTAGCTAAAGTATCAAGTAGAGGAACTGCTGATAGTGCAATCACAGCATCATCAACAGACAGTTTTATTCATGGTGCGTATAAACTCATTTATTAACTATGAAATATTCCTAAATTATTTTATTTTATTTATTTATTATATTTACTTTTGTTGCTTCTCTTACTTTTACTTGCCTGCATCCTATGCAAATTTTATCCGTAACACGTAATATGTATATATATACATGTTTATTTAATTTTATAAACAAATAAAAATCTTTACAAAATCAGTTTAGTCCCACAGAATCTATCTCTAACGTTCAATTGATTTCGTAAATTTGTACACACTTTGTGCAGATGTGTATATCATAAGTATATGTACATACATTCCTACTCAGGATCAATAGCCGACTCTATCTAACCAGGTCCTATCACATATATGTGTTGTCGCATTCGTTTCACACGTGTATATAAGACACTGTTAATCTATGCAGCAATTTCATAACAATCGGATAATCGAAGTTGGTTAAGAATTAATTTAACTTGATCCTGACATCGGTGGTAGGCACGTATCGCAACATAACTCGCGCAATCTAAGATTTCCGAAGTGTAAGTGAGGGCATATCCCACCTGGGGTAATGGTCGTAGTCGGATATACTTGACTGCATCATTCAACTGGTTTTCGTGCCTATTTTAAATGTCTTTGTGGGGGCAGTTATAATGTTTTCAGATTTTACATGTCATTGAAAAACTCATTAAGTATTATTCTCCTTGACTATTGTCGCTGTGTCTATGTATTTAAATTAATTTAAATGTATTTTGCATTGCATTTGTCCGGATCGAGTCACTATGTCATTTGTATGTATTTTGGGATATGCGATCGGTAAGAAACAACGTAGAATTTTGTATGTTACATTCTCCAAAATGTTTGTTCAGGTTTTACTTAAGTGATGAATACTTTTTTATATATTTATCATCTGTCATATACACAGGATTTGCATAGTCCGAAAAAAGTATAGCGTGTCATAGAAGCAATAAGATGAATATTCTTGCAAAGGAAGCTAGTCCGTCTTGTGTATACGCCAAATAACTGTTTCTACTTGTTTTAATATTCATTATTTCTTATTGTTTTAGGGAAAATGCTGATGCAGCGCAAACATTCAATTAGCCACGACATGTTGCTACCTTCCAAAAGCGTGTGCAAAATTAAGAGTCGACGCTCGTCTGCAGCTAGTATGTGCAGCAGTTATGTGTCTGGTGCCTCACGGGTGCGTCGCCGTCATCGGCGAAAGAGCTTTACACATTCTAAAGCATTAAACATTGACTCCAAGCTGCTTACTGAGATTGATATAATAGCGAGTACCTTTAATGCGCGTTGTCGCATACAAGACGACCGCCTAACAGCGAACAGTGGTAAGGAGAAACTACTCGCAGAGGCCAATAAGCTGCAGTCCACGCTGACGGCGCCCCTTGCAGCTCCAGCGACTTTGTTACTGCTCAATGGTGGCGGCAGCACTATCAGTGCAACAACAGCAAGTGCTACAGCTAAGACATTAAAACGTGCAGTCAAGAAGCGGAAACCGAATGAGCCATTGATAGACTTTGCCATGCTGTCAGCGAGTGCAGCGAACAATGGCAATGTCATTACTAACAACAACAATGGCAGCAGTAGCGGCGCCAAGCGTCGTCATAAGAAATCTAGCAGTAATAGCGGCGGCAGCAACAGCTCTAGTCCTGATGATCACAAGTTACCATTGAAAAAGCGTCATTATTTAGTCACAAGTGGGTCTGAGGTGTCTTCGGCTTTTGCCAGCAATGGTAAGCTGAATGCCGAAGCTTGGGCAGCTGCTGCAGCGGCAGCTAAGTGTAGTGCCAACAGCAAAGCACAAGCACAGTTTAATGCCAAGAAGCTAACACCCAAGAAACGACATTTGCTCGTCAGTCAAGAACTAGCGGCAGAAGCAGTTACGGTTGCTGGCAACGCCTCACCATTGCGCATTGTCATTGACAACAATTCCATTAGTGGTGGTAAGCTGCTTGACATAAGTCCTAGCTCATTGTGCTCTCTCAAACAGCAACGGCGGCAGAGCGGTAAATTAAAGAACTCAACTGTTCTTAGTTCTGGTGCAGGTGCTCGAGAAATGCCTCAGCAGCTACAATCGCCAGCAGGGAGCAGCAGCTGTCCGCCACCTGGCATCTTTGAGCCTTCCGTGGAGTTGGAAATACAAATACCAATAACAAAGCTGAATGAGTCTGTCATCACTAAATCAGAAGTAGAATCACCGCTATTTCCTGCTTTGGACTTCAAAGAGGATACCAACAAAAAAGAGCAATGCCAGCGCGTACTGGAGACGCTTTTGCATAAAACTAGCGGCAATTTGTTACTTAAACGCAAGCGCAAAAAAATAAATCGTACCGGCTTTCCTACGGTGCGTCGAAAGAAACGTAAAGTAAATGTTGAGCAGGGAATAAATCTACAGCAGTTGGAGCCGCAGCAACAATTGCCCGTTGCACGCGAGACACGAAGCAACAGCAGCTTAACAACAGTCGTGCCCATGGACTGCGAACGTGTGCCATCGACAGGCGAGGCTAGAGAAATCTTTGCGGCTCGGAGTAGCAATCAGCGTACGCCACGTTTGTCTGTAGTAGCACTAGAGCGATTACAGAGACCACAGACTCCTGCCGGCAGCAGTGGTAATGCCAGAGGCAGGCCTGTTGGCAGGGGCAGACCCAAGCTTCAAAAGCCACAAGAGGAGCAACAACCGGAACAGGTTGTAAATGCGCAACCGGGAAAAAAGCGTGGACGCGCTGTTAAGGAAGCTAACGTAGTGTTCGAGGCTAGACTAGACCAAAAATTGGAACCTAAAATAAAGCTTCCAGCGGGCATTGATCCTAATACGAACTTCAGTTGTAAAATACGCCTCAAGCGGCGTAAAAACCTTCATGAACTCGATCCTATTAACAGGCAACAAGAGCAGCAACTTCCGGAGAATCCAACCCCGCAAATCAATGATGAGCAAATACAAATCGAAGCCGAAGCAACAGCCAAACGCAATCAACAGCCAACGTTGGCCAATGAGCATGAACCTTTGCCAGCCCACGAGTCAACCTCTAATCATGTCACTGAATATGTTAGTTGCAGTGATACTAGCGAAGATAAGTGCAGCATAGCCTCACGCAAGCGTTCAAGGCTAAAGAAGAACTATTTAGTAGCCGGCCTCTTCTCCAATTACTACAAACAGTTGGCAGGCTCAACTGCTACAGGACCAAACACACTCAAGCATCATAACAAAAAAATTATTGATGGCGATCAAAAGCTATTGGGCAGCACGCTATTGCCAGCACCGAGCTATTGCGAGCGATATTTTAGGAGAAGGGTCCACGACTTTGAGCTACCCTATGATATTTGGTGGGCTTATAGTAATGATAAACTACCCACACGGCATTCAGTGCCTTCTTGGAATTATCGTAAGATACGCACAAATGTATATGCTGAGTCGGTACGTCCAAATCTTGCTGGTCTTGATCATCCCAACTGCAATTGTAAGCCTCAGCCTAATGGTGCCTGTATGGACAATTGCCTAAATCGCATGGTCTATACGGAATGCGCGCCAAGCAACTGCCCTGCGGGCGACAAATGTCGTAATCAGAAGATACAACGCCATGAAGTGGCACCCGGCGTAGAGCGATTTATGACCGCCGACAAGGGCTGGGGCGTGCGCACTAAGATGAGAATTGCCAAAGGCACCTACATACTGGAATATGTAGGCGAGGTGGTTACGGAGCGGGAGTTTAAGCAGCGTATGGCAAGTATTTATTTAAACGATACGCATCACTATTGTCTCCACTTGGATGGTGGCTTGGTAATTGATGGTCAGCGCATGGGAAGTGATTGTCGATTCGTGAATCATTCGTGTGAACCGAATTGCGAGATGCAAAAGTGGAGCGTAAATGGATTATCGCGGATGGTGCTGTTTGCCAAGCGTGTTATTGAGGAGGGTGAGGAGCTCACCTATGACTATAATTTTTCGCTCTTTAATCCTTCCGAGGGTCAGCCGTGTCGTTGCAATATGCCGCAGTGTCGTGGCGTCATTGGTGGTAAATCGCAGCGTATTAAGCCACTTCCAACGGAACAAAAAATCGCTGCTGTTACGGAGGGTGCATCTACTGGAACTAAGGACACAAGCGGCATTCAGAATGGGCGACAGCGCAAGCACAAGGCCAAAAAGCATGCACAACAACAAGCAGCTAAGGAGGCGGAGGTGGTAACACGTGTACAGCAGATGTCCGAGAAGGAAAAGAAACACGTTAAACATTGTAACATCTTTTTACTGCGCAACTTTGAGAAGGTAAGGTAAAGAAGCTAACGTTAAACCGTATGCAAAATTTAAAAACAAAAAGAATGTACTTAAAAAAAAGAGTATCGCTTTAATCGAGGGTGGCCGGTCAGGGACATATCGACTAGGCTATTTATCAAAAACGGAATAAAAACGGGGATATGCTTTCTTCTGCCTATTACATACTTTTGCTGAAGTTCAATATTTTCTCTTTTGAATCCATTTTAAATATTGTAGGTAATAGTAAATAGGGTATAAAGAAACCAAGAAATAAATGATATATTTTGTTTAAGCGAAACAATGTTAAAATAACTATTTACAAATGTTCGTTTACTACTTATATACACCCTTCATACATTCACATTACGGACATTGACAGCGATATCCCCATTAACATTGTTTTACAAATAACTAAGGTCTTACACTAAATTTTTAAAGTAAAGTGGGTTTTTGATATTAGAAATATAAAATAAAGTAAAAAGCGAAGACCTTGATTTCCACAATTGAATAATTCCTTTTTTTATTTTATATCGTTTAAAAACTTTTAATAAATAGTTGGTGTGATTATGTTCTTAGTCAAAGTAGTAATTCATATACTATTTTATTTTTTTTAGATCCGACGCTGTAAAGCTAAACTTGCTGCTAGAAAGACACAGGCTTCGGTGTCAGCTGCCACCGACACTGACACTGCTGGTCGTCGTCCATCGACACCATTAACCACTTCTCTATTGGCTGCACAAATTTCAGCGCTGTGCACGCCGCGCAACATGAAAACGCGTGGCTTAACACAAGCCGTGCAAGACCCAGAGCTAGAAAAAATGGCCAAAATGGCAGTCGTGCTCCGTGATATTTGCAATGTACTCGAATCGTTCAAGGTGTTTGAGTTGTTATCCACGGTGGCTAGCAACAAGAAAAAGAAGCAACTTAAGGCGACGCGTCTCGATTTTAAAGCTATCCAGACCCAGGTGGAGCAGGGCCATTATAAAACACCCCAGGAATACGATGAACAAATGCAGCAACTCTTTGCAGAGGCGCGTCGACTGCATGGCGATGATAAGTTTAAATCCAATGCGCTGCAAATGTTACTAACAAGCTATAAGGAGCAGAAGGCAGCCAGCTACGTACAGTTGCTAGAAATACTGGGAAAACCAGAGGCATTGCAAAGCTTTAAGCCAATGGAGGAAAATGAGGCACTGGTGCAGTCTCAAAATAAGTCATCGGGGACTGTGAGTAATGACACAATAGTAGCTATTGCTGCTCCACAGCTGCCCCTTGCCGATGAGGAGGATGTTATACGGTGTATTTGTGGGTTGTACAAAGATGAAGGCCTAATGATTCAGTGTGCCAAGTGCATGGTCTGGCAACACACCGAGTGTACCAAAGCCGATACCGATGCAGAAAACTATCAGTGTGAACGCTGCGATCCCCGCGAAGTAGATCGCGAAATACCCTTGGAAGAGTATACAGAGGAGGGACATCGGTACTATTTATCACTTATGCGTGGTGAACTGCAGGTTCGCCAGGGCGATGCTGTGTACGTGCTGCGAGATATACCTATTAAGGATAACTTTGGAAATGTGCTTCCCAGCCAGAAGCATACATACGAAACCATTGGAGCAATTGACTATCAGGAGTGTGATATCTTCCGCGTTGAGCACCTCTGGAAGAACGAGGCGGGAAAACGATTTATTTTTGGCCATCACTTCTTGCGGCCACACGAGACCTTCCATGAGCCTTCACGTCGCTTTTATCCAAATGAGGTTGTGCGCGTATCACTGTACGAAGTAGTCCCTATAGAACTGGTCATTGGACGCTGTTGGGTACTAGATCGGACCACATTCTGTAAGGGTCGTCCTATGGAATGCAATGATGAAAATCATTGCTATATATGTGAGCTACGTGTTGACAAAACAGCGCGATTTTTTTCCAAGGCCAAAGCTAATTATCCGGCATGTACGAAGAGCTACGCTTTTAAAAAGTTTCCGGAAAAACTCAAGATTTCAAAAAGCTATGCAGTAAGTGCAATAATTACTGTTATTAAGTAGTTTTACTGTTTAGTTTTACTAATACGAATTTTTTTACAGCCACATGATGTGGACCCATCGTTGTTAAAAACGAGGAAGCAAAAGACTGATGTAGAAGTAGCAGCAACGCCGATAAAGCTGAGCAGACAGGAGCCGAAGGCGGTCCAAGCAACAACCAACAGAAAGCAACGCAACCCACCATCAGTAATAACAAGATCAGCAACTGAAGCAGCAGTTAAAGTACTGACACCTGTTGCGCCTAATGGGCAGGTATTTAGCTTAAAAAGATTAAATATTTTATTTAAACTAATCTCATTTAACACACATTAATTCAGATGCTTAAAAAAAAACGGTCACGCTTGGAAAACGTTCTCAATACCATGAAGCTTAAATGTTTAGATGCACAGACGGCGCAGGAGCAACCAATTGATTTGTCCTACTTGCTGAGTGGGCGGGGAGCCCGACAACGTAAAACCAACTGCAGCAGCATCTCGGCGACGCCTTGTGCCTAGTAAATGCTTTAATGTTTAGCTATGTACATATATATCGAAGTTAGAGGCATTGCTAACTATTTATACATATAATATATGTATACATATATACATAATTAATTATATTTTTAGCCCTAATGCCTAAGTTGTAAAGAGCATAAAACGGTGATAGTAGTAATTTTAATTTGTAAATTGTTATAAACTTCTTGAGCAACCCAATATTATGTATAATTCCCATGAACGTTGCAATTATTAATATACACATTTATGCCTCTACATTAATGCATCTTTTTAGACAAATTACTTATGCTTTTTACAAATTGTTTTCAATATATGCATTTCCATTTATTTTTATTATGTTTTACCAATACCAAGGCACAGTTTTGAGTAGCTTTTAGCAATTTTTTAAATTTATATGTATTATGTTATGGCTGCTTATTAAACTACTTGGCACACAAGTAGTATACTCAACGTGCGTTTAGTTCTTAGTTCTCATTTTAAAATTGTTATCAAATTCTAACAAAAATTTAAGAGTAAAATATTTTTATTACCATGCAGCTGGTTTTTATGAATGGGGGGTTATCGGTATTAAGCTTTTCGATAGTAAAGCTGTAATACATTTTGATATCGATAAATCGAACCGACTAGAGCAACCCTGTCTCGTGGTTTCTTTTTTGTTAGCACGTTGATGGACGACCGACACATTGAGGCAGCATTTCATCAAAAAAGTAACTCAATTAATTTTGGGCTAGTGCTATAGTGACGGATTGTGCAGTAACCAACCTTGTATTGCGGGATCAAGGTCAGCTAGAGGTACTACAGCAAAGACAAAAACCAGCAACACAATGAGTCAGTACGCAAAAATTTTGCAAAAAGAGTTTCCAGGCATAGACAATGAGCTAAAGGACTACGTTGAGGGCGTTTTAACAGAAGGTGTGGATGACTTCGAGACAAGCGATGACATCTTTGAGGCTGTCGGTGATATACTCCAAAGTATTGATGGGGAAAAGTCTGAGGAGAGCATTCGAGCGTATTGTGATGAATTTTTCAATATAATGAAAAACAATTCAAAGAATGTAGAGCGCAAGGTTCTTAATGCACCTGTTAATATAGAAGAAATGGCCAAGAATATGGCTCGAATGGACAGGGATATGCAGAGTATCTGGGTGGTCAACAAGGATGGCGGTAATGTGAGTATTATGTTTATTTGTTTTTCTAAAGAGCTGCTTTATTGAATCCTATTTAATAGAAAGTGGACTCTAAGAAACTGGAAAAGGCAGAGGCTAAACTAATACAGAAACAAGAGAAACGTCAGGAGGTAACCAAACTAGGCGTTGTACCGGTAGCAGTCAAGTTGCAAACGGCTACAGCCTCTCAAGTTACCAATAAGAAGAATACCAAATTGGATCAAAAGGGTCTCAATCGTTCCATGGATATTAAAATTGAGAACTTTGATTTGGCCTTTGGTGAAAAGTGAGTATTCAGTAAAATATTAAACTTACAAAATTTAATCGATAAAAATCAGCTGATGCAGCAATAGTGTCAGCTGTGAAGACCAAACATGTAGTATTTTTACGTTTGTTTGGAAAAAAGTTTACGCACACCCGTGTGTGGTTTTAATTTATTGCTATATACTCGTAATGGATATTAATGTACATTTTGGTTTTTCATTTATATTGCGATTTAAAATTACAAACCAAATTCTTTTTATTTACCACTTTAGTTCTTGTTACCATTTACAGAGTTCTGCTTCAGAATGCTAATTTGTTGTTATCATTTGGTCGTCGCTACGGTCTAGTTGGTCGAAACGGACTTGGAAAGACAACGCTTTTGCGTATGATTGCTGAGCGGCAACTCCAAATACCGTCGCATATCTCCGTGCTGCACGTGGAACAGGAGGTAGTGGGCGATGATACACCCGCTGTAGAAAGTGTACTTGAGTGTGATACGGAACGTACGACGCTCTTAATGAAGGAAAAGGAAATTCTGGCCGCCCTAAACAGTGGTGTACAGGATGCAGCGCTTTCTTCCGAACTGAGCGACACATACGTCGCATTGCAGAATATTGAAGCAGATAAGGCTGTTGCACGCGCTTCTGTGATACTAAAGGGTCTTGGCTTTGATGCGGACATGCAACTAAGACCAACGAAATCATTCTCAGGTGGTTGGCGTATGCGTTTGGCTTTGGCTAGAGCACTGTTCTCTAAGCCAGATTTACTTCTTCTCGATGAGCCGACTAACATGTTGGACATAAAGGCTATCATTTGGCTCGAAACTTACTTGCAAAAATGGCCTACAACCATTTTGGTGGTATCTCACGATCGCAACTTTCTAGATACGGTACCCACGGACATAATATATCTACATTCCCAGGAACTTGAAGCTTACAAGTTAGTATTTTTGTTTATATATACAACTAAGTCTTACTCACTTATTTGTTTTTTAGGGGTAACTATGAGCAATTCGAGAAGACTAAGACAGAGAAGCTAAAGTCGCAACGACGCGAATACGAGGCGCAACTGGCGCATAGGTCGCATGTTCAGGAATTTATTGATCGCTTTCGCTACAATGCAAATCGTGCGTCATCTGTGCAATCCAAAATTAAAATGCTAGAGAAGTTGTAGGTTAAGCTTAGGCTGTAAACCCAAGCTGTTTAATCTAATATTTTGCTCATTTTGACAGACCTGAACTTAAACCTGTGGAGAAGGAGACCGTCGTAGTACTCAAATTTCCCGAAGTGGAACAGCTTAATCCACCTGTGATAGCCATCTCAGAAGTCTCATTTAGCTATAATATAACAGATAGTTTACCAATTTTTAAGGGCGTTAATCTATCGGCTACCTCAGACTCGCGCATTTGTATTGTGGGTGAGAACGGAGCTGGCAAATCGACGCTACTGAAGATCATTGTTGGCCAGCTTAACACCGTCCATGGTAACATTGTGCTACATCGGGGTCTGCGCATAGGATACTTCGCACAGCATCATGTCGATCATTTAAATATGAATATCACCTGTGTGGGCGTACTGGCAGAACTGTTTCCTGGCCGGCCCGACGAGGAATACCGCCGTCAGTTAGGAAGTTTTGGTATTTCAGGGCCACTGGCTTTGCAGAGTATTGCCAGCTTGTCTGGTGGACAGAAATCACGTGTGGCCTTAGCGAAAATGTGCATGGGTATGTGATCAATCAAATGCGTATAAAATTATATAGTCTCCATTTTATAGCGGAACCGAATTTCCTCGTACTTGATGAACCTACAAATCATTTGGATATTGAAACAATTGATGCCCTGGGGAGAGCTATAAATGCATTTAAGGTATAACCAATACTTTAAAGAATTCCAACAGACTAAATTTTTATTTTTTATTTTTAGGGCGGTGTCATCCTTGTCTCTCACGACGAACGACTCATTAAGGTCGTCTGCAAGGAGTTGTGGGTTTGTGGTAATCGCACAGTCCGAACTATTGAGGGTGGTCTGGATGAATATAAACTTGAGGTATACAAGGAAATCGAGGCAAATAGTTGAATTTTATTTTAATTTTACAAGACAGAAAATGTGAAACAATTTAGCAATAAATTTGTAGTAGTACAGCAATAATATTTGAAATGAAATATTTCTTAATAAAAATAAATTTGTAAGCTAATTTTGCACTCAAAAATTTTTAAAAATGTGACTAATCATTTGGGCAAATGTATGTATGTAACAGAAACATCTCCGACCCTATAAAGTTTGCAAATTATCTTGCTTAGGATCAATAGCCGAATCAATCTGGCCATTTAGCTACAAAAACAAGAAACGCCAAGTTAGGTTTATGAGCTCTTGTATACTGTAGGAAGAACAAGTTTATTTCAAATTTTAAAATGTTCAAGAACACCGAAAATCGATATAATACTGTTGTTAAGAACATATTTCAACGATTAGTCTTTATTATTGTTGTTTTATATAATTTACTACACTCTGAATCTGTCCTGCGTGAATTAATCTGGTATTGCTTGTAGCACGTCTGTATGGAGCTTAGTAAGACTAAGTAAGGGCATATAGCACCTGGGTTAAACCCTTAACCTCGAAGTCGGTAACATTTGACTGCAAACTTATATATAAATATTTTTTTTAATTAAAGAAAACCCAGTTAAATAAATAATTATTATTATTATTTCTTTAAAAATATCAACATTCTTAAGTTTTATTTTTTTATGTTTAGTTTGTTTTAAGAAGATAATGCAGTCTATACATTAAAAACAACATATGATTTGGGTCAAAAGCCCCACAGCTGTTATTAAAACTGTTTGATTAGCTTTCTGCGTAACTCAAAAAGAATTAATGTAAGTGCAGATGTCACGTTCAGGCTGTCATTCCCAAACGCTAAGGGAATATATACGCACTTGTTATCCTTGCCTACCAACTGCATAAATCTACAAGATGAGAAAGGTTATTATAAGCATTAATTTGATAATTGGCCTTACTTGTATGCATCCTCGCTGACACCATGGCTTTCGCCACCTATAATAAGAATATTATGTGCTCCGGTACATTTAAGATCGGTATATTCTATCGCTGTTCCTTTTTGAGTTTCAAGCGTTTCAAGATTATTTTCTGCAATGAATACGTGGCAATCATGAGTTGTCTCAGGCGGTATATGCTCTGCCAGTTGATCCCAGGTGACATCATCGCGTATGGGTACACGGAATTGACCGCCGCAGCCGCCTCGTAATGCTTTTGACTCCCAAGGATCACAACACCCATGCGTTACCACCACTTGAGAGCAGGGCAAGGCGGCGCAAATGCGAATAATGCTGCCTAGATTATTAGGCTCTCGTATATTATCGCAAACAACTGTAATAGGCAAAGGTTCGCTGCGCAATTGCTGTTCTTGACCCCTTGCCGAAGGCCTGTCGAAGAGTGCCAGGAGGCCGGGTGGTGTTACCAGCGCAGACCACGTTTTTAAATCATGTTGCGGCACTTTATAGATCTTCGCGCAGTGCTCTTGCTGAGCTTTAGCCAACTGCTCTTGCAATAGAGTAAGTTGATCCTTTCGACTAAAGAACAATGATTGCATTCGCAGACCGCACTGTAGGGCCTCCTGCATAAGACGTCGACCTTCGATAATTATCTGCTTGTTTTTATCGCGACGTTTGCGTGAACGCACTTCAGTTAATAAAGTGCTCATTAATGGATCCTATAAGGATTTACATTAAAAAAAAAAATATACAGAAACTACCCCAGTTACGACGTAACAAGCCTACCTGTAAAGTAAGACGCGTAAACTCCAAATTTAATTCAGTGTCTTTTATAAGCGGTGGTGTAGTTCGAGTAAATCGCGATGTAGGACTTCCAGATACTACAGTCTTTGCCTTCATTGGTCCATCTACTACTAGTTTTTGTGCATCCTTCTTTTGTTTACTGATTCCTTTGGTTTTCGGTTTTTTTTGGTTGCGTAGAATTAGTTGATTAGTTACTGGTTGATGCTTCAACAATGAATTTTCAAATAGATTTGCTCCAATGTCAAGTGCATCCTTAACTTCATCTTTAATGTTATTACAGCCACTGCTGGTGCGGATTAAATTATATGTGTTGACATTCTTAATTATGGTTTGAGTGGTTCGATTTAAAATATTATAAAACATATTGTTAAAAATGTGCCGGCAAAATAGAAATTACATATATCTTCGAGATGAGCGCTTCTTAAGTCACTGTTACTGGATACAAGTACTTAATTTAATTTACGTTACAGTCCACCAAAGACTGAAAAGTAGTAACTAATGAAGCCTTGCAATTGTAATTCTTATATATATTACACAAGTATTATCTTCCAAATAACGACGGTTTTCTCGAAATGAAAAATAAATATATATAAAACGCCAACCATGTTATAAAAACATAATTAGTCGTATATACGAACAAATCTGCTGCCTCAAACCCAATTAAATAGCTGCATATATATTCTATACCACTATTTCTATATCTATTTAAAAGAAAAAAGTTATGACTTTATTTTAAGAGCTACATATTTTTAGGTACACGAACAATTATAGCATGACTTCTATGGCAATCAGCTGTGGAATGAAAATTAATAATGCAGTATATTGTGTCCCCGACTACCAGAAGCACTTAAATGGGAGTGACGGACTATAAGGAAACTAAATGTATTACGGCAATTCTTTTTCCACAGTGGCAACGCTGATCAATTGTATTTGATGAAAACGGCAACTCTAACTGTTCATTGCATAAAGTTTCTCAACTGTAAATAGGTGTCCAGTTTATATTTGTCTACAGGCCGGTTTTTATTGAGAGCAGTTTATATTATATCTAGCATCATCATGGCTACAAACCCTTTAAAGATTGCTACCTTGTGTCAGCGCGTTTACGCTTCTTCGTTGCAACGCGCGTTTAGCAACACGCAAATCTTAAGACAAGGACTGAAGAATCATCAGCCCAATGATTTGGAAAAACGTTTCTTAGTTTGGAGTGGTAAATATAAGTCAACAGCTGAAGTTCCCAGTTTTGTAAGGTATGAATGGGTAGTAGGTAATTTAGGTACCACATTGATGCAAAGTATTTTTTATTTATTTATATATTTATAGCCAGGAGGAGATGGAGCGCTGTCGCAACAAAATTCGGATTACTGTAGCAAATGTTATGATTGGCTTGACTGTAGTCGGATGCGGCATAATGATATATAGCGGGAAGCAGGCTGCGAAGCGAGGTGAATCTGTGACTAAGCAGAATCTGGAATGGCACAAGCAGTTTAATGAAGCAGTTTCGAATCCCGCCAAACCTGAAGCTGGAAAATAAACAACAACAAATCACCAAACAGAAAATTAACATCTGGAAGTGTAAACTTGTGAATATTTATTTTCTTATCATTTTTGAAACCAGTGATATTTGTCATTTTTCTGTTAGTATTTATCCGTAATGTAAAGTTAAATTCTAACTGTTAATTGTTGCTCACTGCACGGGAATAAATAATTATATTTTGATTATAATGAAGACAACGGCACATTCTCCAACATCAGATGCGACATCGCTAAGATGTTACCAATGTATTTACTGGTATTTAGTTCGGTATATTGAAGTAATAACACATTGTGAATTCGTCGAAACATCATAAACACTGACCACCACTTGCGCCAACAGATAGTGCGACGGCGCGAAGAGAGAACAAGTCCATGTCCCGGATAGCCAGTAATAGTATGAGAGTGAGAGAGAGAGCTTATAGATGGTGGGTGAGGTGATGGGTGGTTGGTTGTGGAGGAAGAGAGAGCAAGAGAAATTTAAACTTAGACATGGCCAGCAGGCGGTGTGCGTAGGAGGCATAAATGGGTGCAGCAGCAACCCTGTCACTCTCCTGCTGCTGCTGCGCGCTTTTCACTTTCCATTCTTTTAGTGTTTTGAGAACGTTTGAACACAACGGGACTTTGGTTAACGTACGTGCTGTAAAAGCTGGGAAAATCAAAAAAAAGAAAAGGAAATTCCAAATTGCAAGCAATATATATGTAAAAAAAACTGTGAAAAAATAAAAGGCAATTATGGGCACGCTGCGTGAAAAAAACTAAAAGAAGAAAAAGGGGAAAAATGTAAACTACAAAACGCACAGAGACACATCGAATACGTGAACGTAACGGCAAGTGTAAGTGGCACCTTACACCTATAAAATCGGGAGTTTGTGTGGCATAACAGTAGCCACAGGCACAAGAACTTACAACAATAGAATATTAATAAAATAATTTTTTAGCCAAACAGATTGAGGCGGAAAATCCATAAGAAAAGTCAATTAGACGCTACTTGCGCGTGTGTAAGTGTGAGCAATTTTTTTGTACAAGCAAGTGTGTGTGTGTGGGTTGGTCTCAGTGTGTATGCGTATATGTGGCAACATTCGTTTGCTTTTTTTGATTTGGGAAAATTTGTGTATCCGCGCGAATTTTTTTTTGTTATTGCACGACGAGAAAAGAGTGGCAGTCGTCTCGTGTAGGGACCCATAAAAACACAAATAAGAGAGACAAAATTATTGTCCTTGTTTAAATCATGTTAATTATAAACATAGAGCTTGTCATAAAAATTACGATACGTTCCGTGCTAGATAACAACAAAAACAACAAGTTGATGGCTCAATTAATGTGCACCCGCTTGAATTTAAATAGGCAACAAACAGCTACAAAAAGTCATTCAGCAAAAATTAACGCTTATGGCCACGACGGCTTTGTATGTGTATGTGTGTGAAAGTGAAGGTCGTCTGTAGGAGAAAAAGAGCGCACAGTATCACCAGCAGCAGCAGTTAAGTCCAAACAGTCCATTTGTTGGCACAAATATGTGAAAAATCCTTGGCTTGGTTTTTGGCGCAACAACAAAGCCGCATTAATACCCGTACTCGCACAAACTTACTCGGGCTTGTGTGTGTGATGCGTAGCAGCTGCTGTGACGGCCATCCTGAATATGTATTATATCTTCTTATTGTTGCTGTTGTACGAGTACGCGTACTATCATAAATTCAAAATACCTTGAAAGCTTTTTCTCAGTAGTCGCAGTAGCTTCTCACTACTTTTCAAGGACCTTTAAGAATAATATGTATACTTTAACTAAAAAGTCCGTTATGATTAATGTACCCATATCTTTATACCTAGAAATGTACATAAGGTATATATACATAAATGTATACTTATGTACGTAAATTTGCATAATATATATAATTTTTTTAAAATTTAAATAAAACCAACCCTCTTCAGACCAATAAGATAGAATAGAATAAGAATAGATAAAAATAAGAATACTATATTCTATAATACACACATTTACACACACGATACGGTGCAAGTGCCATGTTGTTAAATGGAACTTTTCTTCTTGAATAACTTCTATGAAATTTGTATCACGGATCAAAAGTGGTCTAATAATAATGTCAGCCAGAAATCCTTTTTAGTTGATAATTGAGCGTTTTTAATTTGTATTTGCCAATAAGTTATGGGGATGGGTAAAACAGTGTTCGGTTGAAATATAAGATGAAGAGAATGAAAACTACTTTATCTAGACGACTCTGATGATATCAACGGCGACGTTGCCCATGATTAAAAATGTCTACGGAAAGATAACCAAAATCATCCAAATCTATAATCGCCCCCTCGTGACATTTGGACAACTGAACAGTCTGCTTTTTTCTCATTGTAGATACTTGCTGTTATCCTTTGAAAATATTCAATATCTTTATTTTCGACAACGTAAAATGAAAAATATAAATGCACGGATCTAAACATTAAATTGTTTGTAAACAAACTCAGCAGCAGCAAAAATATACGAACATTTTGGGCGGGTGTTTTTAGTTATTGTTTAAATATAGAACACAACTAAATGTAAACATTGTTAGCATTGTTAAAAAAAAATTCAAAATTAAATTGCTCAGACATAAAAATGCGTTTATGACCTGAAGGCATTTTTAGTTTCGCTTAACGCTGCATTTTAAGATTTTCTTCGAATTTGAATTTCCTGAATACATAAATAACGGGTAAAAACCATACTTTCGGTTTACAGCTGCAATATATGTATGTAATAGAAAATACAAAACTCTGGTGATCCAAATTATTGAATGTACAATGTATATTTTTGATCAAAGTCAACAGTCGTTTCCAAGGCCACTTCGCTGCGTTTCCAACTATTCAAACGTGTTGTTTTTGAGAGTTACATTTGCTTCTCCAATTTTATTTCAGCCACTCAGTTGGCAAGTTCTGATGGTTTTTTATATTAGTGACTTCTATTAACACAATTGGGTAAATTGTTAATTTATAGTGCTCCGATTTGATAGAAGTTTCCGTCCCCATGCTGTCTCTCTGGTAGTCTTAATTTCAGAGTAGAATGTTCTCAAAAACGTTATTTGGTGTAACGTATTTTCTTTTTGTAGGTTTTAAGTTGCATGCTTTGATGTTGACAGATAATTTCTTCATTCGTTTCGCTTATTTCCCCAGTATGAACATTTGTTCACCCTTTGCTTTCCAGAGCATCGGCGGAGGTATTATCGGTTCAGAAATGCAACTTTAACTAAAGGCTTTCATCACCGTGCTTATGCATCTCCATCATCGTTCTTCTCACTTTCCTACTGTTTTGCAATGCGAGACTTTGGGTAACTTCAATTATGGTATCTTGGTCTGCTTAACTCCCTTTGCATTTTCAAACATTGTCTTGTCGTTTTCAAGTCAGTTTCTTAGCCACTAAATTTATTATGTTACTGCATTGTCTAGATTACCCTGTTTCTCTTTTACAGCTAAAATGAACACAGGGATGCTTTTTAGTAGAAAGCCGCTTCTTAACTTTGTTGTCACGTTCCAATATCAGCAATTTTTGGGATCGTCCTTGGGATCCGAAAGGGCTATTTTTTTGAATGGGTTTAAGCGTTGAGTCTGAATAGATTATAACACTCGCTTGCTACAGTTAAAGGTGCGATGCAGTAGTTTTACAAAAAACCTGACCTACTCCGAGGCAAACTAGCTTTCCGTCTTAGCCAGTGGTAACTATCTTTCCTGCTTCCAACGATTAACATCTCATTCTTATTGGTATCAGTGGTAAAGTACACCGTAGTTTCCACTCTGGTTATTTTCTATTTGACACCGCTGGCCGGGATCATTATTACTAGTGTACCGATCATTTACTAACGAACTGCATTTCTCAGGAGTATAAGGGCTTACTTAACACTATATACCTTATTGAACAGCCAATCCTAAGGTTTGTGGCGTGCTTATTGCTCTGTCGGTCTATCCCATAAAAGTATCTTTCACTTGAGATTGGTCTTTCACGCCCAAATCTGTTTAAAGTGGTTGTTTCGGTATATTTAGTTAGCATCTCTCTCTTAATATAATAATATTAACAAATAGACCCATATGTATTTGGATAATAAATATTTTCTTGGATATTATTTATATATATTATACAATATTACGTGCTGAATAAATGTAATACATACAAACTATTGTTAAAGTTATTTATTCACATGATCACTGGATTCATGTTATACTATACATACATATAAATATTTTAGGTTGCCAATCTGCTAAATGGGCAGGATAGGATAAAATCTCCATTTTGAAATAGACTTACTTAGCGTAAAAATTTGTTGTTTCCAAATTTTATCGATCGATGCTTTCATACTCCCCGTCTGTAAGCCAGAAAGAATTATGCAGGATTATACAGGTATAGCGAAAGTTGGTCCAAGGAAAAGTACTCAAATCAATGAAGAAATTAGAACATTTGTCGTTTTTGTTTAGGAAACGAAAGTCCATTCCCTAAATAAGGCGTTCCTTTACCTATTGAAAAATGTGGATCAGTGGACTATTAAGTTCGCATTTACGTTTGTATGTATGTATGTATCAGGCGAAAGAAACCATCACCTACCATTCAATATATCATATAATATATATTGCATCTTTTTCTGGATCAACAGTCGATCGGTGTGTAAAGGTATATCCCAACTGGGTTAAGGACTTTTCATACATAAGTACGAACACTCGACTACATGAGACCTTCTTTTTAGAATTGGGCTGTTGGTCAGCAATTTGGCAATTTTTTTTAATGGAGCACAATATACATATGTCAATTCTTATTTTATCTATTATTGCACTTGGTTTTGGTTGCTTGACATATATAAATAGGTTAAAAAATTCTATTTTATTGTAAATGAAAAGTCAATTGAAAATATCAATCCAACTCCTGATCTGGACAAATAGTCAAGTTGATTAAATTTTTCCGGTAATCTATAAGAAACAATTGCTTATAGTGTGTCTGAATGTCTATTTATGTGTATTTGTAGGTATGCTTAGCACATTCAAATTGTGTGTTAAGAATTTGAAACGTGTGTTAAGGGTATATCATAGAACAATAGTTGCATAATTTTCACGCCAAGTGAGCGCCAATAGAAAGGCAACGTCAACATCAATGAAAGGAAAAGCAAACTACATTGATTAATTTTGATTTGGGCATAGTAACCGAAAACAAGGTCGACTTATGCCAGCAAAATTGTGAATAGGATAATGTTGCATCAAATCATTAAGGGCACACACACCAACTGCCATTATAAAAAGTCATCTTTGTGGTGATTCTGTATGACAAAGGCGTTAGTATAAAAAGCCAAGGCTGAAGTGCGTGTGTATTAAACTGTCGGTCTATCAGTTGATGAGCGTCCTTGTGCGTATACTTGTTATCACTACTGATTTTAGGTAATAAGAGCTATATGCTTTGACTGCAATTTCTGTGATTTGTATTTTCGCACAATATCTATCACACAGAATCTAAGTTATACTAACATGTCATTATTCCAACTTTCAATTTTCTTCGAATTTTATCGCTTTGGATAACATTTTCATGTTTTTGTGTTAATTTGAATATGCCCAGGTCAAATCTGCAAAATATTCTGCCATTTGACAACGACCACAAACATGCCAAGACTAGTTTCCTATGCAATTGAGAACAGCATCGACCAGTAAACATGTTATACAAACTTCAAGACCATGCCAGAAATATGATATTTATGTAAACAAATAAATTTTGTCAAGCGCCTTGAGAAAAATGTCTTAGAGGTAAAGTACTCAGAGCAGAAAAAGCCTAAGCAAAAATATATTTGTATTCTAATTGTAGTTTTAAAATAGCTTTGGGACCTTTTAAAGCTGTTTACTGTATGGAAACTTACATAAATTTTATGTCGAAATTACGTCAATAGCCATCGACTCATTACCCACCACCCACAAAAGCCACCTATTCACTTACGCCTACGCTTTCAAATAGTAGATGGAAGCCAGTCGGTTGGACGTTTCTTGGTCCCTCGGGGATATACAAGAGATTTTCTAAAATATCCAAAAGTTACTCGAGTAAAAGTATTTGCACAATACAATTTGAATCTGTGTTGGGCCAGCTGAAAGTGTGTTCTCTGTCGCTCTTAAATATTGAACCAAAAAGTGGTCGTACACAAGTATTATTGTTAAAAACTGCGTTGTTTGTCTGGTAAAGCTTTTAGACAATGAATTATTATTTATGTGATCTACAATTTACGATCCATTCAAATTGTTAATAAGTCTGTTTTTTTCATTAAATTTTTAATTTTTTAGTTATATGATGAATTGATCAAATCGAACATCTGCTTGCCGTATTTCATAAATCGCGCTATGAGCATATGCAAATAATACATTCCAATGTATTTATTACTGACAAATATACATATGTGTACATTCACATATATCCATATATACTCGTACATACATACTGGTATTTACTCGTTCAAACATTTACCACAATTTAACATTATTCAAAGCTTGAAAAAACGAATAACTGATAAACGATGATAGCTTACTTATAAATTCTAAAACTTGCTGCTAAAACGACTTCAGACTTAAAAATGCTGTATAAAAACTGTTTCCATTGGAACAATCTGAAGCTTACATCGTTTATTAACTAAAAACGTGTCATAAAGAAAAATCCGATAATATTATATATAATGTGTATTTTCTTAGCATATGATACATATTTTTAATTTATATAAATCTTTTAATTGTGCAATATATCTTAGTTCTGCATTTGAGAAGCAGCGTTTAACATTTAAAATATAAGATTTTCCCTATTTGCCCTGCATATTCCCTTAAACATATAGTATTTTAGTGAAGCCTAATAATATTGAAGAAATAATATTGTATATATGGGCGTACTGTAAGGTTAATGCAGTTTCTTATTTTTGTTTATTTTTAATGACATTTTCTCTTCAATATCTCTTTTTCATTGAAAACAATAAATGATATGTTGATATTCATTTCACAAAATCTCCCTAACAACAATTATCTATTGTATTGATAAATCTTTTGATAATAAAATAAAGTTATTGCTTAAATGTATTTTGATTGTTTGTATGTAAATTACTTGAATATATACAATTATTATAATTATTATCGGATATATGCAAATGATGGATGTATGCCTGTCAGAAAAGCTTTTGCATACTGGCGATATAGACTATATATAAAATATTAGTCAAAAGTTTTTTTTTTCAATTTTCATGATTCGTACCAAAAAAATTCATTAATGCTGCTTGGATAATAAGCACTGAAGAATAATGAATGAAATAATTATAATTACATTCTAAAACATGAATTTAACTTTTATTTTTCATATGTTTCAGTGTCTTTATATATCTCCGTTGTGAATGATAAAGCGAAAATGACAGAAATTCACTTAAGCAATAATAAATTGCGCCAAATGGCAAGAAGACAACAACAATAAACCAAGATGTATAGTTTAAACAAAATATATTAAAAATTAAATACAGAGAGCAAACTATTCTGAAACTAATAGATAAATTTAAGTGAAAGTAAGCTGCCGTAAAGTGTGAAAGCTTTAACTAGAACTAAGTCCAAATAATCTGAATAATAAAGAACCATCTTGATACGGTACACTTCGACATATCAGATCATAAAAAAGCCTCCATCGACCGCCAAATACCTCGAAATCGTCCCGTCCCACCCTGTAATCGTCTTGAGACACTGAAACATTCCACCACACAGTATGGCCTCGGTCGCCGCTTGGCTGCCCTTTGCACGGGCGGCGGCCATCGGTTGGGTGCCAATTGCAACGCATCCATTGCCACCTCCTCCTATGCCGAAGGATCGTCGTAAAACGGATGATGAGAAGCTGCTTATAAATGTATCCGGTAGGCGGTTTGAAACCTGGCGCAATACGCTTGAAAAGTATCCAGATACGCTGCTTGGTTCAAATGAACGCGAGTTCTTTTACGATGAGGACTGCAAAGAGTATTTCTTTGATCGGGATCCAGACATATTTCGGCATATACTTAATTATTATCGCACTGGTAAAATGCATTATCCGAAACACGAATGCCTCACCAGCTACGACGAGGAATTGGCTTTTTTTGGCATCCTGCCGGATGTCATTGGCGACTGTTGTTATGAGGACTATCGCGATCGCAAGCGTGAAAACGCAGAGCGTCTAATGGATGATAAATTGTCGGAGAACGGCGATCAAAATTTGCAGCAGTTAACCAATATACGCCAGAAGATGTGGCGTGCCTTTGAGAATCCGCACACATCGACGAGTGCGCTGGTATTTTACTATGTTACTGGCTTTTTTATAGCCGTGTCCGTTATGGCCAATGTGGTGGAGACGGTGCCCTGTGGCCTACGACCCGGGCGCGCTGGTACTTTGCCTTGCGGCGAACGCTATAAAATCGTTTTTTTGCTTGGACACCGCCTGTGTAATGATCTTTACCGCCGAGTATCTGTTGCGTCTGTTCGCCGCACCTGATCGCTGCAAGTTTGTGCGCAGTGTTATGAGCATCATCGACGTAGTCGCCATCATGCCATACTATATTGGTTTGGGCATTACGGACAACGATGATGTCAGCGGCGCCTTTGTCACGTTGCGTGTGTTCCGCGTATTTCGCATTTTTAAGTTCTCCCGCCACTCGCAGGGTCTGCGAATTTTGGGCTATACGCTTAAGTCATGTGCCAGTGAGCTGGGCTTTCTGGTTTTCTCACTGGCCATGGCCATCATTATATTTGCCACCGTCATGTTCTATGCTGAGAAGAATGTAAATGGCACCAACTTTACATCGATCCCGGCAGCATTTTGGTACACTATTGTCACCATGACGACGTTGGGGTAAGTACAAGCAATAAGTTCGAGAGATATGAAAATTGTAACGATTGAAAAATTTAATATTTTACACGAACAAACTTTAAAAAAAATTGATATTGTAAAGCTCAAATCCTGAATCGGATGGAGTATTACTAAAACAAACTTTGTTTAACCTTCATAATAATAATATTATTAATAATTTAAGCGTCTAATGAGTCTATAATAGTTGACTGATGCTGATAACTTTAAGTTTAATTAATTTATCATATTTTTAGGTACGGTGATATGGTACCGGAGACAATAGCGGGCAAAATTGTTGGCGGTGTTTGTTCGCTCAGCGGAGTACTGGTGATCGCCTTACCTGTACCTGTTATTGTATCGAACTTTAGTAGAATTTATCATCAAAACCAACGCACTGATAAGCGAAAAGCGCAGCGGGTATGTAATATGCTTTTAAGGAGTCAAGGTGAATCCAGTACAATATGCTCTTTTGAACTATTTATAGAAAGCCCGACTGGCGCGGATACGCATTGCCAAAGCTTCGTCTGGAGCTGCTTTCGTCAGCAAGAAGAAGGCTGCTGAGGCGCGCTGGGCTGCACAGGAGTCGGGCATTGAGCTTGATGATAATTATAGAGATGAGGATATTTTTGAGCTGCAGCATCATCATTTGTTGCGGTGTCTTGAAAAGACAACGGTGCGTATTCTTAGCTTAATAGAAGTCTAGAATTTGTTTGCGGGAAACACGTGGTGCATTTTTTGTTTTTGTTTTCGATTTTTGTTTTTTTGTTATATTATTTACATGTTGATTTATCAAAAGTCTTTGCTTAATTTCTTCGTGTTCTCTTTTTGACAGATGTAGCAACTTTTCAACATCTTTCTATTAGAAAAACTCTTACCTTTGCCTTCTGCTCTTTAGGCAAGCACTGACGAGCCACACACCATGTAAAACAACTAAAAACATAAAAACTATAACAACACATAACAGAAACAACAAGTATTCAAACGATAATTGTACAGGATTTGTTGTGCCAGAGCTCAGAAATCTTGTATGTGCTCGTTTATAAAATACAAACAATCACATAATAGCACATCAAATAATACTTCGGCATTTGTAATAATATCTAAAAACAAAAATTTGTCAAAATTAATTATATCTTTTTATACATTTGCATTATATATATAAATCTATAAATATGTACAATTTGTGTTTTTTGGTTCATCTAAGTTAATGTTCTAAGTTTTTAATTTCTATTACGTTTTCACATTTTGCATAGGAATATGGTTTAACGAAAGGTAACCATAAAAAGCGACCCACAACGAAGTGCAATATAAAGATAAAATACAAATCAAATAAATACATATATTTATGACTTCTTTCTTGAAACATAATAAAAAGAAACGTAAATAGATTCGCTAAAGTAAGTGCTTTTGGTTTGTATGATTATATGTTATGTTGTTTTTAGTAAAAACTTTTAACTATTATTTTTCGCTATCTCTTTGTATCTTTCGCTTTCTCTCAATCTCTTTCTACCTCTTATACTATCTCAATATTTAAATTTTATTTCCTTCTTTTTAGCTTAAGCTATTTAAGCTTAAGACTTTTTAAGTTTTCTTAATTCAATATTAAAAACAAATAAAAAAATGCTTTATAAGGCTTATAGCGTATGCTACATTGATTGACACACATTACACATCCAATCAATGTTAAATATGAATACAAGACAAAAAGTGAATGAAAGAAGAACATAAAAACATGAAATGGATTCAGTAAGAAATTTTTTGAAATACGAACAACGGTTTATTTATTTAACCAAATTAAATTGATTAAAAGGGTATATATTTAAATCAAATAAGTATATTTACTCGTAACAGGCAGAAGAGGCTTAATTAGGTCCCATTAAGTATATATATATGTATGTATTCTTAATCAGAAACAATAATTGACTCGAACTAGCCTTGTCCATCTATATGTCCGCGGCTGTATGCACTCGAGAATCTTATAAACTATTAGAACTATTAGACACACCATATATGATATGAGTACGAATGATTTACATATGTTTAGTTCAGGTTTTATTATTTTGTTCTTATCTTTCAATAATTTTAATGATATTCCATTTAGTAAATGTTCATTTAACATATTTCTTTAACTGATAGTCAGAAATTTAGGGGAGATCAAAAAGAATTTTTCCAAAAATGGACGCAGACTTTTGATTAAAGTGTGTGTTTGTATTAGCGTTTGTTTGGGTATTTTAGAACTAGGATTATTTTACATCGTAATCGAACTGAGCAAACTCGACTTTTGCGTTGTGAGTTTTTTTTGTATTTTCTTTAAGCAGCACCGGCATTTCCGACGATCCTACTCAATTTGTGGTCTTTTAATTAAGTTAAATGCGAAAATACACTTTCTGTTCAGACATTTAATGATAACGTATTTTTTTTAACTCAAAGACGTTTTAAAACTGTTTTAGTATTAAAACTAACGTTACAAATCTTAGCTTTCTCGCTCAAAGTGCGCTTGGCACCCAGAAAACCAAAAATATTTAATTTATGTGCTAAATGGGTGAAATATCAAGCTGAAATCGCATACTCCTTTTTTGACGCGCTCTTCCTGCCGCTTAATGCTCGTTCTCGTGTTCGCCGCGGCAAGTTGCCCTGCCCTGCACAATGACTTGGACCAGAAAAAACAGCTCTAATTTTTTTATTGTAATATTGTACATTTTAATTGCTTCGGCGCAAACATAAATTCCCTCCTTTGAACATTAACTGTTTCCTGTAATATTAAGCGTTTCAATGTTTGATATATTTTACCCAGCCTTATTGTTCTGACTGTTATTTTGAATAACCTCTATAATTATTTTTTATTAATATAAATGTTATATCCAATCCTGTGTCGTGTTTCGTGTGTGTGTTTACCCCGGTCTAACATCCTAATACCCTAGTTTGTTTTTTTCTGTACATCTTCTATCGTATTTAGAAGTGTTTAAACAATTTTTTTTTTAAAAGTAAAACCAAACATTGTACTCTATGTATTTTACGTTTTTCTTTGTAAAATTTTTCTGGTACTGACACTCAAATGCTCAAATCTGAAGGACCGTGAATTTGTCGAGTTAGAAATACCATATAATGGGCAGCCCAAGAGAACAGGCTCGCCCTCGCCGATGGCCAGTCCTGCCCACTCAACAAACAGCGCTGCAGGTCTGTTGCAATCCTGCTGCGGACGCTGCTGTTCCCAGCGCTATCAGGTAAGATACTAACTGTAAATCCTAATTTTCTTTGTGTTTTTTGTGTGTGTGCGAATGTATGTTTTTAAGTTCAGGTGGGTGTTTACATGTTTAATTTCATTAAAGGTCTTTGTTGTACATTACACTTGTTTGTATTTTAATCAGCAATTTTTCTAACTATATACCCAATCGCACTGAGAACTATAAATATCATAAAAATATTTTTTCCAGCCCAAAAGTATAAAATTACTGTGATCTCGTCTTTAAATTTGGTATTTGTTCCATGCTTTTAAGCTGATATTAATTGTTTAATTTTCAAATTCCTACTTTTGATATATGAGAGACATAACAATAATATATCGACTGCACTTTGGATAAATTCATAATCGACATAAAAATTGACTTATTGGAAATTTACGTTACGTGTAGCCCGTAGGTCAACAGGATATTATTAATAAACTAGTTTCCTAGGTTATTTAACTAGTATTATCGACCTGAAGTCTGCCTTTCCTTTTTTCTTCCTTTAAATCCTCTCTTTTAGTTATTATTCTATGTTTGTGAAATATATATTTAATCATAGTGGTTTGTAACTATGTAAATAGGATAAACTAATAGCATAGCTGTACATCTAAGGAAACCAAGTTTTAACATAAAATTCTTTCTTTTTTTTTTGAATATAAAACACAAAAATTTAGTCGATGTTTTATGAAAGTAAAACTTATTTTTATGCAAAGGAAGTCTGGACAATAATAAAAACAACCGTGAGATGATTGATACGGAAACTGCAAGTTTTAGCAATTCAACACCTGTTAGCCAAAATCGATATTATATTTTGACCACATTAAATAGGTAATAGAGTAGACGGCGTACACAACATTATAGTTGACTCTAATAACGACACCAACACGACTGCTAAAGAAAGATTAAAAAGTAAGAGGATAAAATGGCAAATTTAAATTTGCGATTATATAATGCACAATAAACGATACTTGAACAAAAAAACGCTCTTTGAAGCTTAGATAGTTATTTTTTGAAAGGATACAACCACCAATAAATATGTAAATTCTCGATTCCACTCTAGATCAATACAATGCAGCTTTTGAAAAAACGAAAAAATTAACCTGACATCAGTAGAGGATCAGGTCTCGTTCTTGTTAAGTCTATACAACAATCGATTAAAAAAGCACGCAAAGCGACAAAAAACATTTTTTAGAACGTAGCCCCATTATGCAACAAGGTTAAAGAAACAATTATGTTTAATTATCTAAAAGCGCGGTGGGGGAGGGGGTCTGTTCAGGTGTCACATGTGACACATTTTGGGTTGGACAGATGTCACATTTTGTCACCAAGGGGGAGGGGGTCTAAATATCGTGAAATCTGCGTCGCGTAATATGTGAACGACTCCTATGTAAAACAAACATGTGCCCTATTCGTATTTCTTCGGTCGATTTTTAAAAACGCTTCCTAACGATAATACATATTATTATTAAATAATATTTTATTTCTTTTTTTATTTATATCTTTATTAAGTGCAGAGTCCGTACATTCAGAAATCACCATAAGAACACAATTATGACACAAAACGTCATAAGAAAAAGAAATGATATAAAATTAAAAGCATGAGGACTTCAGAAATAAAATTTAAAATTGAACTAAGTCTATCTTAATTATTGACCCATGAGGTTATGCAACGGAAAGTGTAAATTTCCTCAAAATTCACTGTTATCCAGGAAGATAGATAATTGCATACTTTCCAGAGATACAGGGAAATTGTTTTTTACGTGAACGAAGAAATCCCTCATTTGTAACCTTATGTCCTAGTTAGCTCGTAAGGGAGCGCCCTTTTGTTATTTAACTTAATCTATCATATTGTATTATTATATTATTTTATAGTGTTCTCTTATGTTAACTAACTCCTCTCACCGGAGGTCTTTTGGCTGGCGCCTGTTAAGTCTGCGCTGTGTTCTCAGGCTATTGGCCAGACGGTTTCGCTAGAGTGTATCCATTTAAACTGTGCAAATTTTTCAAAATACATAAAAACTCGTAACTTTTATTCCATATTGAAGAAAAACCCAAACGTTATATCACCTTAGCGTTTATAATTTAAAAACACGTGGTCGCAGAGCTGTGAAATTTTTACACAGAGCTTATGATAATCGACACTATCGATAAAAATATCGATTTTTGTTCACTACCGCCCTCTATATGTCAGGCCGGGGAATTATTGACCGGTGTGATATCACGATGGATTTAGCTAGCATAGCTATGCTCGTGTGTATTTACTGCCTATAATGCGTCGAAATCTGAAACTAAAGGTGCTATTTTTATTGTGGGTTCTTGTATACCAAATGCAGGGTATGTTTCATTCAATTTAAGATTTGCCCTACCCAACTAAAAACCCGACTTGAGTATTTTTTTTGCTAAAATATATATTGCGATCTCATTTATTAACCTTTTTAACTTTAACCATGATCTGATCTGCTTTACAGGCATGCGGCAAGTATATGCCCGCCGCCAGTAATGCTCAAAATAGCCAAAATAATCAGCCAATGGATGGAACTTACTTGGTGGAGGCATCGTTCTGAGCCGGCTGCGGAAAGAGAATAATGAAGAAAATCAAAGAAGCTGTTGCTGACGCTATTTAACGTTTAGTTTAGTCTAACTTGAAAAGTTTTTAACTTAAATTATGTTTGATGTAGAAAAATATTAAGAAATTATTGTGCATCTCTAAAATCTTATTTTCAAGTCAAATGCAAAATATTTTATTACGAATTTGCAAAACACCAAAAGCGCAAGCATCTCAATGTGTACGATTAAATAAAAGGTAAAAGGATTTCGCAAGAGCAAGTATGAGCAGCACATAAAAATCGATTAGATAAAGTAACAAGTACATAACACAAAATCCAAAACTAAATAACAAAGCAGACAGAGTTGGATTTATTTAGCGGGGACCCGTTAATAAATATAAAACATAATAATATGCGAAACTATTTACTTTATATAGGTAACAAGACAACAAAAAAAAAAAAAAAAAAAAAAACAGAAACAAAAGCATTTTAGAGGAATTTACTGTATTTGTTTTTAAGCGGGCATTAATAATAAAAAAAATATAGCAATGCAAAGAAATTGAATAAAGTAAAATAACAAGTGAAATGTACTAACTCAAGCAAGTTGCATTGGGTCCAAAGTAGATAAAAATGAAAGAAAACCCCGATTGGAATTAAACGAAACCTTGTGTAAATCCATAAAAATATTAAATAAAATCCATTAAATAATTTGTGTAGTAGCAAACTCGAAAGAAATATTTAATTATTATAAGAACAAAAATTTTAATATACAATTACAAATAAATTTCAGAAATTTTTTTAAATGGTCCATAGCTTAATGTTAACTGTTAATTATTAGTTTTCTTCAAGTCATTCCCAAAATCTTCTTTTATTGTTTACTTGTGAACCTCAGCTATTTGCTTGATTCATTTTATAACTACTAGTATGTTATTAAAAATATTGGTTTTTTCGGACAATTTGGCATTATTATAAATCTCTTATTTTTTTTTTTAATTGTTGATAGGTTTTAGTTGTCATTTTTAAAATAACTGCAATGAAAAGTATTGAAAAATTTTAAAATCCTCTTACCAACACTCTCTTCCATGAACTAAGTTAGGAACTATTTAACCCTATATGTATATGTGTGTGTGTGCGTAGGCAAGGCTTTAATTGAAGCATTAAAACAAAAAAGAATATTTCTTAGCAAATTCTAACAAACTCAAATAAATGAATTAAAACTTAAACCAAATCAAACATTTAAAATTAGTTGAGAACATATGAGATTACAAAACTATGGAACTTGTATGTATGTATAATAAATTTATGATTATAACGGCGTTGACTATTTAAATTAAATTTTTAGCAATTGTTTGAATACCATAAGTTCTGTAATAATTTATTTTAGCAGAAAGCTGTACTACTATATAAAATACATATAGTTAAAAGCAAGCAAGCAAAGAAAAGTATAAACATCTTTAAATGACTCCAATGCAAAATATTAAATATTATCATCTTGGGTAAAAACTCTAAAATTAAAGGAACAACAAGTTTTGGCCACTAGAGCCAACACTTGAAGTTATATTCTAAACAAACATCAAAATCTACAAAAATGTAATTTGAAAACTTGTAATCTGACAAATTTTTCAGTTTTGATTTATAGTGATATGTAATTCTTATAAACTCCTGTATGCTCTGTCATGGATCTGTGTCTAAACAGAAGAATAACAACAATGAAAATCTATTGAAAAAAGTTATTAATAAACTAAATAAAGAAATCTGTTTACTTCCACAACAAAATGTGCGAATTTATGTCAGTAATATTTCTGCTTCTTTCTTGTTCAAAGACAACGCCTAGACAATTCGATCGAAATACTCGTGCAAAAGCTGAGAGTCACAATCGACGGAAATTCCCATCATACATCATCGGATAAAACTAGCTTGATATCTATAATGAAAATGTATACTATATAACATACACATGAGGTATACAAGATACCTATGTATTTAAATATACACATATAAGTATATATCTTATGTATGTATGTATGTATATTGCATCAAAATTTTGTTTGTATAATGTGTCATTGTGTGTGATGTAGTCGTAGTCTGGCCGTTCGGGTACGTTTACACATACAACACTTACTTACATATTGAAATTTGTAATTTGTTTTAGCCATACCGCACAGGTGTTGTGCTTGATTACAAGGCTTACATACAAATGTCGACAGATTAATTTACATAGCTAAAGATCAGTCATATGCTCAGGAAGATATAGACGCAATAACATTTTCGAAAATAGACTTATTAGTATAACCAAAAAAAAACACATTAAGTTCAGTATGCTTATACAAGTTGTATTATATCTTACGTTAGCTCGTTGTAATGAGAGATCATTTTGTGCGAAGCATCTCCGACCCCTCAAAGTATATAAATTCTTAATCAGCATCAATAGAAATAGCCATGTCCGTCCGTTGTCGGTCAATGTATTCATATCCAACCATTCGTCTATATAAACGTTTTCGATCTCATTAACTATAAAAGAGACTCCAAATGTTTTATGTAGATTCCTGTATACAGATCAAGATTATTTTTAATATTGAAAGCCCCTTGATAAATTGATAAAATATTTGTAAGCACATTTTTGTACAGATAGCTTTTATTTCTTGCATTTATTTCGATAACTACAATTTAAATCTATGATGTATGTTTTACAATGTTGGAAAGTAAAGAGAAGTTATCGAAAAATCAGCTCATCATGACGAGGGGCTCAACTGCTGGCAGAGGCGTCACAGCATAATTTGTAATAATATGTATGTATGTAGATATGTGTGTACTAAGAGTGTAAGTGAGGCCATTTCCCACCTGGGTTAAGAGCTTTCGGGGTCGGGTACACTTGACTCCAACATTACTTACTTACTTACTTGTTTTAAATAGAAATAAGTAATTCGTAGTGCGATCAGCTTTGTCCAGCGGGAAACATCAGGAATCCTCGTATAAGATTCCGTCAAAACCTTATAAGCTTGTATATAATAATAATTTGTCACCATGTCCCCGTTTCTGCCGAAAATCTGAAACATAAGTCGCGTTGGTACTTACAGCACTCATCAGGACTCCAGATAACATTTAAATGCACGCGGCCCAAAAATGTATACATTTCGGAAAATGTTAAAATGACAGTCAAAAGCTGTTTTAATGGGTTTTGAACAGGAACTCTGAAAGAATAAAATCTCGTTTGATCTCTATAGTCGCTAGTCAACAAATGTTTATTATCAAGAATTATTCAAAGGGATTTTTAATAAATATTACGAAATATAATGGATTTCTACAGTAAGTTTTGGTTGGGTTGTAATTAATTGGCAAAAGGTCGGGTTTTCCCAAATGTCAAAAAGAAAGAAGCGGTTTTTCCCGTATTTTTATGTTCTTATTTAAAGTTTAGAAGTCTTATCTTATAGTCGGATACACGCGACTGGAGAATTATTACTAGTTATATTCCAGAATTGCGTGGATCTCTTTTGTAGTCTTTTATATACCAAGCAATGTCATAACAAAAAATCTGGTTGATCCATAGAATTTAAAATAATCTTGATCTGATTTGGTAAAGTCGACAGACAAATATGTGTTTTCAGTTGAAATATTTTCTTTATTTGGTATTCATACGGCAGACAGAATAAAGGTGACTATCGATGCCGATTCAAATTATACATATAAATACTTTATAAGGTCGCAAACTTTTCCTTTTAACTAACATTTATATAAAATTTTTACAGGTTTACAATAAGTTTGGGGCATAATAATTTTAATTAACGGTTAACTTAGTTATAAGTAAGAACATATTCTACACATTGGTACATGATGACATATAATTATTTTGTACACTATTTTTTATTTTTTAATTTTAATATATATACAAGTATTATGAATTTCAAAAAGAGATAAATATGAAAAAAAACTAAATGTTAAGTGCGAAATTTACTTACTCGATGGATACTGACAAGTAAGTCATGAAAAATATTCTGTATTAGTTTTATTATTGATATTACATGAATTTGTTATTTATACGCGCTCCGGTATGTTGATCAGACACTAATATTAACTTCGGTAAGCTAGCTTTATGACGTTATGAATCACTCATACAGCTAGATAACCAAAGACAACATAGCACTCTGTATGCGGCTCTTTCACAATCCTCATTTGCAATCGTTTCCTTTAGCTTGGCGTTTGCAAGCGTTTTGGGTTAGTTTATATGCATTTTGTATAGTCATCCAGTTTTATGCAAGTTTCTATTTTGAAACGGTTACTTGTTTTTGTTTTATTGAATTGGCAGCGTCGTTTTGATCTTTGGATATGCAGGCTGTTCATTGTCGTCGTGATATTTTTTGCGAATGCTTCGCCGCCGAATAGCATTGTATTGAAAAAATACTACGTGGAATTTTTATGCATTCTGCATAGGCACAGAAAACTTAAAGAAGGGCAACACAAAATATAAAAGAGAAAAATTAACAAAAATGGTCAAAGTTGGATGCTCGCGCATTCGTCCAGAACTGTGTTCATGTGTGTACATACGAGCATAGTATAAGAAAGGGGGCTGCAAAGATTTTTTCTTATGCTACGAAAATTTTTCCCATAAATATGCACGCTACGACGATCAACAATTATACCCCCGCTACGTAAACTCAACGTTTCAGCAGAAGCGTTGTAGAAGTTTTCGTCATCTTATTCTTATTGTTTCGGTTGGTCAAGTGACTGTAACTGGAACGACAACGAGACGAAGACAGAGTGGGCTGAATCGAACTCAGGCTATATTGTTTGGGTGGTTTCTTGAGCTGCTTGAGTTACTTGACTGCATTGGCGCTATAGCGCCGGCAAATGTGAGTGAGTCAAGTGAATGTCTGACAGTCTGAGAAGCTTGTTGACTGGCCTTACTTATGTTTGTCTACGGGCTGCTAGACGAACGTTCCGTAACCATAGGTTCCCACAATTAAGCGCCTCGCTCGACTCGATTCGAATTTACACCCCTCCACTCCACCTTTCATCTACGAATACACTCAACACATATTATAATAATCGTTAGCATATCAGGTGGCAAAAAATGCTGGAGTGCCTGAAAACCGTATAAAAACAGCCCAAATTTTTTTAACTGTCTTGCTTCGTACATTTTTCGCAATCACTTCTACTTGGTGAAGTTATGCAATGGAAATGACAACATATTACACAAAGTAAGTATGACTAACTTTTTACAACAATATGTAATGTTGTAGACCAATATTTGAGGTCTTAGTTAGAAGTTATAATATCAGTAATTACCTTTTGTATCTACATCCAGATATCTTGCATAATCTTTCATCTTAGAAACCTTTCTTTAACCTTGGACATACTGTGTTGCAGTTGCCGAATTTATAGTTAATCCTTCCTTAAAAGTAAATGACTAGTATCTTAAAAGTTATAAAGTCGAGGACCTAATTTGCATACTATATACTAAATTTAATTTTTTAATACAAAAAATTCTTCAAGGCATGTTAAAACCTAATGTCTTTGTGGTAAGTACATAATATATGTACAGTTACTACACTGACACTGTAATAGGCTCGCCAGTTTATTTTAACTATTGTCAAAAAGTAATCAAGTAATGACATAATTTATAAAAAAAATTAAAAATTTTTTGACAATCTTAAGAGTTCTGTCTGCTAGGAAACTTTAAGCCACACAGCTAATGTAACATCAATCTTAATTTTTTTAGAATTTTCTTACTGACTGTAAAATTCCCTAATGTAGCAAATATTCTTTTCAGTTTTTGTTGTACACTAAACTCAGAGTAGCTAGTGGTAAGCTAAGTATATTATAAATATGATATCTAAACAATTATCACAATATAACGAAAATGTTTTCAGAATATTCAACAGTCTGGCAATATCTGGCCTTAAGAGGTGTTTTTTTTTTACTACGCATCTTGAATGTATTTGACATTAAACAGTTCGCGGCTCTGCAAACAAGTCCCACCTAGACTATGTCATGTCCAAGTTGTTGCCAGCTCTTAAATTGCGAATAATAAGGAAACACATGACGTGAATCTGTAGCCAAAAAAATCTTACAACGTACAGCGAGATACTCAGCTTGAACGTATATATACTCGTAAAGTATATGTAGTTCCTAGAATAAATCATTCATTACGTTGTTACGATTTACATGTACTCGTACATACATATACGACTATACGCAAATGCAAATGGAGATGAGATGCCGCAATTAACTAGGCCGAATGTTGAAGAGGAATACCTTCTATCAAAAACGCGACAGTGCTCAAATCTCCATTACCCTACGCTGATTTTGAAGGCGATTGTTCCAAAAAGTCTTTTAATGCGACAACACGAACAAATTGCCTATGCATAAGCGATGAGATCGATGACGACGACGATGAGAGAATTGAAAATTCTGGAAACGTGTAGCCGGATGTACTCGTAGTATTGGAATTAATATTCGCATCTATTTAACAGCTGTGAGTGGAAATAACATACCTGAAGAAATTCTGGGAGGCACATTATTATGACAGCTGTTGACTGGAATCGTTTCGTTAGAGATGCTCGATCTTGTGTACTTATATATAAACTAATATATGTATATACATATATGCATATATAAGTATTTGTATTTCTGGATATACATATACGAAGTGTTAACACACTTTTTGGTAACTGCACTTGAACTGCGAATCACTTGCGAAACCTTTCTCATTGTTTTTCAAAAAATTACAAAAAATTTTCAAAAAATTTTCAAAAAATTTTGTTGACACAGTCAACAGACCCTCAGTAAGTAATATTAATGGCTCTAATTCCATTTATATTTGTAATATTTTGTGCTCTCAATGCTTATGCTGGTGACTAGCTCAGGCACCGGATTGCGCTTTTGCACACACCTTCTACGCCGCCAAACGCTTCTAAACTAAATTCAGTTTTGGTTAAAATGCGAGAAACGGGCTTCAGATCAGCTTCTTGAGACGAGCAGCGATGGTGACGGCGACGGCGACGTTAACGTCGACGGCAACGTTGTATATAACGATTTACCTGTGTAACGGTGTGTGCGTGAGCTTGTGTGCCACCTCCGAGTGAGTGTGTGTGAAGCTGGTTTTGCGTTGGTGTAGCCCACGGCAACAACAGTGACGACGACTTCGACCACGACGATGATCCGATCGCTTACCTGTACTTTGCTGCTGACGTCAGCGTCGCTGCTCCTGCTAAACTGAGGTAAGCTGAGTTGGTTACCTGATTTTCGGGTTTTTGGCGTTGCTTTCAAGAGCGCTGTGAGGCTATGATTTCCCGCCAAATGAGAGGCAGAGCTAAATATAAGTATATTTTTGTTATGTGCTGCCTGTGTATATGCGTTTATATGTATGGCTTTGTGAACAAGTTATATATACAGATATATGTAAATATATACATAAAGGCATACGTACATATGTACATACACGTAGAATCAGCATTGCCAAGCGTCTTGGTTGAAAGACGCTGCCTAATGACGGTGTCCCAAGAATCTGTGTATGTGTATGTATGAATAAGTGGTTTAAGTGTATTTGTTATAGACTACTGCTATTGATTTTAAATTTCAACAATGCGGGTGAAAACTATAATATTATATTGCGCTCAGGCAAAAATTTTGAAGTTTGCTTTATAATGCGTAAAGGGTGTCTCATTCTACAACAAAATATGTAATATATGTAGCGTACAGTTGACGTATCTAGCTTATAGGTTATGGCCTTTCCTTTTTCATGACTACGTTTACTTATTTGTTACTAGCAATCATTACTCGTACAGCCTAAGTTAAGACACCCTGTTAATGGTCGCCATAAACAAAAAAATACAATACAATACAAGATAAAAACAAGTTTGGCACCCAATCTGAACGATTTTGACTGTCTGCAGACAATTTTTGCCTGCTACGTAATGGCGGACAATTAACTCTGTCAAAATGCAAGTAACAAAGAAATAAAAATATAAACAATAAAATGAATTAAAATATTGCTTGAAAGTTCGAATAAGACAGGTTGAAAATTTGACTATATGTACACAAGCTGCGTTAAAATTGATGTTGGTTTATGTTGGCTAATTAAAGTAACAGCGTATTACCTTACTATTTTTTTAAATGTTTAGGGCGTTAGTTTTCAGAAATTAAGTTTGCTTTAAATTCATTGGACTCGGCGTATAGAACTTTCTTATATTTAGCATTGGTATCTCAAAAGAAATCAGCCCCTGACTGAATGTACTTAAGTAATTCGAAAACAAGTTATAACGCTACAATCGGGTTTGCCCGACGATGTTATACTCTTAAGCCACGTCTCAAAAGATCAACTCAACACACGCACAAATTCCCAACACATGCAGGCACATACGCTACAAATAAATCGGAGCAGGTAATTTATCGCATTACAGGGGTGCGGGGAAAATCTGAAGAAAGCTTCATTTGCGTGCAGTTAACAAGAATCTACATACCATACTTAAGACACAGAAAGGACGAGATCTGATAAAAAGCATATGGGAAGAAAAAACTGTTTTATTTGAACATGTTCTCATGTGATATACAGAAACTAACATTTAAAAAATATTATAACCTGTTCTTACTGTCCCTTAAGGGTACAGATTGCCACAAAAACCATTTGATGATTTTGCAAAAAATACACCCTAAATCTTTATTAGGCGATAGCTCCGTTTCTTAATTGCGCATATATATTTTCACAACTTGATTATATTCTTTATATATATCCTTTACACTTTACATAGTGTAGAGTGGGGGTTGTCAAAAACGGTGTCGCTGCTGGGAGTTGACCGCGACAGTTACCATTTATTTCTATATTTATCCATTTGCTCAATTTATCAAGAGATGCAGCATTTTTAAGTAAAAATACGAGTACAGAACGTTTTATCATTTTAGCAAAAGTGGAGTGTCAACTCTTGGTGAACTTTCAACTTCCATCTTGAATCTATAAATCTTTTAACTTTTCGCCATAAGGGTACAGTATAAAATGTCTATGGCGCAGTGGCTACGCAACAATCAGCAGTTAGGGGAAAATATCACTTTTATGGCAAAGATCAAAGTGGCAGAAAAAAAACAACTACAAATATCATACTGGGGTAGAGCGACGACGACAGAGACGCAAACAGCACTGCTGCTTACTACGCATGCGTGGTAACAACGACAACAACTCTAAGAAATGGTCGTTAAAATTGCCAGGCAAATGGCAAAAGACAGAGGCGTAGCCAATGAGCAAGACTAAGACTAAGACCAAGTCCAGACTCGAAGATCGAGACGACGACGTTCTGGCCCCGGATACGTGAGCAAAGCTCTTAGCACGTTTTGGCGTGGCCGCCGCCCGTTCGCATTATAAAAGAAGTCAATTGAATTTAAATTTGAAATACATAATGGACAGCAGTACGTACGATCGGACGGGCAAGGTAGCACTGTGAGGGGAATGCAATGACGACGCTGCTGCCTTTCGAATTTCACAAAGTCATCTGCTGGCGTTGCTGCTTTAACGTAGTCTGTGTGGGCTTTGAATGTACTCGTATATGTGTGTAGGTATATAGCTTTTATATACCCACATACACACAAAAACTCAAACACACAAGCACACAAACGCCGACACACACACAGTGGCATATACAAACACACACACACTTTTACACAAATATTTATAAAACAGCTCGCAATACCTCTACACATGATCGACTGGCTATTCGTAAGCGCTTTGATTTAAACGTGCTTAAATGTAAAAATCAGATAAATTTTGGGCTTTTGCGCGAACGTGGCACACGAATTTTAAAATGC
Organism: Hirtodrosophila trivittata; assembly: GCA_035045065.1. NCBI lineage: Eukaryota > Metazoa > Arthropoda > Insecta > Diptera > Drosophilidae > Hirtodrosophila > Hirtodrosophila trivittata. The sequence continues at coordinate 432,026 of JAWNNK010001459.1, read as the reverse complement.
AGCTCAAAAATAAACCCCGCAATGTACCTTAAATCACTAAAACCTTTTAACAAATAGCACAAAGTGACTAAAATCACTAAAATATTCTATATAAACAAAAAAAAAACATTTTTATTTTTAAATATAAAGTAAGCTTTAAAACATTTTAAATATCATTGGTTGACAGATAGTACATGTATGTATATATGTATAGCATAGTCCCCTCTTTATATTAAGGGTACACACAATTATTCACACACACTAGCCAATCTTAGCAACGCTCGTTGCACTATAATAAATTGGTTCTTAAATATCTTCTGCAGTAATGGTATAATAAGAAGAGTATAATCTTTTATACTCAATGGTATGTGATTGTTTAATACGGTAAATAGATCGAAATTCTTATATTGTTTTTATGCCTTCACTACAATGGGCCAACCAAAGTGTGATTATATGTATGTATAAATGTGAGGAGTTCTGCTTCTCTGTTTCGTAGAATATAATAGTTTGGACAAGTCTTTAATAGGTTGACATGAGAGTGTTATTTCTTGGTTTAATCTCATCCCGGTTAAGACGTTTGACTCTGCTTGATCAAAAATGTAATGTACGGAAAAGTATTAGCCCAGGAAGTTCAAAGTGCGTGTGCTTGTCTATGTATTGAATACAAATGTGTTTGTGGGAAATTCTGATCTAAAGACAGGGTGCTTTCTAGTCTATCAATATCAATAATAACATTCTTCTTTATTTTCGGTTTTATTACAGGAAAAAACAAAAGACTTAGGCAACGAACGTTGATATTTCTTTTTCAAAATTAAATGTAATATCAAAGTTTTAATTTTTTTTATATAATCCATTCAATATCTGAATAATATTGTATTATTGAGTTATGAGTACTAAACAGACAGCTTTCAATCTCAACAAATTTTAGAAAACAAAGCATAGAGTTTTTTTCATTGGCTTTCGATTTTTTTCTTTGTGAGAATGTTGCACACTAATATTTGTATTACAATATAGTTTGTTTGTTATTTATGGGTGTTTATTGCTTGTAACCCTTGAACTGCGTTTGGGTTCCCTATTGACAATTATCTATACTATTTAATTAATAAGTACCTTCTATTAATCTATTCTAATGGAAACATTTATAGTTTCTCTCTGAAAATATTTATTGTAAGCCTGTTACGTTTTCTCTATGTTATTCATTTTTTTTTTTACAAATCGAAAACATAACAGACTTACAATAAATATTATTAGAAAAACTGTAATCATTTTCCAAATATCTTAAGTTCACAAACAAAAAATAATTGAAAATTTTTTTAAATCAACTGGATTAATTTATGAAGGAGAGCTGCTGTGATGTGTTACGTATAATTTGATGCGTACTATTGATTTAAAAATGTGTTTTAAGTTAAAGTAGCTTCTAAACTATATTGATTGTAATTTACATGTATCATGTATATATATATACTATATATACATACTGCCTTGTACACTTCTTAAATTGCAACAGTATACAAGGCAATCCTTGCTAACCGTCAACGGTAGAATCGATCGACGTATGACCGCCTGTCTGTTTAAACTGATGCTAAGAGTTAAAACTCCGAAAATCGATTTAATCTTAATTTAAAAATGAAAATTTATTAGACTCACTTATGTATCTGTAACCATAGCTGTAGTCTTTGCTGATTATATAATATATTATACTGATCGAACATTACATACAGGAAAATGTAATATGGTAGAGACTGGGTTAAAAGTATGTCATAATCGGACAAATTCAAAATTTTTTATATATTTTTTTATTGTATCTACCTCATATAATTATATTAAAACTTCATACTAAATAAAATACATTGAAAAAGCTAAAATACAGCGTATTATTGGAAGCATACTATAATTATTTAAAGCAATATACACTGTATACAATATGAATATATGTAATGTTAAATATCTGAACCCAGATTTCAATGGTGAATTTCTAACTCAAAGGTTATTTCTACATATGCCAAACTAAACGACCTTATTTTATTCAGATTATAACATTTTTTTCTGAGGTCTAGCTGCAGTTTTTGAGTGTTATTGATACAGGTTTTATTTTACGTTTACTTTGCCGTTCTATTATTTGGTTATCGGTTTATACAGTCAGCTTCTTACAGATAATGTGGCGAATATTTCTATAAGTTTAACTGGCAAGTCTATGGAAACAGTTAAGAAGTACATTGAATAAAGCGAACCAGTTGACTAACGAACAAAGGCCCTGGAATGAATGTTGAACTGAATATGCATAGTGAGGTGACTGGTACTGCTTGATTCATTTTTACTTGCCTCGATCTAAAAAAATCAATCTAAAATTTTGTATAGAGCTACATAAATGCTATTTACGGTTCAGGCACTGCCCAATTCGGGCTTAGAACTAATAAAAAGTAATCAAAAACATGTTTTGACCTAAACAAAAGCTTACCACATACATTTAAATAATATGCATATAGAACGAATGGCACAGACAAAAAGTAAAAAACAACAATTTGACTCTAAAGCGTCGTCTGACGACGTTCAATTAAAAAATCAAATTATTGAAATAAAAATAACTTGAGTAAATGCTGTTAAGGCGAACGCGCTAGTGAACTCGAACTCAAAAGAAAGCGGCCAAAACGAAAACCAAAATAAAAAAGGTATGATAACTTTTCAGTTCGAAGCGAAACTGTACCCCCTTGGTGCTGACGGAGATGCCGATGTTGCTGCTGCTGCTGATGATGATGATGATGATAATGATGATGATAATGATGATGATGATGATGATGATGGTAATGATGCTGCTCGAACGTTCGAGCAAAGCGCATGGGCCAAAAGCAGCACACAAAGGTAAAACGAAGCAACGGCAACAATCGATACAATTTTTTATTTTTTTGTTGGTAGGCGGGTTTGGGCATTGGCACTAAAAAGTCCGAGAACAGTAACAATGCCAAGTCACTCACAAGCATACACACACACACAAATTCTCAGAGGCAGACAGACAGTAACCTTTTCTTATGTAGAGACAGCCATACAGACAGTATTACCTTCGGTAATGCTGGAGAAAAGAGAACAGAGTCAGAATCAGAATCTCAGCCGCAGCTTCATTTTCAGTGCATTTTAAGCTGTTTCTGTGCCTGCTGCCCTGAAGCCAGTTTCGCCCAGCATGGTAACAAGTTTGACTGAAAAATTCTAAAAATAATTCCGGCCGGTTTGTCGTTAAAATAACAAATAAGAAAGAGTGGGCTCACATGCACAACTATCTATGTATATGGTATATATAGTATATATATATGTATGTATGTGTCAGGCAACAAAAATAACCAAAAAAAAAGAAGACTTAAAAAACGGACAAAGAAGAGATGAATAGGCAACCGGCACCAGCCACCAGGCAACGTCTCAGGCACCGGCCAGAGTTAGAGCCAAGTGGTGACCAAGTCACTCGTTTCAGTTTACACAGAGGCTCACGAAGCCGGCAGCAGCTGCAATCGATCTGGTTTTGCCAGGGATGCAATCTATAAAAATGTGTATATCTGAACATTATTACTATCCGAAATATTTATATTTATTGTATATGACCATTTTCCCCATATCAGATTTGAACCATATATCGCTCTCTGAAATAAGTTAAGGAGTATATGTAAACCTATGAAGTCTACTTGGACTTTATGCAAAGCAATTTAATAATTTATATCTTGGTAATACTTATACAAGTACATATCTTTTATTTAAAATGTTGAGAAAATAAATTAATTGTAATATGCCTCTTATTTTCAAAAATCAACGCTTTTCCTCCAATCCTGGTTTCTGGATGCTGAAGATCTTCGCATTCTTCCAAGGCCCGGGCCTGATGATCATGTGGTTGTTTAAATGTTGTTGTTGCTCTTTCTGCTGTTCGTGTCGTTGTTCCCTCGTTGTCATCATCTTTTAACGTTTGTCTGTAACAAGTACACGCGCATCTGAATCTGCAGCTGTGTATATACCTACTTGTATGTACGTATGCTGTGTGGATGCTTGTCTGTTTGTTCGGACAAAGAGTTACCTGCCCTGTGCTACCTGTGCACAGGTAGGCGTAAGTGTGTACATACATATGTATCTGTATCCTTTGCCTTGCAGAAAAGGCAGTCAACGGTCAGCAGCATCAGCACCGAACCTTCATTACGACCATGTATATATTGGGTATATAAAGAACTGAAAAGATCAGACTATACATATGGGCCAAAGATTTTCTTTCTCTGCGTCTTTCGCTCTTGGTCTGGAAATATCTTAGCAGCTTGGGGTACCTAGGCGTCTGTCTTTGCTTAATGGTTTTAGGAAATCGAAAATTAAATAATTTATCTCGATTTTATGACGTTACAAGCTGGTTTTCCCCATCGAGACCAGGCACTCGTTAAATTATCAGATTACAACCAAGATATAAAAAGGAGATGCTTTTAACCGGCTGTAATTTTATTACTCAACTCTCTAATGTCATTCTTGTATAAGTAAATCTGCAATTCGCCCAATGTTTGACTCAGCTATGTTTTCGACCCACGTCCAATCAACACAAAATGAATCAAATGGGGGCTGTTTTTAAATGCGGTTCCCTCTATTTTATTATTTATTTTTTGGCTGGTCATCGCTTTCAAGTGTATGAAGCCTGAATTCGAATCTGAGAAAGGCGAAGAGAAAGCGCAAGAGTCAAACCAAAAAAAGTTTTTTTTAGGTTGCGGCTTAAGCTTAAGCGGTATTTCATTGTCGCGGTGAAAACATGTAAAATGGAAATCGGGAGATCTATTATCTAAAATTGATGGATATCCTTGGTCACGCTAGAAAATCACCGGTTTTGTATGCACTTAACCCAATATTCTTGATCAGGAATGGCCGTGCTTATCTGCATGTACATATTTCTACCTGTGTGAAAGAACACGCAGATCTTGAAAACTATTAGAGCTACAGCCCTAACTTGGTAAGTTTCTGCAAATTTAGTATTTCACATTGTGGATACTCTCCCCGTTCCCCCTGGATAATGAAGTTACGATTTGTATGTACAATTTTAGGGCGATAGATAATTTTTGGTTCGCGTGCATATTTCCTGAGTCTTGATCTGTGCTGCAATTTCATTAGAATCGCTTAAATTACACAAAGAATTTTTGAAAACAATATTTCAAAGTGCAGCACAGAGGTCGAAGCAGCAGTCATTACTTGTAGCATGCACTCATGCGTGAAAGCCGGGCTCTGTTAGATAATGTCTTTGAGATGTGAGTTCAAGGTATTTCAGAATACGTCTAGACTCTAGAGCATAATATTTATTAAGCTTTTTTCAATAACTTAACAGCAATCATAATTGGTGACGGTTGAACAAACTGAATTTGCGTCCTATATCTTGTTAACAATGCTGATTTTATAAACCTAAAATTCAAAATAAAGAATAATCGACGCCATAAAGTACACATCGTCATTATCAGTATAGATAGTCGATTTACCCATGTTGGTCGGACCGTGTGTCTATTGATTTTAAAGACTAGAAGAGCTAGCAACATTAAAGTTAGTCTGTAACTTGCTCTTGTATGAATCGGGATGCTTATGGTTTCGGATTTGAATATTACATTATATATTGGTATTTGGTTGATTATACATTTATACGGCTTAAAAATAAAAACAAATTTAATGGGGTCATAAAAATGTTGTTAAGCTAATTATCAATACAGTTTAACTTTCTCAATGCCATACCACATGGTGGGGTATGGGTTTTTCGGCCTGCGTTTTTGAATGACATTTGTCAGTAGCGGTACTACCGAAGCCAATGGCCCTAAGAGACTCTCATAGATTTGAAAAAAGTTAGACCACTGCATCAGCGCCGTCATAAGCTGCTCATCTTTGGAGATGGTTAACAACGTTATATGTGATGTCAATAATGCACCCAACCATTGAAATGCTTGCAGCTCTGTTGGGATGTTGCCCTGCCAGCTATTATCTTGGCTAGATCGCTCCTCAAGTAGAAAGTTCGGCGTAGTGGCCACCACAAACAAATACTGAAGTAATCGCTGGACATGAGACAGTTCCAATCGTTGCCTAAGATGTACTTCAATAGCAACTGAATCAAAGCTGCACGCAAGCAAAACATTAAGTAATTCATTCCTTGCTGGCATTGGCTTGTTAATTTTGTAATCCGTTTCCATAACATTACCATTTATAAAAGATTTTGCAGTTGTAGTGTTGTCCAACGCATAGCGTAAACACCAGGCCAGCATACGTTCAGATATGTTTGAGTAACGCCGTACACACATCAAAATATCTTGTGTGTTTTCAACTTTAATAAAAAATGTCAATAGCTTTTCGGTAATCTCTTGTTCACCAGCACCACTGCGTTCAAGTTGCTTTACTATTGATTGTACTGCCATATTATTGGGTCCACTATCAAAGAAGTTGCTCATGAGTGTAATATTAACATCCTCTAGTCCGTTGTCGACCTGTACCATCTCACCATCAACATGCTGCTTAATAAGCTCGGTTAGCTCATTCTGCAATATTTCAGGAGACTCAAAGGCTTCAACTTTGCCATCTGAACGCGGAAGAATCTCTATAGGCGGCTTTGCCGATTTGATTTTCTTGACAGCACGGTACGCGCGGTTATTGCTCGCAAATTTGATGGCCGCTTCCAGGGACTCCTCCTCGTTGATATGATCTAGCTCAATAGGCGTCAAACTTGCATCACTCAGCTGTGAGCCCAGCATATCAACCAATACCTCGTCATTCATTCGAAAGCGTACGGCAGCAATATTCCGTCCCATAGCCAAAAGAATGTACTCATCGCGCGCCCACAAGCGCGAGAAGTTCAAATAAACCTTAAAGTACTGCTTAGCGTTGACCACCTTAAACTGAGTGTTATAAACTAGCAGTGATGCGCCCTCCTGGCCATAGTTGGCGCCGTAAATGGCCACAAAGTTGCGCGAAAGTCCGTGCACCGACAAATTGTTGTCGACATTTAATTCGGCGAGCATGGACACAAATTTTCCGGTCGTTTTGTCGTGCGAAAGTTCGGTTAGATTTAGCATAAAAATGCGTTTGTCAGACCCTGTTGAAAATAAGATTTAACAAGACATTACTCCAAGAGAAATTAGTAATTATTTTTAAATTAAATTTTAACTTAATAGATTAGATTTTATAGCTTAAATCAAAATGAAGCGTTTAGACCCCGAATCTAGTGATTAAGATTCCCAAATTAGACGGCCAATAATAATAATATATGTAAAACTGTATTAAAATTAAATAAATAGATATTAAGAATAAATATTAAATTATTATTATTATTAAAATTAAATAAATAAATATTAAGAATAAATATTAAATTTAGCTTCAAAAGTATTGTCCATTCTGATAAAAAAAACTATAAGGTATACATACGTTGCATTCTGAATATCTGCTGTGTTTACTGTGAGATTATTATGAACATAAAATATATGAAGAATCTATATAACTGTGTTAAAAATCAATGCCCAAGCTTTAAAATCTCAATTTAAGATCCCTAAACCATTAAAAAAAAATTGCTTGTTGACGCGACGATTTCAGAGAATATAAGAGCTACAGATACGTAGCTGGCTATGCACGATTTTCGAAACCGAATGCAGATCAATTTTGTTCTAAAATTTGAATATTTTACCTCGCTGTGCCGTAAAATAAAAGAAAAATTTCACAAGCAATTTTGAACTCATAGATTTGATTGTGGAATACATAATTACTAGACCACTTTTGATAGTTACTTAAAATTTTATAAAGATCGGTCAATGGCTTTTGATACTGATGAAGAATATGTCAACCATTTACTTTGAGACTGTGATTACTTAAAAACATGGTTTCTGAGTTAATTATGGTAAAATACATATTATATTATGATTTATATTGTGTAAAAGTTTCATTTAATGACTGTTTAATAAACTCGTTGCTTCAGTAGAGAACATATTGTAAGTTCTTCTATGGGTACCCACATAATTTAAAAATTTAATTTTTCTCCCAATGCCGTTTTTTGATGTATCACAGTTTTAAAGTAAATAAACGACTCTTCTTAATATGGATGAAGTTCCTTCGGACTGTTAATTAAGTTTACACAACTTAAATATAACATTTTTTTTAACATTTCTATGGATAACTGGGATAAAAAGTTGAATGAATGCAAAGAAGGCCGTATCTCAAATCCTTTGTTTCACTCTTTTACCGTTTAAAATACAGAACTAAATACTCTTTTTCTTGAAAATTACTTTAACTTCTACTCACAAATAGTCATTAGTTGAGGCCCTGTATCGCCTTCGATGACCGCATGACCGCTTAGGCGAACCGCTTCACGTTTTATTGTATAAGTTTCTATTTGGGAATCAGACAGGGATTGCTGTACGAGTACCAATTCGCCCGTTGCGTGTGCTTCCTCAAAGTAGGTGAGAATCTGTTTTCCTGTGGATAGAGTATGCACAGTTGGCTTGCTCAACGTTTTGCTGGTAGCAAGCGCCAATTGCTCTGCTGTGTCCTCTTTTTGATCCTTGCGTGAGTCTAAAGCTTCTGACAACGCCTGGCAGGAGCCATCGCTGTATAACACAAGGGCTTCCTGTTCCGTGTGTACCACATGGGCGATGCTTTTTTGGAACTGTGAAAAACAACTTATAAAAATTATATTATAACATTAGGCTATGATCAAACCTTTAGTTTTTTGCACTTGGCCACATCGGCCGTAGTCGCATCCCAGAGCCGCAACGCATGATTTCCAAAAACACCAACGTATTTTTGACTATTTGGATCGTATATCACCTTAGCGGACAGTTTCTCTGGCATCGACCAGCTGTAAAGTTGTTTATGTGTGCTGATCTACAATCAATATAAGTTAATACTATAGTGTTTACTTTTTCATCGAAAAAGGTACTTACATTGAGTATAACAACAACGTTGCGAGCAAGCGTGGTGATCACGTTGCCTTTTTCTTTATCCACTGCCATTCCCAGAAACTCTTTGGAGTCCGGTATGGGAAATAGATTGTAATACGATAAAAATTTAGACATGTTAATGCAATTTGCTCAAAGAAAAGCTAAACCAAAACAATGCAACACGTGCGACAAAACTGTGAAGCTATCGAAATATCGATATTTTTAATAATATTGATAGTTCTTATCGGTTAAAATTTCGATTGGTTCTACAATCAAAACATATCAAAACTGCTTGTTTTAAATTATGTTAGTATTGATTTTCTTTTAGTAGCAATTTGAAAATTGTAACTGTCATATTTTCCAGCACACGATGGCGAACCATTTTTTGCCATATTTCTTCGGTTGTAAAGTAGCTTAATATGGTGTGACCTACAACTTTGTGTCTAAAAATACTTTAAAATACTATACCCTTAAAAATACCAACCAGCTGTTAGTGACATATGAAACTACGCGTTATGATGTGTTTTTCCAGTCCAGTCCTGTGACCACATTGCTAACTTACTTCAACGTGTTAGAATGGGTGGAAAAACGAAACAAACGCCTCGTACCAAAAACAATGCGAAGGTAAGCAATTTAAACTCATGCAAAAATACATGATGGCTAATTGACGATACCAACTTTTTGTAGCCATCAAGCAGCAGTCGCTCCGCCGAGCTGCTTGGCACAACAACGCCCATATTTGTTGGCTTCTCAACTCAAGCCGATGGCAATTTGGTTCCCTTTGCACCGGGGTTTGCAAACGCCGAGCAAATGCCAGAGACTTTTGATGTCAACATCAGTCCACAAACACAAATCATACTGCGTAAATTATCAAAAAAGGATCCAATGACCAAGAAAAAGGCACTTCAGGAGCTGCATGAGCTGATAACAGATTCAGATTTGGAAGCTCTGAAGAACATTTTGCCACTGTGGCCAAAGTATTATCACAATCTGGCCAATGACATTGACCACGCGGTGCGTGAGCAAACGCAGCTGGTGCTGCAACTGCTAATGTCCAGATGCAAACGTTCCATGGCTCCATATCTGAAACAATTGGTTCCCGTTTGGCTCGCCAGTCACTATGATACTTACGCACCGGCGGCAAGCATTGCCAGCAATTCGTTCCGGGTGACTTTTGCACGTACTTCCGAAGTGTGTTTGCATTGTCAAACTGAAATCATTGAGTACAGCGTACGCAATTTGACCTTTCACACTCCTGCGACACTTTCTATAGGTAAAAATCTAAAACCTGAGGAAGCGGAGCAAAAATATCAACGCGTTGTCATTAGCAGTTTAAAGGTTATGTCCTTCTATATTGAGCAAACAACGCAGGTGGAAGACAAAGAGCAGTTGCAACAAGGATTAGCAACGCTGCTGGCGCACCCGAAGTTTTGGACCTTTGCCAAGCACAAGCAGCCCGGCATAAAGTAAGAAGTTGAACTAATTGAGATACTTTCAAGTTACTCTTATATTTTTTATTATAGGGCTGCCTGGTTTGAATGCATCTATCACATGCTGCAATGCGCCAAACTGCTTGAAGTGATGACATCACATAAAGCGCAATTAATAACCACAAGCTTTAAGTTCATTGACGATGCTGATCCACTTGTCGCTCCGCACGTATGGGGTTGTGTGCTACTGCTGCAAAATAACTATGACGACTGGTATGAAGAAAATACTTAATATTTTTATATACATTTTTTTGTCTAGACTGACACAGCGATTGGTAATCAATATATAGTCAAAAACAAAGTATGGAATCTTTTCACAAAATTTAAAAGAATATTGCGATGAATTTGACAACCAAGACGTAGTTTCTATAACTTCTACCCACAAGCATCAAAATTGTTGTTGGTGTTGAATTTATTGTTTCTTTAATGGGTTGAAATTTATAGCGCCATACACGCTAAAACTCATAGATCCTGTTCCCAGATCACACGAAGCCTAGCACACAGAGTTGCCTACACAGGTCCAAATATATATGTGGACGAAATAATCATACCAAAACGAACTCTAAGAGACAGACAATTCAGCAATAGTTATGTTGACTTTCTCCGGTCTGCACTGGAATGCCGAAATGTAGAGCAATTTCGTTGGCGTATTCCGTACAGGCTCTACCTCTCTTTTAAAAATATCGTCTGAGGTGTTAATACTAATCGAATATATGTTTTTTATGTGGTTAATCCCCGAAAAATGAGTTCAAATGTGATAAATGTTAGTTTTATAGAATTCACTTCAATTTGCAAATCGTTACACAATAATAGACCTACAATAAACATACAAAGATTAAAAATAATTGGGTGTGGGCAACGAGAAATAAAACTAACTTTACGAAAGCATGGATCCATTTGTTCTATATAATAAGAGTTATACAAGTTTTAAAACAGAATTATTGTAGCACAGTCATCTACTGTGGAGAAATAAATATACTATTAACTATAGTGGTTAATTCGATCATTAAAAGAGAATATACTTTTCATGTGTAAAGGGTTTTCCTCTTGCTTGTCTCTTCACAATTAACCATAATTTATTGTTTTTGCAGGTACGCTCTGCTTAATGTAAGCAAGGTGTTGTTGCCAAAGCTCTCATCTCTTATGCGCAACGCATTTTATCGCAATGCTCAGGCTATTTGTCCGAATCTGTTGCCGTTTCTATCAAAAATTACACCTGCCAGCTTGCAGGATTTGGACATTTACGAGTTCTATCAGCGATTTTTTAATGAATTTAAAACTGTTGTTATAACTCCATATGATCCACCATTGTCTAAAATGGATATTTCGATCATGCACAATGCCTATTTTGAGTGCTTGCGTTTTATGGTACAGCAGATCAATAACAACGCGCAGCGCACTGAGACTGTGGAGCAGTTTGCCATTGTATTACTTGAACGCCAACTACTGGATCCCATTGACTACTTGCTACGCAGTGAGAATGGTCATGTCAAGCATTTCTTTCAGCACACTTCAGCACTAGTTGCCTTCTGGGATCGTCAGTGCAATACTGATACCGGTAAAATCTCCTGCTCTCTATACATTAAATTGTTGAACCATTTCTGGACTCGGATATTCGAGTTGGTCACGCAAGATCTCGCCGTAGAGGATGTCAATGAACATCTGTTGTCGCATGTGTTGCTGCTTGTAGAGGATCTGCATGTAGCCAATCCCAGCCTAGAGTCGCATAGTGTTAAGTTTGTTGAGGCAGACGGAGAACATATTACAACAGACCAAACCTCCCAGCAATCCTCGCCCACCAAAAAGACTCAGGATACCGCTGCCTTCATACAAAAAGAACTTAAGCAGCTGGTTGTTAAGCTAGTGCGTATTTGCTTAGATAAGGCGAAAAGCAGCTGCATCGCTACTCGCTACATAAGCCAAGTGCGCAAGCTGACTAAAATGTTTATTGATGCCGAGTTCTACATGAGTCTGACTGAAACAGGCACGATGCGTGCCACGCTGCATAAATTTGTTGGACTGTTAGAAAAGTTAAATGATGGTGCCTCCGAGTCGATAATGGAGATACTATTTGAAATACTTTCACTGCTGGAGGCGGAAGAACGTTTTCAGTTCATCTCTGAGGAACTGATGAAGGTGAGTGACACTGCACGTAATCGCATTTAAAAATATTAAATAAATGTTTTAAAATTAAATATATGAGGGATGGGATACACAGAGTTTATGGTTAGCTATTTGCTTAGAGCTCAGGACCAGTGAATTGCCAAGAAAAAAAGCATATTCAAGCAGAACTATGTTATAATAAAACTTAGTACTCAGAGAGCTTCTGGAATAGTATGCATAAGAATAGAAAGAGAAGTACCTGAAATACACATAGATTGCGCGATAGGTAGACGATATTTTTTATTATGAGCAGTGCGTAAGATGAGCTCCTCAATCAATCGTTTTAACATTTCCTTTTCTGAAAGCAAATAAGTTAACAAGTGAAAATAATATGTGCTCTGAGCTAAGTTTGAATCATTGTGGATAACACAGCTGACTAAATAATTTATAATTCGCTATAATTTGCTTGTTAATATAATATGCATTTTAATATAGTACTAAAATAAGGTAAATAACAAAATAAAAAATTTTAAAATATTCCTTGTCATTTTAAAAAATTTCTTTTAATATTTTAAATAATTAAAAAAAATTTTTTGTGACCGGTCTTTTTACATTACTGTTACGTACACCACTGTTATATTATATGTTTATTTCATTTCAATTCGTGTGAATGCTTATAATCAAAGAGTATGAATATATTGTATTCTTGCTCTTTCATTTTTAAGAGTACATATGAATTTGGTATACCTAAATCGACTCTTTTGTACGGACTTTATCTGTCTGTCAATAAATATATGGGGCTAAATCGACTCGCATTTTTGATCTGATTAGAAATATATTGTCTGGATGACAGAAGATGCTTCTTTTTGTCACATACAAATTTAAATTTGTAATAAAAATAACTAGCAAGTTCGTAGTGCAAGATCAGGTAATAGTTCCAAATAATAGTTTCTGCAAAAAAAAACATTAAAAGGTAAACAGCGTAAAGTTAGAGAATTGTATTTGCAACTCGCAACAGAAAAGAAATTCGGAAAAACAGCCAAATTAGAGTTCGTGCTTGTGCTCTCTGATGAACGGTTGGTTTTAAAATTTAAACGATCAGAAAAGTTAAATTTTTAGATCCTCTAAAATTCGGTTAACTTACCCGCTATATTTACTTTTGCGAGCTTTTACTTTTGCGCGATAATACTGTACTATAAACTTCGAATTGAAAACCGATGTAATGAAAATAAAGAAAAAAAATATTTTGCAATACACAAATTTTGAGAAGCGAAAAGTTTTGTACTTCCACAAAGGAAGACAAAGTCAACATAACAGGGGCCTATGTTGACATTCAGCCTGTGAGTCATTCACACATCCCAGATATTCCATATTCCAGACATGTGTTATTAAATTATAACCTGACATCGGGGCAGAATCTGAAGGACTCACGGGTAAATCAAAAAAAAAAAATTAATTTATAGGTATGGGCGGGTGCCGATATGACGAAAACTATTCGGGTTGGGATTGCAATCGAATATTTCGTCCACCTCTAAACTCTAATTTAATCTCTTTTAAAGCTTCAACATCATCGCGTGCAGAATTTGCTTTTGCATCGCTTACTCTCTTATCCATTATGCATTGAGCCTGCTGTTCGTCAAATGCTCGCCAACGCAGACGCCTGTGCGGCAATCTCACGCATTGCTCAGGAAGTTATAATAGACAACAATCGGGATAAGTTAAACTTGTTGCACAAATGTTTTTTTCAAACAGACACTGGCGATATTTTAATAAATGGGAACACCGTTGATAAAATACTGCTAGCCATGTGTAAACCGTTAGAACAGCCTCCGGCCAATGACATGGTCGAAGTGTGCGGTAGTTTTATAGCACAGATAATGCCTGTCATATGTAGCAAAGCGAATTCATCGCTCGCAGTACGTCAGCAAGTGTTTTTAACGTTGTACAAGTTCAGCTTGGAGCAACGAGCGGAAGAATATTTATCAGAAGACACTCTATGGGAGATAACCACCTGCTGGCAGGACGCACTTTCAAGCAAGGACATCGAAATTAACGATGTGATGTTGCAAAGCTGTGCAGAGATTGTTGAGAGACTGACACAGAATTCTGAGCTGAATGCCACCAGCCTAGAAGGCATGGCTGAGGCAATGGCGAAATTTGTTGTCTGCTCCACCGAAAACATTGGGGATGAGTCGCAGCGATTGTTACGCATTGATGAAACTATTGTGGCCTTGCTAAGCTCAAATCTGAAGTCAACCAACACTATATCGGAATTCGAGCAGCATTGTGTGTACCTAAACGCGTTGCAGAATTCTGTAACTCCAGGCATCTGTTTTGGAAGCGCGGCCTTGAATGAGGACAATATTTTGCCGTTGCTGCGTCGCTCTGCGCTAAATTTAAATACTATCTGCAAGCTCGTTTGCCGTGTCGACAACCCGCAGCAGTCAAACGACGGTGATGATGAGTTAACTGAAGATTACTGTGATCCCAATGCGAATCTACTCAAACAATGGAGCGAATCATTAATATTGGAGCTACTCCAGTGCTTGAAAGTAGCTGGCATTGCCGAGGCCTGGCTAGAAGTTAGTCCCTGTCTTACGTCTGCTCAAGAAGAACTTACGCTCTGCCTGTCCGAGCAGTTTCGGAGTTTTATGGCCAACAGCAGTGAATTGGTAGACATTATCAGACAGCGGCTTCAAATAGAAGCACTGGAACAGAACAGTGTCATTAGCTGTCGCCTTTTGGGTTATCAAATCTACTGTTCACAATATGCAGCTTTTGAGGAAAGCGCCACAATTCTTTTACATGAGGAATTAGCTGAGGTCTTTGTATCCAAAGGAGCGCTCAAAGCTTATGTGATGACTCTGCAAGTAAGTTAAAAAAAAAATACATAACATATAATTTTTCTTAAAATTAAAATGAAAACTTTAAAATTATCTTTTTATTAGCTCCTGTTGCCCAAACTTTCGCAAAAGGCGCTTAATTTAAATAGCGCTATCATGCGAACGGAGCCAACTGATATGTGGGTCAAAGCAGCTGTTTTCCGCTGTCTGCTCCTCAATAACTTTCAGTCTGATGTTAATGAGCAAACGGATCGGAATATTATTTCTTCTGCATTGCAGTTCTTGACTCGCGTTGGTGAGCAACAGCATACGCAAAAGGACCTACTGCATTATAATACGTAGGTTTACTAATATCAATATAAAGCCAAATTAACATATCTTTTATCAGCGAGCTTCTAAAACAACCCTATGAGGCTGTGCTTAATACCGTAGAAATCATTTTGCTGCTCAATGAAGTATTGCAGCGGTTTCCATATGAGCTGAGTATCAAAAACTGGGATGCAATACGTATTGGACTTAGTTCGTGGGTCCTAAGCGTTTCAAAGTCTATTTCACATAAGTTTGATCCAAAGGTACGTTTTGTATATCTACTGATATAAATGAATGAACAAGCTGGTTTAACACAACCATGGTTGGTTTGGCTTACGACCACTTTAAAATAATTCATTACAATTCGTAGTGTTGTCGTACTATTTAAAAATGATAAAACTGTAGAATTTAAAGATTAGAAAACTTTCATAAACGTTATTTGCATTAGTTCTATATCTAGTTTTATGAATATTTTAATAATTTTCTACTAGTGTTATTGAGTAACAGTTGACACCTACTTACTACTATATTTACAGACATCCTTTTTCATTGTGGCTGTGTTTCAATTATTTGCAACGCTTATTAACTTTATACGCTCGGAGAAGCAAAAGAGTTCCACAGAATTACTTAAGAATGTGATTGACGAATGGGAGACTTTATTTGCCAGGGAAGTCAATGTGGTGCTGTTCAAGTCGTATTATGAGTTGACTCATGAGGCTGTTGTCCAACCAGAATTTCGTGTATGCTACGAGGCTTTGTTGGAGCGTATTGTACCTACGCTGGAGATGCTGGATTATGCTTTCGTTTACTCGGTAGCTAGAAAATATTTAATTAGTTGATTTCATATTTAAATTTTCCCTTGCTCAGTTCTTTAAAGCGCCAACTTCAAAGCTTTCGTTGGATCATCTGTGTAACTTTCTACTTAAGCAACTGCACAGCACGCAACATAGTGTACGATTAAATGCAGTGTATGCGCTACGCCAGTTAACTCCACAGTTTGTGGCCGATGACATAGAGCTATACGATAAACACAGTGACACTATTGAAGCCAGCCCATCGACAATCTCCAAGTGGCATTTTCTAAATCGATTTGAGGACTATCTGACCCGCTACGATTTGCGTATACGCAATTATTTGGAAGAGTTCAGTTTTAAAATGACTGAACTGGAAGAGCTAGACCCGATTGAGAAACACGATGCTTACAGCTATCTATTGATATGGGACTGCATAATTAATGCATGTGCCAAGTCCCCAGTTGCATTGCGTTCCGTCTACACGACTTGGCTAAACGAAAATCGATACGAGGAGGTTAGAACTTCTTTGGCACTACTATTTTACTTACAATTTTGGTTTAACACACTTAAAATTTCATAAATACTTGACAGAATTTTCTACACTTTCTCTTTCGTGCCATGCCGGTAAACATATTGAAGAATCACAGCGCCAAGGTGCACACTAGTGGCGTCTACAATGAACTTAGCTGGTCTCAACAGAAGGGTGAGTGGCTTATTGTCATCGTTTAATTGATTAGCGTCTCTTCAGAAGGCAGATTCTCCGCAAGCATATAGTCCTCACCATAAGCCTCATAATCGGTCATGCCATAGTCATAATCTTCTTGCATTTCTTCCGCCACTTCTTCCGACATTGATATATAATCGGATACTGGTACAAATGTTTCCGCATTCTCTCCATGCATTGATCGTGCTTGGACTGGCATTTCTTGTGGTGCCAAGTATATGTTCAAGTTCGATATGAACTTGTTTATCCAAACAGTCAGATTGTTCGCCAAAATACGTTGATAGTCGCGCAAGTTACTTGTGGTATAGAACTCTTGCTCTGAAACATTAAAATAAAAGAATGTAATTAATCAGAGGTTACGGCTCTTTTTCTAATCAGTGTATTTACAAAAATTACGTTAAAATTGACTCGTATTGTGACTCGTCTAAGTATGAAATCTAGAAATTATCATTGCCCAATCTAGAAACTTATACCTGCTTATATCTCATCCCATCTAAAGTAACAACTCACCGGTAAATTCCTTGATGCGCTCTAGTATCACAGCACAGAGTGGAGATTGCTCATCAATGATAAATTGATCGTTTAAGAGGAAATCTTTCATCTCTTCAAAGAGCACACACACAATTTTCATCATTTGCTTGCGCTGACGTTCCAGAATAAGCTTTTTGAGTCCGTTGCAGCGTTTTCTATGCTGTAGTCTCTGAACGCGCCGTTGTCGCATCTCCTCCTCCAAGTACTCCATTGCCTTTTCCATGGTCATCATTTCAACAGGGGGTTTGGGTTTCATGTAGTCTTGCAGCGCTGTCAGATGGCGCTGTGAGAGAATGTGTTTAAAATACTTAAATGTATCTTTAACACGCATTGGATGCGGATTAGCCAGACGCTCCATACGAGCCGTGCAGATCGGCACATAGATCCTTTTTGTAATGAATCGCGGCTGTTTAAGTCGCTGCGGCGAGATAAAATTCTTTTTGGGTGTAGCCAGAAAGCATGTGTGCTCCTCCCTTTTTAGCATATCGCGATCGATGATTATCTGCCCGGTATGCTGGCAGGGCACATAGCACGGATGATATCGTGGACAAACGCAAAAGAATCTGTACATATGTTGCGGCTCCGGTATTGTTGATTTGACCAAACGCTTAATGCGCTTGGCACGATCCGGACGCAACTGAACCATGGCCAAGCGAGCGTTTAACTCATCTGCCACCGTAACACCCACCTCCTTAGGTGCGCGATCAGGTGGTGGACGATCATTAGGCGTATTCGTAAAGTTGATTACGTTGGCCATTGTATGTTTCTCGCCTTCCAGCTTAATTTCACGCGCTGGCGCCTCGCTGGCAATTTCGTAAAAGCTCAACGGTTTTTTATCCATTGTAACAAAAATTGAAAATTATTTAAAGAAACGAACAACACAACACAAGAATCACAAATGATCGAAATAACGAGTTTTCTGTGTATGGTTTGCTTTTATTTTGATTTTTCTCGTTTTACAGTTTGTGATGGCTTGCTAACATTACATAAAATATTACAATTTTTTAAGCAGATCCTCAACTGACACTGGAGCGCTATGCCTGTCATTTGTATACGGTGGTGCTATGCAAATTGCCCGCCGTGGTACGCAAGTGGTGGAACACCAGCCCATCTAGACAGAAGAACTTTGTGGATAATTTAACCACCAATTATGTGAGTGCACTGATTTGTAGCGAGGAACTAAAGGCAATCGCTAACCACAAGGAAAAGCACGAGAATATGCAGGTGGGTCTTTCGTTAATTGGCTCAAACCACATTTATAAAAAAAAAACAAATTTAATTTTAAAAGATAATTATATTAATATATAATATTATATATTGCTGTTGGGAACAGTGCTAATTGTATAGTTGGTGAATAGCCTGCCCAAGCTTCTCGAAGTCCTCAAGCATTCTATTCAAATTTAAAAATATATTTATTTTAGTGTATTATAAAAATATCGAATGTTGGTTCGGAAGTACAATTGATACTTTCTATCCTCGGTTAAATTTCAAAAGTTAAAGTAAACGTAATGTGCGTACTGTATATAAGAATTTACAATCCAAATATAGTGTGTCTAGCTATCGTCTCGAAGAAGAAGAACGACGGGTTCATACAGACAGACGGTCTGGCGGATATGGCTAAATATACTTTGCTATGTCGTCAGATAGAATCTTTACTGCGTGTTAAATACTTCACACAACTTTAATACACCCAATGTTAACGGCTTCAAAGTATAAAACATAAAATCAAATGTTTTTTTCCTAATTACCTTACAAAGATAAATTTATTTTAAAATTTTAAAACGATAAAAAGAATTAACCCCTTTACAATTTGCACTATTTTAACTAACTTTTTTTTTTTTGCATTATAGTATATATGTTTTATCTTAACATGGGGATTATGAAAATTGCTTGCAGCGATAAACATTTTAAGCAATTGTTATAAATTTGACACGGCAGGTTTTTCTATAAAAATCTAACTAATTCTCGCTTGAATAGTATTATTTTTTTTAAGCACTTCAATAAAAGTTTATTATTATTCATTTTAAATTTATAACCCATATTTTATAGCTAAATTTCACCTGAGTATACTTCTTTACGTCCAGGTGACGGTGCACACTTCCACTAGAGAAGTTTTGGCTGTGTATGCAATTGACGAAGCACGCATGGAGTTGGTTATTACTCTAGCAGCCAATTATCCACTTGGTGCTGTTAAAGTCGAATGTGGCAAGCAAATTGGTGGACGAACCACTTCACGTAATGTGGGCATGCAGCTGACAATCTTTTTAACACATCAGGTAAGGGTGTGACTTGTTAATCATAAGGACTGTATTTAATTTTACTGGTCCATAGAATGGCACAATTTTTGATGGTTTGACGCTGTGGAAAAATAATCTGGATAAGAAATTCGAAGGAGTGGAGGAATGTTATGTTTGCTATACGGTCATACACCAGGACACTTGCCAACTGCCCAAGTTGACATGCAAAACATGCAAGAAGAAGTTTCATGGACCATGTTTGGTGAGCTTAACTAAAGTTTTATCCTCAATAGACCAACGATAATAAAACTTATTTCATTCATCCGCAGTACAAATGGTTTACCACCAGCAGCAAATCCACCTGCCCCATCTGTCGCAACGTGTTTTAAATAACATGCAAAATGGAAGCATGTTGAAACACGATAGCCATGCTAATAGTTAATAGTTTTTTGGCCCTTCCTGTAAATCAATACATAATAACAATAAATTCGCAATAAGTTTAAATTAATTCAATAATAACGGAAATTAAGAAGTGGCATTCACTTAATTTTCTCTGAATAAATAGGGTTACATTAAAGGCGATTAGTCAAGAAATTGTATTAAAAATTTAAGTACAGCCCAAAACCTGGGAAGATTATATGTATTCTCTCTGGCATAACTTGTATTACTTTAATGCTACATATTGGATTTAATTTTCATAATAGTCTTCGTAGTAAACCTTAGACAAACTCATAAATTTACAACACTTGTTTTCGATATAGCCGTTATGTTAATTGCGGTATTTACGTTTTGTGTATACTTTACTTATGTCTTACACTTTGGGATAATTTGTCTTAAATTAATATCACTTATAATCTGTTGTAATCTGTACATTATAAAGAATTACAGCTCACGCGTTTCAAAGCAAATTGATTGCTGTGCAAAGTGTGGCACGGGATAACAATTATTCAATTGCAACGCAAATATAATTACAGTTTATTTCAAGGTGTATCTTTTTCTTTTGGTGAATTGAAAGTTAATATTATAAATTACACGCGGAAAGGAGTTAAATAAAAAGGAAAAACCATAAATAATTACTTTCGTTTGTTGTGGTATTAAAGCTTATTGCATCGGAATAGCGTCTTCAAATTTTTTAAGATTTCCGCACAAATATACAGATGAACCGGAAAGAGGCAGCTCCCAAGATTAATGCACGCAGTAAACGTCATATTAGGGCTTTGACAATCGGCAAAGTGATGAGCTGTACACAAACCAGGGCAGAATGGAAGTTTCCAATAACTAGGCAACATATTTGAATGTACATAAATTGAAGCTATCTTCTGGCATAAAATGAAATATATAATATAGACAGATTATGGGATAGCGAATTCAAAACGTCATCTTTAGTGATAAAAAAAAATTGAATTTAGACGGATACTAAAGTATTTGCGAGACCCAAGGACAGCTAGAACAGGCGACTTCTTGTTTGTGAGAAAATTTATACATTGTTTAATTGTGTCTGTTTTGTTCCTTGCCATGATCCTAAGTTCTATTCCGACTGTTAAATGTTCGATATGTGGTCTTTTTGTTTGTTGTTGGAGTGGTATAGCGCTGATAATGTTCCGAAGTTACACTTTCTTTGTCATATTAACTTTTAGCCCTTTAGTTATTTGGATGGAGAGACTTTTCATCACGGCTAGGGCTGGCATATTTATACGGACTGATCAAGTTCGAGTCATATATTATTTTTACCGTGAAAAATTTATAACTGATTGATGTAAGTCTTAATTTCGTACAATTGTTTCCAATATTTGTGGGCAAAAATTAGTAAGACTTTTTAATTTAAATTTCGTGCGGAGTCCCATTCGTCGAAATATTTTTTTCGATGTTGGTAACACTGACATCTGTGCCAAATGTCACATCAAAATAAGCATTAGTGTTCAGTATACGCTTGTTTTTCTGAAATACAAAAAGAGCGTTCGGCGATTTGTACCATGAGTGAAACCATTCAACAAAGAAGTTCCATCAAATTTTGTGAACGGAATCAAATTTCTGGTGCCGAAACGTTTAGAATGTTGCAAAAGGCTTTCGGTGATAATTGTATGTCGCGAGCAAGTGTTTTTGATTGGTACAAATTGTTCAAAGAGGGTCGAGAACGCGTTGACGACGAACCACGTCCAGGACGGCCATCAACATCAACTGATGATCAACACGTCAATAAAATCAAGGAGTTGGTGCTCGAGAATCGACGATTAACAGTCAGAGACCTTTCTGACAATATAGGAATATCGGAAGGATCAGTGAAAACCATTTTAAAAGATCATTTGGGGCTAAGAAAAGTCAAAGGACGGTTGCAAGGCAAACTTAGCAAGGCAAAATATGCACCAAAGGCGACAAGAAGGCAACATAAAGGCGACTTAGAGGCGACACGAAGGCAAAATAAAGGCGACTTAGAGGCGACACAACTGTCTGAAAAATAAATGGTACTTTAACTGAAAACAATTTTTTGAATTTTTGTTAACATTTTGCATTACGAATTATAAGAAGCTACGAAAATTAATTACAATTTATAAGAGGTTTTCTAATTATGGAATAGCCAAAAAAATTACGAAATGCTGAGGGGACCAAAATGTATGGATATTTTACGAATTAACAAAGTTATTTCAAAGGAGCGCTGTCCGTTACGAATTATCGCGATTTTCGATATACCGGGGTACGAATTATCGCGATTCGACTGAATTTTTTAAAAGAATTATATATTATAATTTTTTCTATATCATGTAAAGTTTTCCATATACATATTCGCCACATATGCATTCAATTTAACATATTGCTTCTATACAAAATTACCTGAATGCTGTACGTACACTTAGTCAAGATGCGCACTCAGTAAAATTGCGCAACCAAATTAAAAGAATTGCAAAACTAGCGAAGCAAAAAGCATAGATAACGGTACAGCACCGTTATTTCTTAGAATAAGAGCAACACAGAAATGGTAAACGAAATGTGCACAGAATTTCTTGACAGTGTCGAAACTGAGTTATTTTTGTTTTTGTTGTTTTTTTTACACATTTTTTGTTTTTTTTTTATCTTAATTGAACTGAATACATATGTATATTAATAAACTGTTAAGTTTAAAAAAATACATAACTTGGGTAATAGCTTTTTATTTTACCATCTAAATTTATGTTATTTCGTAACGATTGGTATCATATGGGTAACTAAACATTACCATTCATCATACAAGGTTCATTCAAATCGTATGAATAGTTCAACATAATCCTAGAGAAAAGTTTTGAAAACTCATACATATTTATCACACATATTATATATGTATTTATTTATATATAGTGAAAACATATCAAATTAAAAATTTAAAAAGTTAATCGAGGGTTCATTTGAATAGAGTAAGTAATATATACACAATATATTACATTATATAATGAATATATAAGCGTTATTAACGCAAAAATAGTTTTTTTTTTAGTTATAGCGCTTCTTGAAGTAAATGAGCGGACATATGTTCTTGTGTTCCAATAACGGAATCACGGATTGTTTGTACAGTTGCTTGAATCAACCACCCGATAGTTCACGATTCTGCGCAGTAGCGGCTCCAGTGTAGTTTGGGGTTGGGAGCAAACGGATAATGACAATGACAAACGCATCAGTTTTGCACTGCAGCTTGCAAGGTTATTTTAATTGCCACTAGGCAGGCTGTCAGTCGACATAAAGCGCCGGGGCATTCTTTAGGCCAAAATGACGTAAGCTCTCTATAAATATGTCAACAGATCAACCGAAACTTGGCCAGCGTGTACAAGTAACGGGCAAAAATCATCTGTGTGGCCGTATCGCATTTGTGGGTCGCACTAGTTTTTCTGGCGGCCAGTGGTTTGGTGTTGTGTTGGACGAGCCGCGGGGCAAAAACAATGGTACTGTGAATGGCAACACCTACTTTAAATGTGCTTCCAAGTTTGGTCTCTTTGTGCGTGGCCAGCAGTTAAAGTTGCTAGAGGTGAACCAGCAGGAAGAACTGAAAAAACAGGACAGTATTGTTCATAAGGACATTATGCAGCGTGATGTCAGCAAAGTCAAGCTGGCCGAAAGAAATCGAAGCAGGTCGCCAGCGGAGGACAAAGTGAGTGCATGAAAGCATTAAAATAATATTTCCGCCCACCATATTCATACTGTAGGCTCTACTATAATGTTTGCATTACTAGCTTGACTATCAAACTTAGTTTATTATTTATTTTTTACTCAATACATATTCTGTGACAGAGTCCTAAGGCGGTAACCTCGCCTTTAGGAAGGCCTACAAAAAGGCCACCAGAAAAGGCTACACCATCCAAGTCTACTGCGACTTCCGCTCAACAAAAGTCACAGCCACCGTCACAGCAGCTTTTAAAGGTATTTAAATTATTAAAAGCAATTACAACAATTAAGCGTTTTAGCACAAATTATCTTTTGGTGACTTCCATCACAGGAAATGGATACCACAGCGTTGAAAGTTCAGCAGCCATTGCATAAAGATTCGCAGGTAAATATTTTTTTTAGATTTTATCGAGAAACAAGAAATAAAGCGTTATTTTTTATACAGGGAGAGCCTTCTAAGAGAATAAACGAAACAAATGTCGCCTCAAAAGCTGATACAAGCCAGTCAAACTATCAAACGGTGGAGCATGCTGATGCTCAAAGCGAGAAACCACAGACTTCTAGTCAAGAAGGTGAAGAAGAACCTAAGTGCGGTTTGGTTAAAGAGATCCAACAGGTTTCTACACAGTCGTCAACTTTGACAACGCCAGCTTTGACTTGCAGTCACCGTCGTTCCACATCCTACACACAACTTCGGCCAACGCGCATTAGTCAGCCAAAGCCAACCACATCTCAGGCTCAGAGCTCGACGGCTCAGCTTACCCTTGCCATGCCGGTGCCTTTGGTACTAGCGCCCAAGCGGAGCAAGACTAGCATGAGTCCAACTAGCAGCGTAAGGCCAGGGCCACCTGCTGCATTTATTGAAGCCGGATTTTTGGAAATACTGCGTCCGCAGTTTACACCGGGTCCGGCACTACGAACGCCGAACACAGTGGCACCACATGTGGAAAATTCGGACATGCAGCAACTTCGCGAGGAAGTGCAATTGCTTCGAGGACAAAAGAGCGAGGACAAATTGAAGCTGCTTGACCTGGAGCGTGTCAAGATACACAATGAACAGCTGCTGGAGTTTAAAGCGCAAATTATGGCGCAGCAGATGCTGCTGCAACGGGAATTACAGTGGTGTCGCCATGAGCAGCGTGAAGCTCAGGAGTCGTCGTTGAAATACAAAAGGGAACTCAACGATGTGGCCGAGGGAATTGAACTATTAACGCTGGACAAGGAAATGGCTGAGGAACGCTTGGAGACAGTACAAATGGAGCTGGAAAAAGCACTGGAGCGTAACGACGAGCTCACGCTCGACCTGGAAATTCTGCGCGCCGAACAGGAAGAGCAATGTGGAAATCAGCGCATAGAGAAGACTGAGAATTATTCGATTAATACGAAGCCCATGCCGACAACCGGAGAGTTTCTCCGCCTGGAGCAGTACAATCAACGATTGCGAGAAACTGTCATCCGACTGCGAGATACGCTGGCCCATGAAAAGCAATTGGCGCAACACACACATAAGGAACTGGAAACAAAGCATTCCGAAATTATAGAGCTGAAGAGAATTAAGGAGTTACAGAGTCGGCGCGTGGATAAGTTGGAAATGCAGATAATGGATCTCAAGGAACAAGTGGACGCTTCACTTGGCGCTGAGTCTATGGTCACACAGCTGGCCGTGGTTAAATTGGAACTCGAGGAGCGTGTCAAGCTCTTGGAAGATGAGGTTAATGAACTAGAAGCACTTGAACAAATTCAAGAGCAGCTCATTGAAAGCAATCAAGAACTGGAATCCGATTTACGTGACGAAATTGACAAGCTGAGCGGTCAGGTGAAATCCCATGAACAGCTGAAGAATACTGCACTGGAAAGTCTTTACGATCGTGATGTGACTATACTGAAATTTAGGGATCTAGTGCGAATGCTTCAGGAGCAGTTGCATTCCAAAAATGACGGCGGTACACTCTCAATCGAAGACTTTGGCAGTGCCAATGATTCGCAACAAGAGGAGACATCCCAGCAAAGTCAAGCGGACTATCAGCACATCTTTAGTATCAGCAAAGCCTATGGGCGCGCCTTGGATCAACAGCTTAAAGCAATGGAGCTCCGACTGGAGCGTCAGCACTTGGATCATGTGCTGACCTTTGTGCCAGAAACTTTTCTGCTCCGTGGTGGTGAACACGATGTGGTGCTAGTTATGATGCTTCTGCAGCGCATGAACGAAAAGCTTCAAATTGTTTGCCAGGCAATTAATGAGAAGTTTCCAAATGCGTGTGAATTCGGTAAGTACGATATATATCGTATATATAATATTTTATGTACTAAGCTTTCTAAAGTCATTTCTAAGAGTTTTACATAGTTGTCTGGAGATATTCCTTATATGTCTTTCTAGCAAATTGGTTCGGAATACATTTCATCTTGCTTTCATCTTTCACTAGAGATGAAGTCAAAAAAAATACCCTTTCTCCGATTAAATGACATTCGAGTATATGTAGATGTACTTTGAACCTGTTTATTAATTTATTTTTTAACTTTCATAGTTTCAGTTAAATTAACTTTCATAGATATTATTATTACTTTATTTTTGACCACATGTTAGTAACCGAAAACATTAGTGATGGTTGCCCTAGTTAAACTACAAGATCATTATGTGGCATTATGTGCGATTGAGACCTCTCTGGTTTACCATTATTAATATTGTATAAACAATTGGCCGATAAGAAGATATCTTCGCGTTGAATAGCGCATAATTTGATTCTTAAACGCAAATTCAGAAGGCGAGTCTTGGATTCATACGCATGAGTCTGGCACTTCACAGTTGCATACGAGTAGTATAGCAAATTTGTTTAAGGACGCGAAATGTTACCTGTTTCTAATAGAATCTAGGATGGTCAATTTTGAATAGTTGATTCTAGATGTGAAGAAAGGACGCCGCAGTAAGATCATCCTTTCGCTTTTAAACACTCAAATGCTGGATAAGAGAGTCCTTGGCTTTCCAGCTCTTCTTTAGTTCTACCTTCGATAAATTATTCTTCTGTTTAAGAATTTCTTATTCTTTTTTATTTCTTAGCTTAACGGCTTTTAAGAATTGTTTTTTTTTTTATTTTAACACATTTTTATGTGTTAACAAAAGAAGTAGTGTAAGTTTTTAATAGACATTTTTTCCCAAACCTGCCAGGTCGCGATGTTATCTTTGAGGGTTACTCGGTGCAGCGATTCATTTTTCGGGCTCAGTGCATCTATCTGCTTAAAAGTCTTCAGCTAGTGCTGCAACAATTTTGTTATGGGCTCAACCACTGCGATTATGAGGTTTGTACACACGCGGCTATCTATCGTAGTGATTTGGAGTCGCAGGAGCAGCAGCTGGATGAGTTTGTGCATTTGCTAAAGACCGGCCAGCTGGACGAACATACTAATTGTGAGCCTATTCGCCGTGTGCTCCATTATATTAATGGGCTTCATCAAAACCTGATGCCCCCACAGACTCTGGTGGAGCTGCTAGATGAGCAGCAGCTTTATGGCGCACTGATTGAGGTATACGAGGCAGGTTTGGAAGCTGTTAATGCTAATGCGGGATTACTACATACCATCATACATCTGGGCGATGAGCAAACTGAATCCTTTCAATGCATGCAGATGCTCATGGAACATAGTTGCGCACTCAAACAGAAGTTAAAAAAGTTACAGCGTAAACTGTGCGCCAATAAATCGACTGCCGCCTGGACGGGAATGCAGAGAGCACGCTATCAACGTATCTTGGATGCAAACGGGGTGCTGGGTGCACTTATTAGTATGCTGGGGGTATCGGCAAGGGAAGCCAGCAAGGAGTCAAATGGCGGAATTGCACATGAAAAGCTTTGGCGAATATTAAGGCTAAACTACAGCAAGTTTGTACCAAGCCAAGAAACGGAACAGCGAGAATTGGATGCATACAGTCAGCACTGTATGCAGCTGCTCGAGGAGCAGCTAGAGGAACTTTGCACATTGCTAGACCCCAGAGATGTGAACACAGAGTATGTGCGGCATGCCACATGTAATGCCGTGCAGCAGCGTGCTGCTCAAATAAAGAGACACTATGAGGATTTCAAGAATTTGGAGTTGACTGTCGCCGAGCGTGAAAAAGAAATAAAAGCACTTAAGTACACGGCCAAGGTGAAACTGCAAGATTATTCAGAGCTGCAAGTGCGCAAAAATATGGCCGAAAAACAGCTGAACAGATTCGGTCACGATTATTGTCAAACGCTCACCCAAATGGCCGATGGTATGGAGCAACTTAATCAATGCTTGATTTCCAAGGAGGCGTCCTTGTACC
Source organism: Hirtodrosophila trivittata (assembly GCA_035045065.1). NCBI lineage: Eukaryota > Metazoa > Arthropoda > Insecta > Diptera > Drosophilidae > Hirtodrosophila > Hirtodrosophila trivittata. The sequence continues at coordinate 403,691 of JAWNNK010001459.1, read as the reverse complement.
ATGCGCTCAACATCTTAACTGAAAAGGTAAGCGCTTTGGAGCAGGCTCAGCAGCAATGGCAACAACAGCAGCAGGTAGACAGCGCTTGTGTAACCAGTTCCACGCGGAACTGTCATAGAGAACTAAATCTGATGCATCAAGCATTGCGTCATGAGCGAAAACTACGCGTGCAATTGCAGGGCAACGAATTGTGCAGGAACTTTGCTACTTTGGAGCCACTTCATGTGCCACATCTGGAGTCAAGTACTCAGTTAACGACACTGGAAGCTCAATTGCGGACCTTGAAGAGCCAGTGGCTGTTGACTCATCTAGAGCTGGGAGCCAGTGGTCGTCAGCGTAGATCGCACATTGAGCTGCAGGGTAGTCGCCTATTGCAACATATCTTCCAAATATATTGCACTCGGCATCCGCATCGAGCTGCACCTACAGATTTTGGTCTATTTATAACTGATGATCTTCAACGTGCCATCAAGGCCAAGTAGCTTCAAGCTTGCTGCTTAATTATTAAATAGTTCATTTTGTGTGTTAATCAATAGTTTATTAAATTCGCAGTATATAAAATAAAGTGTGACATTTAAAGCGACTTTAGTAAATTTTGCCCCTTGTCTCCAGTATTTAACTTGGTCGGGGTCCATCGCCGGTGTTTGATATCGGAGCCACCAATTATTCAACATTTGGCAAATTCAATATTTCATTAGCGTACCTGGCTTATCGTTCTCTCCACTTGAAGCATAAAGCAAAAAATTCGTAAAGAAACTGAAATAATACCAGTTGCTCGTGGTAAGTCTCAGGTCTATGGGTTAAACTACCTTTTTGTAAGTTCTTCTGCGTTGGACTTAATCACTATCAATGGGTTTGCATGAAATAGTCTTATTCTTCAAACGTTATATGAAATAAGACCCATATGTCCATCCTAATTTTTACTTGTATTTTTTTTTTTATTAATTAAATTTTTTTCATGTGTTGTATTGATGATGCCCCACAATTTTCAGGCGAGCAGAGAAAGAAACTGAAAAAGATCGACGTCGGCTCAAAAAGATAACAAAGAGATAAAACAGATAAAATTGCCTCCTCAGTAAAATAGGGAAGGACATCAACGATATAGAAAATCTACTATAAGTGATTGACCATAACCAAAGGAGCTTTGTGGCATTTCTATCGCAACAGCGTCTGACAATAAATATTAATCTGGAAAATATTGTTTAGTTAAAATTTGTATTATTATTATTATTTTTATTTTTTATATTATATTTTAATTTAATTAACTATTCTTTAGTTAATTGCCACAAATATACCATAGATTACCTGTATTATATATTAATTTGATATAAATTAACTAATCAATATCCTTTTGTTCTAGTAAGCCCATCACCATCTAATTACGTCATGCAAAGAGATTAAACCGATCCAGAGAACAATAAACATAGTTTTATTTAAATTTGCACCATTTTTTCACCATTTTTGCACCATTTTTGCACCATTTTTGCACCATTTTTGAAATATTTTGAATGTATTGTTCATGGAAGAACATTTATCCGTAGATCCCTATGTGTCATTCAAACGCATAATAAAGGGTTTATCATTTTTGGAGTTTTAGTGATTCTTAGGTGTTTCAGTAAGATGATTAACATATTCATATTTTAAATTATATATATATTTTATATATTTATTTTTAAAAATTTGGTACCTTCGAACTTCTGCACTTCTGCACAAAATTATAAACATTCGCAACTTCAATTATTTAATGTTTTTTTATTCATTTTACAATTTACAAAAAATAAACATATGTGTATACAATATGTACAGTGTAATGAGAAAGAGAGAGCAACGCAAGCAGTTCAATTGGAATCGCTTATCACATGACCAATAAAGTAAAAGATATTAATAGCGATAGCGGATACGTGCTGGTAATAGAAGGCGGCCCTCTGTTTCTAATTCTTTTCGATGTTCTTGTGGGGTTTACATAAATACGTTTAATGTGTAATGAGAAAAATATTGAGTCGATGGCTATTTGCAGAGTCTGGCGAACAAATCAAGTCATTAATCGTGAGCTTACAGGCGCTGTATATATGAATCCCATAGAAAATGAGGCTTGTTAGCTAATGCGATATATTGACCTTTAGTACGATAGTACCTCACGACTTTGAGGTCGTCTGACGTTTGGCCACAATTTTGCCCTGATCGCGACTATTGATGACCTCAGCATGGAAGCCCGTCTCCCAATCGGCGTAGTATTTTACGGTGCGAACATTACCATCAGGTTCGACCAGTGAGTATTCGCCCTTCACCACATCGCCATCACGTTCCTCGCGCTGATGCTTGTTATCACCCGTATGAGGATCGTTCACAGCATACTCAAAGGCATAGCGCGGGTGAGCATTCTGCAAAATATATATATGTAACGATAATACAATAAAATGTATACAACAATGCATATTCACATACAAAATGTTCTAGATGCTTATCCGGCAACACCTTCAGCAAGGCTGGATGACTCACGGGCGCAGATTTCAGATAGGCAGCGGGCGACAGAGGAGCATGAGCGCTCAGTGCAGACACACTGGGTGCATAGCGATAGAATCCAGCTCCAAAGGGCCCAATTCCGTTAGCATGACTGTAATCGGCGAGTGCGCCAGGATGTGCCAATCCACCAGCAACATGGGACGAAGCGCCTTGATAGGTGAGTGCAGGGGAGGCACCAAGATGACCCAAGGAAATGGCACCATAGTAGGAGGCATCATGAGCGCCAGCAGAGCCCAAAGGTATTTTACCTGTTCCAAGGGTTATTAAAAAATAAAGGAATAGCATCGATACTAGTCAGAAATTTAATTTTTAAATATAAAAAGTACTTATATAAAAGAAGAATGCTCTTTGAAAACGTTAAAAGTATAGTATTTAAAGAAAGTTTTTGCAGTTGCTTTGAATATTTAACCTACTTGTATAAGGTTGGTTACTTTTCCAATTCTATATTGAAGAAACTTCACACTTCAATTGTTTTATAATCGCTATAAATATCAATATCTTGGTTTTATTGACTAATTTACTTACCCGCATTGAGCTCATAGGAAGTTCTACTGTCGTATGCGTGATTAAAAGCGCCTAAGGGCTTGGACACGTACTGGGCAGTAAGGGCGTCATGACCAGAAGTAGAGTAGCTGACGCCCAGACCCAACTTGGAACCGGAGCTGGCATGGCCATAGCTAACAGTTGGTCCGGAAGCTACAGCTGCTATGACTGGCTTGGAAACATACTGATGCAGGGCAGCGCCGTGCTCGGAGGTAGCATAATTTAAGCCAGCTGGTAGAGATGTGGTGATGTGAGTCACAGGTTGAGTAGCGTAACTGGCAAACTTTGCAGTGCCAGTGGTAGCAAACGCTGGCTTCGACACATATTGATGGGAGACAGCTCCATGGCCGGATTCACCATAGCTAGAAGTTACTTTTGTAACTACTGGTGCAATACCTAAATGGCTTTTGGCGAGCGGTGCTCCATAGCTGGCTGCAGTAGGAAGAGTATAGCTGGATATTTTGTTCACTGCAATAGATTGTCCATAGGTAGCCGCAGCGGGCTTGGACACAAACTGATGAGAAACGCCGCCATGTCCAGAGCTGCCATAATTAGCAACTACTTTGGTAACGGCAGGAGCTGCAGAATATGCGGAAATTGCGGGTGCTGCATAGCTAGGTCCATAAATCGCCACAGCGGGCTTGGACACAAGTTGATGAGAAACACCGCCGTGTCCAGAGCTGCCATAGTTAGCAACTACTTTGGTGACGGCAGGAGCTGCAGAATAGGTGGATATTGCGGGTGCTGCGTAGGTGGCTCCATAAGTAGCCACAGCGGGCTTGGACACAAACTGATGAGAGATAGCTCCATGTCCAGAGCTGCCATAGCTAGCAGCTACTTTGGTGATGGCAGGAGCTGCAGAATAGGTGGATATTGCGGGTGCTGCGTAGGTGGCTCCATAAGTAGCCACAGCGGGCTTGGACACAAACTGATGAGAGATAGCTCCATGTCCAGAGCTGCCATAGTTAGCAGCTACTTTGGTGACGGCAGGAGCTGCAGAATAAGTGGATATTGCGGGGGCTGTGTAGGCGGCTCCATAAGTTGCCACAGCGGGCTTGGACACAAGCTGATGAGAAACACCGCCGTGTCCAGAGCTGCCATAGTTAGCAACTACTTTGGTGACGGCAGGAGCTGCAGAATAAGTGGATATTGCGGGTGCTGAATAGGTAGCTCCATAAGTCGTCACAGCGGGCTTGGACACAAACTGATGAGAGATAGCTCCATGTCCAGAGCTGCCATAGGTAGCAGCTACTTTGGTGATGGCAGGAGCTGCAGAATAAGTGGATATTGCGGGTGCTGAATAGGTGGCTCCATAAGAAGCCACAGCGGGCTTCGACACAAATTGATGAGAAACACCGCCATGTCCAGAGCTGCCATAGGTGGTAGCTACTTTGGTGATGGCAGGAGCTGCAGAATAAGTGGATATTGCGGGTGCTGAATAGGTAGCTCCATAAGTCGTCACAGCGGGCTTGGACACAAACTGATGAGAGATAGCTCCATGTCCAGAGCTGCCATAGGTAGCAGCTACTTTGGTGATGGCAGGAGCTGCAGAATAAGTGGATATTGCGGGTGCTGAATAGGTGGCTCCATAAGAAGCCACAGCGGGCTTCGACACAAATTGATGAGAAACACCGCCATGTCCAGAGCTGCCATAGGTGGTAGCTACTTTGGTGATGGCAGGAGCTGCAGAATAAGTGGATATTGCGGGTGCTGAATAGGTGGCTCCATAAGTCGCCACAGCGGGCTTGGACACAATCTGATGAGAAACACCGCCATGTCCAGAGCTGCCATAGTTGGTAGCTACTTTGGTGATGGCAGGAGCTGCAGAATAAGTGGATATTGCGGGTGCTGTGTAGGTAGAAATTTGTGAGATTGCGGAAGATGTTGAATGGGCAGCAGCTTTATGTCCGGAGCTCCCATAGCTTGTGGAAATAACCGGAGCAGTAGAATAAGTAGCTACAGCAGGCGTTACATAGGTTGCAGTCTTTGCTACGACAGGACTTGCTGCTGGATAAGCGGCAATAATGGGCTTAGAGATGTATTGCTGGGAGACGTCTGTTGCTTGGCTGTATGTCGCCACCTTGGCAACAGCTGGAGCCGAGGTGTATGTGTAAGCAGGAGCAGCATAGTTGGTAATCTTGCTCACAGCAGGAGCAGCCGAATGTGTTACCAATGTGGGCTTGGAGACATACTGGTGAGAAACAGCTCCATACCCTGTGCTGCCATAGCTTGTGGCTATTTTATTGATCGTAGGAGCTGCGTGGGTAGGACCAGCAACAAGAACGGTTGGATTAGCATAGCTGGCTATCTTAGTGACAGGAGCTATTGAGTAACTGGCTACAGCAGGGGCAGCATTACTAACAATTTTTGTAACAGCAGGACCCGAGGCATAGGTGGTCACGGCCGGTTTGGAGACATACTGATGGGAAACAGCACCATGCCCTGAGCTGCTATAACTGGCTGCGACTTTGCTGATACCAGCAAGAGGTGTAACGGTGGCGATCTTGGAGACTGGAGAAATTGCTGGATAAGGCTTAGAAATAAACTGAGAAACCACTGCTTGTGACGGAGCTGAGAGGTACGTGGATACAGAGGGTGACGCATAGCTGGCGATCTTAGTGACAGCCGGTGCAGATGCATAGGTGGTTACAGTGGGCTGATGGGAAACATAGCCTGAACCACTTGCGCCATAGCTGGTGCTTAGTTTGGAAACAGCAGGAGCAACATAGCTGCCCACCTTGGTAGGTGCGGAGATGTATGGCGTGGAAAAAGCGGGTTCCGCTGGCAAGTAAGTTTTGGATAAAGCTGGTGCATAGCTAGCAGAGTAGCCCGTGCCGTGCGAGGACAGAAGTGACGATGTGGTGACAAGCTTTAAGGCAGGAGAAGGTGCAGCATAATTTGCCAGCTTTGTAATGGCTGGTGCATCATAGGCTATCGACGGTGAATAGGTAGCCAACTTGGAAATGCCCGGTGCTGCATGAGCGAAGCTATATCCTGGTGAGCTGTAGGTTTTCACCTTGGAGAAACCTGGTGTGATCTTGGAGAATGTGTAACCTGGTGAAGTGTATGTCTCTTCCTTGGTGGTCACTGGTGGTGTGTAATAAGGTAAACTGGAGGCTGAGGGTAATGTGTAAGTAGCCACTTTAGCGTGGGCTGGAGCGGCTTGATTATAGCTGTATTCTTGCGTCAAGAACGTAGCCTTAGATAAGGCGGGCGCTGGTGGTAAATATGCATTATCTGGCTTGGAGGACGTGAACACCGTCTTTGTTAAAGCAGGCGAAACCAATTTCTTTAGCTCAATACCAGAAGGAACCACAGTTGCATATTTGGCAGCTGGAGATTTATCCGCATAAGTGATACCGGCTCCACCATACTCAGCCGAGGGTGTAAACAATATTTTCTGTTCAGGCGCAACATACTTATTTATCTGGGTTAGACCGCCGTGGGAGTAACCTGAAAATCCCGCCGTGGATTCATAGGAATGAGCACCGCTGCTAACTGATGTGTGTAGCAGCTTGCCATTTTCCGAATAGCTGGCAATAGCCGGAGATTGGCTGTATTTTGTGACACCAGGTGTTATAGAGAATTTGACATCAGCTGGTACAGGATACGAGTAGCCAGGAGCGCCTTCTGCATGCACACATGGCAAAATCGCTGGTGCCAATGTGGGTGAAGGATCTGCTAACGCCGAACTAAGCAGCAGGCTTAGCAATAAAAAAAGATGCAACTGTTGACATTAAAACAAAAAAAAAAACAAAACAATAATAAATTATAGCATATAAGAACAGAAATGTGTAACTTAAGAGAAACTTGTATGAGAATTGAATTTTTGTCTAATCGAAAAGTAACATATAATTGATCGATATTGAAATATCTAAAACAAGGCTTAATGCAGCTCAAACTGTTTATGTTTTGCAAATTCAATAGAATTGAGGAAAAACTAATAGTCAGGTTTGATTAACTCCCCGATACGCTCAACCCAGGTCTTAAATGCCATAACACACAGTTGTGTCTATGTGTCTATAGCCTCAGTAGTCTCTGAGGTAGATCATCATCAGTCTGAAAGTAGTCTTCTTATACTGACCATGAATATTTTGTACTTTATAGATCTGTTAGTATTTTACATACAGTTACGCAACTTTAATATACTCCTCTTTAAAACAATTTTAAATAGATTATGTATAATAATTAATCAATATGAACGACATTTAAATTCCAAAGCAGTTTCATCATTTGGATAAATATACAATAAGTACTAAGACTAAACTAATTTTCCTAAGCTCACAAATAGAAGCCACTTGGTTTTGTGGGTAGTTTACATTATCTAAATATTTATACACTTTTTTACGGGTATAAAAAGGAAGCAAATGATTAAAGTTAAACAAAAAAATTTTTTTTTTAAATTTGGTTTTAATATTTATTGGCGTTATTGCTTTCTGGCTTATATTTTTTACATCACTATCATAATCATTTTTTTATCCCAACTCTTAGAGTCATTGAATATTTCATCCTTTTATCACGTTGCGTGACATCGAAAGCAACAAATAAAGGTTCCGAAATTAGAATGGACAATAGGCTCTAATATCTACAAGATTTAAAATTTGTGGGAGTTTAAAACTGTGAACTTATGCTGTACTTAATTTCTAGGACTTACTTTTTTAGATGCCCTGTATTATTTAGAAATTACAAATTTAATATATGTTCAAAATGCGATTCAATAATCCATACGAATTTTAGTTGTATTTTTGTAAAAAAAAAAACATCAGAAGTTAAGAAAAAAAAAAAAATGTTTTTGACTTCATGAGAAAAATACCACAATTCAATCAAAATATTCCCAGTATAATATTACTATATGTAAATAAGTGTTATTGATTATTGTCCTTTTTTTTGTTAAGGAACCCACCTTCATGTTTAATTTATTCGGCACAAATATAAAGTTTTAAAAAATATCGAGATATAATTGAGCGCACTATGTTATTTATTATTCTTTCTAAACATTCACAACTTTATCCTTGTTATATTCCAACGCTTCACGATGAATATCCTTTGAGTGTTTGTATTGCAAGTTTGTTTTTCGTATTCGAATTTTCGGCACACGCAACGCTCGCTCGATGTAGAGCAACGCGGCTGACTGTTGGCCAGCCCAGCCCTAAATTCGCTTATATACGTTCGGTCACTTTTGGCTCATACGCATGCGCAGCAGCCACGCACCAGTTTGGCGACAAAAATAAAAAAAATTAGAGGAAAAAAAGATTGAAAAACAAGCAAAATCGCCAGCAGAAATTGCAGTTAGGAAAAGCGAAGCCAAGTCTCAGGTCAGAGCTCAAAACATGCGACTGACTGCTTGAAGAAAAATTGATGACTATTCAGCTTCGCAGTTAGCAGTTCTCTTTGCTGTGGGCTCTCTCGGATCAACCTGCATCTAACGTCTATTTGAGGCCCCACCTTCTCGCTGAACTGGCTCAAGCATTTTATTAGATCATAGTAAACGCCTCGGCTCGAAATCGGTTCAAAAATTGCGCGTGGTGCGTTTCAGGCAATTCTCTCAGTTGTTGCTGCGCCTGCTGCATTGTTGGCCAAGTTTTAACCTGTCTTAATTTTATTTTTATTTTTATATTTTTATTTTCTTTTTTTTTTTTGCATATGCTTTTAAAGCGACTTAATTTGATTTAGATTTTAATCGCGACCATTGCGTGTAGCAATGGCAAAAAATGCAGCTTACTTTGAAACTCATACACAATTTGCAAGCCAGAAAAAATTACAAACTTGCGTTCTTAATGTCGCTATCAATAAATTTTGTGTGTATGTGCGTAGTTGAGGCCTTGATTGTGCATTAGTTAGATAAAAGGCGCTATTTACGAATGTATTTTGCATACGCACACGTATATGTACATAAATATAACTATTAGAAAAGTCTGCGATATGGCAAAGTGTTGACTTGTTGGCAATTTAGGTCGCTTTTGTGTCGCCGCGTTTTAAATTGTGCACAAGTCGTGAGTCTGCTACTTTGAAGACAATTTGGGTGTATATTGTCTAAGAATGACCTAACTAATAGCGCTTTGAACTATTAATATTGATATCACGACAAGCATACCCGCTGTGCGTTGCTACGCCCTGTTCTTAGCTGCAACAAATATAGTTTATTTTGTAACTTATAACTTGGAAACTTAAACATTTTATCTTATTTATGTATCTGCCACATAGATAATACCAAATTTCCAATTTATTCATGGACGAAAATCCATCCTTTTTGATCAACAGAAGCTAAGTTGAATTTTATTATTCATATTGAGAATTTTTGTTATCAGGTATTATTCCGGGTGTCTTTTATATATGTATTCTATACTATTTATTCTATACTATTATATACTATTTGCTCAGCAATATGTTATTTGTTAAACAGATTCTGAGACATAAAAAATATAATTTTTAGAAACATGAAGACAAAGGATATCCCATTTATCCAGTATATTTTAATTTGTTCCTCTCCCTATGATATGCAAGCTGGGAGATCTAGTTTTTCATTTAGATGTGCGTGATCTCTTCGAAAAAAGAATCTTATTTCTTACTATGTGTAGTAAATTTTATCTATTTATATTTAACAACAGCTTGGCAGCATCACAACTGACAGGCCGTCTTCTTAAAGTATATATATTTAATTAGGATCAATAGGCAAGACTTACAAGTATGTCTAATGTCCAATCTCCATTTATCTATCTTCTGAATGAACGCGTTGACTCCAGACTCTAGAGACTGTATCAAAAACGAGCTGCACACTTTTACAATAAACATTCTTCGAATAGTAGAATGTAGAGCCACTGGAAAGCTTGATTGATTCTGTTTATAATATTTTTTATATTTCTGAATGCTTTTCTTCGTATTGCAGTGGTACGAATATACATTAGCATGTAAGTTTTGAAATACTTCTACTTTAAGAGACATGCTGAAGGTGATTTTATTGCAGACAAAGGCATCGACAGATACAGTCAAATTTAATGATTTCCAACGAAAACAGGATCTACAATAGCTTGTGAAGCAGAGACATAATCTAAAATTATACAAAAGTAAAAAGAGATTAAAAAAGGGAAACAACTGGCATTTGGAAAAATTGAAATCCAAAATCTGTAAACGACAAAACATACACGTGTATGTTAAATGTAAGTTAAATATTTCATTAAATTAAAACTTGGTGAAGAAAAATGTAGCCTTAATGTCTTCATTTAGAAAGCTATTTGATGCCATAATGGGATAGCGTTTGTAACCAAATACATTGTAAATGCTGATATAATCAGAAGAAGGGTTTTTAGAAGAGCGTGATACAATTTTATTAGGAACCATAGACATCTATCAACTATTTTGGACAGGATTTAATCAGTGCCTAATACTTGTTGTTGATAAACAGGAGAATCACAGACACTTGCCATTGAGGTATATTTCAATGTTTCTAAGGAATTTTTAAGAAACACCGTCGAGTTGCATACATGTATGATTTGAATGAGTTTTAGAAACACTGAGAAAAAGCGATCAAGAAGTGTGCAAAAAATAGGATAAAAGGAAGCTAACCAAAATTTTAAATAAAAACTTTTTATATATAAAAAAAATTTCCATTAGCAACAGATTTGTATAAAATATCTGAGGACTGATACTTTTGATAGTGTAAGAGCTAGATCCAGTTTATTTCAAATTTTAGAATTGACTCTCTTCAAAATGACGATAAAACGTAATTTCGTAAGGATCTCGAGTTGCATAGAAGTGGCATAGAAGTGTATAAACGTGTTTATTCACTTTTAAATGCGCGGTCACTTAAATTATGCAGCGCTTTGCACACTTTAGACGTGGGTTAAGGGTATCTCATATTTGGGCACACTTCACTCAAAAGTTATAACTTCTTTTCAAAAGTGATACAAACGTTATTGATAGTTAATTTACTTTACTTTTAGTTGACTAGTTTTGTGAAAAATTAAAGAAAACTAAATAATTTTTATATTTTACCAATTTCTGTGAATATTTAGTTATATAATATGAAAGAATATATAATGTCTAAGAACACACTTTTTAATTTTTAATGGGTTAAGGGTATAAAAAGTAAAAAAGCTCCAGTCGAGTGTGCTCAAATATGAAATATCCTTATAAACTTAAAGCTTAGTCTAGTTACACACATTTACACACTCTGTAAGGAATTCTGCATTTATGTGTGTATTGGTCAATCCTAGGCATACGGCACCGATCAAAAGTGGTCTAAAATAAACCACTGCATTTACCCAAAGCAATAGCTTTTATATTGTGAATTTTATATGCTTTTAAAGCATTTAATCGCTTCCTTAAGATCCTTCTTACTAAATGTAATGCGTTGAAGGTAGACAAATGGTATATAAAAGTGGTGCAAATGTAACAGACGAATATTTAATAGTAGTAGATATACACATTCGTAATAAGGCACAACAGCCAGGTCAATAAAGTAAGTGTCATCTTTTTATTTTTTTCCGCTTGTTCAATTCTCTGTATGAACGAATAAATCAAATAGTCGACCGACACGGCCACAATTAGAGAAAATGTTTAATATTCTTAATATGAAACAATAAGTTGGGCTGTTTAATTTATGAAAAAATATATGAAGGTGGAAAAAGCCATCTACTATAAATCGTCGCTAAATTGCAACCTGGCCATTGAGTGTAGCGTATGCTAACGTGTGTGTATAGACCCGGATTCAGGGTATTTCAAAGTTGAGCACACTAAATTGGAGCATTCCTACCTGTTTTTTATGTGGTTTTCGCAATTTGATTGAATTTTAATTTTTGCATTTGCAAACCAATACGAAATCTAAAACTGCAAGCCCCAAACTGCTAGTCAGCTGCAGTGTTAACATACTCCGGCTGGACTGGTCAGGTTTAGTTCGTCGCGCATTTGTCATACACACGCACGTCACACACACACACACACACACACACGCATGCAGGGCGTTACGTAATTGCCAACTCTCAGGCAGTTGGTCAACAGACTATAGACGAGTCAGCTGGCCATGGCTTACACATACGACCATAGCCTGCTTAACGTCGTGATGAAATCCGCCTGGTAACCAAAACCTACTGCTGCTCCTTCTCTTTCTCCTCCCAGCTGCTACTTCACCCGCAGCACAGCATCAATTTTTAATTGAAAAACCTAGATTTCATTTAACATTTTCATGTCGACTATTTTACATACTTTGTATTTTTTGTGTATTGGTACCCGTTCATCTAGATTATTTGTTGCTCGTTGAAAATTGAAATGCATGTTGTTCATGCTGCGTGCGTTAAATTTACAAAGCTTGCCAGCATGCGAGTGTATTTAAAAAATTAAAATTTTCTACCACCTTCTTTTTGCGCAATTATCGATCTCGAATCTCAAAACTTCAAAATATCTGTTTTTCTTTTTAATTTTGAAAAGTCGCAATAAAACTGCTGCCCAACAGGTTAAATACTTATAACTAATGTGTGGGATGTATAACAACGAATGTGTTGTTGCATTTTATATTGAATCTCGTTATTAGCCGAAGGATACGTTACGGCTGCTAAATATTATGACTGATTTTGTCTAAAGCTCTGGATAAGTCGGATATTTCGTAAATATGTAATATGTAAATAAGTATATGTAAATATTTACCCATTTAAAAAGAGCCATATTTACCTCTTAGTATTGATATTTTATTATTTTGAGAAGAATAAATTACAAAAATTATATTTTTTAAAATGCAACAGGTGTCAATTTATTCATTATGCACTTGACTATTAACCTTTTAAATAAAGGTAAGAATTTTGTTGACCATTAGATGAAAAGCGAACACGTTTTAATTGTTGAACAGTATTTTAAATTTGAAATTCCGCCTTTATAGCCTCATTAATCGGCGACATTTCTGACAGCAGTCTATCTGGTTCTTTAAAGCCAAACGTCTATGTCAACATGCTCACATATACCCGTGCAATAAGGGAGAAAATTCCACGTTGAATAAAGGTGACTGGGGTACCCATAAGCAAAATATCCATGGAAACGATTGCGTATACGCCATCTTAGGAGGTCATTTGTCCGATATTACACCCTTAACCCGTTAAAATCGGGATATTTGGTGTATTAAATTTATCCAAATGTATTTAACAGGCAGAAAGAAGCGTTTTCAATTCGATTTACCTACTTGCGTCTGTCTGTCTATCTATGTATCTGTCAATCTGTCTGTATGAACTCGAGACTATAACACATCAAATATATCACATATTCGTGTATTCGTATATTCGTTTATTCTTGAATACCATATGCAGAGCAGGTTTGTTTCAAATTTTAAAATTTTCAAATTTCTCGCTCATGTCCTCGCAAAACGGTAAAAAATGTAATACTAAAAATTACACCAATTGCAATCTTTCATTTTTTTTAGAACACGTATGTATATTCTAGTCCTACTTGTATTGCCTTGTTTATGTCATTGCTTAAAATGATTAAAGCTCAAATCGGTTTGATTAAAAAACTACTCATGATTGCGATTTTTTTGCGTTCTAATTTAAGTTGATTGTTTAAATATAATGTGGCTCACACAAATGTAAAATTATATTATTCATAAAATCATTAAATAATTGAAAATTATGCAAAATAGTTGCATCACTTAGCAACCCTGCGAAAAACGTTATTTTCGATATCTGCGATACTTCGATTGAAAAGCCAATCCGTTCACGCAACGTGTTAAGCCGACTTACAAGAATAAGAGCTGTTTACAAATTGGTGGCTTGCAAAATTGATTCGCTAAAGAGCTTTAGGGAATTGTGAACGATTGTTCTGTTGCGTTGTGTTGATACTCTTATCCCTCCCATTTTGAATGTTTAGTTAATTTTTGACAGCTGTTTTGCTTGGCCGAGTTTCGGTTCGTCTGCGATTTTTGTACCAAAATTGCTCAACTTCGACCACAAACAGCGTCGCGTTGACATTGCTCAGGAGATGTTGGATTCAGTCAGCGATGACCCAAATCTGCTCCAGACACTCATAGCTGGTGACGAATGATGGGTTTATGACTATGACGTGGAAACCAAAGCTTAATCATCCCAATGGCAGTCAAGTTAGGTCGAATGTGAAGGTTTTACTTACAGTTATCGTCGATTGCAGGAGCGTCGTGCATCATGGGTTCTTAATAGAGGGTCGTACGATCAATAAAGAATATTACCTGCAAGTTATATATATAATATATATATATATACACATATAGAAGATATGTGGAAGAAGAAAAATTGGCTATTGTACCATGATAACGCCCCTGCTCAGACATTGTTTTTTTGCGCGAATATTTGGCCAAAAACAACATTCCCTAGACCTGGCCAACTGTGACTTTGTTTTTGTTCCCAAAAATGAAGGGACCCATGAAAGGACGACGCTACGCAATGATTGAGGAGATAAATACTGCATCGAGGGGGGCCTAAACTAGATCACAGAAAAAGACTTTTTTAAGTGCTTTGAGGATTGGAAGAAGCGCTGGCATAAGTGCATTATATCTGAGAGGGATAGCTTTAAAGGGGACAAAATATATATTATTATTATTATATATTATTCATGAATAAATAAACACTTTTTTAAGAAATACAAAATTCGTGATACTTTTTGAACAGACCTCGTATGCATGCATTTTAAAACGAACTGATTTGTGCTCAATCGGCTTAAGTTATTGCAAAAAACGAAGTATATATTGCAAATTTTACGATCGGACAACAAACATGGAGTATCATTATACTGTGCGGGGTTTTCGGAAGTAAAGTTGAAACAGAAATCAAGCGCAAGTGGAGAATTTAGTTTAGAGTGTGACTATATGTATGCGGCGTTCAGTTAGGTTGTCGGCAATGATGTTCGAAGGGGTTTGAATTGCTTATAACTTTTTATGTATTAATTTTTTTTTTCTTTTCTTTCCAGTATTTTGTAAAGAAGACTTTGGGAACGATCCATTGTTTTGACTCAGCGTGCATATCGTCGTTATTTTAATGTTCGGGTTGGACCCTCAGAGTCAAACAATAAACCGTCTGGTTGCAAATTTTCGAGAATAAGGGGCAGTAAGGAACCTTCCTGGTGCTGGCAGACGACGAACGGAGCACACGGATGACAATATTGAACTGGTACGGAGGAGTATTCGGGAAGATGGAGAAACATCAACCAGGAGACGTTCGACACAACTTGGCCTCTCACGAGCGTCGCTGCAGAGAATTTAGCTACAATATCGCCGTTTCCGTCAATGGTGCCAGATATCGCACACTGTTCAACATTTTTAAGGCCGCAAGTATGGTTCCAACAAGATGGAGCCACAGCGCACACTGCAAGGAACACAATGGTTCTTTTACGGGACATCTTTGGTAAGCGAATTATTTCGCGTACAAGTGATTTTAATTGGCCTCCGTGTTCACCGGATTTAACCGCTGCAGACTGTTTTCTTTGGGGTTATTTGAAAGGAAAAGTCTACCTTAATAAGCCTAGTACCATCCAGTAATTAAAAAGCAGTATACGCGACGAAATAAACAACATGACACCTGAAGTTTTGCGAAAGGTTATGGTAAATGTGTTGGAAAGAGCACGAATATGCGAAGCAGAAAATGGCCACCACCTACGAGATATTATTTTTCATAACTAAACTAAAAACATTCCTCATTTATATACTGTATAAAAAAATGTAATAATTATGTCTTAAATAAAAAGTTGTAACGAATTCAAACCGCTTCGTTAAACTTGGGCCACCCTGTGCAAGAAGTAGTAGAAGTAGTCGAACACACTCGAGTGAAGCATTCTACTTGTTTATTATTCATAAGTTCGAAATAATAAAAGTGGTAGCCTTTGGCTAAGACAATCACAACAGTCATTTTTAAGCTGAGAGTTGAAACTAGGAGCAGATCAAGATTAATTTCTGACATGTAGTCAGATTTATTAATTGAAATTCCTGCATGACAAGTCGTAATTAGACTACCTGCTTTATAATTTTCTTACTGTAATTCACTACTTATTATAGTTTTCTCTTGAATAAGGTTGTTGAACAAGCCCGCAGAATACGACTCGTATATCGATAAAAAATTAATGATATGGAAGAATATAGCCTTTAGAAGTAGCATGTAAACAGGAAATAGCTAACAAGCTAGGGAACAATTAATACAGATTTGAATTTGTAGTCTTGGCCAACCTCCAAAAGTTATCGAAGTAGCTGCAATCTGTGGGATTGCGATTATGCCATAGACATAGTACTCGTATATGTATGTATTCACAAGCTCCGATATACGATTCAAGTAGACAACTATAAATTAACACCCGGCCATTTGGCAGGCCCGGGCATTAATTATTCTAAGCCGTCAGGTAAGAAAAAACATTAACGATTTGGCAACAAATGAGTATGGAATGGAATTATTGAAATTGTCTCACATTTGTTTAACCTGCTAATTGCCGACGTTCTCTTGACTGAAAATCGAAATATCCAGATCCTTAATAGGTATGCGTGCTAGACGAACAGCTTTTTAAGCCAGCAAACCAGTTCCAAGTCTCAAGAGTCAACTGAGTCATACTCATACTCAACTGCAGAAAATGTTCAATGTCGCCTCGTCGGAGGCGGCGCCTAATCTAGAAAATTGTAAATTATTTAATTGGGTGCGTTGGCTACGCCTTACTAGCTCCGCAGTTCTAAAGATTTGAAATACCAACATTTGAGAAATTGATGCATTCAATTGGCTTTTGGCTATTTTCACGAGTTTACAAGTGTGCTAGGTGATATTTTTACACATTGCATATTTGCACATCAATTGTAGATCAACTTCTTTATTGATCAGTATAAACTGGGTAAGTGGGTGACGCCAATACGACCTAGAATGCTGTTTTCGACTGGCTGCTGATGTGGGAGCTATTTGCATATATATGTGCATACATACTCGTATATGCAATCAATTTTGAAAAGTATAACGTGAATGGCATTTGACACACCACATAGACAGCTAGCTACCCAGTCGTACATGATATCTTATACGAGTACATATATATAGAACGCACTTAGGCCCAGTCGAGTTGGTTATCGAGTAAAAACCAAGTCATTGCCATAGCTGCGTTGACAAAAAGTACTTTTAATTAGAATACCTCGTATGTATTCGTGCGATTAGTTGTACGCATTCGTTTTAAATGCATATCTAGCCGTCTATTTAAACTCGTTATCTAAGATTAACTTAATTGGATTAGCCAGTAGTAAGCTGCATAGGAGCCAACGCATGAAAACAAATTGCAAGTGTGGCAGCATTTCGCATTAATAATTTATTTAATTTCTGCAGAAAATTACAAATCTTTTTATATACTTTAGTCCTATATAACAGTATATGTATGTGTACATTAAAGTTATGCAAATACAAGTTGTCCAATCCCATGACATTCTATGAGCACGTCTGTAAAAACTAGAGCCACCAACTTTAGTATCTACCATTCCTTCACCATTCGCAGCTGAAGTTTATTTTATAACTCCCTCCGCCTCCCACAGATTCTCCGGACACGCTAAGAATGTTTTAAATGCCCAATTTGCTTTGATATTTAGTACACGTCTATATTACCAAGCTGGTTTTTTTTAATCTTTGAAGCGTTATTAGCATCATAAACAGAGTAGAATCGAAAAAAAATATATATCTAACTGCTGTGCTGGGATCGAGTATTAGGGGTACGGGTTTTGAGTTTCGTAGAATATTTGCGATCTGGGTAAACGGTTTCTTATAGCCGAGTATAGATGCCTAAACCTATTGAAGAATTGGTAAAATGGGTGTATTTGACTTGTGCAAAGGAAGTATTAGATCCGACCCCATAAGGTGTATATATTGTTGATCATCATCAATATCCGAGTCGATTTATTCATATCCGTCAGTTCGGATGAAGATGTTGATCTCAGATACTATAAAGGCTAGAGATACTAACTTTTGTCTGTAACTGCACGCAGATCCACTTTGTTATTTTAGAATTTACCATCAAAGGATTTTTTTTACCATTCTTGATCCGTGCTGCAAATTGAAATCAAATAATAAACAGAGAAGTTATTCCAGTAAGAATTAACCATTTACCATATTACCATCCGAGGGGGGTTTCTGGTGCCACTATCACTTGCACTTGACAGCGTACAGTGTGTGTAAATGTGTATGCATGTGTGTACATTGGTTAAGTGTTTTTTATAGTATGTTCTACAGCATTCTTATTGTTTTCCAATTTTGTTTGTTTTCTTAGTTTCTCCATCTGAGCTGATGATGTTTTCAATAATGTTTCCGTTAATCTCAGCTTTAGTCATTAGTAGAACCATAGAACTCGTCCATCTCAAAGACTATATTTGATACACAAAATTTGGCGCAAAGGTTACAGTAAAGTCAACTGGATCAATGTTTCATTTAATTATTTTAGTGCTGCTTTGGACTAGGGCACCGACTCATACTTAGATTAAACACTATTGATTTTAAAACATAATTTATATAAATGTATTTATTGAAAACATGAGAACTAATAAATAACAATAAATTACGCATAAATATAAAATAAAACAACATTAACAAAAATAAAGGAAACATTTCACAATAATCACCTTAATAACATCATCTTTTACACGCCCTGCAAATTTCTGGTCGCTGAAAACTGATGACCTCTGGCGTACATAGGTACCATGTGCTGCTTATCCCGCCGTACCATTGACTGTACTATGCTTGCGGAGGCGACGCCCTGCTCATCATTTAGGGCATCTTCGTAGTCATCATCCAGCAGTTCAGGAAATAGCACAGGGCCAGCACTCTCGGGTCGATGAGGGCGCTGATTGGGTGTCAGTGGTTTAATGTGCAGTTTTTTGGGCTTACGTTGGAAATAGCTAGAGTATTCGGGTCGGGAATAGCTCTTGGATACACCCTTGTACTTGTAGTGTTTCAAGCCGGGAGTAGTGTGCACAATTTTCTTTTGGTGAATGTGGTTGGAGATAGTCTCAGCATTACTTCCGTGTCGAGGCTTGGGGGTCGAGTAATTTGTATAAAGTCCCTGCTGGGGAGCTGAAGGCTTATGCAGATAGTTCTGGGCGAGATCCTTGGGCTTGTAGTGATCATAGTAGGGATGCTGATGTGAATGACTTAAGCTGTAGTGAGGACGATACTCCTTCGGTTCATTTACAACTAGAGCTTTCCAGTCGCTTTCCTGAACGGTGTAAGTGGGCTGCAATTTGTGGGAGTATTCTTCCAGTTTCTGTGCCGCTGCAATCTCCTTGTAATAATTATCCCTTGCTTGCTGCAGGCGATTTCTGATATCCGGTTCCAGTTCCATTGGAACCTGCTTAATACGCGCATGGGGCTTGAACTCAATCAAGCTGGGAATTTTGGGATGTGAATGTGTTAGATCCTCAATGGGCTTCTTCAGCGGTTTAATGTCTGAACTCAGCACAATGTGCTCTTGATCTTTGCTATAGTGATTTATTTTTGATTGTGATGTATCATCATTGACACTGCTTGGGCCTTCGGGAGTCTCTGTGATTGGATGTGAGTTGGCGCCCACTGTCTTAACAATAGCATTAAAACCTTTTTTAGCATCTGCAGTGTAGTGTACGGTGCGTATGGAACCATCTGGTTCGAGAATGCTATAATGGCCCTTGACACCATCCCCATCCCGTGACTCCCATTGCGATTTTACATCACCTGTGTGCAGATCTTTAACGCCGTAGCTAAATGCATATTCCGGATGTTCCTGCACGATACAAATGAATTAAGAAATTAAAAAAAGTTTTTTTTATTAGTTATGCAAATTTTAAACCGTATATAGTTAAATGTATTTTTTAAAATAGTTTTTTCTGTGTTGTATCACACATAGTCTATCAACATATCAGCAGTACACCTTTACCACGATGCATGCATTTTTTTACGAAGAGTTTTACTCACATTTATGCACAAAAACATTAACCATCCACACAATTTTTTTTTAAGATTGCAAAAGATTGCTGTTTCAATTGCTGTTACTCAATTTAACCACATTTTTTTCTTCAAAGGTACATTCCTAAAACCCATAAGTTAGAATATATCCCCTGTGCTGAAATCCTGTTCTTCTCCAAATTTTCACAATAATAGTATAACTTTACCGTAAACTTAATTTGACGCAAATCATAACAAGATTATTGGCCTTGTGCTTTCATCTAACAAATTATTTAGCATTTAAATGGGTCGAAAGAGTTTCTCGTTGTGTAGTGGAAGGTGTTTTATGAATAGGTAACATATTTTGCTTTACGTAGTTATAGTATAATAGAATGCGCTTAAGTATCATTTGAGTGTCCAACGCTTTTCTATAAATTCGTTCAAATCTATTGAGCAATCATTTTGAAAGGGTCTCTGTGTGATACAAACAAAGCAACGAAAAGTATTAGACGCAAAATGAAGTGCGAAGTTAAAATCCGATATGTCTTAGATGAACAAAGGATACAAACATACTCGTACACTACATGAAAATCTCTGCTTGTGATTATACGAACTCTGTCCGAAGCCGCTGTCAGCAGCAAGTATCTGTAATATCTTCTAAGTTCGATTATTACAAAACTACTGCATACATTAAGAGTGTAGTAAATAAAATATTGTACATGCCAAAAACGAAAGATATTTGTTGAAAAATGCAGAGATGGGAAAAGAAATTTAGAAAATTTTAAATTAACTTGATGTGCGTTTGATATACAGGAACCTATGTGTCAAATCTGGTGTATCCAGCTAATATAGTCTCTGAGATCAACACATTGGTAACGACTACGAAATTATATGAATCAAGAGTATAATTATGTAAGCAATGTAAAAGTATGTATGTACAAAAAGAGAAAGTCAAAGAGTATTTTGCAGTTGTGCAAATTTATGTAACAGACAGAAATGCGCCCCGATCCCATTAAGTAAAAATATTGTTGCTAGCCACCAATAGCTCTACAGATGTAGAAATATCTGACGGAATATATAGATTTCAACGATTATAAAAGCTAAAGACTATTGTATGTACATAGATCTTAATACAATACGAAAACCTCCCGTATACCACAGAAAATAAATGATAGCATTGAGAATATGTAACGATCTCGTATGTAGCAGAGGTTGGTTAAAATTTTTAGAAAAGTATAGTTTGTTCTTAAAACTCCTATTTTGGTATTATATCGTATGGTTTCATAAGTGCAAAGCGTAACAGTTGACCACTGGCCACCCAGTCGGAGTTAATCATTTATGAGCAGTGTCCCAGTTGGTGGTCGACTGTTTGGTTAATTGGTGGGTGCGTGTGAACTTTGCCTCATAAATTGAGCACGCAGAGAATTTATGATGGAAGAATCGACTGGGCGTATACGCAATACGCAAATGTGCGACAATTCCATGATAAATGCGTACACGCTGCGTTGGCCGTGCGCGTCAATGTGACAATAACGCAGCCGACAGATCGTGGGAGAGAGCACATAGTCATATAAAGCAGATATAATTCTAATAACTGACAAGACGACAGACTGACTATCAGACAGCCAGAATGACTCTGTCTCATGGCACGCACAGACCAAAGCGTTTTACCAGGCGGACAGTTACTGTGACAGCCGAGACAGACGGGGCGACAACTTGTTGCTGCAGCACATGAAAAACATTTTAAAATGTTAAGCGCACCTTGTCATAGCTTTACAGTTACAATGAAAACAATTGTCTCCGTTCGAGGCCTTCCCATGTACGAGTAGGTGCAGCAAACAGCGTGAGTTTGCCTTATATGGCGCCACTGCTCGATTGTTGCTCGCTGATCTTTGATCGGGTGCTGCACGCAAACCGCATTTTCGGCTACCTGCCGCCCCTCCCACAATTAAGACAGGTAAGTCTGATAAATAAAAAATGCCCGACTTGAAGATATCCTCTACCAATTTCTGAACTACCTCAAAGCACTCTCTTTCATTAATAAATATGTGTATACCATAAGTACAAATAGTATTTTTTGATAAACAAGTGTGCATCATTCTAAAGAAGAAAACAGTACCAAAGCACAGTATAGCTGTAGCGATTTGAGTTAATTTGCAAAAATGATAATGAAGATTCAGATTTGACTGAAATTTAAACTGCTTGAACATAGCGACATAGGAGCGAGCTTTTTCACGGCTCGGCTTTTAATGAAGATTACAAATATATAATATATAATCGGACATCCGTGTCTTTAACGAAACATTTCCACTAAACAAGTAAACCTATTTAAATCCGTACAGGGTATAACAATGGCCCAGATCAGGACTGTCCTATCCAGGCCAGACCAAGCCGATCACCTTATGTCATTTACAAGTTGATTTATGTGGGCAACGATACACCAACAATGTCTTGTGGATTGGGACTATCATAAAACGCATGAGCAACATTCACTTTAAATTGCTAGCTATAGCTTAATATGTATTATTTAATTATGTAATGCTCAATTTAAAGACTGTACATATTAAAACTTTAAAATTTTTAAAGGCTAAAATGGCTCTAAGAAAATTATAATCAAATTATTAATTTAAATATTTTTATATCTTGACTATGAAACATATACTTTAATATACTTCTGTTAATAATCTCTTTTTGCTAGTTAAATTGCGATTTCTCATCTAATGAGGTCGGAGATAATTCCTTCTGCACAAACTTAATAGTCTTCTAATTACGAGATTGAAATGGATTAAGGGTCTAAAACAAACATAAACATGAATCCACCTAAACACCCACAAGGACTACAAGTAATAGTGTACATAACTACCGTGGTCTAACCCTCTTTAGTATGGAAAATGTTGATATTTATTTGCTTATTTACTATTTACGTTCAACTAGTATGTACTGTCAAATATTATAAGGAGAACTAAACAAAAGTAGTAATACATTGGCAAGATCGCAGATCCGGTGGGACAAGTTTATTGGTCATGATAGCCATTAAAGTTCAACTCACATCTCAGTATGGTCAAATGAGACAAATAAGGCAGACAGTATGTATAATTTAAAAGTTAGCTGTGTGCTAATTTTAAAGAATAAATAAAATTACATATAAATTAAGATTAAAAACAAAAAATTAAAAAAGAGCTGGGCAATAATATATGAATATTTGTCCAATGGGACTAATTTAAAGATAGTTTTACGAAAACAATAAATTCAATATAATTTTACAACTTACATGAGCTTGGCGGATGGTAAGTCAGCTCGCACAGCAATAAGAACTCTACCACCACGGCGTAATGCTCGACTGTACATTAAAAATGTTTGTATGGATTTTTTAATTTAAAATTGAAGAGTTCAGACAAGTTTGAAAAAAGCCAATAACGTCAGCCTCGCAAAATACACTGTCAGAGGACATCTTATGCAATCTACCCCACACATGATAGAAGATGACTGTGTACGAAGAATCTTCACTCTAGCATTTGCTCGAGGCTTTTCGACTGTAGCAATTTTTGAATGTAAAAAGCTTGAAAGAGGAATTGTTTCTTTTGGACTTGAAATAAAATTTTTTAACTAAAATATTCGACGCCAATTGGGGAAGTAAAGTTTTCGTAGCTGAAAACAGATATATAAAAATATTTATGCGGGACAACTGTAGTTAGAGAGAAAAATATACTACAACTCGCAACTGAAATACTGCAGTAAGTACGAGCCAGCAGGAATAGGTTTCTGAACCCCAGGAGCGAAAGTGGAAATTATTGTTCACACGGTAAAGAAATATACCAAAGCCATTTGTACATGGTATAAGTCTTAAAGTAAAAATCGTATTTATTGTTATACCTCTAGCCAAGTCCGTCTGCTCTGTAGATCAGAAACTTACAACAAAAGCGATTTTACATTTTTGTTTTAGGTGACTAACAATTCTTAAATACTAGCGCAATAAAAACATTTACTAAGATTGATAGTTGCCTTTTTTGACTTTAAGCTAACATATTATGTTTTATAATTTTATACATTTCAATAAATCTCTTACCTACTAAGGTTGACTAATATACAATACATATAATATATATGTATCAAATAGTCGACAAAATATAACGGAGTCATAATGTCTTCTTAGGAGTGGCATGTATCGCCTTTTCTCCAATCAATTCACCTTATTTTTATTGATCATCCTTATATAAGGATAGAAACCTTTTGTTATCTTAACGTTTTCTTAATATTTTATATTAATATAAACAATTTTTCTTTTTTGGTCAACTAATAACATAACTTTAGCCTCTAGGATGGTGGTGTTGCATTGCAAAGAACTCTTGTAACCATATAAAAGTACAAAACTCGATTGGTGCTGAAGGTGCGGTGTGTGAGGTACTTACATACTTTGGTGCATATTCCATCGTTTCATCATCATCCGCTACGACGACAGGCGCGGCAGAGATTCGCCCACAGGCCACAGGGCGCGTCACGAGGTTAGCCGTAAGAAAAGTTATGAGTAGCAGGAGGCAGCTAAACTGACGTGATAGAGGCGTCACTTTCGTCATCTAAGTCATTAAATAAAAACACATGTTGTATGTATATATGGGTCTTATATGAGAGGATCACGTTTTGAAATGAAAAGTTTAATTCACCAATAGATAAAAAATAATAATTGGGCTTCAACTTTGCCCAGCTAATAGGCCAAATAACCAAATCAACCGATTTGGATTGGACACTTTTCAAACCCCAAACCCGGGCCATGTCATACAGCGTTGTGACAGTTGTCAAATGGTAATAGAAAACCGAGACATACGAGGCATATGCTCTACCAAAATAAAGCTTCACCAGACGCACATTTTTATGTAAGGTGTGACAGGAATGGCTGCGGTTTGGAGATTGATGGTTTTTCTTAAGACCAGTAGCGTTGATATGGAAACAGGTTGGCAGAGTGGCAGTCGACGCGACGCGTCGTACAATTCAATTCAATTCAATTACCAATTGCCAATTGCCGTTTGAAACTTGTCTCTGATTTTTTATGCTAGTTACCAAAAAATAAATTGCAACATTTTTTGAACATTTTCTTTGGTTGCTACCTCGATTGGCATATGTCATTTTCGCCCAGGCGGCGTTTGGGTTGCTGTTTCATCATAAAAACTGGCTAATTAGCACAGATGTGGTTGTCCTAAAGCAGCAAATAAACACAGGTACATGCACTTATGTACATTAAGCAAATAGATTAATAATGCACTCAAATAAACAGCTTACGAGGCCAATATGTAAAAAAAATTTCTGGTAACCGATACTTTTTAGATGTCGTATGGAAAACAAATACATTTTAAAGAAACTTTTCGTAATGCATTTGCCACGTCAAAAATCTATTTAAATTTATTATTATTATTTACTATGTTTATATATTTCGTATATATTTGTTAGCAGAATTTATAGTTGTATATTTAATCATTCTTCATCTGTATTTCAAGGTTGAAGATGAACGACCAATAAAAACGAAATGTACAATATTAAAGAAACATTGCTTGTGTGTGAGCGAGTGTGTTTTTGTGTATGGTAATATTGTGGTATTAGTGCTAAGCCAATTTCGGTTATATTATATTTATAAAGGATATTACATACACTCGACACTCGACTCAAGAGTTATAACTATTTTTTTTTTTTCTTTACTCTCAATGTACAATGTATTTCACAGAACAAGGTCTATTCATGTATGCAAATTGTATTTCATAGAAGGAAATCTAGAAGTTAGCGACTTCTCGTTAATCGATACAAAATTGTGATACCAAGTAGATATATATATATATGTATATACATAAAATATATATAAAAATGAACGATTTGGATTGAAAATAAAACACATAATCGCCATTGATTGTGTCCACCTGTTGGGCGAACAACATCCTAGTAAGAGTATTAAAGTTGATAATATTTCTTGGATGTCAGTCTACCAAATCGTGTAAATGAGTTAAAATTTAATAAAATCACGAAACAAATATTTAATCGCATATTGATTTGAATACTAAAATACATAGGAAACTAGTTGAAATTGCATCGCAGTCCGGTTGCACTGTCTATTTTCTGTTTTACATTTCAAAGCTGTTTTTTTTTTTTTTTTTTTTTTTAATTTTTAGCATGCAAAAGATTTTGTTTCATTTGGAAAATTAAAAAAAAAATAACCTTAATGTGCAAGTTTCATCAGTTGCTGAAATTTGCATGTGTTGCATGTATTGATTTGATTACTGCATTGCTTTCACTTTGTAAGTGAAAGTTTTAGTGCAACACTTTCGCTCTTATTTTTGCTAAAATTTCTAGCTTACGCCTGGACAAACTAAACAAAATTAACAAGATTTTGCACTTACATTAAAACGCAGTTCAGTTAACAAATTTTTTATGAATATTTTGGAAAAAATTACACAAAATTTTGTTCACGTCACACAGATTAAACGAGCGACTTAATTCGCACGGAAAACGCGTCAGAGCGGCACTCACTGCTCTTCGTTTGGTCGATCAATGTCAAGGACAAAAACGTAATTAAAGAGCATGCACGACATTGCCAAAGTATTTATAGTCAGCCGCCAACGAAGACGACCGCATGGGCAAAGCGTTTTCCCGGCGACAAGATTTTCCGGACCAACTGGTTTCACAATTGTTTTCATTGCCTTTGTTAGAGATCAGGCAAGGCGGCAGCAATGTACCAATGTGTGCTGCATAGCACAGCTTCAATGAACGCTTCCTAAGCTCAATCTTATTGACAATTATATGAAACTCTGACTCTGACTCTGGCTCTGACTCTATCTGTGTCTATGGAAACTTGTTTAGATATCACCATCAAACAGCAGCAGCATCAACTCCAATTTGGCTGTCCCAACTTTTGGTTTCAGCTGCAACGAGTAAAAGTCGTCAGTTGCAGCTGTTGACTGGCGTTATAAAATTTATATCAGACAGGATTACGTTTGGACTTAACATAAATTAATACCAATTGGCTTGCAAGCTTGCCAGTAAAGTATATGTAGTCCTAACCATGAGAAACTTCATTCACAGGAATATACTCATATATATAGTAACATATTCATTTAAATCATAAGTCACACAATACCAATGCATATTATAGCCAACAATAATTCAAATATTGCGTTTCATATCAAAGCCCACATATTGGGACCGAATGTATGAACTATATGGATCAATAATCTGAACATTAACATGCTGTCTCTGTTTGTTGCAGGCCATTCGCATAGAACTTAGATGAAAACTGTTTGTTACGATGTTAACTGACTAAGCAGAAAATGCGTATAATATCAATATAACCATATATCATATTGTATTTTTAGTACGCTGAAAAGTCTCATACGCCTAAGTGTCTAAAACCTTTTAAACAATGTATACGTGAATTCTCAAAAAGTAGTGTTAATCTAAAACTTGACTCAAAATTTACGTAGTTTTATTATCGCAGTTGGATCCGTTTATCCTTGCGAACAATTTAAAAGTAAAACGGGTTACTGATAAAGTGAAAGGAGATTACAAATATCCTGCTCAGCGTGTGGCATTGCTTACGAGAGAGCATTAATGTACACTGTAAATAAAAACTATAGGGAAGACAACCAAAATATTATCAATTTGCATCAGACTCCAGATATACCTGTCCATTAGTCTGCTCTGTGAGCTATCAAAAATGGTGTTGAAGTTTATTTAAATCCCAACTAAGTAAAGTGTTAAGGATTTTATAGTAGAAAATATTTAGAATAAACGGTCTGTAGGTTTGGTTACACTAGATATAAAAGCTGCCTATAATACTCCTCGACAAGGAGAACTGATACACAAATTAAACGCTATTGAAACTCCAGACCCACACTATTCAAATAGTAGATAGTTTCCTGGCAGAACGTAAATTATTTGTGGATTTGGGTGGCAGCCAGTCTAAAAGATGAAAAATTAGCCGTTTCTAAGGCCCTAATAACACTAACAATATATATGCTTCAATAAAAAAAATTTTAAAATACACTCGTATATGTATATAATTGTATGAATGACAATATTTTTTTTATTTATTTTTATGAGTTAGGTATTAAATAGAAAGTAAGTAAATCGGTTGCCAGCAAGACTAGTTTAAACAGCTTTGCAAATATTTTATCTGCGATTTGAATTCATGCCGTTTCACAATTTTACAACTGAATGACCCATCTCTGCTTTATCACGCCGATTTGATCTTTTAAGTTGCTGTCACCAACTGTCCTTCCGCTTATTATACATATATATATATATAATATATAATATTACTTCCTAGCCCATGGAGGACAAACTCAAAATAGCAAATACTTTTGCCAAGCACTGGCCCAATCCACCTAGGGCTTCTACATTTTGAACTGTAAACACTCAATACATCTTTAAACTTGTATGTACGAGTATGTAACACTTGTGTATCTTTCCATTAAATAAAGCTATAATAAAATTATGGAAAACAATATATGTATAATATTTAAAGCCACACATTGGACTCTAATTGTATTTTATATAATTAAATTATCTTCGTGCATGTTTATGACCTTTAGTCGTTCTAAGCCATAACATTGGTAACCTCCGAATAGAATGCTTAAGATTTAGGTATTCCTTTTGATCCTAAACTCAACTTAACTTACATATTTCATCTATTCTAAATGTTGCCAAATGGAGTTTTAGGTTTAATAAAGGTGTGGTCAAAATGT
This sequence comes from Hirtodrosophila trivittata, assembly GCA_035045065.1. Classification (NCBI taxonomy): domain Eukaryota; kingdom Metazoa; phylum Arthropoda; class Insecta; order Diptera; family Drosophilidae; genus Hirtodrosophila; species Hirtodrosophila trivittata. The sequence continues at coordinate 375,034 of JAWNNK010001459.1, read as the reverse complement.
TTTAACGAACATTTTACTTTACATATCACTTGGTCGGTCTTAACTATTGTATAATGAGGCCTGCATTGTGTCAGTTTCAATTCGGATCCCAATCTTATTTTGCCATCGTACTCTAGACTTTTAGACTCTTACTTTTAAATCTTACGTCTTTAGCTAACCGTAAACTTTCACTTTTCTGGGTTTTCCCCAATCCTTGCATTTTTTATATTTTATTTGACTTGCATTGTTGCTTGTATTCGACATTAAATCTCATAAATATAATAAATAAATATATAATTCTAATTCATTAGAAAAAAAACTTGTGTCCGGGGAGGGCGGCAAGAATACGGAATACAGCATTTAAATGATGAAGAATATATTACAATAGTGAAATTACTAACCAATTTCAGAGACAGTTGATAACAGGAAGGTGAAGTTTTCCCGACTCTTGGAAATTAAAATATACACACACAACTAGAAACGTTACAGTTTCTTATTTGCTTCGAAGAAAAGTTGTATAGATAATGAAAGATGCGCTAAATAAAGCCATTATTCGGCATAGAGATTTATACTAGTCCGCTATATAAAGTACCAAAATGAGTTTCATAAAAACATAATATTAGTTAATTAGAATTGCCGAGTACTCATGGAACAAAAATAGCTTTATAAATAAAACATAATTTAAAAATTGACAGAAAGGTTCGAGCTTATACAGAACGTTGCACCAAATATATCATATACAGTTTATAGAGTATTATATGTATTCAACATCTGCATAAATTGCCGAATCGATATACATGTAGACATGTCCGTGTGTTCATCTTCATGAGTCGATCTGAAAGACTATAAGTACCAGAGAGACAAAATTTAGTATTTGTTTTTATGTACAAAGTGCGCAGATCTACTTTTATTAAAATTTTAGTATTTCAGAGTGTTTAAGATACAGTAGTATGAGCCAGCGTTAAGGTAAGCTTTTTTTTTCGTCGAAGAATGAAGTGTGATAACATGTGGGTACCTAATAGATCCACATAAGAAGTGTAACAAACAGTTTTAACAAGTATGTATGCTGTATTTTCCGAATTCTCCCTTTTTTTAAATTCTGCATTTGTCTGCTGGTGCATGTAAGCTATATGCTTCTTATTAAGTTTAACTGGGTGGTTCAGTTTTATTTTTATGACCTCAATTAAGACGCATTCCTCATATACTCGTATGAGTGTACACTCGACACCCAAATAACGCAAAAAGATTTTATTTTAGAATGAAGCTAGAAGACCAACATTGTTTCTAGTAATCAAAACCATAAATGGCATAAATGACATAAATGTATTTCACACTTTTAGAGAGGAATGCCAAAAACCTGGTTTGGTTGAAGAGGTCGATAAAATTTCCACCTTTGAAACAAACGTGATATCCTTATGGTCTTCTACATATCAAATTTGGTATCTCTTACTTTTATAGTCTCTGCAATCTGTACGTACGGACTGAAAGGCAGTTAGAACGACTCCACTATTGATATTTACATCTCTATATATAAATATATACATATACAAATACATATATATATACGTTATTGGGTCGGAAATTCAATTACATACATTTGCATGAACCTAATATAATCCCATTTCCCATTATCTAACGGGTTAAAAGTTAAAAAATAATAATAAATAAACTTGTAATGTACAAAAATGTATAAATTAGTTGAATAGCAAATTATGTATCTCTTATAATTAAGTTTCATAACGGGTATTAGCAAAGACACAACCCCGAGCTTAGGTTATAAAGCTTTCGATATTAAGCTCAGAGTTGCCTCTGAGCTCGCTATCGATAGTTGCGGTAATTTAAGCCTAGATATAAATGCTAATTTTTATTTATACATGTACCAAGTGTCCCACACATCACTCCAAGATTTGAGATACAAAGCGGTTACACCGAACGAAAAGCTCATAATTTAAAAAAAATGTTGAGGATGAGTTGTGGGATATTTATATTAATATTTATTATAAGAGTAGAACAAATAATTGAGCCCTATTCCAATATTATTACAAACTTAATACAAATAATTTAATATTTACAGAATTTGAATTTAAAATATACATTTTCTTTCCCCTCGTTAATTTTCTGTGTGCATTTTTTATTTTGATTTTCCAATTTGTATCAGCTGATTTTGCTTACCGCCATCTATTTATTGTGATTAAGTAAGAGAAGCACGCTTAAATTTCCACCTTTTTACTTAAATGTTGTGACGCAGCAGTATGACTACTCGGCCCCAGTGGGTAGTCCCAACTTTAAACCCAGTAGGGCATTGTCCCTTGGCGCTGGCCTGGGATGGTGGAAGCGCACTATTAGTTAGGAATCAAGCTGAAAGTCTAGTAGCTAGTGCTCTTAAATTATACAAGTAGTAGGCTAGTTATCCTTCTATTTAATAATAATAATAATTGTTAGGAATGAAGCCAAAACTATTAAAAATATTTTTATTTTATCATTGACTATCAAAGATGGTAAGATGGTGTGGAAAATATAAGTGCAGAAATGCATATATATTATTTACATTATTACCTATTATTATTGTTAATCATGATTCTCTACTATTGAATTCATAAAGATCGCAAAAAAAATCACAGAAGATATTCAAGAAACATCGTATAATATTACAATGCAAGGCTACCAGTAGCACATCATATCAGTATCATATCAGAGTTGCTTATAGTAAGTGTTGTGTTATACTGTTAACACTTGGGAAGACGTTAGTCAAGGCTATTTCGCAGTCGGGCGCACTATATTTTGTTTTATATTAGTGTTTGTGATTATAAGAACTCAATAAATCCCTGCGATTCCCTGGGAATGTTAAGTGAAAATTAACAAGCCTTTGCATGATCGGCAGATACATAAAAGACAACCCAAAGAAAAGCACAACGGCTTACAAGTTACCTGTAATTACTCTAAATACTTTAAGGTTAAGATTTTTTTGTTGTTTGTATTTTAATATAAATACTACGATATATAAAATAAGGTACAAAGGTCTTGTTCTACGCATGCATATCCTTTAGATATATATTTTGATCAGGTATTATAAAATTTAAACGTTTTCTTTAAGCTTAGCCGTTTTCCAAGTTTTCAATGCAGCTGCTTTACACTAACAAAGCTTGTGGCGTGTCCATGTCCATGATTATGACCATCATAGTTATCTACATTGTGTCCATAGCCATACCCGGCCCCATAGTTTTTGTAGATTTGTGGATGATGGGCGTGTCCCAATTTCTTAACCACCGCATTGAAGCCATTGTGGTCATCGGCGGTATACTCCACAACACGTGTCGTACCATCAGCTTCTTTCAGAGAATAGCTGCCTTTAACTTTGTCGCCATCCCGTGACTCCCATTGGCTTTTGTGATCGCCTGTGTGGGAATCCTTGACTCCATAATCAAAATGATACTTTGGATAGTGGTAATTTTCATAGCCATGAGCGTAGCCAACGTAGTTCAAGCCCAGGGCATCGTATCCGTAATCCGTATAGCCATGATCAATGTGTCCATGTCCATGTCCATGTCCATGTCCATGTCCATGTCCATGTTCATAAGTCTTGTGTGCCGGCTCTTCATGCTTGGTTAACACGCTGTAGCTCGAAGCACCATGTCCCGATGGCGCCGCTAAGCCCAAACTCAATAAACCGATAACAATAACTCCACGGAGCAGCTCCATTGTAGTTGGAAATCAATAAGTGTTTAAATGATTTCTGTTGGTTCTTGGTGGGGCTACTGTCGGTTTTTATAGCGCCGCTTCAGCTTATCAAGTAGTTTCTGTATTAGCGCCATTCACCAAACTTTAAAGCTAATTAGATATTATGTATATATGTATTGTATATACTCGTAGAGCTGTAACTGTATTAGTTTAGAGCGTTAAGCATATGAAAACTTTTATAAATTATTTACCACCACATTTAGTTGGAGGGCAATACCTGTTGACTGCGATTACTTTATACTATAAAAAAAAAAATAAGAATGTCTATTGTTGAGTTGATCATTTAATAATTTTTAAAATTATCCGAGGCTAAATCTTAGAGGCTGCGTAGCTATTGCGTATACTTTTAGCTAATAGTACATTTCTTAGATTAATTTTTGGAATGGTTGCTGATACAAGGAAATTCAACAAAATTTATGTATACTTATATCCTATATCCTTCAATAAATACTCTAACAAGCAGATTTGTATATTAGTGTTCTTGAGTTCTAAAAAAGGTAGGTAAAATTTACACATATTAAAAATCTTAAGAGACACCTAAGTTGTTAATGTTAAAAATACAAGTATAGGAGCATAACTTCACAAATAAAAAATATTAAGCGGCAATTAGTTTAGCTGTGATTCACAATCATTGGTAGGGGTCTGCACGAAGCGTATTAAAATGAAATCAATTCCCCTCCTCTACAATATGCTCAAGGTCATTTGGTTTTTCAAATATTGGCTCATTGGGCACAAAAAAACTTAAAGCTTCGGCTTGAAAATGCAGCGAGGCGTTGTATTTGAAAGCGGGCCACACTTGTTGATTGATTTCTAACAGCAACAATACCACACAGTAAATATCAACAACAATCACGATTGTTCAAGCGTCTCCCGATTTAATTGTGGTTGCTTCTTGGTTGATTTTAATTGAGTAATGAACATCAGGCAATAAAATGTACGTAAAATGTTAGGAATGTAAAATTTAAAAAAAATGGCAATTATAATAATACAATATTTAAAGCACTTTTTTATTTACACCATCTTACAAAGTATTGCTATTATAACTAGGCTAAGTCACAATCAGAATTCTGTATTGCAATTGTCCCTGATTTTGACTTTGATATGCAACACTCTGCTAGAAGCTTCTGCTGCAATTTTATATAGGTTAATGCATCATGAGCTAGACAGAAAAGAGCATAGTCGCAAACAAAAGCATCATTGGGCGCCAGCAAAGGAATTTTCATGTATTTCGGGAGTTGCATTAAGCACCACAGTAGAATGACATGCTTGTCACATCGTCCTTCAAAATGCCACTTCGACTTTGAAGTAAAGGAACTGACGAAATTAAGTAGCAGTAAGGGACGATTAATGATGAATAGGTCAGTGGTGGTTAAGAAAGACGACGACGACATCAAATGCATTGTGAAGTATACACTCGATGTCCATAATGTCTCTCAGGCGGTCGTTTACGATCATTACAAAATATTAACATTAAGCGCTACGTGGATGGAATATTTTGCTTGCCCATAAAGCCCAAAATAAGATAGACTTAAAATTTTTGTAATCTATGAGATGAAAACTAGTCGGAAGTGCACAACTACAAGATACTCTGTACCTGCATGTGTCTACACAGTCTGACTAAACTAGCACACATACTCGTACTCTCCACGTACTGCGCTACAGTAAAATTGTTTTTTTTTTTTTTTTTTTTTTAATATTTTCAGTATTTATTTTGAAAGTGTTAAAAATTTGCAAAACAGCTCTTAAATCAAAAGAATACCAAAAGTAGTAAGAATGCTTAAGTCGAATTTACCCGACTCCAATACACTTAAAGCCCAGGTCTAAAATAGTAACAGCGTAGTCTAAGTGACCTCAACACGCATACAAACGCACATACCCACACATTCACACACACTATAAACAATTTGACCAAGGCTGCTGCGACCCACCCCACTGCTGCTACCTTCATACCTGCATACAGACGAACTAGCACAATGTATCGCTGTATGAATTGGCTATTGGCTTTCTTCAGGCTGTTGCATAAACTTTATTATACATTTATTAGCCTTATTTGTCCGACTAGTTAGTTTTAATAAATAATATAAATACTTCATGTAGTCGCAGATGCCGCCTTTTGCTTGTTACATATAGTTGCAAAATATTATATACCTTTGTTTTTAATTTGTAAGGCCGATAAGAATGTGCAGATTTTCTTAACTGGGATAGATTACAAATAATAATAAACATAAAAATGTAATTTTCTTACACTGGAAATCATTATTATGGAAAAATTAGTAATTTACCGTATAAAAATAGGGTTTATGGTTACAAAACCTAATGATAATTTCTTTTACAAAACAGAGGTTAATATTATATAAATCATTTTTTTAAACAAGCTTTATAAAATCCAAACTGTTTTGTAAAATTTTTATTTTTTATATTTATATTTTTTATATTTTATTATCAGCCACTGCAGCTCTTACCCGAGTCTATATGACTGCAACGTGATCGGATTGTAATACTGAGCTATGAAAGAAAGCATTGCTTCTGTTGGTCTGCGATAAATAATATATATTAATATTAAGACGTTTGAACTTGCATATTTATGTAAATGTTTAAGTGTATCTTTCACCACCTTGTATGGTAGCTCAGACCTAATAACAGGAAACCTTGAAGTTGAGCATATTTTGTAGAAAATGTCCGGCTAAAGTTTGTAGATACTTTATAACAACATTTGCTTAATATACTTTTGGGCGAGCCTTAAAGGTTTTAGAGCCACTGTACGACGAGTCATACTACATCTGTGCACTGCTTTGGAATCCATGTCGGGTAAAAAAATCGAGCAGTCCTTTTTTCAATATGCACTGCTTACTTATTACTCTTTGCAGGGTTATGAACGTGGAGGATTTCTGTAAAAAGTGACAATATTCTCATCCAACACGTTACTTAATCTATAACATGGCATTGGAAGATCTGGCAGATTACGCTGGTAAGATCGACTATTATTGATATTAAGTCTAGTAATACGCTTAAATTGTGGACACTGGACATGGCTATCAGGAGTGCTATTGTCACCGTTATTTTTAGTGTAGGAGCATAAATCAGAGTCGTGTTTGCTAGAGCCTCGTAATATTAACTGAACTGTCATCCTAATGACTGTCGGCAAGAATGTCATAGGAATTGGATATGTTAATACAAACATTGTTGTTAAGCCCGCATCCTTTTGAAAAATAGGTAAATAGAAGTCTATTAAGTTTATGTACTTGTATGTAAAAGGCAGAGGGAAACATTTGCATCCGTATTTACTTGCTTAGAAATAATACTCAAATCGATGTCTCTCAGTATATCTGTATGATTGCGTGGTGTGACTATAAGAGCCAAATTTAGTATTTAGGTATTTGTATACCCTGCGCACATCAAATATGTTTAAAGCTTAAACATTTCTTAAAATTTTTTTTTATTGCTAAATGCATAACAAGTGGATAATAAAAACAGGAGATAATCAAGTATCAATTAAATACATATTTTGTATTAAATACGGCGCTGCTGGCAGCGAATGCGTTAAGGGGTTCTCGTAGTCGGATGTGCTCGACTACAGCATTCTTACGCCTATGCCCGTTTACGCTTTTTATGCTACTAATGCCGCACATTTTTCGTCTCGTTTTTAGAAGGGTCGATTTATTGGAGAACTAATTTAAATATAGCAATTTTTTATGTATTGGTATAATACTAACTATGGTTGTAATAGTGTTGGTGAAAATATCGCAACACAGCTACATAAGAAGATTTCTTTCCATATTACATATTCCATACCATATTGTTATCCATCATTCCTTGAAATTGAGAACAACAAATAATTTTGCACTTATTTATAAATGTTTTATTAGTGCGAAATGAGTGACACACTCGCACAAATTATAAAGCTATTTCTAGGTTAGACCTTTTCTATACTTTACGAATGTGAAAACTCTTTCAATAAATAATACTATTTGTACTAAAAACCAGTAAGAATGTTTTAAAAGGGAAACATTTTATATAAAAGTCCTAGGCTGTGAGGAGCATACTCAACTTGCAACAGGGGTACCCAACTAGCCACTTCCTTAGTCTCAAACAACATCCAAGTGCTGTCTACAGGTGCTCCAACGAGATACAAGGGGTATCTCAGAAATGGCAGTATTACTCTTAGTTCTATTGACCTTGATTAAATTGGAACTGAGAGTATTTATACATTGGATGGCCTATTCGCCCATTCCCATATGCTGAGCTAGTGAATGTTATTATATGACTAAGGAAAAATCACGGCCTTGGTAGAGATTTTATATGGAACAACACAATCAAGACCCTGCCAAAAGCATTTGTGAAATGCATGTTAGCTATCATCAACGCCTTACTAAAGTTTCACTATCTCCGAGCCAAGTGATAGTTTGCCCGGATGTCTATGAACCACAAGCAATGCAAGCCTTTAAAGAAGACAACTCCCTGCAGCGCAATAAGCCTTCGCTCATCACCAACCAAAGTTTCAGAGTGTATGTTTGCCACTAGAATATGAATAACTAGGCATAAACTGATACCTGACCACCATTCTGTTCTTATCTGGGTACTACATAGCAGTTTCATAGAATCATACAACATATTTGCTTATCCAACAGGATTTTGATAGATAGTAAGGGGATATCCGCGAGATTAAAGCCTTATTTATCAGTACTACATCATGTTCCGTTCCTCCCTTGCAAAATTCGTAGTTAAATTAAAAGATGGCCACTCTGACGTATTTTCTTTTAAAGTTCGCGACCCGCATGGTAGCGTTTTGCTACCAGTGCTGTATTCTCTGTTTACAGCAGACACTCCAACGCCATAGAACCAGAACATAGAGCTGGAACATGAAAAGATGCTAATAGCATCCTATGCAGACGACATCAGCATATTGTGCCGTGCGGAATTCGCATGATGCTTCTGATGGATTGCAGGAGTACCTGCAGCAGATAGACGAATAGGCTGCCAAAAATAAAATCATGCTCAACTCCGGAAAATTCGTGAGTGTGTTCTACGTACTCAAACGGGAGGTACCCCAGTTTAAGTTTGGCGATAACGAGTCGATTAAACAAGTACAATATGATGGCGAATTACATTAGCTAGTCACCTGTCCGAAGCCGAAGAAACTTCCATTAAACGACTACATTGTCAACATAATCCAAGATTAATTCTGTATATTTTAATGAGTTTAATTTTATTGTATAATACTTTATTAGCAAATTGATCAAATTTACAAAGCCACTTAATGAATACTTATGCAAAAAATCACTGTTTTCTATGTAGGTTTGAATGATTAATTTTATCTATTAGTTTAAAGAAAGCTTAAAGTATTTTTAACACATATAATATGGTGCCATTGTCAATGAAGTATAAATATAACCGCGAACGCATCTAAAAAATATTTAAAAAAATTAAAGTCCTGCCATATAAGTTTTGTTTCATTTTTCGTCATTTGGCGTATGTATTTAAAAAAAAAGTAGGTTTACTCACATTGTCAAGAAAAAAGCAGAAAATTGTGACCTATAGTAATCCTTTACTATTTAGAGCTAAATAGTTACTCACTAGAAAGAAGATGTTAAATAGTCATCGCCCTACCTAATCAAAAAAACTAAAATAACAAAATGTTTGTTTAAATAGTGGAAGTCTATGTGACAGGCAGAAGGAATCATCTTTCAGTTAAAAAATATCAAAAGCCTAATCGATTAAAAGTCCTCCGTCTGTCTGTTGGTCTAACTTCTGACCAATCCTTCATTCTTAGATTACTTTACATAGCTCATATCTCATATCTCCTATCTCCTGTTTTGGTATTTTTTTCTTACTTTTACTCGGTAATTTAAAGTTTTAAGCTTAGTTAACTTCGCTGTTTATATACTCATGGTTTTGTATTGCTGTTCTGAGAACTAGGGTGGCTACTACTTCCCTACTTCATGTAAGCACAAATAAGGTTAAAAATAAAGCAGTCGTTTTATATAATTTTAGTCCCTATATAAAATATTTGCCTTCCATTTGAATAAATACTGTCAAAATAAACCGGCTTCTCACACAAATTCATCAATTAAACATTACTTTATGCCATGCAGCACAGTTCACATCAATTGACCAGTGATGAACGACCGCAAGACGAAAATCGCATTGAGTCTAACATAAAGACGATTGAAAGAGCAGATTAAAATAAGCTCTTAGGCTCAGAACAAAGCTTCCTATGTAAATCATGTGTTATTGAAACTCTCACCCATTGCAAGCTACGAATCAGTGGCGTATTTACATATGGTGTTTAGGGGGGTCAATTCCTCTTTAACCTTTCTTGTGTAAAAGCTTTTAAAAACCAATTATGAATGTCTGACTGCGCCATACCCTTAATGCAGGTATTGTTCAAGCAGCTGCTCCAACTGAACTTCACGTACATACATATACATTGCATGGTATGAAAATAATAGATAATAAACACAAAAGATATTTTAGGTGCAATCCAACATGATGCTGCGCGGGGTAAGGTTTTTTTTTATTGCTTCTGTGTCAATTATGTCATGGGAATGAAGTATGTAGCAGACAGATGGCAAAGATTTGTATTATTGATCATCATCAATCGCCGAATCAGTATATAAGTATATAGAAATTCGTGGATCCAAAAAAATATGTACTAAAATATGTATGTACTTATTTTTGTATTTATATGAATACATTGGTTAAGGGCATTTCGTAGTCGGGTCAGGTCTACTAAAGCATTCTTAATTGGTTCCCTTTTGTTTGTTATTATATAAAAATTACTTTCATGATGTAAAATATAGCATTGGAAATAAATGGTAGTGCAGAAAATGTACGCTAACGCGCGTTCCTATTTTGAGTTTTCTTAAGACAAGCTAAACAGAGCATCAATCCGTTAGAATAAGTCAAAGGTTAAATTAAGTCGAAAAGTCCGAAATAAAAGATTCAGCAGAAAGTGCAATTGAATAAATGAATGGAACAAAATGTAATGAAAATGACATTCACGTTTAAAATGCATACATTCACGGACAAATTGCTGTCCTTTTTTTAGACGCCGTTGCTTTCTGTTATGGCAAAAAGAAAAGCAATATCTAACAAATAAAAAAGCTACAATCGGCTACGAGATACCCTGTATACTCAACAAATATTCATACTTAACTTGGCCGATATAAGAGATAATACGAGTGGATATACAAAACTGAATTTAATAAAAAAAAGTCGTTAACACAGACGAGCGGATAATCAGGTGGACGGACTGACAGATAGTTCTAGATTGACTCTGATGTTCATAATGAATAAGAATATGTCTCTGTATCTGTTACAATTGTATCTGTTATATAGTTTTGCACAACTTTATTATACTCAAACCATTTTCACCTATTTTATGAGATAAGGGTATATGTATAAAGACAGCACAAGCAGTAGGTTTCAAACGAAGTTTTGTCCGATTTCAGCAACGCTCAAAGTATAATAATGTGCTGCCGCTATCAGTTACAACAACTTACTGCGTTTCAATTGCCTTCAAAAAATGGGCGTGGTCATGGAGTGTGTAGTCTGCGGCTGGTGCCACTTCAAGTGCACACTTTCCCATGGCTTAGCACTTTTCCGCATAGCTAGTTGGAGTTGAATTGGTAGCAGGAGCTAAACAGGATGGAAACGAAGCTGATGGTTGCCCAGCTTATTCAACAAATAATTTAATTTTATGCTGTTGCAAAAAAAAAAAAACCAAAACGACAACGGAAAAGACACTTTACGACCTCTTTGACGAATAAGTATACGTTAAGTTGTGAAAATGATGGAAATGACAGAATGGAATAAAATATGACGATGATGACGACTATTACGTAGCTACGAGTAACAAGCAAGATGCCCTCTGGCATAGAGAAATCTTTGGGAACGAGCTGAAGCCGTAAAATTGGGCTACAAGTCCTTTCAAATAAAATGTAAGGGATAGGATTGCAGCAATCGAGCTTGAACGACCTATGCAATAAGAAATATGGATATAAGTACGCATGGCATAGATATGTATGATTATTTTTATGACTTTTTACCATTATAAATGGGTATAAAAGGTATATTAGAGACGTGAAAAATTCTGTAATAGACAAAAGTATCTTCACAAATTACATATACGTGTACGGTGTAACTTTCCAGAAATCAATATTCGATTTGGGTGGATGCGGGCGAAAAAGTCTACGATTTAAAACAAATTTGATTTGCGTACACTCTCCAAGGAGATCTCCGAGATCCACGCATCCGTCCAGACGGACAGTAGGATATGGCTATTAATGCTGATCAATACTATATATAGACTTAATTGAATCTTCTTTATGGAAGAAGATACTTTTGCACAAATTCACTACTCCATTATTACCCATTATTATGGGTTAAGGGTCTAAGTAGTTGTACTTGAGTGTATCCAACAAAATCTCTTACCCCATGTCAACACATACACACTTACACGCACCATACTCTGCTATGTGAATGTGTTATAACGTCTGTGTTTAATATTTGATTTAAATAAACAAAAAGATCAAATCAAATAAAATATCAAATAAAAGATCAACAAATATAAAATGCAGAACAAAAGTCACCGATGTTATAAGGTATACAAATATTTGTTTGGTAAGTAATAAAATCTTTGGCTAGTTGTCCGTCCGTCTTGAAAAACTATTAGATGTAGAGTAATTTAATTTGGTATGTATGTAGGTATTAGGTAGTCGTGCGGAGTCGAATCTATTGTATTATCCTCAATTGTTACCACCAGCAACAAATTGTTAAGAAGAATGAAAGCAAATAAATACTCATAAATACGTTGACGACTGCCCTGAAGTGAGTATTAGCCAATAGGATTGTTTAATAAATAAATATAAATATAGTTTGAGTCGATTGCACAAACATCGAAATTTTTCATCCAAGCTGGCCACAAGCATATTTTTTTGATAGGTGACACTTTTAGTGAGCGTTATGGTAAGAGTTGTGGTTGGGGCGGCATCTGTGCTCTGGCTTAACAGTTTTGACCTGCTTTTGTTATCAAGTGTTTTGCCAGCACATGTGTGTAAAAAGTTTTCACTGGCGTCGACACATTAAATAAAATTTAATTCCTGTAGCCAGCGTAACATAAGTAGAAAGACACAGGAGGGCAGCAGGCGCGATGATGTTAGTTCTGGTCAGGACAGCAGCTGGACTGGCTTAAATTCCAGGCGAACGGCCAAACCCAACCGCCAAAAACTGAAGCCTATGTGAATGGCAAATCTCCTCTGTCCCTTGTTTAACACTATTCACTCGTTCTTCCCAATACCTCTTTAAGCTTTACACGTGGTTCGCAGTATAAAAATGGTATTTAATGTTGCTTCAAGGACTCGCTTGGCTGCTGTAAATGTGGCAGGTTGCTAGTAGTTTGCTTGTGTACTAATCCAAACCAAAACTGCCACAAAAAATTTCACGCTCATCGGACTTAATGGTTTTTTAGCGTTTAATATTTGCTCATTTATGTCTATAAAAAAGCGCGTTGATTTCATTGCCTTGCCTTTTTGTTGCTGCCGTTATTGTAATTTATGGGCGGTCAGTTTGAGGCAACATTTGCTGCATGTTCCCTTTGTTCCTTTCGCTCGCTTCGTTAGCTCTTTAGTTGGGCACCCAAATTCATAAACCAAAAAAAAACCAATCATCTTTTATTTGAGAAGCCTACTTTTGGGTGTTTTGGTTGTCGGAATTGCTTGTGTTGGCAGTATATCCGCGATTTTTTGTTTTTTTTTTTACTACTCGTTACGAATTTGGATATTGGAATTTGTATGTTCTAATCATACTTATATATATATATTTTTTACCATTACAAGTAGATAAAGAGGGTAAAGTATATAGAGGTGCACTTATGCAAGGGTAGAAATAGGCAGATAAACAAATGCATATATATATATATATAATATATACATGTTTATTTATAACATGTTCAAACTATACATAGGTTTCTGTATCCCGTTTGGAGATCAAGGTTATTTTTTATTTTAAAACTTTAAAAGCAATTTAGCATAATGCCATGCAGGATACAGATTTTAGATTTTATATTATCGTTAGCCGAGTTTTCCTCTTAGTTCTAGCGTATATTTGTAGATATGTATGTGTAGATAGGTTGATTGAAGTTATGTTGTGTTTTTAGGATGCACAAGATTTGGCTAAAGGGACTATGGAGTTGAGAACACCCGACTAGGCGTTTTTACTTGTTTGTTTTTTATTTTGCGCTTCAAATATTTTATGGCTGACTAGCTCAAAAGCTGACTTTACTTTTTTGCAAACATTGGTTGTAGTCAGGGGTAGAAATGAAATGGGGGTTGTGCATATAATTTGTGCTATTACTCAGCTGCCCAAAAGGCCGTGAAAGAGCAGTCAAATTGGGGAGCTGAAAAGCTGGGCGCAGGTCGTAACATATATTGTGAGGCAACCAATTAGTGCATATACATATACTGTATGAGCTTGTTTTTCTATATCTTAGAACTAGAATAAGAAGCAATAGATAGAGATAGAGTGAAAGATAAGGACAAGGATGTTTAATACAGTATACATTGGATGTATGATGATGTATTCAACTACTGCTTTTATACAAAATCATTTAAATACTTTACAGTGCATGTAGGTGATACTCATATGATATGATCTGAACACTTATTATAAAAAAGATTTTTAAATACTTCTTGTTCTTCTTTTTAGTGATAGTTCGAAAATTTACACAAGTTCCCAATAAAGCAAGTGTCGTGTTTTTATTGCAACTAGATAGATAGCTGTTGAGTATCCCGCTTCGCTTACCGTTTTAAAATAATTAAAATCAAACAAAAATAAATATCTTTAACCAATTTGGTATTTTTATATTCAAGTAAAGATCTGAGTTTTTCTGATACCTAACGTGTTTCTCGAGTGTTAGAAGCTTGTTCGATAATCGACATATACTTGTACATATTATGGCATTATTGGCCAAAAACTAGTAAGACTGCTTTAGCTGAATGCGCTCGACTACGAAATACGCCCAACTCAAAATCAACTGCCAAACATGGATTATCCTCCCACACATCTGCTAACCGTAGGGAGTTATAAACGTTTTTCACTTAAAAAATAAATTGCGCGGTAAATGATTTTCGATGCCTGAAGACGCTGTTCAAGCCTTTTAACAGCATATTTAAACAACATTAATCCGGAAGAAAGAGGCAGCCCATATACTTGTATAGCATACAAAATCGAGTGAAATTGCTTAAGCTCGACTATGAGTCTATCTAGCACTATTTGTCAGTCTGACCAACTATGAGCACTTTTAGATATACTAAAACTTAAATATACTAATTGTATGGATATCATACGAAAGGCAAGCTCAATTCAAATTATTAAAAACTTTATGTTTGAGTCTGTAGGTTTAAGGTATCTCGAACTCGGGCTGACTCTGAAGCATTGTTTTCTTTTAATATACTTAGTATATAAAAGAGGCAGACTTGTGCCAATTTAAAACTTAACCAAGTCCTCTCCCTTTGTCAGTTTAAGTGGCCGATATACACTTGACTTCATTTCACATAAACGTTCCATAAAATGCATCGAGGGCTAAGGGAGAAGGAAAGAGGCTAAATCCGTTGTTACGCTTTCCGTAAATTTTCCACTCAACGCTCAACTTGGTACAAGGTCGGCAAAATCAACAAAAATTGCACAACGGACTTTCGATAATTAAGCCAGCATGTGCCCTAGGGATACGGCGAAGACAAGGCTGGCCGGCACTTAATCGGCGGAGCAATTGAAGCGTGTGGGTTGGATCAGGTTTAGGTTCTTGACCAGGGCACTAAATAACGTTTAGTAGGTTAATAAAATGACAAGCACTTTATGCAAATTGAATTAAGTGGAGCTCATCTCAGGATCTGGCTCGTTTGCTTGACTTCCGACTTGGGAAGCGGTTCATAAGTTGCATTTGATGCATTATTTATAAAGGATAAGCACCGAGAGCAATTGTCATGCATCCCGAACGAAGGAAAGCAAAAACAGGAAAGCTAAGCCTGTGCCTAACGTGAATTAGTACCTGTCACAAATTATGTAACTCTGCCTGGTGTGACGGTGTGTAGTATGCGCCGCTATTGTTCTTCTTCATATTTATGTGCATTATGAGACATTTATCAAAAAGCAAATGAAGAAAGTAAAATCTGCAAGGCAAAGTGAAAGACAAAACAGTCAGACAACTCAAAACTTGCCACTTTAAGATGCTGCTGCATCATTGTTAAAATTTAATAATTAAGACTGCTCCAGCCACATGTGGCTACAAGATAGCACACAGTTAAATTAAACTCAGCAAATACATTAAAATATATACGTACCCTAATTGCTTTAAAAATTCTGCTACTGCTAAAATATTAATATGGAGATTTATCGAAAAAATCAAGTTTTGCTCAGTTCACTGACACTGAAATAAACAACTTAGAAAAAAAGCCAAAGCTTATTACAGTCTTTAATTGTATTTAAAAGCTTATGAAAGCTATACCCTATAAATTATAAAGCTTTTTTGAAATAAACAGAATTTCGAGATGTAAAATGGAAACTGCGTGAAAAGTCCAACATCCCACCGTTACTTTCCAGAAGACATAAGTTAATTATCACATTTCTTACACACAATTTAGTTTGAATTAATGTGTTAATGTTGTGATGGGTTAATTTCCAGTGGGCGCGGCTTGGACATGCATTCAAGCGTAATTATGTGTATAATTCGATGTAAATTGCCGTAAAACACACGAATTGAACACTATTAACTCGAGAGAATACTGACACCAGCTTAATACGTAGTTATTTAAATTAACAGAAATGTGGCCGTTAAATTAAAAGTAGATATGAGCATGTCGTTCTGATTGCTGGGTTCATGTGCCGATTACGCTTGCAGAAATCAGGAAAAGTGAGGAAAAATTCTCTATATTTTACATTTTATAATTTCAACTTAAATAAGTATAACATGTTCTTTATTATATAAACTTTAAATAATATTTAAATATTCATTTTAGATCTATCACCCACACACACTGAAACAACGATGTTTAATAAATATTTCACTTTTATTTCAAAGCTAGCAGGTGTTTTAAAGAACATTTCATAATTATAAATTTAAATTTATATATTAAAGTTGCATAAAAGTATAAAACAAGCCTAAAACGCATCTTCACACAATCAAATGTAAATATCCTGTTCGGGATCATAAGCTGAGTCAATCTAGCGTTGTCCTTTCTACTGTCTCTTTGATCAGATCGTTTTTACAGACCTAAGAAACTTAGTATGCAAAAACACCAAATCACCAGTATCAGTATAGGGAGATTCTATAAGGTTATAAATTAGTTATTTTTTTATATCAAGATGCATTTTTTTTTTCAATCTTTAGCCAAATATATTTTGAACTCGGTAAGACATCTTGTTACTATTGTAAAACGCATTAAAATTTTAATTGTACCTTCTACTTATCAGATTCTAAAATACCTATTTATGCATTCTAATAGTATATTTATTGGATATCGATGGTTATTTGAGATTTTCAAAGCGGTGGGACTTTATCTTTATCTTTTAGTATTTATACAGTTGGTTTTATGGTTTTGTACATTATTAGTACAACGCTAATTGGATACGTACATAAAATAATATCCAACTTTTTTTTAGTTCATACAACTTTATACGAGTATAATTCCTAGATTTTCTTCAAGGTTAAAATCGCTGGTATTGTAAGTATTATTTGAAAATGAATAGCTGATGCAATTTTAATGTTTATTGCATGGAATTATATGTATTTGTATGGAAACATTTATTTGTATTTGTGTTGATTTCTATGTATGCAATAAGATTAAGGCCAACAGAAGTATGTTGACGTTTAACTAATAAAGTTAATACTTACAGCGGAACCCTGGCAAAAGATCAAGTCTAGAAACACATGCTAGCTCTCGCTGTCGGCTACGAATCAAAATTAATCGAAACAATTTTTATTGGCTTCAAACATGTTTCAGAAGTTTTACAGAAACTGAAACGTATAATACCGGTACAAAATCAACCAAAATTCATATTCATTATTTTTGACCCGTGGAGTAGTATATGATGTATAAAAAAATTGATAATAATGGTCTAATTAACTATATGACTAACTAGCCAACTGGATTACCCAGCTGTAGTTAATCAACGAACAGAGAATACTGTTAGATTATTAAACAAGTAATATTATTGGAAAATAAAAATTAATTGCTAGAATATATTAGAAAAAAATAATTGAAATTATTAATTTTTTTTATAAAAATTATTGTTAGATCTATCTTTTGTTTAAATAATAAATATAATTTTATTTACTTTGACATACATATATGTGTATATATATATGTATACATAGTTTATTATATGACTATCTATCGCTCCTGATCTTGTATACCTTATGCTAGTACTTATACTATATACAGGGTAAAATGTCATTTAGTGTAACTATAATTATACAAGCAAAGAGCAAGATAAAGAGACCTTATACGTTTATATCTTGCGTTTTTTGTAGCGACCAAAAAAAGCAGGAAAACTAGTTTAACAGTATAAAAACACACAAACACAAAGATATTGTTTACTGCAGCTCAGTGTCAATTGAGTATAACAAAGTCGTTAAGTGCAAAAACAACACAATATTTTGAATGGGTTATGCTTTTGGTTTTTTTTTTAATATAGCAAAAAGAGTATTTCACTAGAAAAATTTATCACATACAAACTGGCATACCCTTACAATACCCTTACAGTATAATAAGAGCTCCAAATTCGGTGTACTCAATTTCAAGATGGTCTAATTCTACAATAGCAATACCCTTTATATACTGGAACAACAAAACCAGTATTGGTGTCCCTTATATACGTTAAAACTCTCAAATCAAAGACGGGCAGACACAGTAAGATTGACTCGATCCTGGTCATATATACATATATATATTACTTAATTTATATTATTATATTTTATTATATTTTATTATATTTTATTATATTTTATTATATTTTATTATATTTTATTATATTTTATTATATTTTATTATATTCAAAATATTCATTGATGGCCAAATTAAATATAATCTGCAATTTAACGCGTGCGCTTATAGACCAACAATAAAGAAATAATTTGTATATGACATATTTAAATTTAGAAATGTGTTGTAGAATGCAAATATTATATAAGATGGGTTGGACTTAATCATCTACAAATTATATTTTCTTTTTAGTACGCCTCAGACTTTGTTGTTGGTACAACGTAAGAAACAATGATTTGCTGGTGATTCTCCCAGCGTTGAAATTAATTTGCCTTATTGTATTCAATTATCGCTGAGGTTATTCTATTTATTTGTATTTTATCTCCATCCACACAAATATATACATAATGTATATATATAATAATAAGTTTCTTATAATCAAATAAGCTTTGAATATAAGTATGTACGGGTATGTTTACCTCAAAATCTTTTGAGCAACAAGGGGCTCATATCAAGACTATGAATAAAGCTAGGCATTCCGTATTCGTGGAGCGCTGCTTAGTGGAAAGATCCGTAATTAGAATATTTGTCTGGTTCAGTGAAATTATATGTTGATTGTTTGAAAGTTCAATGGAAAGTCAATTGTATTTACAGTTACTACGTGTTACAGTTAGTCGGGTTTCTCACGGTAAGGCAACGTCTCATAATTGACGCAAAATAACAAAAACAAAAATCGGCTGTAGATTTATCTTGATTTAAGTTCTCCGAATTCACTTGTCTAGGTTTTATTTGAGCTACAGCCGTGCTGGCAAATGCACGCGCCAGACGCACACGCTCCCCAATCGTTGACAATCCGTTAACAGCCCAATTAAACTAAATTACGGATTACGGATACTTGCATTCCAGTGCTCATATATAAGCTGCAATCAAAAATCACGTTTTTTGATATTTAATGCCAGTTGTTTTTAATTTTTTCAATTTCATTGGTTGTCGGGCTAGCTGTTTGCTTCCGATTGTGTTCAATTGTGGCTGAGTCTCTGTATATAAAAACAACTCTATCAAAATGATATTCGGTCGCTGTACGCAAAAACAAATACTGGCAATGGGTGCATTGTCTGCTGCTGTTGTCTTGGCAATAGTAGCCATAGTTGTATTTAAAAGTCACGTGGATTCCAAGGAGCCGTCTTCGGTAGTAGGCCATCGGTTGAACAACTGCTACATAACGCACCCAAATACGACAAACTCAACGCTAGAGCTGGTACATATTGTCTTCAGACATGGTATACGCACACCAGTCGATACATTTCCGAATGATCCCTACATTAAGGACAGCTTTACACCAACTGGTTGGGGGCATGTGACCAACGTGAGTATCGCTACTAATTTTAGCACCCAGGTTATCTCTTTTATTGCTTTGTGATTAATAAATATCGCTGATAATCAAGATGGTTGACTGGACACAATATGCACTTAAAACAATTGCCTATTTGTCATGTTTTTTTTTTTTTTTAAATTTAAATAAGTTTCTGAAGTATTTATTTTAGCACAAAGTGATTATATACTTATTATATATAATGTACAGCAAGCGTAACTAAGGTTATTTATGTTCTCAAATTGGTTCATTTTTGAATATTTAAACCTATATTTTTAATTTTTTGTTCATAGCGTGGCAAAAAGGAGCTTTACGATTTGGGTCGCTGGCTGCATCATCGTTATGGCGCCTTTATGGGGCCTTACTATAGACCTGAAGTAAGTCTTAATTATTGTCCAAGTTTTATCATTGATTGGCATATACCCATAGCGACTTCATGCCCAAGCCACGGCATCCCCTCGAGCATTAATGTCATTGCAAACTACACTGGCCAGCATGTTTGAGCCACGCGGCACTGTCATGGAATGGAATAAGCAGCTCAACTGGCAGCCCATACCAATTCTATCCGAGCCACTGGAACAGGACTCTGTAAGCACAAACAGAATCTTAACCGCATGCTTATTCTGCTACATAATATTGGGATATAATTTTACAGTTGCTATTGGTGCGCACGCCTTGCCCGCGATACTTTGAGGCCCGCGAAGAGGTTTTCATGCGGCCTGAGGTAATTGCCGATCTGGAACCCTATGCAAGTATGTTTAAGGAACTGACTAATCTGACAGGGATGCCTGTGCGCAGTGCCGAGGATGTTAACTCTCTGTACATTACTCTACTGGCCGAGCAAGAATTTGGCTATAAGCTGCCCGCCTGGGCTAAGGATTATTTTCCGCAACGCATGCAATTCTTGGCCGAACAAAGCTATGTCTATAATGTGTATACAACTGAAATGCAAAAGATCAAAGGCGGACCCTTTTTGCGTAAAATGTATGACGAAATGTTGGCTAAGCAAGCGGGCACCCTGAAACCTAAAGATCGAGGCATGTTCATCTATACAGGGCATGATTGGACTGTAGGTAATATTTTGTCTGCTCTTGGAGTGTGGAAGCGTCAAATGCCGCGCTTTGCGGCCATGGCTATTTTTGAGACCCACAAAAATATCGAGACTGGGGATTACTATGTTGAGGTAATCAGGCTCAAAAATAAAAAAAAATTCTATATTACTTTTTAATATATTTTAATTCTTCATAGATATTCCTGCGCAACACTGAGCTTGGTTGCCTTGAGCAGCTTAAACTACCCGACTGCGAATTACAGTGTCCTCTAAATAAACTTATCGAATTAAGCGAGTCGGTTCTCCCTAATGAGCCTATTGAACAGCGCTGTCGCGCTCATAACGTTGATTTTGTTGAGCCACCACCACGAAAGATCGAACAGCAGTAATTTATTAATTTTTGCTTATGTTATACAAATATTCTGTTGTTTTAACTCAGTATTATATAGTTGGTCATAAAATAAGTAAAAAACATCAAAATAAATCAGTAAAATCAGAAATGTTGTCTTGCAATTACACCTATTCAATTAAACTAGGCAAACAATTTTAGCAGATTTCTTGACATAGTCTTCAAATTTAGTTCATATTGGGCCGAAAAAATGGAAAATTTATTTAAATAAAGTTTGGATTTTCATTGTTACACGAAGTTAGCGAAAACGTACAAAATATAATAGGTATATATGTGTAGCCATAATTATCCCGATTCGTTCTAATAGAAATTTAAACTATATGGTATATACAAATATTGAAAGGGAAACGTATACTTTAAAATCTGGTACTTAGTTGTGGTAGAACGAGTCAGGATGAAAAAAAAAAAATCCTGGCATAGAAAAAATTTGTATTTATGTTCATCATCTGGTGCCTTGTATATATACAAAGAAGTAGATTTGGAAACTTTGTCAACTTAATCTTACTTTTAATATTGTATCTATTAATGTATTGTATCTATTAATGATGGTTAACATTGTGTAAGCTAAACTACTTTATCTCTCACCATGTTTACTATTTTAGCAAACATTATCTCGAATCTCTCGATATCGCTGTGCGGAATTGTAACTTTAAAATCGCTTTGATTAAAATAATCCGCTCACTGAAGTCTTGAGCTTCATCGTAGCCGGTTGTTTAAAAGTAAAATTTTCTGCAAAATGTGGCCCACGAAAATCTCTGGGATGATACTTACGCTATATTGTTTATTTATCGAGGCAGCTATTGTTTCTGTTAAAGAGACACAGTACGAGGACAAGCAGGATTCGGGAACTAGGGGTTCAACACTGGAACTAGTTCATGTGGTGAGTCAACACGTTTGATCAAACAACAATTTTCCTGAAGCATATCATAAAATAATAGAAACGTGCTACCAAATCTTTATTACTAACATTTTGTACACTCAATACATAAAACTTTATTTATTTTATTTTAATTGTGCAATACTAAATAAGAGCTAAAACGAAGCAGCTTCAATAGTACCGCTGTAGTCTTCATCATCTGCCTGCCTATCGGTTTAAATAATAAAATTTGTGCGGATTTAAAAAGCACCTACATAACATAGTGTTATAGACAAACCATTATTGTTCCTTAGGTTTTCATTTAAAAAAACATAAAAAACATACTAAAATATTGGAATTCATAATATTTATTAGTTAATAAAAATAGTATTTATAAAAGCGAAGCTTGGGAGAGAATGCTGGAGGTGCAAAATGAATTTCAGCAACATGCCACCATAAAGACCGTTATAAAAAAAAAATAATAATAATAATCCATAATTAAAAGTGTACGTGAATGCGCAATGGAATCTCATTGTATGTGTTTTCATACTCATAAATAGATAAATATCAATATTAACAATGCAGTAATCTTTCAGCATTCAGTGAGGTAATATTTTGTGTATGCAGTCAGTTGCGTCTCTACTTTCACTTTCAGAAGATTCTAAAAGTAACAGGACAATCTAATTCATGAACACTATGGTAATGCAACCTGCTCAAAATCTTTGACACTTTATTGAGCATTGAAAATAATTACAAGCAGTTATCTGGTCTTAACTCATTAGACCTTTGATTCATTGAAAATGGTAAAAAAAGCCATGGAACAGTATACACATATTCTTGCTCAGAATCAATAGACGATCTAAACATGTTCGTCTGTCTATCCGTCCAGGCATATCGATAAAACATGATTACTTAACACGCCGATCGCTATCATTTTATGCACACGTGTGTAGAACACTCATAACGATCGGATAATAAACACTGAAGTTATATATCTAAGAATCAATTTAACATGATGCTGGTTGCGCTTCTGGCGTCTGCATTGCAGCAGAACTCGTACAATCGCAAACAGAAAATTACTTGGAGTGTGTGTATGGACATGTGTACATATATATATACATATGTATATGTATATGTGTGCTAAGAAATTAAGTATGCACATAATGTGTGTGTAAGTATGTACATATACGTGCGCTCAGTTTAGTTCTCTTAGGGCATATGAATCCTGGGTTAAGGGTATTTCGTAGTCGGGTTTGTTTGGCTAAAGCATTCTTACTTGTATATTATGAGCATTGTTCTTTTTTTGCAAACACTTCTGATCCGCCACTGGAACAATATAAACAAATATGTGGTTCGTTTCTTACAGCACAGTTTAAAAGCAGCAAAATGTGTAAATTTGTATGTAGAGTCAACATTTTAAGATCGGAAGTTTTCTTAAGTATGCAATATTTTTCTAGCTATTTCGTCATGGCCCACGCACGCCCGTCGACATATACCCAAAAGACATATATTCAAACGAAACCTATGAACCCTATGGCTGGGGGCAACTGACCAATGTACGTAAAAAATAAATATTATTTTTTTGTAATTTATATACAAGTTTAATATAATATAATATATATATTTTTAAATCAACAGGACGCTAAAATGGAACTCTATAAAATAGGCAAACAGCTGCGCAAGCGTTACAAAGACTTTTTGTCACCCTTCTATCAATCAAGTGTATGATAAAATACTATTAATAATATGCGAGTATGTTATGTAGATCATCATATTTTGAACCTATGTTAGGTTGGTGACCAAGCCGATTTCTCTTTAGTTTGGATCCGGTAGTTAAATACTTAAAAAAATGTGTGTATATTTGTACCCGGTGGAACAGTAACCAACATTTTAGGCTTCATCAATAAAGTGTGCGTTGAGACGAAATTGAAGAATGCGAAACTACAATAAGTACAGGCTGGAAGAGCAACAGATATTGCATTGAAATAGTGACTAAAATACATTTGATTTCAACATATGAGTACACCTGCCCAAAGTACTGCACATCTGCAGACGCAAAGAATGTATTACAGACTCATTTCTAATGCAAGTAGACCCGTTGATCGATTGTAATAATAATAATAATAATAATAATAATAATAATCATAATATTCAGGTTACAGTGCTCAGCTTAAATGACTAAAAATTTCTATTAGTGAACAATCTCTTATATGCAATCAAGTATTGCTATCACTGAATTTGCCACTAGAACCGTTAAAAACATTGCTGATGAATGAATGTGAAGATTTCATAGTACATATTTCTAAAAAATATAAGTTTCATTTATCCGAATGACACCATTTGCGGCGCAAATTATTACAAACATTGCTGCACAAGACTGGAATTTTACTCCCATTTTTAAAGTACAGGGACAACAGCAATAATTTTATTTCTTACATCCATTACCAACATCTGATCCCAAAAACATATATAGTATATATTTTTTGATAAAAAGGAACAGGTCAATATTGCGTTCTGGTATAATCATATACAATAGAATGAGCCTAAGAGTCCTAGTGTCTAGGAACCAAAAACTGTATTAATTCGATCCCTTGGGATTGCCTCTTTATTGGTGATTGGTTTGTGATTTACAATATCCATTAATTTTAGATTCAAGTTTCAAACGAAAATATCATAAATTTAATTTAATTTCAATTAACAAAGAAAAAGGGCAAAATTATTATTATAATTTTAAAATAAATTGTATATATAAAATAAATTATATATGGTATAATCGATGTAACATTTTTCAGATGATACATGCACAGTCCACGCAGTCATTACGTACCATTATGTCTCTGCAAATGGTGCTTGCAGGGCTATTTCCGCCTGAGGGTACACCAATGGACTGGAATTCGATGCTCAACTGGCAGCCTATTCCAATTTACACTACCTCCGAATCAACTGACATTGTAAGGGTGAAGTAAAGTTGTTGTGATTAAAACGTAGTTGCAAATTTTTTTCTAGCGACTTCGGCAAAATGTGCCTTGTCCGCGCTATTATGAGGCTCTTTGGGAGGTGATGCACTTGCCAGAGGTCGTTGCAGAACATGAGCGGAATTCAGAGCTAATGAAGAACTTAACCGACTTGACAGGATTCAACGTGAGCTACGCTCATGATGTAACTAATATCTTCATATCGCTTGAGTCGCAGCAGGTCTACGGACTGAAACTGCCGGAATGGTCGCATAACTACTATCCGGAAAAGATGTTGCCAATGGCAATGCTATCGTATTATTACGATGCCTATACTTCAGAACTCCGTAAGCTTAAAGGTGGCTTTTTTCTTGATGACATGTTTAAGAAAATGCAGTCGAAAATCTTGGGAACCCTTGAACCACCTGGTAGGAAGCTATACATTAACTGTGCACACGATTGGTCTATATCAAATGTTCTAAATGCTCTGGACGTTTGGCGAATGCAGATGCCTCGTTATTCAGCAATGATAATTATTGAACTCCGGCGACGAATAGATACTGGTGGCTACTTTGTCGAAATCTATTTTCAAAATGATCCCAACAAGGACCCGCAGCTGCTGCAGGTGCCCGGCTGTGACAAGCGCTGTCCCATTGACAATCTGTTAGAGCTATCAAAGGATGTGCTGCCGGATGCTTCTTACGAACAGCTTTGCACCAAAAAAGGCACCAGCAATGGCACCCGTATTAGCTATCACTAATAGCTTCAATATACACTAAAAGCTCACAAATTAAAACCAATTGTTGTGAACTAAATTTCACAAAATAAGAGTGTTACCAACAACTTAAATCTTTTTTCTTTTTTTTCTATTTTTATATAAGATTTGTATTTACTTTTCATCTGTGATCAAAAACGCTTGCGCCAGCATTTAACTACTAACATATAAGCGAGTACATATACAAATGGTAGAACATGCATTCCAAATCGTATAAATAGGCACACAAACTACTATACGGTTATGGTATTTTCCCAAATTGGTTTTGCTTTGTTTACACAAATATGATCCAAGCCGGGGACAAATAATAGAACACAAATGAGAATGCTTCTGTTGAATGTGGCCGTCAGTGATATACCCTTAATTTCGATCTCATGTACTTTAACCATAGTCTAATTAAGCTCGGTACATATAAAAATACACACACTATATGAAATGACACTGACCTGAATACTCTTTTTTGAACTGTTCCTTTGTATATTATCTGATACCGTAGGAAAAATGATAGAATATTCTGTATACGGTGCACAGAAAACAACATACTAATTTTAGTATTCGTAGCTTATACAGTCTCTGAGATCGTCACGTTTATACAGGCTATTACGATTTGGCTTTTAATTAAAAACAGGAATATATATATATATATACATATACATATATTAGGAATATAATGCTTTGTGGTGTCCGAAATGCTTTCTTCTTTTGGTTACAAGAATTTGGATATAACCTTTTTACGCATAGTTAATATACAAAGATATTACTATAAAAGCGAATGTTACAATTGCAGATAATTGAATACATGATATGAATTAAAAGTTTTGGGTTTAATTTCCTTGTACTTTTAAAACTATGAGAATCTCAGCCAATGGCCGTTACTACATATTTAAAACAACACTGAACACACATATTTATATTTCGTAAGTTGATTGTATGATAATAATAGGTTCACCTACTCTTAAAAGTGTTATGATTGATTTGCACGCTACTTTAAATAAGTAGGTGAGGCGAATCTCTAATTGTTGTTTATATTGTACATACATGTTTTATTAAGTTATATAAGAGCATTGGACATTGTACATCCACTATTATTTTCTGTAACCATTTGGAAAAAAATCAAACAATAAATGGATAGATACATTTTATATGAGCAAAAACAGCAAAATCTGCTAAAAATTTAATCAAAATGACTATAAAAACGAGATACTACTAAAGCATAAAGATTGTGCAAATTAACGTAACAGGTTGGGCCTACAGCCATGTTCCTCTGTCAGTCCGTCTGTCTGCGTGAACACGTATTGAAGAATCAAAATTGTCGCAAAAGAATTGGTACACAACTGAGAAGCGACTTGCTGAGTTCAGTAAAAGTGTAAGAGAGGGGATATATCACCTGAGTAAAGGCCTTCTCGTAGTCGGGTATATTCGGCTACACTATTCTTACTTGTTTTACATAAACTAGCTACTCACCTCAAAAACATTTCATGTTTTATTTATTTCCAAATATGCTATTTGAAATTTTACTTTACTACACAAAATCTTAAAAGTCTTAAAATTAAAAAGTTAATTTAAAAGGTTTAAATAGAATATTTAATTTATAAAAATAAAACCTAAAAAATTAAAAAAATAAAAGTAAAGTAAACAAAAACCTGTAGTCTTTTATACATAAGGGGTCAACTGAAGTAAAGAACATTTGTCGATAAAATTAAAATACATCTGATAAGATTTATTACAGGATGCTGGGAGGGAATCGAGCGAGAATTTTATTCGACATACTATATAATAAATTAAGAAAGAAGCGCACAACTCACGTTTGTGTGATCATACTCGTATTTGAAGCATATAAATCTTGAGTCGCATCAGCTATTTGAATACCCCAAATGTAGAGGCATTGTTGTGGCACCAGCTCAATGTACGATCAGTTACGGGAAACGACAGACACAATAGACGCAGTTGACAGCAACGACAACAATAATTACAATAACAATAAAACTAAATGTAATAAAAGTCAAAAGCGACGGCGGTGACGAAAGCATTTGGCGATAATGAAACGATAAAAGACATATGTACTTATGTACATGTTTCCATATGGCACGGGTCTCTATATCGGCTTGTGAGCGATCTATGACAGAACGGCATAAGAGCTCCGTGCAACAGCTGAGATAGAAGTTGCCTGGTTAGTCGCTTATCGGTCAAAAATTGAAATATAACAATATGCGGCTCATATAGATACAAAAGCAAGGGAATTGAGTTTGTTCAAGGCAAATAGAAAACTTTTTGTATTGACTGATTAAAACAGAAATAAGACACATACTCGCACGAATAGGGCAGCAAAATATGTTAAAGAAAGAGAAGCGCCCTCAAAACTCGTTTCAATACCGATAACTTGTTAATTTATTTGTTTGTTTTTACTTTATTTTCGTTTTATAAGCAGCATAATTAAAACCGCCAAATAAAAAACAAAGCAAGCAAAAACAAAAAAGAATCAAGTTGTCTGCGTATCTTCTAATTTGTGTTTTGTGGCCGTTCAGATCGCGTTTACGTTCCCGCTCCGCCTTAAGCGCCAAGCAAATATTAATACAAATAATACGGAGAACAACCAAACCCAAGCTACGGCTGAGCCATATAAAGCGTGTTTACTGAAATGCCACGTTCACATTTTACTAAAAGTCACTGCTTGGCGATGACTGGCGGCTTAATAGCATTGGCCTTACTGATACTGTGTGTTACCCACTCGACGGTGATATCGGGAAAACTCCTCGATCCCGGCACCGACGAGTCTACGCTCGAGCTGTTGCACGTGGTAAGTCCGTGAGCCGATAGCTATTAAAAGTCATACAATCAAAAACAGCTGTGAAATTCTCATAACAGCTGTATTCATCACACAGTGAAGCAAGATGTAAGCTTTCAGCGTAAACGTAACTCTCTGCTAAAAAAAATTGTGTTATAAAAAGCTCTAGAGGGGAAGTTATCTATTTGAAAGCATTATGCCAGCTATAGTAATATGTAGCACCAGACTATGATACCTTTTTATTGAGTGGGATAATAGAGCTTAAAAATGTACTTTTTAATATGCATAATATGCATATGAACATGCAACTGATATTCAAAGATCATATTGTATATCGTTAACATACATAAAACAAGTGAAAATGCTTAACATGATGACGACTTACCCTTAGCCAATGTCTTAAATAAATAAAATATAGTTAATTTATTTATTTATTGAGTTCCTAACAAAGGAACTGTTTATGAAATCTTTTCCGGATTTAATCATTATGAAATTTGTAGCACGGAGTGGTCAAGAGTGGTCTTCTATATACGGGTGACAAATTTCAAAGCTATCGGTTAAAAATTAAATCTTAAAAGACAAGCAAATTAATAGCTTTCGTGCGAGGAAACAATTCCAAAATATGAAACATGCTAGGTGCGCGTTCGTTATACACTTATATAAATCATATACATTAACTTTTTTCTCATTAACTCTTATAGTCTCTGAGATCGACGCTTTTATATAGATTGCAGAAAAACGTACAGACTATATAGACTATATTGATTTGGGTTCATTAAATGAATTTATTTTAAGAGCGAATATGTTACATACTACAATATATTGTTTGACCTGTTTACTTTTTAGAAAAATTTATATATAGTTTTTCTTTAAATTATTATATTTTAAAATTACGTTCCTTGGGGACTATAGCACACAACTATAAAAAGGGAATCTTATTTTAGGACTTTTATCTTACTTATATTTTTATATTTTTTTAGCTTACACTAATCACATATATTTAAACACACATTATATACATTTAACATTCAATAATTTACTCCTATTAAAATATATATTAAAAATCGAATTAATTTAAAATGATGATGTTAATAATAGCTTTCATCAACTGTCATGATAAGCAAGCTCAGTGTTGCAGCTCGGATAGGTATTGCATGGAATTATACAATATTAACTTAGTGCACAGTCAGCAGCGGGATTAACCGAATGTCAGTCTATACGATCAATCTTAGAACAAAATAAAAGCATATTATCAGATTGTAAACTCAGGTTTCGCTATAGTTAGGAGATTGGTGTTATGTGAAAATGATTAGCATAAGTTATCTTATAATTAAGTTCATATCTGAGCTAAGATTGAATAAAAGTGAAATATGTGATATACGAATATTGTAGCAGCAGTTATATTATATATGGATCCATGCAAATTTTTATTTTAAAACAAGTTGATTGCAGTTGTATGGTGTAACAATGTATAACTAAAAATATTATTGCTTCAAGCTAATTATTAACTGTGCACCGACCCATGAAGTTACTATTAAAAACATTTTTTATTTTCTTTATTGTGCATGAGACTTTTTTCAAATGATTGTATAAATAAAAATAAATATAATAATAAATAGCTGTAATTTGACCTTCGACATATAAAGGTTTAATTAGGATAATTTAGGATAATTTTCCAATCGTATAATTTTGCTTGATTTCCACGTAATTATGTGAGCTATTTTCATGACAAATCTATCTGTCTTGATAGAGAGCTAGAGAAACCAAATTAGTGTACAGGTTTTTGTGTACTCTCCGGAGATCAAGTGTGTTTTCCAATCTGAAACCCCACAAAACGTATTATAGGCATAATTTAAGATTTATAGCATTGCTAAATTAGCGTTGATTGATTACCATGTTGCCGTAGTCTTCTTCTGAGCTAAAAATTATATGGCGATTCGTTAATAAGCACAATATATATTCTGCTTGTGGTGTGTACGTGTTAACGAAAGCGGTTAAGGGTATCTTGTGGTCGAGCACACTCGAGTGGACAATTTTTATGTGCTTGAATTATATATGTACACATTAAGTTAATATGAATATTCATGCTTTGAAAACCTATTAAATTGACAAGGAGATAGGCCAGTCTACTCCAGGGCTATTAACCTTGAAACAAGTCGAAGCGTTTGTTATCAGTATACTGGCAGCTTGCTATTAAAATTGCTTCGTAAATGTTGATAAAAGAAAAATTACCGCAAAGCTCTAATTGTATGTATTGCCAACAAAAACGTGCTCGACCGAAGTTGGGTTTATCTTTGGGTGTTCGGGTGGGCTTGAAGCGTTGGGTTTCGCATACATGCAATACAACTATAGCAGCAGCACTCTTCCTTACTCTATCTCTCTAACTATCTTTCTCTCGGTATGTCTATCTTGCTATTTGGCAGCTTGCACTACATAGTAGTCGGTCGTTATTATAAATCGCGTGCAGCTGTTTAAAGTTGTCATTATAATTGTTATGGTTATTGTTGTTGTTTTACTGTTGTTGTCGTTATATATTTTTTACACTCCAAATAGACCTAGGATTTAAAGCTTCATTGACACTAGTCAAATATGGTTTATAAACACAGAATAAATTAAAAACAAATATAAAGTCACGGGTCTAACAAAAGATTCTAGCTCACAGTTTAACTTACAAATAATACAATAAGTATATTTTAGCAATCCCTTAACACAACGAAAAACAATAAAACCCTCGGTTGGGTGAAAAAGCTTTTAACGTTCTAGGTGAGAGAAAAATCATTACCATTACTACCAGTTTTAAGGTAATGTCATTGTCATATAAGCTGCGCTAATTGAAGCAGTAGGCAGAAAAAAAATATTTTATCTGGTATCTAATATATCTTCTTAAAATTTTAAGGTTTTTCGTCATGGACCACGCACACCGGCGGACACATATCCAAATGATCCCCATGTAAATGAAACCTACTATCCATTTGGCTGGGGGCAAGTTACAAATGTGAGTAGAGAACGCGTTGCAGAAAAACTCAAAAGAAAAACAATCTCAAACAATGTTTTTGTTGAGAGTTCTAGACTGAGAGTTGCCCTGTACCAAAAAATAAACACCCTGACATGAATTAATTCTATTCTAACTACACATAATCCTACAAACGAAATGTAATGTGTTTTTATAGTTTTATAGTACAGGTGCTAGAAAATGATTGCAGCAACTTGCCTGTTGATGCAGGTCAAGAAACAATATTTACTTTACAGGAACTGGTATAAGCAATTGGACAGCTTTTTGGATATGTATGAGTATAAGATACAGGGTAGAAAAAGAAAACCTACCTTCAATCTGCTTAACCCGAAAACCGCACAGCAAAGCATTTAAATAAATTGAAATGCAAATGATTGTCGTGGCAAAGCAGAAGCAGTATGAGGGGCTACTATATGTTGCATTACCATATACACATGCATATGTTTATGCAATTGCAAAATGCAAGGCATTTATTATTTTATAACATTTCTACATGTTTTTCTCTCTCTTTCTCTTGGCTCTCTTTCTATTTTGCTGAATTCTCCGTCTGTTGTGTCACGTGCTATCCCCCCATGCCATGTAATAAATCAACGCTCAGAATGGTAAACGCGAGTTGTTCAACATTGGGAGCTGGCTGCGTAAGCGTTATGGCAAATTTCTGACACCCTACTACAGTCCTGATGTGAGTAACCCAACGCTAACGAACCACCAGATTCCCGTTACCAGCGAGCCACTACCATAACAGAGAACCGCCGGCCGGGTATCTGATAGTGCGGACGTTTACAAATTGCAAAGCTCAAGTGTGCTTGTCTCATCACTCAATTTCTTTTTTGCTCCGCGTTCTCGTCTTCATCTACAGTTGTTGCACGCACAGGCAACGGGCGTGCCACGTACACATATGACTTTGCAGACTGTGCTGGCCAGTTTTTTCCCCCCAAAAAATACGCCCATGGAGTGGAACAGCAAGTACAATTGGCAGCCCATTCCAGTCTTCTCACAGGCGCTGGACGAGGATACGGTACGTCAACCCATCAATTGTGATGGCATCATCAGTTAAAATTGATTTAAACCTCATTTAAACCTATCGTCAATTCAACACAGAGGCCAAGACCGCGTAAACTTTTCCAAATTCCAAATTCACAGGTTTGCTTAATTAAAACACGATCAAAT
Organism: Hirtodrosophila trivittata; assembly: GCA_035045065.1. Taxonomy (NCBI): domain Eukaryota; kingdom Metazoa; phylum Arthropoda; class Insecta; order Diptera; family Drosophilidae; genus Hirtodrosophila; species Hirtodrosophila trivittata. Next base: position 341,954 of record JAWNNK010001459.1, on the reverse strand, counting down.
AGATAAGTTCGTGTACGAACTATCAAATCATTTGGTCAATTGAAACTCTTCTAAAGAATTACGTTCAAAATGGCGTACAAAATCAAGAATGGATTATTCCCATTTGCATTATTTATCTTCAGTATATATTTTACAATTTTATTTAAGATTACTTTACAGTTTACTTCTTTGCGTTCTATATCCATTTAATAGGAATAATGCAAATTTGTTTTATATTGATTACAATTTTTCAATATATTACGTGTTCATCTCTCAGTTTCCTTTTCAACTATTTAACTTCAAGTGATATAATTATTACTTCAACTTTAGCTTAACTTAATTCTGTTTATATAATTTAGGTATTAAATCGTTGCACTATCTTTCTTTTTTTTTTTTTGTATATTAAATTAGCTCGAATACAATCTCAATATAATTTTAATTGAGTGCTTTTTTTTTACTAACCGGCAGTTACTTCTCGTTCGCACACCATGCCCTCGCTATTTTGAAGCACTGCACGAAGTTTATGAACTGCCAGAAGTTAAGAAGGAAATCGCACCCTATCTTGATATGTATAAAGATCTTGCAACTCATACCGGCCTAAGTTTTAATGAGCCTGAAGATGTACAGTCGCTTTATCTTACATTGCTTGCCGAACAGGAATGGGGTCTAGAATTACCCGAATGGACAAAGGAATATTTCCCCCAAAAAATGCAATTTCTAACCGAACAAAGTTATGTGTATAATGTATATACGCCTGAGATGCAAAAGATCAAGGCAGGACCATTCCTTAGGAAGATGTTTAACGAAATGCAGCAGAAGCGCAACAGCACTCTGAAGCCCGATAAACGTAAACTGTTTATCTATACGGGTCACGACTCAACTGTGGTGAATATTCTGAGTGCTTTGAAGATTTGGGAACGTCAGCTTCCGCGTTACTCTGTTATGGCGTTGTTTGAGCTTCACAAGAACAAGCAGACCGGTGATTACTGGGTGGAGATTTACTTCCGTAATAATTCTAGAATGCCTGCTGAAAAGTTGACCGTACCCGGCTGTGACTTCCAATGTCCGTTGGATAAGCTCCTGGAATTGGCTGAAGATGTTGTGTCCACGGACCCCAAACTATGCCAGGCTCGAAACGAACAATTCACAGAGCCACCACTACGTGGCCCATAAATAGTACAAAATTGAAGTGGTTCTCTTCTGAAATTTTACAATCGCTACAACTCAGGAAGCTTAAAGATAAGTTACAAAAGAATTTTAGTTTAAGTGGAAAGTATGTGCATACATAATAAAGATCAAGTCAAAATTGTCAAACTGTCTGGAGCTTGACTTAGCGCCAGGACCAGAGATTCATATGACAGCCAAGTTGGCTCATTTCCGCTTGTGGCGCCGCAACTGCCCAATAGGCCGCTTCCGTTTTTCTTTTGCCAGCTTCACAAACAACTTCCGCACTTGTTTAGTCAGTTACCCTCAACTCTGCTTTTACTCTTTATCTCTCTCTCTCTCTGTCTTTCTGGGTCTTATGTGTTTGAATCTCGACGGCCCTTTGGCATTGCTCATTTTTGCCAAGAGGTGACATTTTTCGCATTGCGGTTTACCATAAACTATTTCATTGGGGAGTTGTTATATCTGTGTACATAAGCAGCTCTCCAAGCTTGGCATCGTCATACTCCCCACAAGCCATTCAGTTTTCCATTGTTTAGTCGTGTGCGTTCCCCATCTGTTGGCTATGTGTGCCCAGCTAGCCAGCCGCCCCCTTTCTCTCCGGGTGTTTTTGCACAAATTTGTTAAGTTTATTTGTCAACAGGACACATATGTGTATTGTATGCTCAAAAAAAAAAGAGTATAATAATAATAAGGAAAAAGAATCATGTGCTGTATTTGTAGTGGTATGTGCCTCCAAAGATTTCGTTTTGTTTGCACTGGCGCTTAATTTTGTTTAATTTGATTTTTGTGGCACTACGAGTACTAGATAACTAGAAGAACTATTTATATGAAATATACGGTACCTGTCAAATTTAAATAATATTATTAATATTTATATAACGCCATAATAATAATATAGTATTAAGATATAATAATAACAATTATACTTACATTCACTAGAAATCTCGGCCTAAGTATATACTTCAGACATCAAAATACTACCATATATGTACAGGTCAAATAAGTTGCATTATACTTATACAGAGGAAATAATTTAAATAAAGAAAAAGTTAGTTAATTTTTTTTTAATTTGAAAAAGAAGTATGTATAATTTATTGAATTGTTTTTGTTTCTTAATTTGGTGGCAATCGATTAATACTGGTTAAAAAAAAGAAATGTTTGAATCTTTGCTATTTTTCTACTTTAAAACTGTAAATGGATGCATGAAAAAGCAATCCCTAATTAAACGATAGTTGACAAGTTTGCCAAGTAGCTTAAATTAGTTATGTAAAGTCATGAGGCAAACAGTGGTTTTGGAACACGAAAAAAAAAAATCTGTGATCTTGTACTTGCTTTTAAGACAAATTATGGATGGAAATATTCTCTAATAAAATTTAACCTAGTTTACTTTTAAAATTGAAATATTTAACTTAATTCAGTTGCTAGTTGATCGTTTTTATGGAATCTGCAACAACAGCCAAAACATTTTACTTAAGTAAGTCATTCTTGTCTGCCTCTCTTTCTATCACTCATTTCTCACCGCTCACTCTCTCTCTCTCTCTCTCTCTCTCTCTCTCGCTGTCCCTCTCTTTCTCTATTTCCCCCTCCCTCTCCTTCTCACCGTTTCTCTGTGATTATTTGTTAGCATAGCCAGCACTTAGTGTTGGCAATAAAACCCCTAAACCCTTTTGTGACAAATGAAACGTGCAACAAACAAGAAGCCAACGCAGCTGCAGAGACCAGACTCTGGACAGAGCCATTTCCAGCAAAGATTTATGCATTCAACAGGGTTAACGCTCTATGCGAAACTAAGCGGAAAACAGTTTTTAAGTAAAGGAAAAGGGACTCTATCCAGTACAACGCAAGTCAAGCATGGCAGCGGCTGTTCTTGGCTGGCCAAACATGTTTTGCATAGCCCTTGCATACAGGACAGAGGGACAGTTGGTGAGTGGAAGGCTATTGTACGATTTAATAGACTAAACTGCAGTTGAGCGTTGCAGCCAGCAAACATTTGTGCAGCTTATTAATATGCAACCCATCTCAGTAGCACCAGCACTCGGGGATTAGTCAATAGCAGGTGTGGCTTTTGGTTCAACTCGAGTTTGGCCTGCAATCGACAATTTTATCTTCTATCCCAAGCACAAAGTTTTTCGCTCCGTATCGAAAAGTCGTTAGTAAGCTGACCACAAACAAAGATGTGGGCCACTACAGATGCTTAAGCAGTGCAGAGGAGAGCTGGTTACCCAGCAAAGGTTTTATGTTTTAGTCGCAGTCGTCTTGATGCTAAAAAATTAAAGTTTGCCCAAAGACGAGCACTTAGCCCAAAAGTTTTGTTCACCAAACTTTTCGGACAGAGTTTGTCTCTGCTTTGTAAGTAGATTTGTTGAGCTGGGCATATGTCATGATCTAAAAAATTGACCTTTTGTGAGTGGGCAAAAGGTGGACCAGTTCATAACATAGCTGACAAATATATAAAGTAATGCAGTCAGTTAATAAATAGAGAATTTATATTACTCAAATGAACTTAAACTAACATAAATTGTTGTACATAGATTAATAAAGTGAAGAAAGTTACAACTCTTTCCCAAAAATGTATATGTATATGTATATGTATATGTATATGTATATGTATATGTATATGTATATGTATATGTATATGTATATGTATATGTATATGTATATGTATATGTATATGTATATGTATATGTATATGTATATGTATATGTATATGTATATGTATATGTATATGTATATGTATATGTATATGTATATGTATATGTATATGTATATGTATATGTATATGTATATGTATATGTATATGTATATGTATATGTATATGTATATGTATATGTATATGTATATGTATATGTATATGTATATGTATATGTATATGTATATGTATATGTATATGTATATGTATATGTATATGTATATGTATATGTATATGTATATGTATATGTATATGTATATGTATATGTATATGTATATGTATATGTATACATATACTCGTACATAAAAAATTTGTAATTACTAAAGCTAAAAAGTTGGGATTTTTCTGACTTAACGTGCCTTGGAAAAATCATTGGTGTGGTGGGGTTAAAGCGTTATAAGTTTTAATTTAATTAAATTTTTTTGTCTTCATAATTTTTATTCTATTCAGTAGACGTACCGATTTATTTGGCTTAGACCAAATAGCGTAACAACCAGTCAGAGCTCGAACTCTCTCCATTTGACTATCAGTTATAAGATTTTATGAGTGTTCTATTAGAAATTGTGTTTTAAATACCTATATGATGCGATAAATAGCAAGCAGTTTCTTTTTTCAATAGTCCTGTAGTAGCGTAAAGAAAACACCCATTCCTATTATTAACTTCCATTCCAGATAATAACAACTTTTTATAAATTTCTTTGAAATAAATAATAATAATTATATATAAATAAATAATAATAATATATATATACATAGATATAAAGATAAAAATATTTAAAAATCAAAATAGGATTGTACAGCAATTAAAATAAATACAAAGTTTATTTTACACGTACATTGCTAATTCTTCCAAAAATAATTTTAAGATACTTAAGCCGTAGTCCCATAAAACACCACAACTGATGAAAACCCCGATGATTTTTGACGCGGGTGAGACTTGTGCCATTTGTCAAAATTCTCTGTTGCAATGGCATATCAAAATGTGACCACGAAATTTGGGTTCATATTTCACAGGGAATGCATTAGTCAGTTGATGTTTCATTCTAAGGATCTGGTGAATTGACATATAGACTCAGAGTATGCACAAAGCGAAACGAGAACTAGTTTTACACCAAAAATGCACAATACTCGACGTAATTCCAAACACAACCCAGATCTTAAAGATAAGCCTGAACATGCCACAAATGAAATCAAAGTATCTAAGCGTTGCCAAGAGATGCAGGTACGTCCGAGCAAAAATACGTATACGTACTATAGTACAAACACGATATTGACCATGAGCTAATTTTTGATAGGATTGAAGACGCAATGGACAAAAGACTGTCTGGAATAAGCAACCTCAGGCTCAAGATCTTATGGTTTCACAAGAGGCAACGCTCAGTCAGTCTCCACTGTTTTCCCAAGATTTAAGAGCAGAGTCACATGTCAGAAATTCTTTGGCCGGAGAGAAGTCAATATTTAAAAGGCGGATGGCTAAAAATTGTATTCATAGCGAAAAGATGAAGTAAATAAGAAAACTGTCCAGTCTTTTGCCCGATCTTACTCTAAATATAGCTCCAAGCTCGCTATTTAGACTATGTTATTAACAAAGATGGCACAGCTACTGATCCTGGACAAATTGACTCGATCATGAACTTGCTATTACCAACACGTTTAGACATGCAAGACGCTTAGGACTACTAGTATAGAATAAATGTCCATAAACAACCCGCCCTGTTACGGCATTGTTAACAATTAAAACCAAATTTAAGTGGACTTAAGCACAGCTTAACCTATGCACCAGGGTTGTAAAATTATGGTTTTTCAAAAAAATTCGATGTTCACTGATTGGAGAGTGATTGTAGAAATCCTTGTTCAAGTTACTGAGGTTGGTGGCCTGTAGTTTTTATGGCGGAAAACCTAACTGTGCTCAGTGAAATTATAGCGTGTATATCTTAATTCCATAGCCTGTGTCCCTTAAAGCCGTTTTCATCCCAAATAATGCATAGCATTAGCAACAATTTATGCATTAAAAAAAAATTATTATTATCAGAGTACTCAAGTCTTTCATTTACATTACAGTTACGGTGAAAACAGAAAATGCTTAGCAATTATAGTATTGCTTATCCCCCGTATAGTATTGCTTATTATCCCGTATAGTTCAGTACAATAGTGCATATGTATAATACGACATTTCATCGTATTGGTTTTCTTGTTGTGGAGTTTTCTTAAGTCACGGGCCAATAAACCTTAAACGAAATTCAGACTGATATATGAGCCAGAGTCATAGCAGATTCGATCTTTCCGGTAGGCCCCACCCAGAGAAGCCGCGGCGGCCATTTGAACAATGTTAAGTTTTATAAATATTATTATCGCACCTACACCTTTTGTTATAAAAAAAAATATTCTTTGATATCTTTAAAACAACGCCCCTAATGGAAACCCTTCCATTCCATTGTTTTAGAAAATATGCTTATGGTAATAAGAGAAATAGGTATTATTACAGGCTATGCTTTCACGTGTAACAGAACATTATCTTGCACTCGCACATTGGAAGAATCTATTTCAATTAGTGTCTTCAGTACAAAAACCTATCACTAATTGTAATATCTAATAGAGTGATATCGATTGCTTATGCGAGGAAAAGGCCAAATTCTTAAGATATAAAAGTTACGTTAGATAAAGTCAAGAAATTTAAAAAAATTCCATTTGGTTAAGTATGTAAAAGTGAATATTAGCTTTATCTATTGGCTTTTAAGAAACGTAAATTTTATTTTTCCATTATTTTTTAATTTTTATATCCAATTGTTACTGTTAATAGTAACTTATACTATAGTGAAACTATAAATATTCAACCTAATATATACAGCTGTACATGCTTAAACCTAGATAATAGGATACAAGACTGAGAAATTGACGGTTAGATGGTTCTGCTGGGTAGGTCAGTTGGGTGAACTCTCAGGAGTCTCCTTCTTACCCTTGCTCTGAAATGCCGACCCCCTCTCCGGAGTATTTGTGCTAATTGGTTCGGATGATGAGCAAGATTTTCCAGGTATACGGCAGCTTGACGGTTGATCGTATCTCCGATTCTAGGAATCTGGAGCTCTTCTTCAGTGTCTTTGTTGCGTATGTACCATGCAGCTCCAGACATCCTTCGAAAAATTTGAGATTGGGCGACTCGTATTTTGCTGAGGTTCGACCTTGCTGCAATGCCGTGTATCTGGATACCATATCTCCATATGGGTGCCAGAAGGACTTTACAGATGTTGGTCTTGTTCTTCAGGGATAACTTGTTCCTAGGATTAAGCAGCCACGCCATGCTGTTCGCCTTTGCCTTAAGGCGACCAGCTATTTGTGTGATGTGTGTGTTTATCGCGTGTAACTCCAAGGTATTTGTGAGCATCCTCCTGGACTAGGAGCTCACCATGTAAGTATACCCCAGGAGAGGTGCCTTTTTTGAGAGTGTAGGTGACTGATACAAACTTTTCGGGGTTTATGCCAATGTTCCGCCTACAGGCCCAGTTTTCAAAGCTTTTCAGATACATCTGGAGAAGGTCTGTGGCAGTGTAGATACATTTGTCCCTGGCGAGAACTGCAGTCTCATCTGCAAAGTTGGCAATCAGTATATTGTTGGAGTCCAAGATTGTCACCAGACGGCATGTCATGCGTGTATAAGCTGTAAAGAGTTGGTCCTAACACGCTATCTTGGGGTACACCAGCTCTGACTCGCTTTGCTCCAGAAGACACGCCGTCCTGGATTACTTTGAAGGAGCGCTCGTGAAGGAAACTTATGATTATTAAGTAGAGCTGTGGGTTGAGCATTTCTTTAATTTTGTGCAGGAGTCCTGCATGCCACAATCTATCAAATGCCTGCTGGATATCCAGATACGCTCCAACGACATACTCCTTTCGATGGAATCCACCGAGTGCAAAATTTACAACTCGGTGCAGAAGAAACGTAAAGCTTTTAAACATATATAGGTGGCAAAAAGTGCGAACACACCTAAAAGTAAACAACAATAAAAACAAGAAATCTGGAAAAAGAATTGAATTTACCATAGAATACTTGTTGTTTGCTTTTCTGTCATCTGGGACCCCATATGTATACAAAAAAAGTAGGTTTTCTAGCTTTGTCAAGAAAAAAAAGTCTAAGAATTGTAGCGTCATGTAATAATAAAAAAAAAAACAATCATAAATCTGCTTAATGATAATGTTTTGCAGTTTGCGCGACAGGATGAAGAAAATATTTAAATAAACTTACTATTAACTGGAGCGTACTTAACACAGTTGGTGTTTTTCTGATAGTTTTTGAAATCGACGCGATAAAGTAAATCAAAACAAGGTATACCGTGTACTAATATATGTGTCATGTACATATGTACAAATTGAAAAATAAATAAATAAAACAATTTAATCATAATAGCTAAAAAAATATTTAGTAGGAATAACGTATGTTTATAATAAGAAAACATTATTGAAACCTAAACCTAATTTAAATACGGTCATAGACCCAAGCTAATTTATTTCTGAATTTAAAAATTAAAAAAAAAGAAAGTTGAGGTAACACTTTCAGCCTAATTATGACAGTTTTATTATAATTATTTTTCAGTAGACATGCGGTGTAACACCTCCTTTTTGGGTGTGCCAAAACACATCTCTGATTTCCACTAATTTTGTTGGATAAAATAACCATCGAAGTCTTACCGTTAGGCTAGAAAAAAAAACAAATTTATTGTATTTATTTACATGCAGATACATGTATACCCCTAGATTTCGTTTCTCTTTCTTGATTTAGCTCATAGACTAAAGTATTTTCAGCAGAGACTGTAAGTAATACTCTTACTGAACAGCAAGAACCTCTCTACAACAACAGGACCTGAAAATCTCACAACAGAAGGATAAAACATTCTATGTTGATTTTAGATTTTATTTTTTGCGTTAATTTTTTTTGCTTAATTTGTTGTGTTGTGTTTTTTTTTTATCATTCCATTCAAATGAGTGCATCATATGTGCAGTGATTCATATTTTGTTCAACTAAAATAATTGTTGTTGTTATTACATCAAAACTGTTAAACAGTGAGAATCGCAAGATATATTAACAGTCTGCAGAGCGAAGACTCTTCAGGGGATAGTGTAAGCGAATACCACCGAAACCATAAGAAGGAGGCGAAAGTGATTCGGAAAATAAAGGTCAGAATAAGAAATGCGAATGGCTATGTGACTCTCAAAATGATAGCAGGAATGTCGAAGAAATAATAATAAAAAGTTTTAAGAAATTTTTAAATTAACAACAGCTTCCTGACGAGTTTCTACTTGACTTCTAAAATAATGCAGCGGGCATTACTAGCACAATTTTGTATACTTTTTTTCAAAATCAATATTTGACGTATTTACGTTAGCAAAGAGTGCTCAGTTCACATTTATATACTCGTTTATATGTACGTTTAAGTGCTCTGGAGATTCGCCAATTTATTGCATTGTTTTCTATATGTGCATTGCACGGAAGATGAGGGTGAAATGAAATACTGATCAAACAACATAGGAATGGCTAAAACTCAATGCTTTCAGGACATCCGACGCCATATTCACTTTGACAATAACCATTTACCATTATTCATCATTATCTCCATCATGATCGTCTATTCAAAGTATGACCGTTTGCTAAAGACCTAAACAATAAATTTCACCATGGGAGTAGGTAGTATCCATTGATGAACGGTCAATTCCGCTAAAGGCTGAACATTTATAGAAAAGTCATTCTGAACAAGTTACACCTTTGTAGTTACAAGATTTTTTTTTAATAAGCATAGAAAGATTTATTATAGAAGTACCAAGGCAAGAATATGTCCTCTTTTTCCCAGCGGTGCAGTAAATTGATTTTTGAATAACTTTTTTGTTTATTATATGATCAGTATTTTATTTGCAGCCAAGTGCTAATATACACATGTGCTAAGAATGGAACGATCGGTTGAAAAATGTTCTTACATATTTTTTTTGTAGATTTGCGATAGAGGAAGGCAACATAAAATATAAAAAAAAAAAATTGGTGATGCGGATTTCGGGACTTGAGGACTTGAGGAAGCCTAGCTCTATGCGCTGTCGAGCAAGCTCTCCGTGAGAACAGAAATTCTTCTCATTTTGGTCCGAAGAATACTCCTTTACTACAGATGACCTATTCGTGCCAAATGGTAATATCAAAATGGGAGGTGTATCCTCTCTGTTATAATGCCGTTTACACCTTGGACGTATCTACATTGAGGATCCTCTGCAAATACTCACCGGCAGCGCCTAAGAAAGCTTTAGAACAATCTTCTGCGGTAAGTCACCGACTATTCATAGAATATCTCTACGTTTTTTTCAGGCGAACGGATAAAGGAACACACAGACAGAGAGAGATTAGCAGATATAAAGATACAAAAGACAGATAGATGGATAGGCAGACAGTACTAGATCGACTGATATTTTTGATCCTTATCAATATTTTATTTTGCGGTTTGTTTTTACTTTAATTATGCATATTTGATTATGTTTATAGAATGTGAAGCTTGATTTAAACATAATTTAGATTTAAATTAGGGCCATTTTGTTTCTCGGGTAGGTCTAAAAAAAAACCCTATTTGCACACAAATCTTATAATATAACTGATTTTATCGATCAAGATATAAGATACAGTAAGCCGAAAGATTAGAGGCTGCAATGCATTAATTTTTTTTTAAGATTGATTAAATCTAATTTTCGGGATACTTAAAGTGTACTACCCATACATGTACGTACGTATCAACTCTCAGCTTCACGCAAAATGATGTAAAAGTATTTCCACTGTTAGCAATCGAATTGGCTTTTGATCAAGATGTGCTTCTCTTCTTCTACTAGGGCATCGCTATCCGTAAACCCCGTTTAGGAGTTTTAAGGCAACTTCACAGTTATGTGGGTAACGCGGACTTTGCCTTTAGAGACGGGCATAGAAGGTTTTTAAACAGAGACAGATGATCTCTCATAAGTTATATAAAGCACATAATAATCTCCAAAAATTATCCTTTCGCAACAAGTGTGAGAGTGGACCTTTGTGATTGACATAGTTCTCGTATTAGTACTGAGCTTAAGTATCGAGGCCACTGAGAATGCTGACAACCTTGTCATCATAGTAACTAAAAGCTTCAGTAGCAGAAACCCCGAACCGATGCAATGGGCATTCAACGCGGTAGTAGGGCAGTCACACAATCTCAAAAGATGTGTTTCTCCTCCGAGGGTCTGCCTGAAGGACCATGTCTGAGTCTGAGTCGATCTAACCATGTTCATCCCTTCGTCAATCCGTATGTATGAACCAGTCGGTGCCAGAGGCTATAAGAGCTAAAACGCCATAATTTGTATTATATATAGGCCCTTGTATACCATACGCAAACAAAGTTTATTTTAAATTAAGAGTGTGATGTTTAGAATTGTTTGTAGATTGTACTTATGTTAATGCATGTATTTCGTCTGTGTTCTGAAATAAGTTAGATACTGTGTTTAGTTTTTCCGCGAGAATTAAGGGTGTATGGTAGTCGAGCACACTCAAATTGTGTACTCTTATTTGATATTTCTTTGTGATGTCACAACCTAATAATTATTCACAAACAGGCAAACTATTGACTTGAAAAGGCTTTTAGGCCATTCTGGCTCTGGCTTTGTTGGACTTGTTTGCAAAAACTTACGGAGCCTGAGCTTGGCTATGGTCCAAAGCAAAATGACTTATGGGTAACGAAGCGTTTTAGACTCTCTCACAATTGTTATGAGTAAGCAAATAAAAATTTAATACCTCATGCTTTTAGGCTGCTACCGAAAACTATTTGATTTGCCCATTTAACAGATGCTTGTACCCAGGTTCTTGTTCTCAGCTTTCTGCAATGCGATGCAGACATTTTGGTAAGTTCCAAGATGGTAACATTAAATATATTTTGATAAAAAACAAATGTAGATAAAATATGCAACGGCGAACGGCGCTAAACTTTAACAGTTATCCTAATAGTCTCCGCCATTTTCCAATTCTGTAAGCATATTGGTCTGGAACTTTTTTAACTGCATTGAATACTCGTATATACTAGACTACAATTATTTTATCAACAAATAAGCTGGAAGCAAGTGCTCTCTCTCTCTCTCTCTTGGCCGAAACAGGAACTTTTTCTTAATAGTTAAAGCTACCCAGGTTAAATTCAAAAGTTTTAAATTAAGTAGGTACTTAATTTCTTTGATATATCATATATATTTTTAAGCAGAATCTTGCCACTTCTATGAATGCATTATCGGGAATCAACCAGTTCGGCTGCAGAACGCTCCACCAAACTGCTGAACAATTCCACAGAGTTTTCCAGCAAATTCTTCAGGTTTACGATCTGTTTTTTTTAGATGGGGGACTCCTAGATAAACGGAAAAAACAGTTTTCCACACCATACTACCTGCTACTGAGGTCTTACCTCCACAACAGGCACTTCTTCGTCTACAACAATGGATCAGAACTATTGTAGATGTGAGACGTATTGGAGCCGTATGGGTACCACAAATAAGTGTCTTGGGGCATATACTATACTCACTATACACAACCAATCTTGGATGACGAACGACTAATGGTGGCACCGTATGCTGATGATACTGCCTTATTAGCTATTGATGGAGACAAACCGTCAGCTGTGTCTGTACTACAGGAACAGTTAACTAAGTTGGAGCCGTGGTCCAGAGGATGGAATTTCACATTCACAAAGAGGAACAAGAGCTGCCCTCTAGTTCAGTTAAGCGGAAATAACATTGCCGGCATGCTAAAGCAAAGTATCTGGGCCTAACCTTAGACAGGGGACTGAACTGGAGTAGAAGCCTGAAAAACAAAGGCAAGAAGATTAAAAAGCGCAAAATATTCTGTTTTTTTCAATACGATGTCCTCAGAGAAAAAGTTGGCGCCGAGTAGTAAAAAAAAAATTGTTATTATTTATTTTCTTATTAGAAGGTTTAAATGAACAAAACGGAAAGAGTTTTAAAGCAATAAAAATTAAATTATAGTGTGAAGGCGAAAGGAATTCTGGAAACTTTAGTACGAGGTCCATAAGGATAGAGAGAGATAGTTCCTATTAGGTCTGTCTATAAGAAACAGACACGACTAAGAGCAGAACAATTTTTGTCGACATTGATTAGTTTTTGAATGAATATAAGATTTAATAGTACGAAGAAGATTTAATAGTACAAAAAGTCTGCTATAGTATTAAGATGGCAAACGAAGATTGGGATTGGGCAAAATTAAGAGATTGTTTCTGAAGTGACTGAATGCAGGGCTCATTACTTTTTTTATTGAGGGCGCCTTATATATGGGCATCATAAGAAAAGGACGTGCAAGAGATACATAAAACAATTTAGTGGTGAAAGATTCGTTAAATTCTTTCCACCACCGCCTAATGAATCAAACTACTACTTCAAAAATATTCATATATTTCATATTTGCTTTCTAATGGAAGTAAATGGTAAAACTTCCTTGTTAAGCCTTAGACTGACCAAAAGTCATAAACACACACTTAAATCAATTAGGAGTAAGATGATTGGCTGTGCACGAATGTTGCATAGAATTAAGATCATTTAGTAGAAGACTAATTTAATATCATATATGTAATAAAACAATTATATATATATTAACAACGAAAATAAACAATTTTGAATTTTGCAATACCTCTGACCTACCACCTTTTTTATGGAGTGGTATGAAAAATGATTAAATAGTTTATGTAGAGGTTGAAGTAACGAAATTTATTTGAATATTTTTGAATGTTTCATTTATTATTTAATAGTATATATCAGAGAAGTTTCGGAGAAAAGGGGATATCTAGGGATATATTGTATTTTCTCAGAAATGGTTGCATATGTGGTCTAAATATAGATCAGTAGCAGGGTTTAGATGAATTAGATTTAAGAAAACAGTGCGAAAAGTAAAGAGTTAAGTGCTTTATAGGAGGAGCTTGTTCATACGACATTACAAAAGTCATCCATAGAATATAGTTAATAATATAATTTATATCAACTACGTTTACGTTTACGTTTATATAATATTTGATGATCAATTATCATATCTTTCCATCTTTCCAAATAACACTACAACATTGAAATTTTGTAGATTTTGAACACCCTTAGCCCATTTAATAATGGGAAGGGTGTGTATTAAGTTTGTGCAAATGTATGTAGTTAACAGAGGGAAGCTCCTCGATAGCCGAGAGGAGGCACCTATCTTCGTCTGTCCGTTTGTGTAAACTTATGGTGTGACATCTCAGGGACTATAAAAGCTAGACATACCAAATATGGCACGTCGGTTTTTTATATTTTGTTAGTAGATCAATTTTGTTTTGAATTTCCAACCCCCAACCACGAAAATCGATAAAACATGATTATTATTATCAACCGGTAGTTTTCATTCTTACTTTTATATTAGCACACTTTTGATATAGATATATTGCAAATTTCATAACGATAAATTGCTTATAGAGTCTGTGTGTTTATACATATGTATAGTTTGTGTGCGGAAATGTAAGTGAGGCCATATCCCACTTGGATTAAGGGTTTATCGCAGTCGGGCTAAGACGACTGCAGCCTTGTTTAATCCTTGTTTAATAATACAAATATAATTTATAAATTGTTTTTTGTTTATATAGAACACTTTATTATGATTTTTAAATATAACACAAGTCGGGCTGTCTGAATATTATAATATAATAGTACAGGCCAATTTGGTATTTCCTACTTAGACATAAATATTTTAATGTATTGAAGAAAAACGGATAAGGAACATAATATGGCGTAGGAAAAAATATGTATAAAAACCCCATATATAAAGACAGATTACTACTTAAATACTAAAATAATTGCTAAGGTGGATGGTTGTACAAAATATTTATTAAATGTGTGTAAGTTGAATAATTACACCTGTTAACTGTCAATTGCAAGCAATCTGGAAAAAAGTATTGCAGTATCATACGCAAAAATTGAAGCGGTACTACCACGTAGACCCGGGAAACCAGATATAAATATGTTGTATAACATTGGGGACCTACAGAACCTTTCAGGCGATACTCGTTCGTGTATTTGCAGGTTATACACGAACGAGTATCGCCTATATAAACCGCAAACGATCGGTTACTCAGAAAACTGCGGATAATTTTGATTATTTGAATCGGAAAATGTAGTAGACTCATTTTGAAAAGAAGACCATCATGCCATACCGCGTCAAAGGCCGCTTGGATGTCTGGTAGGACCACACCCGTAGATCTGGAAATTTCTAAAATTGGACTTGACGATTTTTGTAATTCTTTTCGGAGACTGCACAGTATTGTGTTCGCGGCGGAAGGTAAGCTGATGTGGAGGTAAGAAAATGTAATTAAAGAAAAAATTATTTCTTTACATGACTTCACTTCGGATTTTTTCTAATTTGGAAATATGTATATTATAATTTCTTTCTTTATGACCATGGACGCCGGCAGTAAGACGCAAGAAGGGAACACTTCCTGTCCGGAATAGAAATATAATAGTAAAAAATACATTTTCTTTATTAAGTTATTGTGTAGTGTAGGCTATTTGCTATCAAAATTGGTAACTTTGTCAATAAATTGAGTATCCTCCTCTACCTTTTTCCTTAGAAAACCTGCACAAGTCGCTTATTATAGAATCTTTTACCGATGAATAAAACGAAGTATAATTGTACATCTACATATTCAACATTCCTAATTTATCTCTATCATCTCGTAACATGTACTAACCCACTGCAAAACAATTGCATATAAATTCTCCGTAGAGGATTAAATATATTATTATCTTCTATCTCTAAAAATGCTGATTTTTGCCGATATTTTAGTGAAGAAATAATAAAATGTATACAATGCCGCTATTAGAATGTCACTTGAAGAATTCCGCTCTACCCCGATTCACAATATGCTACTAGAAGCAATTATACAAACTATAGAACAAAGAAGGGACTTTCAGACCGCCAAACTAACAAAATGCCTATTCAACTCTGTCGACTCCCCTATCGCAAACATTTTACAAAACAGCAAAAACAGCTACAAAAACAAGAAAATTACCTCAACAATAGTGAAAGCAATTTCACTACTGGCTACCTACAATCTCCCATACCGCCCTATTAAAATACCGAAACTGCAACCCCGCTGGATCTTCCCCCAAATACAATAGATACATCGCTGCGAATACACAGCAAGCAAGACACAGCATACCAGATTTATAGAAAAAACTTTGCAAAAATTAAACAACAATATAATAGACATACCTGCATTTACACGGACGGATCACAACAAAAGAACTACGGAAATACGGAATATATATATCATATATAATACTCCTTAAAATACGGAATACTACCGCACTACTCCTCAGTCTTATCCGCAGAAATCATCGCGATTCTAAAGGCAATTGAAATTATTAAATCAATGAAAGGATCATTGGCGCTGTGCTCAGACTCATTTTCAGCTTTAGATTCCATAGCTAATTTAAATAACAACGATCATTACCCCGCAATAATCCGATCCCTACTGACAACCCTATCAAGCCGCATAATATATATTTTGAGTCCAATAGGAGGCCAAAGCCTCAATAGCGATGCCGCCCATTTCACCACCCAACTATAGCACAGCAGATTTAAACAAATTTCACAAAGAACAACTTGTTACCCTATCAAAAACCAACATACTTAAATGCAACGAATGGTACAAAAATGCAAAACATAATTTCACAAATATAAATGATTATACCAACAATACCCCTCCAAGTAATTATTATTTCATTATTCAACAACAATAATATTTCTACCTGACCTTTATGTAACTCCCCCGACACTAAAAGCATAAAACACATATTCGTCGATTGTAGTGCATTAAATAATTAAATAATTAAAAGCAACAAATCTTTAAACAATCCGCTAGACCTTATCGCAAACCCTTCAGAAGACAACATAAACAAAATCATCTTATTCCTTAAAAAATCTAAATTATATAAAGACATCTAATGCATACAAGAAACTAAACAAAATATTAAGAAACTAATAAATAATATCAACAATCATATATATATAAGCAACTAGACTAAGAAGATCAATTTATATATACCACCTGCACACATAAATATAAATCTAAGCATTTTAATATGTAGAGGAATAAATCTAGCTGAATGCCTAGTAGTTATTGCTAGTCTACACCCCCACTTAATCTATGGTTTTAACTATATATTAAGGTTTTAAATAATAAATAAATAATAATAAATCAGTTTTTCGCAAATCGTTTCAGTTTTCTCAAAAATAACCGCAAAATCCTTAAAGGCAATATCGCGATGAGCTTGAAGCCCATTAGTTAATTTATTGACATGACCATGCATTGCCTTTATATTCATATTTATGACCTGTAATTAATTGCACACGGATCGAAGCTTTTCAGAAGAGACAGCAATTAGTAAAAATTTCAAATTTCAATAGATTGAGACAACACTAGATCCAGCTGCGTGTCATCAGCGCAACAATTTAACATAGTCTTACGAATGACATATCCACACTACTTCAGCTTCGTTGCAACATATGCAAGAGTGCAATCCATCCATCAGTGCACTCCATCTACTAATTGGTTCAATAAACCTCAAAGACTATTACGTTGAAGACATTTGCAAATGGACTCACAAATGGAACTTAATTATTTCCGGGGAAGATTCTGTTCAAGCAAACTTTACAAAGACAACTGGGTGACCGCAGGATACACGAAGATTCCCTAAAAATCAATTAAAGCCATAAATACTTAGAAGTAACACTGGACATGAGCTTTATATTTCATTAACATATTGTACTATTAACATCTACTCTGGACACTAGAAAACGTAAAATTCGCGTCAGGTCCGCCGTCGACAGAGAGTGGGAGTCAATGGTGACTGAGTATCTACGCAACCTACACTCATAGCATAGAAAATATAGTATCTATGCTATATATATAGTGCTACAATATATAATAACTTGTCCAATCTACATTCAATTTTCGAAGAAAAAACTTAATGAATACTAAATATTTGTTTTTCAAAGCTAAGGTTTCTTTCGACAACTCCAGGCCCGGTAGCCTCCCAACCTTTGAAGACCACATCGGCTTATTGTTATGCCTCTCGTGTGGCATATTTGTATGTCCTAATAATCTTTTGACAAACGTCCCAAATTCAAATAGATTTTCTATTTAGGTATAGATTATTGATATTAATATATACAATATATTTTTTTGAGACCCTTAACACATAAATGTGGATAATTCAATTCAATTCAAAGAAGGAAACAGCATTGCACTTGCACAAAATTGTACATGGGTTAAGGATTTTTCATACTTGTATTGTAAATAGTGTACATACAAAATATTAAGCTAAGATTATCGATCAAGATCAATAGTCGTGTGAATGTAGTTCTGTCCGTCTATGTGCCCTATTATCAAAATAAACAGTTCTCAAGAAACCAAATTGGTTCATAGGAATTCAAATTTGTAGATACCGCCTCAACGGCGTACAAATCATTTCATAATTTTTAAGCCATAGCTTTTGGTACTTGTATATGTATGTGTATATATAAGTATAGTTTAAATCCGTGCTGCAATTTTATGAACATTAGACAATAAATTCAGAATATATTCGAGAAATAACTTACAGTTTCGGAGCGCCGGGGCACCACAGCAGTGCACAGGATTGCTCACAGAGTGAGTGAAAG
Organism: Hirtodrosophila trivittata; assembly: GCA_035045065.1. Classification (NCBI taxonomy): domain Eukaryota; kingdom Metazoa; phylum Arthropoda; class Insecta; order Diptera; family Drosophilidae; genus Hirtodrosophila; species Hirtodrosophila trivittata. Next base: position 323,403 of record JAWNNK010001459.1, on the reverse strand, counting down.
TGTGCACACACAGGCATGGTTTACGGGAGTACCATAGTTTTTAGATTAACAACCAAAATAGGACAATATTGAGGCGAGGTTGTTTTTGGCTCAATGTATAATAATATGCTTAGAATGAGTGTCATGTGCTATGTATACGTAATAATTTTATTTTGAAATGCAAGCGATTTAAATTTTCTATTTGCTTGTAAAAATATAATTTTTGTTTGGTTTCTTTAGACGGCTAAACCCCTTTGAATACATATTTTTACACATGGAACCCATTTAAAATGTTTAAAGAGAAGCTATTAAGGCTCTGGAAATATGTATATGTATATGTATGTAGAACCTAGAATCAGAATCTAGATTTAGCTATGTGCCTCCATCACGGTGTTTCTTTTAAATTATCCTTTGCGTGCCAGTTACAATATGCGCAGCATAAATTAAGATCGGACATAAATTAAATTATGATATGTAGGATTCTATATTTTTTACAGGTATCTAGCTTTATACTCTCAGATCGACAAATTCACTTTAAAAATGTGTGCATGTTAATCGTTTTTGGGACTAGTTTGATGAAACTTTAAACTTAAAACTTGTTATGGCTCATCGCAGAAGTCACAGAAATTCTTTCAACGTGTGAACGTGTTTACAATTTGTTCTGTTCTTTAGCTGAGTTCGCATAAACAGTTATAAGTATGTATGTAATTATTAGTCTGGATTCAGGGTAACACATTGAATTCTTACTATTGTGATTATTATGTACAACCTGGGCTAAGGGTCTCTTGTAGTCGGGTATACTCGAGTATAATATTCTTACTTGTTTTCTTAAAATTTTTGCAAAACAGTTCTTACAAGAAGCTTTATTCTCTTAAACCATATTTAAGAGACATTCATTTACAAACTTTTACTGAATAAAGAGCGCTGAATGGAAATTCACGCAATAACCTTGGCTCTCTTTCTTAGTATTTTTCGCTCAGAGAGCAAAAATGTTGTCAGCTTTCACGCTGCGCGCAGCTTTTGAGTTCCAGTTGGGAGAATTGGCCATAAAATATGCCGTACTCTGGTTTCTGGATTTGCCAAGCGCAGGAATTTAATTCATAAGTTAAGTGGCGTGTCCTCGGCTGTATACAGCCAAGGTTAAGTGTGGTTCTCTGAAACAGCAGAAGCAGCAAACACGTCAGCGCCGAGTTCGCAATTCCATATCCTGCCGTCCGGTGGTTCGGCTGTTAGCCAAAGCTAAAGCGTGAGGGAGTTCTTTCAAAAGTAGTTGCCACTTATTCCATATTTTTTTAAGATTTGCTGCTTGCGCACGATTTTTAAGGCAGCTAACACAAAGAAATAGCATCCCACCCCCATTTGCACAGCCTCTTAAGACTCCAGCCATCCTATTAAATCCGTGAGACTTTTTTGTTGGAAAGTTTGGTGCGCAAAACCATTGCTTGGAAATATAATAAGTACATAGCTCGTTGTCTAGGCTCCTTTGCCCTTTGTCTTCAATCTTAAAACGGGTTTGATTAAATTTTTTCCTGTAAGTGCGACAAACAAATTAGGCAAATGACACCACGACCACCAAAAATAAACCACCTAATGGCGCCTTTGCCGATTTTGCCCGACTACGAGATACCCTAAATCAAAGCCTAACACATCACAACTGCCTAACTGAAATTTGCACGCATATACATACATACTCGTATATATGATATACCGACAAACCGCTACAATAAACAATCTGCTTACGCCCGTATGAATTCTGGGGCGACGCTGTCAATGAAGACCCCACTGCCCCACCGTAAAGCGTTTCTTTCATATTGTTCTTAGCACAGCATCCAATTACGTATTTCTCTAAACGTATGTTATTTCACAAAAGCTTTGCATATGCCGGTTATATTATAATAATGTTGTTCTCATTTTGAAAATCTTAACATGCAGAAGTGCACTTGATCAGCCAGTCTGCCGTAATCTTAGCCAAAACGAACATACGGCATAAACAATCAAAAAAATTTATACTTTGTTGTTTTACTAAGGCTAACAAAAGGGACATTCTGTTCTCACAAGTTATATCTTATCTGTTTGTTATTCTTAAAAAGAAATACCAATTACGATATATTAGGTAAAGGATGTATCATCTCATACAGTCAGTTATATTATAGTACACAGCTTTTATTAATAGCTATGTATAAGCAAATGTAAGCAATGCATCCATAAATTATATATTGAAAATCTGCTGTTTATTTTATGCAATTTTAAGCACTGATTAAGATGAAAATGTACGGATATATGCGGATCAAAGCTGTCATTAAAATTTCACCTATAAGACATTGTTTCTTTTTGTGGAGCTTGGGAGTAGGTTACAATATTTAAAAAAAAAATTATATGAGAATGCTGGAATCTACGCACCAATTTGGTGTCTTTAGCTTTTATATATTTATATATTGGGAGTACAAATTATTTCGGTCCGTTTTTTTGTGTTTAAAAAATGGGTTTTTTTTGTTGAAAAAAGTAAAAAATACATCATTCAAAGTAAAGTCCGTCGGAAGCGACTACTTTTTCCCATCTCTCTGGAAATTTTCGATTACCATCTCGAAAAAATTAATCTTCTCTGGCCTCGATCCAATCATCGACCCATTTTTTGATTTCTTCAAAATAGCCGAGCCTGAGCCAAATCGTTTTGCATCCGTCAAAAAATCTGGAGAATACGGCGGGTGGGGTAAGACCTCCCATTTCAGCGTTTCCAGGTAATTTTTTACCTTGGGGCCGAGCGTTGTCATGTTGCAAAATCACCTTGTCCTGCCTTACCGCCGTTTTTGGCCGTTTTTCATACAATGCACTGCTCAAACGCATTAGTTGTAGACAATAACGATCCGCATTAATGGTTTCGCCTGGATTTAGCAGCTCATAGTAGATCACACCCGTCTGGTCCCACCATATGCAGAGCATGACCTTTGAACCGTGGATGTTTTGCTTTGGTGTCGATGTAGACGATGATGGGAAGGGTTCACCAGGCTCGGCATAGTATTTATTCTTCTTGGGATTATCGTAATAATTGCATATCCAATTTTCATCTCCAGTTACGATCCGGTGCAAAAATCCCTTCCTTTGATGTCTATCAAGGAACAGTTCCGAAGTGAAAAATCGCCTTTCGACATTTCTCGGCTTCACCTCGTACGGCACCCAATTTCCCTGCCATTTAATAAATTCCAATTGTTTTAACCGAAAGAAAATTGCTTGCTGAGTCACTCCCAACGATTCTGCGAGTTCAGTTTGCATTTGGCACCGATCTTGATCCAATATAACCTCCAAATCCTCATCTTCAAACTTTTTGGCCAAGATGCTCTTTGTCTTCAACGCTAAAATCTCCACTTTTGAAGCGTCGAAACCACTCTCTGCATGACTTATCGGTTGGAGCAGATTCACCATAAACTTCCACAAGCATTCGATGGGCTTCAGCTGCACTTTTCTTCCCATTAAAAAAGAAAATCAAAACTTCCCGCAAATGTTGTTTATTTAACACAAATTCAGACATTTTCGAAGAGGCAAAAAACAATGATCATAAACAGACGCTGATGCATACAAATTATTATTGACAGATGTCAAACCTTTCCAATGGAATATGTATACACTTCCAAGATTGGCCACAACTTACAGGTGGAGCCATCTTTTGAAAACGGACCGACTTAATTTGTACTCCCAATATAATACGTGGTCAAAATAATTCGACTATTGAAAGGGATCACGAATATTAAAATATAAATATATATTTTTGTTTATACAATTTGACTTTTATGCCATATCGCAGTTCCGTCAGAGGTCGAGATTGAGGGTCTTGAACGCCAAGGATGTCTAGTAATCTTACAATAGCCGAGATGCTACGTGTGTGGAGTACATTCGAAGAGTCGCGATTATTGAAAGCCTGGGCGTGTGGCGACTGATCTCATTCGATTCTTCGGGTACCCAAGATCTGTTTATGATGTTGTGGCGAAATACAATGCTTCGGAGAAGTCCGAGGAAGGTTCTGCTAACCCGGCGCAGAGTTCTTATTGGAGGAAACGGGTGTAACCAACTACGGCTCTTCTTTGGCCCCCGAATAGCCCGGATCTGAGCCCCCTCAATTTCTATGAATTGTTGTTGTACGGGTCGCGCCACTATCGAAGCAGCATACGCCAATATGGCCAGCGCTGCGTTACAGAGAGCAAGCGGGCGCTTCAGGACAAGGTTGTAGGCGAAAATTGAGGCCAACGGCGGTTATATTGAGTGAACATACTCCTGACAGATCATATGAGTATTGAATAAAAACCATTTATCTTACATTTGTACTTTGTGTCAATAAATTATATTTAAAAAAACAAGTGCAATTTGTCCGGATTTAACTACCCTGTATATATATTTCCTTATATCCAAAGGATATAGTGTGTACATTTTATTTTTTTATACCCTTGTTAGCCTTTCTAGTGTATATAATCTACATGACCCATGACAATAAGACCTCATTACGATTATAACAAATACAAATGTTGCCAACAGCTAAGTTGCTCATGATTTGCATAAAGAAATAACCCAAAGAGTAACTGGAAAACCCAACAAACAAAAGCCAACTGACCTTTTATAATATGCCGATCGGTAGAGTCGGTACCTCTATAGGCCCGTTATGTAAGCTTTTTGAATTACACGACACGTTTTAAAAATTTCCAACCCTGAGAAAAAATAAAATACTGCTGTCGTGTATCCGAAACCGGGTCTAGTACCCTAACTTGCAATTTCAGTCGCCTTCGCATACATCCGAGTGTACTCGGATATAAATATACGTGTATATATACACACACACAAACGCTATAAGGATTTGGCTTCATACACTGTAAGAAAAAGAGTAAGAATGCTTCAGTCGAGTGTGTCCGCCTACGATATGCCCTTAACACAGGTCTGGATATACTCTAACACGTACTCTTTTCAAACTTCACACACATATACGAGCACACACACACACACCCCACGCAAACAAGGAATTCTCTGCTTGCGTTTTATATATAATATAATATAAGTTCTGGTGCGTCGCCGTGGGCGACGAATGCCGCTCGACACAATGTTAAATTGTTTCTTAAATAACTTGTGTGTTTATTATCCAATCTTTACGAAATTTCAAACATATGTGAAAAGCAATTGAGCGCAATTACCAGTTTGGTTTAATATTAAATTTATAAATTTTTGGTTATGGAATATAGCCTCGGATATGATTACTGATCAAGAGCTTATACAAGTTCACAAAACGTTTCCTTCTACGTCTTACACACGTTCTTCCTTCTCATAGATATTTAATTGATTTACTGAAAGTTTATTTCTGGCCTCATTACATTTTCCCCAAGTTAACAACAGGAACTATACAGCTATTAATTTTTGTATTTTTTGTTTGTTTTTAAACTGAAATTATCACAAGGTTCCTAAAAATATTATCCCATGTGCATACGCCGTAAAGTAATTAACAGAGAAGAGTGGCAAAATCTGGCAAGAAATGGCTAATAAGGTTGTATTGTCTCTGCCATTTGGTTGAGACTTATGATGCACATTAGTCTACGTACTTGGTGTATCTAACTGCTAAAATCTTTGGGTTTAAGGTTCGACTTATAGGGCTAAATAATTTCGGCTATTGATCCCCAACAAGTTTTTATAAATTTCTTTAAGTCAAAAGGACTTCGTTTTTAAATTAAATAAGTTATACTTATACTCATATTATTCTACCTGTATTTACCTTCTTTAATCAAATATTGGAATATCAAGCAAGAATGAAGTAAAAAGTATAAATTATCATAATTCTTGATCAACGCAGCCCGCCAAGTCAAGTCAGACTGGAAGACCATAATTTTAGACACACGTACACCTACTCAGAAGATATTGACTAAGTTATATTTCATTGTGTACCGCAGGAGTCGACATGTGTTAATGAATTACTTGTGACTGTGTGTATGTATAATTTTTTGAATGTGTGTTGGTTTTCAGTGTGTGTTCAGGGTAACTTGTATTCGGACAGATTCGACTGGAAAGTTTATACATATTTTGAATGAAGTCTCCTTCCCGTCAATTTAAGTCGGCTTGTGTTAAATAAATATTCATATTCCCACATCTTCAGCTATATAAAATAATCTTAGAAAGTTCTTTCTTGTCAAGTATACTCCCACTCCTACGCATTCGGGCACGTAACATTGTTCCGTACAAAGTAAACATTAAAACAAATGCCGCTGCCATTATTCAACAATTTTCGTTGGTCTACAAATGAAATGAACATCAAACATAAAAACAACCCATACATGTACGTACTTTAAGGGGTCCTGAGGCTGAATTTCCCGGGTCTGCAGCAGCACTCGGAAATTCAGAGTTGGGCACGAGATTTTTTAATGCAAAATCCGTGTAGCGTTGCGAACTGGAAAGTTACAGAGTTTCGTGTAGCTGCTTTTTCCCCGGTTAGCATTGTCCGTGTATCGTTGCTTGTTTTTGCCATTAACAGCAATTACAAATGGCAAACAAAAACGCTAAAATGGGTGGCTAGTGGGTCGCTGGGCAAGGGCAAACTTTTAATTATTTAGACAAGGATGCGAAAGTCGCACAGTTTTTTAAACAATTGTGGCTGCAGTTTTTTGGCTTGAGGCGTGGCCGATGCCTCCAAAAGGTAGAATCAATTACGCAGATGCTTTCATTGTTGTTGTTACGTTTTTGTAATTGCGGACAACTTTTAAAGTTGCAGCTTACCAAATTACAGGAGCTACCAAAGCAACCGAGCCGGGAAAACCTCCAGGATACGGATAAACTCAAGCAGCGCCAAGCCAAAACACCGACACAATAGTCGCTGAGAGCGTGGGCCAAGGATTAGAAGACATTTTCAGCCTGCGAAAGCCAGCTAAAGGATTTTCTTTTATCGCCTATCAGCTGATGCGAAAGCAAAAATGACTTTTTAAATTGTGCATCAATGCATGAAATGCGGCATGAAAGCATTTTAGATAAAAACGCGCAACTAACAAATAGCCATCTGGAAAAGTCATTCAATGGGATAAGACATAATCTTTGTGTGCATGCGAGAGTTTCTGCTGCGGAGTGTGTGTGTGTGTGTGACTAAGCACATGTTAGTTAAACGTTCCTTCTACATATATATTTACAAACAACATATAACAGAGATAGAGACAGATATAAATGTATGTATATAAATATATATATTGACTATAGATCAGCCTATATAGCTATTACTCCAAATTTCGTATATCCCTTCCTGAGATCAACATCTTCATACAGGTGGATGCATAGACAGTTGGACATTTACCTTTACTCGCGAGGAACCCTTAACCCGTTTACACACATACGCAAAATTCATACACACACGCACTAAACGCTGTTATAGGCAAGTTTAGTGCTGCCAAAATTTGAAACAAACAAAAATTTTGAATAAGAAAGTGCTGAATGTAGAAATAAATAATAATATGTAAGTGTGATAGACTTCACCATGCTTGTAAAATCAGCAGGACAACAAATGTTAAGCCCATAAAGCCGCCAATTTTATTGATCTTGTCATACCGTTTGTTAACCTGAACAAGCGAATCTGAAAATATGACCGCATTTGCCATCTTTCCTGATCTCTTTCAAAACGTACCAAATATTTCGGTAGACGAACAAAATGTAGATGACAGAAATTAACATAACATGTCTTTCAGTTATGAAAACCATATCCAAAGAAGTAAACTCATATTAGTTGCTTTGTTTTACAATAATAATTTGAGTGTGTTATTTATAAATGAGTGTGTATGTATTTTTGTTAGTGTAAAGTATAATTATAATCAATTGATATATTGGAAAAGGGGGTGTATACGTTTCAGCAAATGAATGGTACAGTGCACCCCAGAAACTATCAGAGCTAGAGAAAGCACACTTTGTATGTGGAATTCTGTATTCCGTACGCTGATTGTTTAATGTTATTAAAAAAAATTATGTAATGTATAATGCATATTCAAGTATATCAAACTATAAAGTCTTTAAATTTCTTCCCCCTAAAGGAAAACACATTGTTCAACCGCATGATTTCGTTCTTGGAACACATATAACTAAAGTAACTGTCGGATAATAAACATAATAACTCGTAGTAGAATTCACACAAGTGCAAGCAAACTCTTGCTTGTGGTGTTGTGTGGATTTCAATGAAAGTGTAAGTGAAGGCATATCACACCTGTTTTAAAGGCTTCTCGTAGCCAGATATACTCGACTAATGCTGAATTGTGTTTACTGCATCGGTGAATTGCGAGCTGTGAGTATACACATTAAATACCAATTTTCTCCGGAACTTGAAATTTCGACAATGACGTGTTATGCAACATATCTCACAAAATATATGAGAGCAATAATAGTTTAAATAATATAACAGGTAACGAATAAAATGTAGTATGAGTAATGTGTAACTGTACCCCAAACTTTCCTTTTTATAATCATCATCCGGGTGTAACAGATAATATGGCTATTGCCCGAATAACGTAGTATTTCATCAGTGCAGCTCATGTTTGCAATTTACCAATTCGTTGTAAAATGCAGTTGACATTTTGCATTTTGCAGAAATCATATTGGTTGGAGAGGAAAAACTTGCGGTGGTTATGTGCATAATCAGTCGACAAATTTGTATTTAACATGAATTGAAATCTAGTTTCAGATATAAATAATCTTAGAACAGAAGCGGTGATGAATAGATCAAGGGACCACTCTGATGTGACAGAGGAGCGACCAATGGAGCAGCAGCGTACTTTGCAATCACAGGAGCAGCAACTGGAGCGATCACTGGTGCAGAGGCGATTCCATTGAAATTACGGGCAAACACCTGGCTACTGGTGGCAGTCACATATGGAGCAGGAGCAGCAACAATTGCAGCAGGAGCAGCAGCCACAACGGGAGCAGAAAAAGGCAGGTGCTCGCCGATGACAACACCAGGCTTGGCAGCAGCGCAGGCGATGACGGCAAAGATTACAACGGCCTTGAAAGAGATGCGGTTAATTAAGAGATGTCCACGGATAGTTATCAAGGCAGTTTATTTGGTGTCTTACGTATTTGAACATATTGAAGATATCTCGTGTGTGTTGCTTCTAGGGTAAGCTGCAAACTTCTTATGTCAAACTACAGTTATCAACGCCTATTTATACCCCAAAAGTAGTCTTTACTTACCTGTGAATCATAAAATTCATTAAAATGCGTCACCTGTATTAAAATACAGTTAACATTTTGCATTTTGTAGCCGTTACTGCTTAAATGCTTTATGTATAACGCGTCGTGTTGCCTACAAATAACTAAATGCGACCTTAAGGTGAACTTCTTGGTCGAAACTTTAGCTATGTGTATAAATAGTGCAGTCAAAAAAGCCAAATGACATCAAATAAGTTCAGGCATTCGAGCTGCAAGCACAACAAATACTCAAGAACTACCAAAAAACTATCAATATGTTGAAATTCGTAAGTTGATCAGTATTTGTTGTAGTTGAATTTTTTTAATTATTTGTTTTATCTATAGGCTGCTGTCATTCTTGCCGTTATCGCCTGCGTTGCAGCCAGGCCTGGAGTCCTCATCGGGGAGCACCTGCCATTCACTGCACCTGTTGTAGCTGCTCCTGCTCCATATGTGACTGCCACTAGTAGCCAAGTGTTTGCTCGTAACTTTAATGGAATCGCCTCTGCTCCAGTGATCGCTCCAGTTGCTGCTCCCGTGATTGCAAAGTACGCAGCTCTTCCATTGGCTACACCAGTTGCTGCCCCAGTCATCGCCAAGTATGCCACTGCTCCAGTGGGCGCTCCTCTAGTTAATAGTTTATCTCTGGGCTACAGTTCCCCATTCACCTATGCTGCTGCTCCTCATCCAGTACTGTTGTAAGACCCATCTACGCGATATTAAATAAAATTATTCTCTACTCTTACTTCATAAATAATCATTTTTAAATGGACAAACCAACATATCGAAGTGTGTGTCACATCGTCTGCATGAACGGACGGAGATGATAACAACGACTCTGTTATTGATGCTTCCTTTTCTCTTTTACTTTCTTTTGAACAGCGCAGAATGCTCTCTATATTCTATATATATATATATATATATATATATATTCTTATTTAATTATTCTGTTATTATTTACAATAACTGAAATGAAACTTATACTGAAGATTTCTAATACAACTCTTAAGGCTAGGTGAAGTCAATGATACAATATTATGGATTGAATAATGTAAACAATTGTCTAGAGGCAAAGTGTAGATGGTGATGACGTTTGAGCCGTTTTCGCTTTGGCCTTCCCCTTAAGGTGCGCCAGTTTAGGAGGTGTCGTACGAGAGGGTTAGTATGGTTTCATTCCCATTTTAAGCTATTCCCAGATCTTTTTCGATATTTGCTGTCCTTATGTACCAAAGAGCAGCAGCATTCGGATTTTTCCGAGGTGGGTTTATGCCGTATACTTGCAAGAAATATCGCCAGAGGAGTGACACAAGTCTTGTATAGCTTAACTTTGTTGTCCAGTGACCGCTTTTTTTTATCCAGGAGCCGTCTCATTTTGTTTATCCTGCTTTCGAGAGTCCCTATGATACTGGTCACATGTTTGGCAAAAGTAAGGTGCTTGTCTAAGTGTATGCCCAAGTACTTGTAGCTACTCTGTTGCTCTAACATCTGACCTTGCAAGAAGACGCCTGGACAGAGGCCCACGTGCAAAGTGTAGGTCACATTGGCGCACTTGCTTGGATTGATTTGAATGTTCCATCGATTTGCCCATACTTCAAACTTTTCAAGGTACTGCTGCAGCTGAGCAGTGGCATTAGAAATGCAACTGCTTTTGGCCAGGATTGCCGTGTCATCTGCATAGGTAGCTATCATAATATCATTAGCAACATCAATTAGGATAGTTGATCTAGTGGGCATGTCATGGGTGAAGAGGGTGTATAGGGTGGGCCCAAAGACACTGCCCTGTCCTGACACTGGACTCCACTGGACTTATTAACACAGTGAATGACTGGTCTGCAAGGTAGCTGCGTACTATCCATAGTAGTTGAGGAGGTAGAAGCGGCTGGATCTTAGCAAGGAGTCCATTGTGCCATACTCTATCAAACCCCTGTCTAATGTCCAGGTACGCCGCTACCACGTACTCCTTGGCCTCAAAGCCTTCAAGGATGAAATTTACGACCCTATTCAGCTGTTCAGGTGTTCCATGAGATTTACGGAAACCAAGTTAGAAGGGAGGAATTTTGTCCTTGATGCTTTCTTGAAGAAGTAGGCGCCACAGAAGGCATCGCTCGAAAAGTTTGGCTACCGTCGGCAAGAGACTGATTGGTCTGTATGAGTCCAATGCAGATGGCCTTTTACCTGATTTGTGTATCATGCAGATCCTTGCTGTCTTCCAGAGTTTCGGGGCATGCCCCAGTCTCAGTACAGCGTTGAATAATAGTAACAGAAACATTTTAGCTTTAGGAGGCATAGCCTTGATTGTGAGATTATCCAGGCCATCTTCACCTGTTTAGGACTCTTAAACGCCAGTTGGACACTTCTCTGACTTCTAGTGGACCTGGTGTTTAATAAAGATCAGACAATTAACACACATTAAATGTGTGTGTAATTATTTGTGAATGTGTGTACATGAGTAAAGGGTTTCTTGGAGCCGGGTACACTCGACGACAGCGCTCTTACTTGTTACGGACTTTAATGGGCTAAGAGTATAAAAATAAATATACACACGGGCCACAAAATACCTCCATATATGATAGCATGTCATACGAGGTGACTTCATGACACGGGGCTGTTCTGCTCGGAGAGGAACCTCTTCTAGGTGGAAAGATTCTGAAGATTGAGCTCCATTCCGTTCCAAAGCATTCAAAGCAGCTCGTGACATCCGGCGGTACGCCGCGTATCCTTAGGATAGGAGTAGTACATCATGGCGCCAAACAATCACGAGAAGGTGAGCCATTTTTATTCAAATTAACAACGTTTGGCGTAACGAATTGGAATATTATTAGACAACTGTTAACTGCTCTGTGGAGGAACACCTAAATAGAACAGGGTTGTGCATTTGCAAGAAGAGCTATAATGGCAGAGTGACCGTACGGTATACTGGGTACCTACATACTGAGATTAGTGTCCCTTGCTCTTCATGTCACTGACAACGAAGAATATATCTAGACTGACGGAGAGAAAGTCATATATACAGACGGAAAGTCGGGAATGTCTATATGAAATCAGCTATTGATTCTGATCAAGAATATATGCAATTTATGGCTCGGATATAAATCAAATTCAATGAGGAAGCGCATACAAGTTGACTGACATACATATGTAGGCCAAATCGCCTTATAAGCTCTTAACAGTATATTTCATGAGGATGCCGCTTTTTTAGTCCCTTAACCTTTAGAAATTATAAGTAAATAAATATACATGTAAATTTGTGCAAAATCGTGTAACACGCTGAAGAAAGTATCTCTTGATACTTGATTAGCATCAATAGCTGGGACGATATACCCATGTCCAGCTGTCTGTCCGTCACGATGAATGCGACGGTTTCAGAGAATCAAGTTTGTTTCAAATTTTAAAATTTCTCTTGTTTCAATGTGTTGCTGTACGTAGAAATAATGTTGGATGGAGAGGAAAAACTTGCGGTGGTTATGTGCATAATCAGTCGACAAATTTGTATTTAACATGAATTGAAATCTAGCTTCAGATATAAATAATCTTAGAACAGAAGCGGTGATGAATAGATCAAGGGACCACTCTGATGTGACAGAGGAGCGACCAATGGAGCAGCAGCGTACTTTGCAATCACAGGAGCAGCAACTGGAGCGATCACTGGTGCAGAGGCGATTCCATTGAAATTACGGGCAAACACCTGGCTACTGGTGGCAGTCACATATGGAGCAGGAGCAGCAACAATTGCAGCAGGAGCAGCAGCCACAACGGGAGCAGAAAAAGGCAGGTGCTCGCCGATGACAACACCAGGCTTGGCAGCAGCGCAGGCGATGACGGCAAAGATTACAACGGCCTTGAAAGAGATGCGGTTAATTAAGAGATGTCCACGGATAGTTATCAAGGCAGTTTATTTGGTGTCTTACGTATTTGAACATATTGAAGATATCTCGTGTGTGTTGCTTCTAGGGTAAGCTGCAAACTTCTTATGTCAAACTACAGTTATCAACGCCTATTTATACCCCAAAAGTAGTCTTTACTTACCTGTGAATCATAAAATTCATTAAAATGCGTCACCTGTATTAAAATACAGTTAACATTTTGCATTTTGTAGCCGTTACTGCTTAAATGCTTTATGTATAACGCGTCGTGTTGCCTACAAATAACTAAATGCGACCTTAAGGTGAACTTCTTGGTCGAAACTTTAGCTATGTGTATAAATAGTGCAGTCAAAAAAGCCAAATGACATCAAATAAGTTCAGGCATTCGAGCTGCAAGCACAACAAATACTCAAGAACTACCAAAAAACTATCAATATGTTGAAATTCGTAAGTTGATCAGTATTTGTTGTAGTTGAATTTTTGTAATTATTTGTTTTATCTATAGGCTGCTGTCATTCTTGCCGTTATCGCCTGCGTTGCAGCCAGGCCTGGAGTCCTCATCGGGGAGCACCTGCCATTCACTGCACCTGTTGTAGCTGCTCCTGCTCCATATGTGACTGCCACTAGTAGCCAAGTGTTTGCTCGTAACTTTAATGGAATCGCCTCTGCTCCAGTGATCGCTCCAGTTGCTGCTCCCGTGATTGCAAAGTACGCAGCTCTTCCATTGGCTACACCAGTTGCTGCCCCAGTCATCGCCAAGTATGCCACTGCTCCAGTGGGCGCTCCTCTAGTTAATAGTTTATCTCTGGGCTACAGTTCCCCATTCACCTATGCTGCTGCTCCTCATCCAGTACTGTTGTAAGACCCATCTACGCGATATTAAATAAAATTATTCTCTACTCTTACTTCATAAATAATCATTTTTAAATGGATAAATCAGTTACGGCTTTGTGTTTTACGTTTTTATCATTGGCTTACAGTTCCACTCTAGCTGCTCTGCAGTATTGAATAGGCATTCTCCTTAGATCGATGCTGAGGCCTTCCCTTCCAACTGAAAAAAATTATGATTTTCAATAAATCTTAAGCGTTAGATTTTTCTTTACGGTAAACTTATGCTCTTCTCGTTGGACTCACAGCTCGCACTTAAACAAAGGCTCCGCAACTGTCACGACTGAAAGCTGATTAAAGTTCACGTCACGTAGCACACGTACAAATAATTGTTTTCACTGGCAACTGCTGCTTCCATCATCGTTGGTCAGAAGAAGAGCGCAAAAATCGAATGTCGCTTTGCATTTGAGTTTGAAATTAATTTGTAATTAAGTGTGTCAAGGTCAGAGAGATTTTACTTTTATTCTTCTAACTTATTAGAAATGGGTAAAGTGAGGTGATTATTAGAGGGAAATCAAAGAAGAGTAAATGAAGCATCGCTGACCACATAAAGTATATATAAGAACAGCATCAATCGATATTGTCATGCCCGTATCTGTCCTTATGTATCATACATATATGTTTATATGCATACATCAATCTGGATTTATCATCCTGCTCCCAACAACAGAGCAAGCAAAATAATAAAAATGATTAATAAATTTTTGTACTATATACTAATACAAATAGGAAGACTTGAAAACACAGCTGAAGAGGTTGAAAGATGTAATGTAAAAGATGTACCTGACTCTGATTTAATTAGAAACAATATCTTGGACTAGAAAGGTTTACAGAAGTTAGATAGAAATGATAGAAATGAAATGATAGAATGATTGACCGCACTTGTAGACCAAAATATAATCTAGCCTAAGAGTAGATTACATAGTTTTATATACCTTCGAGTAGTTAGTAAAGTAATTTAACAATCATTAAGACAAAAACATGATTTTGTTTGGAGCACACTCTCTCTTATGGATATTTCCAACTGACAATTTTTAATACATGTTTTTTGATAATGAAATTACAATATTGACCATATTGACCATGTTACAGACATATGGTTACTATATTGTATACGGAATCTTATGCGAATCTAATATAAAAGTACATTATGCGTGGAAATGCCAGTAAGCCCGAAAACTATTTTGTAGACATTTTCTCTGCGATAGAAATGAACAATTTTCCCAGTATTCATCAACAATTGAGCAACTTCAATACTTTTAACCCATTAAAAATAAGAAACAGGAGTATAATAATGCCGTCCAAAAATATGCTTCAGAGAGAAGGAATCATCATTGATCTCATAAGGCATAAATTCTTTACCAAAACCAATTACCTATCTGGATACCCTACGCCTTTATTTTTTGGATCAATCTTGACCGTTATACAAATTTCAGTGTCCATAAAAAAGAAGATTTTAAATGAAAAATGTAGATTAGATAAATTTAGATTAGCAAATGTCTTTGTTCTTTCAGTTATATTCTGTGTGGAGTATTTGAGCCATGGAATAGGGCCTTACCTTATCGTGGTCGGGTTCACTGGAATAGAGCATTCTAACAATTAACTGGGTAATATGCTCTATATGTTGTATTATCGTTATATATTTAGAGTTCTACCACCCTCTTGGGGTTAGTGTACCTGATCACGCAAATTATAATAATTCATCCAATAGTCTTTATGCAAAGGTGTCGCAATAATGAAGTTAGATTAAAAGACGAGAAAATTAAGTCTAAAGAAAAAAGTTAAAAAATTAAGAACATGTTCCATTGCACAATCCACTAAAGTGCATTGAACTGCAATGACCTTGCTTTGACTGTTGTGGTGACCCTGACACAAAAAGCTAATTAGAAGCTTTGACCAAAACCGCAATCAAACAAAACCTTTACTCAACGTTGAGTGTAGCTGTAAGCCACAGTAAGCCAACAATTTTTCTACGTGACTTGAATCCGAATGACGAATACTACGCCTCACTTGATTAAATTTGAGGTACACAATGTTGCTGTAACACATTTAACTTAAAAAGTGATAATTCATAAAGTAAGGGTAGAGGACAGTTTTATTATATATCGCGTAGATGGGTCTTACAACAGTACTGGATGAGGAGCAGCAGCATAGGTGAATGGGGAACTGTAGCCCAGAGATAAGCCATTGACTAGAGGAGCGCCCACTGGAGCAGTGGCATACTTGGCGATGACTGGGGCAGAAACTGGTGTAGCCAATGGAAGAGCTGCGTACTTTGCAATCACGGGAGTAGCAACTGGAGCGATCACTGGAGCAGAGGCGATTCCATTAAAGTTACGAGCAAACACTTGGCTACTAGTGGCAGTCACATATGGAGCAGGAGCAGCTACAACAGGTGCAGTGAATGGCAGGTGCTCCCCGATGAGGACTCCAGGCCTGGCTGCAACGCAGGCGATAACGGCAAGAATGACAGCAGCCTATAGATAAAACAAATAATTACAAAAATTCAACTACAACAAATACTGATCAACTTACGAATTTCAACATATTGATAGTTTTTTGGTAGTTCTTGAGTATTTGTTGTGCTTGCAGCTCGAATGCCTGAACTTATTTGATGTCATTTGGCTTTTTTGACTGCACTATTTATACACATAGCTAAAGTTTCGACCAAGAAGTTCACCTTAAGGTCGCATTTAGTTATTTGTAGGCAACACGACGCGTTATACATAAAGCATTTAAGCAGTAACGGCTACAAAATGCAAAATGTTAACTGTATTTTAATACAGGTGACGCATTTTAATGAATTTTATGATTCACAGGTAAGTAAAGACTACTTTTGGGGTATAAATAGGCGTTGATAACTGTAGTTTGACATAAGAAGTTTGCAGCTTACCCTAGAAGCAACACACACGAGATATCTTCAATATGTTCAAATACGTAAGACACCAAATAAACTGCCTTGATAACTATCCGTGGACATCTCTTAATTAACCGCATCTCTTTCAAGGCCGTTGTAATCTTTGCCGTCATCGCCTGCGCTGCTGCCAAGCCTGGTGTTGTCATCGGCGAGCACCTGCCCTTTTCTGCTCCCGTTGTGGCTGCTGCTCCTGCTGCAATTGTTGCTGCTCCTGCTCCATATGTGACTGCCACCAGTAGTCAGGTGTTTGCCCGTAATTTCAATGGAATCGCCTCTGCACCAGTGATCGCTCCAGTTGCTGCTCCTGTGATTGCAAAGTACGCTGCTGCTCCATTGGTCGCTCCTCTGTCACATCAGAGTGGTCCCTTGATCTATTCATCACCGCTTCTGTTCTAAGATTATTTATATCTGAAGCTAGATTTCAATTCATGTTAAATACAAATTTGTCGACTGATTATGCACATAACCACCGCAAGTTTTTCCTCTCCATCCAACATTATTTCTACGTACAGCAACACATTGAAACAAGAGAAATTTTAAAATTTGAAACAAACTTGATTCTCTGAAACCGTCGCATTCATCGTGACGGACAGACAGCTGGACATGGGTATATCGTCCCAGCTATTGATGCTAATCAAGTATCAAGAGATACTTTCTTCAGCGTGTTACACGATTTTGCACAAATTTACATGTATATTTATTTACTTATAATTTCTAAAGGTTAAGGGACTAAAAAAGCGGCATCCTCATGAAATATACTGTTAAGAGCTTATAAGGCGATTTGGCCTACATATGTATGTCAGTCAACTTGTATGCGCTTCCTCATTGAATTTGATTTATATCCGAGCCATAAATTGCATATATTCTTGATCAGAATCAATAGCTGATTTCATATAGACATTCCCGACTTTCCGTCTGTATATATGACTTTCTCTCCGTCAGTCTAGATATATTCTTCGTTGTCAGTGACATGAAGAGCAAGGGACACTAATCTCAGTATGTAGGTACCCAGTATACCGTACGGTCACTCTGCCATTATAGCTCTTCTTGCAAATGCACAACCCTGTTCTATTTAGATGTTCCTCCACAGAGCAGTTAGCAGTTGTCTAATAATATTCCAATTCGTTACGCCAAACGTTGTTAATTTGAATAAAAATGGCTCACCTTCTCGTGATTGTTTGGCGCCATGATGTACTACTCCTATCCTAAGGATACGCGGCGTACCGCCGGATGTCACGAGCTGCTTTGAATGCTTTGGAACGGAATGGAGCTCAATCTTCAGAATCTTTCCACCTAGAAGAGGTTCCTCTCCGAGCAGAACAGCCCCGTGTCATGAAGTCACCTCGTATGACATGCTATCATATATGGAGGTATTTTGTGGCCCGTGTGTATATTTATTTTTATACTCTTAGCCCATTAAAGTCCGTAACAAGTAAGAGCGCTGTCGTCGAGTGTACCCGGCTCCAAGAAACCCTTTACTCATGTACACACATTCACAAATAATTACACACACATTTAATGTGTGTTAATTGTCTGATCTTTATTAAACACCAGGTCCACTAGAAGTCAGAGAAGTGTCCAACTGGCGTTTAAGAGTCCTAAACAGGTGAAGATGGCCTGGATAATCTCACAATCAAGGCTATGCCTCCTAAAGCTAAAATGTTTCTGTTACTATTATTCAACGCTGTACTGAGACTGGGGCATGCCCCGAAACTCTGGAAGACAGCAAGGATCTGCATGATACACAAATCAGGTAAAAGGCCATCTGCATTGGACTCATACAGACCAATCAGTCTCTTGCCGACGGTAGCCAAACTTTTCGAGCGATGCCTTCTGTGGCGCCTACTTCTTCAAGAAAGCATCAAGGACAAAATTCCTCCCTTCCAACTTGGTTTCCGTAAATCTCATGGAACACCTGAACAGCTGAATAGGGTCGTAAATTTCATCCTTGAAGGCTTTGAGGCCAAGGAGTACGTGGTAGCGGCGTACCTGGACATTAGACAGGGGTTTGATAGAGTATGGCACAATGGACTCCTTGCTAAGATCCAGCCGCTTCTACCTCCTCAACTACTATGGATAGTACGCAGCTACCTTGCAGACCAGTCATTCACTGTGTTAATAAGTCCAGTGGAGTCCAGTGTCAGGACAGGGCAGTGTCTTTGGGCCCACCCTATACACCCTCTTCACCCATGACATGCCCACTAGATCAACTATCCTAATTGATGTTGCTAATGATATTATGATAGCTACCTATGCAGATGACACGGCAATCCTGGCCAAAAGCAGTTGCATTTCTAATGCCACTGCTCAGCTGCAGCAGTACCTTGAAAAGTTTGAAGTATGGGCAAATCGATGGAACATTCAAATCAATCCAAGCAAGTGCGCCAATGTGACCTACACTTTGCACGTGGGCCTCTGTCCAGGCGTCTTCTTGCAAGGTCAGATGTTAGAGCAACAGAGTAGCTACAAGTACTTGGGCATACACTTAGACAAGCACCTTACTTTTGCCAAACATGTGACCAGTATCATAGGGACTCTCGAAAGCAGGATAAACAAAATGAGACGGCTCCTGGATAAAAAAAAGCGGTCACTGGACAACAAAGTTAAGCTATACAAGACTTGTGTCACTCCTCTGGCGATATTTCTTGCAAGTATACGGCATAAACCCACCTCGGAAAAATCCGAATGCTGCTGCTCTTTGGTACATAAGGACAGCAAATATCGAAAAAGATCTGGGAATAGCTTAAAATGGGAATGAAACCATACTAACCCTCTCGTACGACACCTCCTAAACTGGCGCACCTTAAGGGGAAGGCCAAAGCGAAAACGGCTCAAACGTCATCACCATCTACACTTTGCCTCTAGACAATTGTTTACATTATTCAATCCATAATATTGTATCATTGACTTCACCTAGCCTTAAGAGTTGTATTAGAAATCTTCAGTATAAGTTTCATTTCAGTTATTGTAAATAATAACAGAATAATTAAATAAGAATATATATATATATATATATATATATATAGAATATAGAGAGCATTCTGCGCTGTTCAAAAGAAAGTAAAAGAGAAAAGGAAGCATCAATAACAGAGTCGTTGTTATCATCTCCGTCCGTTCATGCAGACGATGTGACACACACTTCGATATGTTGGTTTGTCCATTTAAAAATGATTATTTATGAAGTAAGAGTAGAGAATAATTTTATTTAATATCGCGTAGATGGGTCTTACAACAGTACTGGATGAGGAGCAGCAGCATAGGTGAATGGGGAACTGTAGCCCAGAGATAAACTATTAACTAGAGGAGCGCCCACTGGAGCAGTGGCATACTTGGCGATGACTGGGGCAGCAACTGGTGTAGCCAATGGAAGAGCTGCGTACTTTGCAATCACGGGAGCAGCAACTGGAGCGATCACTGGAGCAGAGGCGATTCCATTAAAGTTACGAGCAAACACTTGGCTACTAGTGGCAGTCACATATGGAGCAGGAGCAGCTACAACAGGTGCAGTGAATGGCAGGTGCTCCCCGATGAGGACTCCAGGCCTGGCTGCAACGCAGGCGATAACGGCAAGAATGACAGCAGCCTATAGATAAAACAAATAATTAAAAAAATTCAACTACAACAAATACTGATCAACTTACGAATTTCAACATATTGATAGTTTTTTGGTAGTTCTTGAGTATTTGTTGTGCTTGCAGCTCGAATGCCTGAACTTATTTGATGTCATTTGGCTTTTTTGACTGCACTATTTATACACATAGCTAAAGTTTCGACCAAGAAGTTCACCTTAAGGTCGCATTTAGTTATTTGTAGGCAACACGACGCGTTATACATAAAGCATTTAAGCAGTAACGGCTACAAAATGCAAAATGTTAACTGTATTTTAATACAGGTGACGCATTTTAATGAATTTTATGATTCACAGGTAAGTAAAGACTACTTTTGGGGTATAAATAGGCGTTGATAACTGTAGTTTGACATAAGAAGTTTGCAGCTTACCCTAGAAGCAACACACACGAGATATCTTCAATATGTTCAAATACGTAAGACACCAAATAAACTGCCTTGATAACTATCCGTGGACATCTCTTAATTAACCGCATCTCTTTCAAGGCCGTTGTAATCTTTGCCGTCATCGCCTGCGCTGCTGCCAAGCCTGGTGTTGTCATCGGCGAGCACCTGCCCTTTTCTGCTCCCGTTGTGGCTGCTGCTCCTGCTGCAATTGTAGCTGCTCCTGCTCCATATGTGACTGCCACCAGTAGCCAGGTGTTTGCCCGTAATTTCAATGGAATCGCCTCTGCACCAGTGATCGCTCCAGTTGCTGCTCCTGTGATTGCAAAGTACGCTGCTGCTCCATTGGTCGCTCCTCTGTCACATCAGACTGGTCCCTTGATATATTCTTCCCCGCTTCTGTTCTAAGATTATTTTATCCGAAACTATAATTCAATTCAAGTTAAATAAAAACTTATCGACTGATTATCTACATAACGGAAGTTATAATATCAATTATTCTGACATCATCTATCCATTAAATGCGTGTACAAGGATACTTGTTAAATTGTGTAAAAGTATGTAAAAGAAACATCTGGAACTTATTTAGTATATTGATGTATTCTCTATTGGACACTTCTGCGGATGTCGAACCGGACATTCGAACGTTTCGAAGTGAATTAAAACCGTATCTAATAATATTATAACATTGGAATTGGAATTCTTCGTACTGTTCATGTAATAAATGTTTGCTAGGACTAATTTATGTTATTAAAGATAATAGCATAGGTTGTCCTATTGTCCAGATACATGCAATAAAAACGGGACACAAGACACAATGAGTGCCTTTCGCGGCAACGAACGGAAATGCAGAATTGAGCGCAACCAGGTAAAGATTTGAAATGTGGCGAATTTTATATTGCTATAGGATAATGCGACATTCTACGATTATGGAATGCATTAGCATTTCCCAAAAATAGTAAATTTAATTTTTTGACAGAGTGGAAAGGGATTCGTAGGGGTCATGATAACATATTATTTATAAATTTCTAATAGAGTTTTCTTGCTAAGTTTGGTAAGAACATGGTTTATGTGAAAATATTAATAAGAATATACAGTAAAATCTTTTTTTACACGATCTTTTTTTACACGATTTTGAAATAACACGGTTCGTCAAGGAAAATTTAAAATTTTTTTTACACGTAATTTTTGATTTAACACGAATTCCAAAATTTTTTTTTAATTTTTTACATGATTTTCTGCAGTGTTAGATATCATCCAAGTGGCAACTCTACTTCACGGTTTGTTTACTTTAAGGAAAATATCCTCTAGACATCCCTGCCAACTTTATTTGGAACCAAAAAAAAGGGAAACCCCCTTTTTATTCAATATATCAGTTTGTTAATGACGAAATGTATAATTTCAATAAAGTTTAAAGTTTAATATCACTTTTTTTGCACGGTTTTTTAAGAAAATATTTGAATTTTGTTCATGTTACACGATTTTTATAGGTTGTGGAACAGAACTTCAAAATTACATATGAATCGTGTATTTTTTTACACGATTTTGATCTACACGGTTTTCTTAGGAACGTACCTACCGTGTAAAAAAAGATTTTACTGTAATAATTTTTTTTAAGAATATGCATTTTATTATCTTGCATTCGGTTTCCTCATCATTTTAAATAAAATACTGTGAAAATTCTTTAAATTATTAAAATTTTAATATTTCTCGTGCATAATCACACGTAATCCTTTAACGTCTCAAAATCAATCTCTCATGATCTCGACGCGCTTACATATGTATATAGATAAATATTACTTAATCGACTCTGTTATTTATTCTGATTTCAAATTGTGTCGGAGATGCTTCCTTCTGCCTTTACATTCATTTGCACAAGTGTCATAGTCCCCATTTTCCTCAGTCGTGTTTATCTGTCTGTTTGTTTATCCATACGTATATTTAAACGCGTGGATCTTAGTGACTATATTAACTAAATTTAAAATGTAGGTTCCTGTATAACAAACAAAAACTAAAATGTTTACAGTTTTGGAATTTTCACCCCACTGTCAAACTTTATTTTTTGCCCTTATTTAGCTTACTCTAAATATTTGCTGTAAACTTCATAGCGATCGGAAAATAAACACTGAAGTTATTCAAAAATAAATTTAACATGATGATTCGCAGAATTGCTTTCAGAGGCTTTCATCAGAATTCATACAGAATGAAGAAGAGAACTGCTTCTAGAGTGTGTGTATAATGTATTGTATATCTACACTGAGGCAATGTCATTAGCTTAAAGGGGAATCTGATCACATTGCCCGAAAAACTAAGTATAGTGACAAATTCATCAGTTGCTTGCTCACATTTTAATATTAAAGTAAAAATGAAGGAATAAAACTCAGCTCGTTCGTGAAAAGTATGGCAAAATAAAGCAATTCAGATAATAATAAAAATAATGAGATACAATTATTACTAATAATTTTGTACAAATATATTAATATAAGTAGTAAAACTAACTTGGTGCGCTAATTTTTCTAATTTCTTGGAATTTAACAGGTAGTTGGGCATGTGTTTGTGCCCATTTTCAAATTTTGTTTGCATTTATTAGCTGTTTTTAACGATTATTGGCCAGCGATGCCTTATTTTTATTCAATAGTTTGGCCATTATTTACGCCGTTTTTTTACTGACCTGGATAAGGGCCCTTGAGTTTAAATTTAACTGACAAGTTTTTGTATGGTACTAACCTGCTTACTGAACTCGACTTTTTGCTTATGACACCTTACCGGCATCAGTGTAAATACCCTATAAGCTTAGGCCCAAGCAAAAACTGCTGGACTTATGCAAGAAATTTAAAACAAAATGTTACAAATCAATTTAGGGGTTGAATTTCAACGACTAGGCGAACACTAGTCATAATAATTAAAATAAAGAAATAATGTAATACGACAATGCAATTAAGTCTATTCACTTTTTTTCTTTTAAGAAGCTCAATTCCATTTTAGAAACACACATTATTCTGATTCGACTTTCAATGCGAGAAATACCGCTGATTGCTACACAATAACGTTACTTTTCGGCAGTCTGATCAGAATTCGCCGCAGACTGCGTCGACAGCGTTACGGCGTTACTGTGACCACTCGAAATAAAAACTTTTATATGCGACTTTCAAGTTGGAAACAATTGATTGTTCGGACACAATAAGCAATAAGAGTGAATCTCACTCCTGCTTGCTGAATATCTTATGATAATTATTGATCTATTATAATTGATCCGATCCGATCAACAGATCGAAATTTTTCATCTTCCGTAATTACTTATATTTACCAATTTTCAAGTTCACCAATGCACAATTCTCGAAGGTCATTTTCATAACCCTTATTTAATCAATTTTAAGTAGATTACAGCTTTTCAACCTACTTTGATTTAAGTACAATATCAAAACGGCTTCACGAATGGAATGCGCCTTTAAATTATTATTAACCGGAATGATTTCTTGTGCTGCCAAAAAAAAAGTTGGTTTGCAAAAAATCAAACACTCAGAAAAATAAGATGAAAATTAGTTTTTTAGAGCCGTACTTGGATAAAAAAAATTCAATGAACTCAACCGCGTTATACCATAGACTTTTCATTTTATAATATTTTTGAATCTTATATACGTCAGCCCAACTTTAGTCAGCTATAATAAATTGTTTCTAAAATGTAACAAATTTATATAATACAAGTATAAATAGATTATGGATTGGATGTTGGAATTTTCTATAAAGGCCATTATGAAGAAAATTACAAATAGTTCTTTTCTAAGACTTACTTCAATTTTTGTAGCAGTGGCTATTACAAAATAAAGGTTCAGTTTTTTATGACAATAACGCCACATGACATGTTCAGTGGATAATATTTTTCGATTGATGCATTTTGATTTGTATACATATTGTAAAATAAGCCGCAACTATCGAAATTGGCTGCCCTTCGGGTTTTGTCAGAAGCAATGAGACCCACAGAAACAGGGCTAAAAGTATGTACACACTCGGTTGTGGTAGGTAAGCCATTCAACTACCAATTATAATGCCGTTGTTTATAAAGGCCAATGTGCTAAACGCAGGGCGCATATTAAGTAGCTTCATCAACGTTTTGTCTTCTGAGGTATAAATATACGTTGCTTGGCTTCAGTTTGACATCAGAGAGCAATTCACTTTCAAAGTACAACAACCTGCAAAACAGCTAACAAATCAAATCAACACAACATGTTCAAATACGTTAGTCGCTTCTATTATTTACTGAATACTTTGCTTATCCATGTGTTATCTTTTATAGGTCATCATTTGTGCTTTGGTTGCCTGCGTTGCCGGAAAGCCAGGATTACTGCACTCACCTCTAGTTGCTCCGGGTCCTATTTTTGCAGCACCTGCTCCAGTGGTGACCGCTGCCAGCAGCCAAGTGGTGGCCAGAACCTACAATGGCATCGCTTCTGTACCCGTGATTGCACCTGCTCCCCTTGCTGCTCCCCTTGCTGCTCCCCTTGCTGCTCCCCTTGCTGCTCCCCTTGCTGCTCCTCTTGCTGCTCCTCTTGCGGCTCCTTTGCCAGCTCATGTTTTTCGACATGTGACACCAGTGGCAGCACCTTTAGCCTCTCCATTTGCTCCTCAAGTAGCTTCTTCTTTTGCTGCGCCTATTATTAGACCTGGATCACCAGTTGCGGCACCTTTGTTAGCGACTCACCTTCCTCATCCTTTCGCTGCACCTGTCATTGCCAAGTACAGCGCCCCGTTGGCTTATGGACCTGCTCCGCTGCGTTATGCAGCTCCACCCGCTTTTTGGTAAGAATCAATGGCCAACATGGATCATCAATATGTTTGTTTAATGACTGATAGCTTTTAATAAAGTCGCCTATTATGGTAAAAAAAATACTTCGATAGATGGATAAATCTGATTGCTATCAACATTAAGAGAATGCATTAATTCTCAACGTCAATGATATTAAAACATTAATGAATGTTCAAATCTCTCCTTATGCTAGAGTTTTTGACCAGTGGGGACGGGCGGCCTTTCTGTGTCCTTCCGTATGAGCGAGACGATTTCAGAAACAATTAAAAGAGCTAGATAGACATACATTTTTAAAGAAGTACTTCAAGTTTATTAAACACTGAAATTTTCGGATCGAAATTTATAACCTTAAGATTAGTCACCTGAGAAAAGCTGAAAGCTTCAAGTCCATTTAAAATTTCATTCCACTGAAATAAATAATATGTATTATGTATGTTACACAAATTATATAGAGATGTGTCCATTATATTCCTGCCCCAACATTAATTGTTGGCGTAACTTAGCCTATTCCACTCCAATTCCACCTTTGTTTTCTTAACTACATACTTTTTCACATACAGTCTGTCAAGAATGTATGTATGTATGTATGTACATATGCTCGACAAATACTTGTACTAGGTAAGTTTCACCCAGGAAACGCTCTGATGCACAAATCTGCTATCCAGGTACATTTGTTACCCTTTTGGTTATTGGTTGGTGAAATACGTCTTACATAAGAAAATTTCGGTGTCCACGTACTGAAAAAAAAGCAACCGTTTATTTGACACCACAAGAAATTGCTAACTCTAAACTAAGCATTTCCTCGAATTCGTTTTCTGTTGATATTCAAGAACAGAATGTGAATTCCGACGAAGCACTTCCAAGAATCAATATCTTGATGAAATTGTGTAGAAATAAAAACAATGCAAATGAGCTGACAGACTTTGTTGATAAGCGAATAAGAAAAATAAATTCCTATTTAACAAAAGAAGGAAGAGACAAGTCTGAAAATTCTTCATAATGCTCCTCTAACATATGTACATACATGTATGTATGTATGTACATATTATTATTATGAAATGGCTCACAATGACGTTCAAGAGAGACTTTGAATTAATTTATATTATTATTTTTTGACTACATATGTATGTCTTTGAAATATACTTACCTTATTATATTCAAACAATCAATGTTTTATAGAAATGTTTTTAGATCAGAAAAGTTAATATTTTGGAAAAGTGAATCACCTCTGGAACAAAATGTTTAAGTTTTCGCTATTATACTGAATCATGAATGAATTATATGAATTGATATCAGAAAAAGAACCAGTTGTATTGTGGATTTGTCCTTAGGTTTAGATTTTTATTTATTTTTTTTTTAATATAGCTTTATGGTAAACTTAAAAGATAATAACTTTACTCAGGGAAAATATGGTTTATTCAGCATTCAAAGCATAGTTTTCGTTTTATCTTATTAATATAAAAGTAAGTTTGAGTTAAAATACTAAATAAAACATAAAAGAACAAAGTGTGCGCGATTCACGCAGAAAAAAGAAATTTGGGTAGATTTCTATTCAATTTAAATTAAACGATTTAAATTTCCGCCAAATCTTAAAACTACTCGTATAGTCGTACTTATTTGATATTAGTTTTCATTTTTAGGTCGCTTATCAAAGCTATCCTCTAGGTACTGCCAGACGCGTTTGCGTGCTTTGTTCGTACGGGTGATCTCTTCCTCGTCCTCACGAATAATTCGTAAACAATCAGCGACAAGCAATTCCAGATCATTGTTTTCCTTTTTATCAAGACTAGTCTCGTCTACAGGTTCCTTGAGAGAAGTATTAGTAGTTTCGCTTTTTGCTATGGCGATCGCCTCATCGATTTTTTTAAAGTCGACGTCAATATCCGAACCCCAAGAGATGTCATGGGATTTCACCGAATGCTGGCTACGTTCCACGATTTTATCCACTTTATTAGGGTCAATGCTTATGTCCGGTTCCCATAGTTTTGTTATCGATTGTTGACCACTTGATTTAGGTTCGTCCAATGCTTTGAAGGCTTTGGAATCCTTTCGCGGCTTGAGTTTAGACTCTTTAAATAATTTTGCCATCATAAGGGAAGATTCAATGACAATGGCCGTGGGTTCCGAATCATCTCCATCCAGCCAGCAGCAGCCCTTTAAGGTTACCTGTGGCATAAGAAAGCCAAAGAACGAGTTTTTTTGATATTCATCCTTAATGTAACCCAATCCTTTCAAGTGCTGACATAGTGCCTTGTACCAGGTAATCGATCTGTGGCCGCCAGTGCCAAAGTTTTCGTGTTTCTGGCACTCACTGCTGATGCCCTTGCTGCGGGATCCACGTAGAGCGAGTATCAGTTTGCCCAGGCCAACGCGTCCATTTACATCTCGCAGCATGCCAAGCAAGAGTCGTGCCTCAGTGCTCACATCTACCCGATTCGACTGCACAGGCTTTTCGGTTCCTGTAATAAGTGGCTGACGACAATTGTCACAGCAATTGCGGTGTCTTTGTAGTGTGCCCAATGATGCATGATCGTCAAAATAGTTAAGTATGAAATGACGCCGGCACTGAGTAGTCTGGGTGTAGGCAGACATAGCTAAGGCCAGCTCTTGCAGCTCCTTGGTACGCTTTGCGCTCTGCGGCTGGTTCTGCTGTATGCGCTGGTGTGTCAGTGCGTCTTTTTCGCTGTAGAACAGCACACACTTGGCGGCCAGGCCATCGCGGCCGGCACGTCCTATCTCCTGGTAGTAGCGTTCCATGTCGCTTGGTGCACCATTGTGCACCACCAGGCGCACGTTGGGCTTATCTATGCCCATGCCAAAGGCTGTGGTCGCTGAAATGCAGCGCACCTTGTCGCTACAAAATTCCATTTGGTGGCACCGCTTTGCCTCTAGCGGTAATTTGCTGTGGTAGCTGTGACAGCGCACCCCGTAGGCGGTCAGCTGCTTGGCGACATGCTCGGTTTCACGTATAGTGTTGTTGTAAACAATGATAGAGCCTGACACTTCTTTGGCCCAGCTAAGGTATGGCTGCAGGTCCAACAAAAGGTCCGAGCTCTTGACACGTACACTTATGTTTAGATTGGGTCGATCCACGCTACTACATAGTATCTGTGGCGCGCGCATCGCCAGCTGCTCACAGATATCCTCGCGCACGCGTTTTGTCGCCGTCCCAGTAAGCGCCAGTAGGCGCACATGAGGCACTGCATCCCTTAGCTGCTTGAGCTGACGATAAGCAGGTCGAAACTCATAGCCCCATTTCGAGATGCAATGCGCCTCGTCAATAGCAATTAGCGCCAAATTATGACCCAAGTCCTTCAAGAGCTTTAATCCATTTCCACGGGTTATGTATTCCGCCGTGGCGTAAACCAATTTGAAATGCAGTGCCAGAATGCGTTTCTTGATTTTTCGATCCTCCTGCGCAGTACCTAGCAAACAGGCTAACTCACCCATTTGTGATCTCTGATTTAAGCTGTTCACTTGATCCTCCATCAGTGCAATCAGAGGCGAGATGACAAAAACAACTTTGTCCAAGTAAAAAGCCGGATACTGATAGGTTAGCGATTTGCCATATCCGGTGGCAATAACCGCGCAAACATCCCCTTCATGTTGTTCGACTATGGTGCGTATTATCTGCCATTGCAATGGCTTAAAAGTAGTTAAGCCAAAATATTGCTTCAGGCAGTTTACGTACTTTTGTTTGGGCAGCATTTTTAGTTTTATGTGCGTAAGAATAAGCGCGCTAAAATCAAATAGTGCAATTGTAACAGCATACGCTTGTTCAACATTCGATGAGAAAGTTTAACAGATAGTATCGATAATTTTATACTAGAAAACGAACGAAAAGCTCAATCACAGTGGTCCCTAACGAACCGATAAAAAAAAACGATCAAGAAACTTGTTGATTATGCGAAACGTTTGTTAATTAAAAACATTCTTTGAGCCTTGACCAGGATAATTGGTTAATTAATATTGTACAAAAGTTTGTTACACGAAAACAAAGCATATGTTGATCTAGGAGTCATAGCCAATACTACGAGCATGCCCTTTCAGTATACCTAAACGTCTGATTACAGGCTTAAAAAGCTAATTTAAATTGGAAGTTTCCAAACTCGTGTGGCCTAAGCTTAAAATTCATTCTACGTCACTGTCGACACGCGTAAGCGTAAAAAACTTCGTGTATATTACGAAGCGTTCGACAGCTTGCCATCTCACAAATCGTGCATTCGGCAGTTGCTTGACAGGGAAATGAGCAAGACGAATATATTTTTACACCTCCAAAACTGTCTCGCCTAACGTCACGCAATGCTGTGATTCAATTTGATTTTCTTTTCTCCTATACACTTCATTTTTTCTAAATAACGTAGTAAAACGTCACGTAGGCTTCGTATTTGGCTGCTTCTGGAACAGGTATAATGTTTGATAATATTCCTTAGGGTATACCCACCACAAGGTTTAAAAAGCATGTTAACTGTCGCATTAGAAACCAAATTAAAAAAAAATGTCTTGCATATCAAACGATATATCGTATAACAAGCAACGAAACAGGGGATATACTGTACGTAAAACTTTTGATGTAGAACTTCGAGGTTATCGATATATCGCAGCATTAGTATTTTATATTATTTATTTACTTTATTTTGTTAGTTATTATACAATGTTAAATTAGCACATAATCACTATATTTAAGCACTGGCTTTAAGATCTAACGGCTATCTGGGAATCGATCCTAGGAATTTTCGACAAATTGCGTTTTCTTATTTCTTAATTTCTTGGAAATTAACGGTTATGTGCATTA
The DNA here is from genome assembly GCA_035045065.1 of Hirtodrosophila trivittata. Taxonomy (NCBI): domain Eukaryota; kingdom Metazoa; phylum Arthropoda; class Insecta; order Diptera; family Drosophilidae; genus Hirtodrosophila; species Hirtodrosophila trivittata. Next base: position 292,969 of record JAWNNK010001459.1, on the reverse strand, counting down.
ACGGTTATGTGTGCCCATTTTCAAATTAAGCTTACATTTATCAGCTGTTTTTATCGATAATAGGCCAGCGATGCATATTTTTAATCAATAGTTTGGCCATTATTTACGCCGTTATCTTACTGCGCTGGATAAGAACCCTTAATTTTGAATTTAACTGACAAAACCGTTTAAATACCGTCTTAATTACTCATTTATTCAACTCTTCCTCGGAAGCTTGTGTTTTAAAAGATTATATTAAAAGTGATTTGGCAGGACTGTTAATAACATCTGGGCCAAATTTTATGACAATGTCATTATTACTAATATATTTACGCTTGTGTTTACCAAACAACCAAGAGTGCATTTTTCGATTTTTACAATGTCTGATTTAATTGAGCAGAGAAGTGTCATCAAATTTTGTTTGCGGAATGAAATTTCGGCTGCGGAAACGTTGAGGATGTTGCGGAAGGCCTTTGGTGATTCTACCATGTCGCAGAAAATTGTTTATAAGTGGTACAATGACTTCAAAGAGGGTCAAGAACGTGTTGATGACTTTCAGCGCTCTGCACGACCATCGACGTCAACAGATGACCAACACGTCAATGAAGTGAAGGAATTAGTGCTCAAAAATCGTCGGTTGACTGTTAGAGACCTTACGATCGTGCTAAAGGCGAGGCCAGCCCGAAAAGAGCACGACAAAGTCTTTCAAAAATCAAGGTCATGCTGACATTTTCGTGGTGTGGAATATTATTTGAGCGTTATGCGTCGTTTGCGTGAAGCAATTCGTCTAAAAAGACCAGAATTATTGGCCAACAAAATCTTGGTTTTTGCATCACGATAATGCACCGTCTCACACTGCACTCGTTCTTCGTGACCATTTCGCCAAAAATTCGACGTATATCGTTCCGCAACCACCGTATTCGCCTGATTTGGCTCCGTGTGACTTCTGGCTATTCCCAAAACTGAAGAGACCACTTTGGGGAACGCGTTTCGAGTCGATTGAGGAGATAAAAGCTGAATCGAAGAAGGCGTTGTTGGCTATCCGGAAAGGACTATTTGGCATGTTTCGAGGATTGGAAAAATCGTTGGCATAAGTGTATATTATCGCGAGGGGATTACTTTAAAGGGGATGAAATTCATTTACAAGAATAAATAAAGATTTTTCATTTTACAAACAAATTCACCTTACTTTTTGCCCACAGTAATACACTTGCTTTCGGTGAACGTTGCAAGTAGGCAGATATATTTAGACCCTTATAAAAAAAACAGGACTATAAGATTAGATGAGACAATATTCCTAGGAGTATCATTGCAACAAACAGCGCATAGTGCATTAAAATGTATGTGTATATATATAAGTATGGATTAAGGATTTCTAGTAATTGGGTACAATCGACTACATAATTTATTGCATATTAGCAAATACTTATCGGTTTAAATCTTTAACATTAAATATGTTGTTGATATAGTATTAACGCTGACCTAGTACTGTAAAGTTTTACCTACCTGTAATATAATAGATTCAAGCTTGTTTCTAAATTTTCTAAGATGATATATTCACAGCTTGTGGGTATCTATGCGATTTATTAATTCACTTCTAAAAACTCAAAAAGTGACATCTTAGTTGTGTATATTAGTGTTGGCAGGCACGTGGAAGAAGGAATATATGACATAGGTACGGCGCTCTTCAGCGACGAGAGCTTTTTTTTCAGAAATTTGTCTGCCTCTACCTTAATATCCTTTTTTTTTACCTTGAATTGAAAAGCCACACGCTTCACGGCCTTCGTATACATATGTAAGAGTTTATAAACCCAGAATATATAAAAAAAAATTTAACTAAGTGCAATGCAGGGGTAGATTGCCCACCAACACATACGTATGTAATTAATAAAAGTTAAAGTACATACAGTTAATTATATATATGACAATAATATTAAAAGAATGTATAGTATCCCATTATTGGCATTTTTTATAGCCAGTGCTTAAAGGGAGATGATATTATTAATCCTGTTATCTAATTTGAAAGATAAATGTAAGCTGATATGTGAAATAACACTAGGCAACAAAAATTGTAAATATTTTCATCCAAAATTATTGTCTAGTAGTAATCCTGTAAATGCGAAAGTAACCATTAATTGTTTTGAAACATTTCTGATTGTCTTATAGCCGTTTATCTATAGATTGGTGCACCAGGTATAAAGTACGTATGTTTTTTCAGCTCTTTTTTTTAATAGAACGATATACTTCATAATAATCAAGGAATATGTTTATCTGATTATAAAATTGAAGAGAAAAATGCTTTACAGCTGCATTCCTGGAATTTTAAGATCTGAATTTCGTAAAATATTCCATATTCGTAAGTTTGGCTTTTTGTTCCTGTAATAAGAAACTCCGTATCACTATTTGTAATTTATCCAAGATATCTGAAAAATGTTTGTGTATTATTGAGGCTTATATTAAAGTATTTAGTCAAAATGAAAATGTTTGTTTAGTAGCTTAGAACCTCGTCAGTATATTCCAACGACGATCGATGGATGAATAATGTCATATAAGCAATGTTTTGATTTTGGAATATATAAATAGCTATAATTATTACTTCCCATTTTACAACAACATAATAAATATCATAAACTGATGAATACCGACTATTCAACTAATGCTAATATTTAACAAAATCATTCTCATATTTTCTGTACAAACGTGAACGGCATTCTGAGAGTTCTGGTATATTGCTACACCACTTGCTCAAACATTGCCTTTTCTATATAGAGATATAGTAATATAAAATTTTGTAAGTAATCTGGAAATTAAAAAGGTAAAAAGTCTAAGCTAGTCTAGTAATGACAAAGTATGACAAAACCTTTTTTTTTTGCTGCACCAAGTATTGGGACTATCGATTAATTGTACTACATTTTATTAAATAATTTATTAGTTTTATTATTTGTGTTGGTATTGGTATTGTTTTCGTATTGGAATTGGTATTGGTGTAGGTGGCTATTTAGGCGGATTTTTTACCACTTTGATATTTGGTTCCCGCAGCTTAGAGTCCCAATCAGAAAAACGATAAAATGAAATGCGTGGAAAGCAGAACTCCAACAATTGAAGTCGAAAACAAAAACCGCATTGCTCCACAAATTGTCAATTGACAGGAACGCACACAGCGTAATTTCAATTTCGTCTGTCAGGTGGCGCTGCCAGACTTAATCACTTAAGCGTCTAAATAATGAGCAGTCGTTGAACGGAAAATGGCAAACGCTCTGCCAATTTGCACTGCACGCCAAATGCAATCGACATAAAACAGACAGCATTTGAAAGGATGTGTTTGGGGAACCGAGTTGCAGGGCAACTTAATATACAGCCAGAGGGAATATGTTCGAAAGTACCCCTTTATTTAAATAAATAAAAAGCATAGCGTATATATGCTTCGTTGCCTGTCAATTGGCATATGCTGGGAATTTTCGCGCTAGACCTTTTCACTTGCGCAAAGGGGATTACGGCATTGATTGTACTACGGCATAGTATGCTGATGCCCCATGTGTCAAGCATGCCAAGAAATTTAACTGCACGCATGCATAGTTTAATAGAAATTTCCCCATATCCTGTACCTCACAACAGCCTAGGTATGAGCTCCACAAGTTTCCCAAAAAGAAAAAGTTTTTTTTGTCAAGGTTTACGCTGATGGGGTATCCAGCTCATTTAAGAATAAGGATTGTGTCTACAGTTTTCTTGCTTATACAGCCCCGACCCGTTTTTAATTAGGAAAACGAAAATAATTTTGCTAATAATTCAAAGTTATATAAAATAAATGCTGGCTATCAAATAATAACATAAAAAACCCGGCTCGCAAAAATAACTAAGCACATATGTACAAGTATTTCACAATTTAAAAAGTATTCAAGTGCATTCTTGCTTATGAAATTTGTTATACAAGTATGTTTCTTTTTATGTTTTTACGTATAGTGCACACTTGAACAGTCGAACAAACTCCGGTGATGATTTTTTTTTTTAAGTTTAATATAATAATATATCTGTGTTAATATAACTAGAAAGTCTCTAAGTTCCATAATGTATTCATGATATACATTAATTAATTGTTGTATATCTGTTATCCGTCTTTATATTCGTCTATTTATAGATAAACGGCTCGGTTTTAAATATTGTACTTTATACAAGACTGTGTTCCCATTTTTATGAAATCAATTAATTTATACTACATGTATATTTATCTTTAGCTAGTTTCATATTGCGAAGAAATTAAGTATGTAAGTACGACTAATATTATAACTTAAAAGCAAGCTTTTTAAAAGTATTGCAAGAAGTATTCAACCATTGCACTGATGGGGATCGTGGAAAGTTCGTTAAGGGACATGGCTATAGCCTACTCTACCTAGGAGTAAACAATCAATTGAAACGTTTTCGAAAGATCGCCAAATTCATGGAAAAGGCTTCATACTGATCGTTCACCTTTTGCGAACTAAGGCGATACCAGATCCATTAAATTGTAAGTGGTTATGAAAATATAAGTTTACCACAAATTCGCTATAAATTGTTTCTTCCGATATGCAGTACAGGATGCTGAATTTTAACGATGTGAACTATTTTTAAGTCAAATCTTTAATGAATATTTAATAAAAGGTATTTACCTTAGTCTTTATACTTTTTTCGTTTTATATACTATTGTATATTAATATATTGTTAGTTTGATTTGTTTTTAACAATTCTTTCAATTGTTTTACTCTTAACTGTGGTGACATACTTATTTCGTGCACATTTTAAGTATTAAACCACTGTCAGTCAAAGTGCTTCAGAGTAGGTTTATTTTTGTACAGTCGATTAATGCTTCCAAACTTCGCTGTGTAATAATGGATGTTCGTCATAGTTTATTTGCTTGCAATAATGAGCCAGTGAACTAGGCAGCCACGGCTTGTGCGTTTCCGTCCAATAATTATCGGTGATTCTTTATAGTAATTCAAAACAACCCAATCATATAAACATCGTTACTTTGAAGAAAAGACCACAAGATTGTACAGCAACTTAACTACTAAAGCAAGGCAGGAGACAACATTTCATCTTTATTTTCCATGGCCATATACACAACATTATGGAAAGTGTATTTTTTCACTTTCTAATCATCTATGCATGTATACGTAACATATGTGACAATGAGAAAAAAGCATTTTTTATCAAGAAACTATACATTGAAAACAACTCTATCTTAAATTTGTATATCTGTTTGATGCAATTTCTTCCTTAGACAGATTGATAATTTTACTAGCGTTAAAGTATTGTCGCTAGTAAAATTATCAATCTGTCTATCAATTAGTCAATCTTCTCACAATTAAGAAAATAAAAAAACAGAAGAAAAAAATGTTGAACATACAATAACGACACATTTTTGGCGCCTTTGAGCGGGTTCACTTTTAAATTGATGTTGAAGAATATAATGATAATATAATTTATTAAAAAAATTTTAATTTTTTACTTTGAGATGAAGTGTACTTTTCTTTATGCGTAAATCTATGCTTGAATAAATATATTTATTTACAACCGAGTACACCTAAATTTGATTTTTCTTCAAATCGATATAAGCCACAGGCATGTGATACATACAATCAAATGCTGACACAAACTACTTTTTTTTTGGAGTCAGATTTCCTTAAATTATTTATTTTTGTTGTTTTTTTTTATTAAATTTTCGATGACTCCGCCAAAGAGCAAAAAACTAAAATTGAAATCTAATACCCTGGGGATAGTCGAATTAGAGCAATATAAGATATTTCTATAAGGTTAATCAAAAGTTTAATACCATCTTCGAATTAATAAAAAGAACGGTTGGTCAAAAAAGTAGCAGAAGTAAATTACATACTCGTACAATATTTTCCAAGATTATCAGGCAGTAACACATCTATAAGGTGATTGAAAAACGTGCAGCAATAATCAACAACCTAATAAGTTTCCCTTTACGCTTTAGTTCGATCACTCGGCCGAATTGTTATGATTGTTAGGAAGTGAGCGTATGTGATTCTATTCATAAACTGGCAGAGAAAGGTACAAATTATGGCGTTTGAGTTTGCCTGGCAGCAGAACAATAATAATATATTCCTCTTTTATTAGTTCCCTTAATATATCTCACATTAGAATTACATTGTTGCGAAAGTGTGTACAGTTTTGTGCAATAAGTTCATACATACAACAAACTAAATTAGAACCTTCAAAACGAACTTAATTTCAAAAGAAAATTAACAGCTACGAATTTTTCATGAACTGCCTATGGTTCTTAGAAACCTCTAACCCAACAACACGCCGTAAAAAGTGTTGTTGCTTTGATTTTAGACAGAGACAAAGAATAATATGACAACGAAATATGACAACTTGTTTTTATTTGTTGCATAGAGTTATTCATATTACTTTAAATTGAGTTTAATTTTAAGTCTTAGTCTTAAAGTTTTTTTTGTTCGTGTTTATTACATGTCTGAATTGTACATTATGCTCTGTCTTATATCTACATACATACATCTGTATGTATCCTCTGAAGTTCAGCGGTCACGTTATGTTAATTCTGTATTGGTATTTAGTTACACAAGGAACCACCTCATGCTAATTGCTGATGCAGTGATCTACCTGTGGGCGTTTGTTTGTGCACGCCATTTTGTAGTACTTTATGTGTTGGGGTGATCCCCCATAGAATAATTCATTATAACGAACCACTGCACTTGTGGTGGGTTAGGTATTACCATCTGGATCGCTAGAGATGGTAGCTCAGGCATTCACAAATAAGTTTTATCAGTATTAGACGCTGATCGCAAGCGTTGGTCAATAATTGAAGGTTAGAGTAAATTAATATGAAATCAAGGAAATAGTTAAATTGTAAAGTTATCTGTTGGGGTAAGTAAGACTAAGAGATACATAAATGGTATAATACATTATTATTATTATTACCAGAGAATTGTCTTGACGAGTAAAATTTACAAGACTAAGGGCATAGAGTAATGAGGAGTCAGAGAACAACTACGACTCGCCGTTTTTATTTCCGTTTAAGAGAGTAGGATCCGTTTTTGACTCTCTTTATTAGTCTTTGGACTAACGGTATATTAAATACACAAAGCGGTATTTAAGTTTACTGTTAGGATATTTATTTTTTAATCAAAGTTCGCAAGGCCACCGACTAAGATAATCAGCACATTCACTGGGAGCTAACCCGATTAGCTCTCGTCTAGTTACCAAAATTTCTCTGGCCAACTCATCTGCTTTGCTAAGTTGGATTAAGGGTATCTCAAAGTCGGGCACATTCCACGAAAGCTTTACTGTTTGTTTTCTTTGTAAGTTGGTATCCAAACAATTTACGGTCTGATGACATACGCTTGACTATAAACTCTTTGAAGAGTCTGTAAGGTGCAATTGTAACTGTCAAGGCTATTTAAAAGCCCCACCTCTAGCATAGTCGGACTCCTAGTTTGAGATAAGCTTGAATTTGTCTGGGTCTCTTTCAGGTCGTCGACAAGCAAAACTCAAAATACCTGCGGGCTTTACTAAAGGCACAACTTGCTGTCGCTCTATCTGTCTGTGTATTTAAACTTTTCTAATAATCTACAGCAAATGCGCATCGTCGGCGTCTTTAGTAGAAACTACCGGCTCCACAACAAATTCAAAGTTCTGGGGCGCCATTTTGGTTTTGTTTTGCGACTTCTGTTGACGTTGTCTACAGTCTTCAGCTCATTGTTCCTCGTCCTGTCCTTACCAAATGTCGCCGACGGCACACAAACTTTACCTCTGCCAAAATTTCATTTAAAAATATTTCTAGAGAGGCACTGCAAATTGAGTGTTTAATTGCAATGAAGTTGCATCTGGATGTCAATGACAACATATGCAACGAAGTATCGCCAGCAACCGGACTATTGTGGAGGGAATTAGATGAGAGTATATAGGAAACTGAAACTCCTTAAACATGACTGGATTTGCACTTGCGAGTATATACGTATATACGAGTATATTCTCCAATGGGCTTAATTAATTGCCTAAAAAGTAGAGTGTGCATGTCAAGAAATAATATTTAAAAACAATCGAATATAGATTTTGGCTCACGGATGTACATGTATGTATAGTATACACATATCACACAATCTATCGCGAGATATATTTATATTGATCGGATAATAAATACAGCAAATACTGAAATCAGTTACGAGTATCATAATACAGTGTATTAGCGAACTGAGTGTATATTTTCTGAACTTGGTTAGACACAGAAAATTTACCAGAAAATTTTAGACGTAAGCTCAGGGTATATCGCAGATGAAAATACTCAACTGCGCTTAAACTAGTTGTACTTGTAATAAATAGATAATTCATTGGAGGAACCTTTGCATGAAGTCACGGTAAGCTTACGTCCTCGTGTGCAGGCTCAACATATATAAATTAATTTGAATGTTTCCTACTGTAAAAAATTAAACTAAATATACTAATTAAAATATTTGCCTAGTTCTTAAAGAACGTTTCACGACTTATTTCAAGTACTTACCCATTATCTTACGTAGTGGATATGAACTCCATACATACAGCAAAGTTTGGTTTCAAACAGATAAATTGGACTTTTTATAGTATATACATACTACAATATATTTTACTTTCATTGGCTTGACTGTATCTACCAGAGGAAAGGAAGCATCTCCGAACCCAAAAAGTATATGTATTCCTGATCAGGATCAATAGCCGAATCGAAAATTATATATCGGGCACTCAGAGTACAACACAATCCGTAAGTATGGTTAAATAAACTTTAGATTAGCAGTTATATACAAAAAAATTTTTAATTTTTACAAGTATTAATGAAGGCCTTCAAATTAAAAGAAAATCTTTCTGATTAACTTTCTGTTACACAGTTTTCGTAAAAATAAATTGCTCTTTTGTGTAGCTGCCACGAGAAAATAAATACAAGTATGTGTACATACATATATGTTCATATGTTCGGGAAAGTATTTAATAACGAAACTTATATTTCTTGAGTTTTTAACTTTTAAGTATCAGTTTGTGCCTTGAACCCGACTGCGCTAATATCGTGCAAGGTATCTGATACTATGACCGAGCTCATTATTTGCTTAACTCTCAGCAAATTAAGGTGCAACCTTCTCATCTGCTTCAAGTTAAAGTGAACTCTGCAACTTCAGTTCGAGTTATTGTTTTGTGTTGCATGTTGCTGCCTGCAATCGCAACTTTTTTGTTATTTTCAAGTCATCAATGGAGCAGGTGCAGTTGTAACGCCATCTAACAAAGTGCAAAGCTTTGTAAGTTGTTGTTGTTTCTATTGTTGTTGTTGATGCTGTTGTTGTTGTTCCTGTTTTTGTTGCTGTTGTTGTATCCTTTTGTTTGCATTGAATTTTTCAAATCGTCCACCCAACGACCATTTGCCAAAGCTGTGGCTGCTTTTGCTGTTCCTACTTCTCTTGCTTTTAATACCCTTTAATCATCAAAAATTGTTTAAAAGGGTATAACACAGTTGAGCAGTTGTATGTTACACAAAAAACAAGGAATATTTGACTTAATAGGTCTCCATTAAAAACCTAAATATACCATATAGGATGTTCGTCTTTCTATCTGTTTCCTTGTTCAAATCAATAGAGTCTTTAGACATAAAACGAAGACTTTTATATTTATGCTTAAAAGTCCAAAAAACTAAATTTTTCACTTGATTAGTATATAGGTATTCCAATTTGATTTGACTCACATGTTCGTATAACTCACTATGCCTTTAACTCTTTGTAGAATTTGTATAGTGATTGCATTTTACGCAGTGCAACGGTTCCTTTGGCTGTATATGAACATATGCTTATATACATATATAAATATCTATCTTAATAGAGCAATACTTTTCTAATCTTTCAACTTAAACTAATTAATTTATATTTTAGAGTTTTGTATAAATTATTCTTTGATTTTCTACACACTTAAAACATCAAATGAACTATTGTTAATGCTAGGAGCTGCGATTCTACTATTCAAAGCGTACATCAAACTTGGATACAGGGTATCATCTAGTTAGCCTTAATCCACTTAAACATTCTCTCTCGCTCGATATGCTTGGGTGCATTTTGGTGCATTTTGCAGGAACAGTGACTAACCGAGGGTTGCTTGATAAGTTCTTGCATGCAAACATTAAAAGTCATGAGAGATAACAGTGATTCTGTTTAATGAAATTTAAGTGCGTAGTGTCTGAGTAATGCAAGCCCATTCATTACTTGTCACTTTTCTTTAATAATTTAAAAATAAACACAATGTAAATTACGATTGAAAAAAACACTTTATTTATTTACCATATGTACATTATTAAAGTTAAAGCCATTGAAAACGGGTAAACTTTAAAGTAAGAGTAACAGTCTATGACTGAAGAAATTATATCTGACCCTATGAGTATTCTTTGTCAGTACATGTGTGCTACCTTAGGTAAGACAGTAGGTTAAGTATTTAAAGTCAAGACCCCGAGCTTTGAGGTGTACGAGTAAACAAATTTTGCAGGATTATGAAACAGAAGGTAGGGGTATCCGATTGGGATCAATAACAGAGCTGAGTCTTTTCCGTGCGTCCACCTGTAGGATTGTGTCGATATCAGAAACATTAAATCTTCTTTTTTGGTTTTTTGTGTAATACAAGTATACTCAGATAAATTTTCTTTTAAGTGGAAACACCTTTTTGATATAATTTCATTACAATTTTGGAGTGAAAAAATTTGAAATTTCTCTTGCCACCCCCGTTGTACACCGTTCAAGTTTCTTCTCAGGTTTTTAGCATGTTAAGCAACAGTCGTGTAGGGAGAAAAAATGCTTTGTTTTACTTTTGACGATGGCTGCCGCCGAAGCGTGTTGTAAGCTGCGTCTCCAGTCTCATCAACGTTGGCTGCTGCACGTGTTCAATAACAATTGTGTTACATAGTTTAGTGTCATGGGGCAGGCATAAAATTTTAAAGAAGTCACAACAGTAGCAGCAAAATCGACTGTGGCTGCGTCAAACGGCTTACAGCAAATCAATTACTGCTAAGAAGTTTCCCAGCGCTAATTGCAGGGGGCTTTCTTTTCAAAGGACTTTGTCGGACTTTGCAGGCACTTTGTTGACTTTGTGCAGGCAGCCAAAAACTAAGAATAAAATAAAATAAGTTGAAGATAAACGGAAAGTTAGTTGGCTGCTGTGTGACTCGGCGAATATCCTGGAGTTGTTGTCACGGCCGCATTTTAAGGCCGTTTGAAGAATTTCTTTTTCAGGTTTTGGGCCATATCTGCATTGCCCAATTCTTGCTGCAGTCAAAATAAGCCTTTTAATTAAACTACAAATATGTAAAGTTAACAGCAAAAACTTTTACGTTGGTTCGCTGGGTAAAGAAGGTAATTCTTTTCGGGGGATTGTCGGCCATTTTTCGACTCTCCTAGAATCCATATGCACACACTAGCTTAATGTTTTAGGTGCATGTCTGGAAGATATCGTTTAGTTTAGAGGAAAGACCAGATAATGTAATGTAAGCGGCTTAGAAATTTATATAGGGCTTTCCGATTAGGTGTTATGGAATCGGGTGGTTTGGTCTTCTTCAGACGCCCACATAAGCAACTGTTTTCAATGTCCCACATAAAAAGCAAAATAACTGTTGCTCGCATAAATTTATTTTGCAGATTAAATGCAATGTTTATAAGATTGATCAATACGTTTATGTTTCGTATTCATGCACCTGACGAAAGTGTAAGAAAAGTGGCACCAAATTGGTTGAATTCGCTTTTATCAATATTGTAATTGTGTGTTTTAATGAATCTAAAATGATACCATCATACCTTTATATCTTAAATTGCATACTGCCTGGATATTGAAATTGTAAATTTAAATCCACATTTGATATAATTATCAACACTCGTTCTGAATGGCCAAAATGGCATCAACTATAAAACATAGAGCCTAGCTGGAGAATGTATTTCCCGCTAGCTCCAAACTGCTTAAAGTATAATACATTAAGGAACGATATTGTTTTTAATTGACTTTCACTAACGTCCTTTCAAGCCGGTTCTTCAGCAGTTTCTACAACGAAAGGCTGTTAGGGCATTGCAATAGACTGGCAAGCTCACTGCTTAACACAACTCCTATACGACGCTTAAGACATCGACAATCAAGAAATTTATTAAATTAAACCTCTAAACAAACAATACTACAACTTAAATTTAGTAGTTATATAAGCTCAGCATGTACATATCATTTGTAGAGTTATGTTATAAGTCCTTAGACTTACGATTTCATTAATAAAGCTACATTTTTCTTGGAAAAATAAATAAAATGTTTGTTATTTGCTACCAAAGCAATATGCTCTTTGTTTGCTTATTTATTTGAACATATGTATAATATAAAATTCATCGTACCTCAAACCGATATTTCACTGCACAGTTTGAATTTGTAAAATAAGTTAATTTGCATTAATATAAGCTGCAAATTTTAGAATAATCGGGTAATAAATATATTATTTAGGTATCAGATCTGGGCTAAGAGTAACTTATAGTTGGACTTGATCTGGTTCTCTTATATTTATGTACATACCTACTCAAATATTGATGCTGATATATTCGTATGCTTGCTATATTCATTTGCACAGCTTTATTTAATCCATTTTTAATGTATTTATTTTTTAGAAGTCATTGTCCACATCTTGTATGTTTTATGAAGTAGGAAACTACTATGTGAATTTTATACTAATTTCTTAATAAATTGGCAAAGAATAACGATGAACCTAGAATAGCGTAGAAAAGCGTGTTAATAAATACCATAAGTTTCCATAAGTTCCCTATAGCTTTAAACATTTGATTGGGCTATTACATAAAATAAAACTAAAAAGATAAGTGCCATAAGTAGACCTGACTATTCAGAAGAACTTTACTGAGTGACCTGCAGTACAGACTTAAACCTCTTAGAGCCCTATCAGATATTAAAAGCATTTTAAAGTGTCTGATTGCGGACTGCTACTGTCTAATGAAAATATCCTGCCAGACAACCGCCTGCTGTGTACAGAGCTACTTAATCGAAGCGTTACAAATGTTGCCGCAAGCAACGCCGCTGGTGTTACAGCTTTTCAGCACTTTTTTTTTCGCCCTGCTCGACTTTGTTATTATTTTTATATTTTTAGCCCATTGATGTTCGGCTTCCCGCTCTTCTGTCTGTGTAAATATTTTAATCTGAGAGACTATAAGAGCTATAGGCATTATAGGGAAATATTGTTGGTGCGGTTCTGTATATTACACGTAGATCAGCTTCAAGCTCCCGCATGGTAATAAAAATGAAATTGCAAGGATCAAGATGGTAGCTTTTAATTTTAAAACATTTATTTGCGTACTGAGACCGATTGTGACCACATAGAAAATTTGATAGCTTTATATCTAATAGTTTCTAAGATCAACTCGTTATACGTATGTCCGAATAATATTATACTAACCAATTATTTCGGCTTTTTACGTACACTTCAACAACAGCCACCCAAAGTTATTGATTTTTTTAAAGGCATAAAAAAACACAATTTGCTGACGTTTAACTCCCTTGACAGCTGTTAAAAAATATTAAAACAGTATGTGATTGAATTTTATGCTCACAGTTAATTGATTTTATTGAACATCCGATGGTTTTGCATGATATTCTATATAAAAGTTTAAGTGTTTGATAATAAATAATTAATTAATTATACCCTTAGCCTACGAAAAATGGATAAAAAGGGTATATTAACATACTGAAAGTGTCAAGAATATCTACCCTATTATTTATATTTATATGTGATCCGTGCCAACAGCAGCCCCGCCTATCGCATAAACGAGTCAATTTCAGAGACTATAAGAGCTAGAATGATACGTAATATTAATGTACGTAACGCATATAAAGTTGATTTCTAATTAAGAATCTTATAATGAAGATCGATGATATAGTAAATTGGACATATTCAAAAAACAAATTACTATAGTTAAGAGTAATAGTCTCAGCAACAGATTTCAAATAAACCTTTTTAATACATTGCATTGTGTGTGTCTTTATTTTTGTGTGCTTGCTAATATCAGTTACAGGATGGGATTTTAAACATACGTAATTGAAATTACCGACACCGACTGAGAAATACTACATTTTAGCCATGAGATTAATAAATTCAATGAAATATTAATATATAAATATGAATAACCACAGAGTTAACTTCAAATGTCGCCTTTAGCTGTGTTTGTCGCTGTAATCAACACATTGATTACTAAAGTTTAAGTTCCCTCTGATAGAGTGACTGAGTGATGCAGCAGTAAACAAAAACAACAGAGCAAATTTCCCGACACTACAACCCAAAGCACTGCACACAATTTTACGCCCTTTGAAGCCTCTACTTTTCATTTAATTGCGGTTGACTTTTGCGGCTTTGAGTGGCAGAAATACGAAGGGAAGGACTATAGTTATCGGAAATCGCATGGGGGGAAACTGGCAGTCAACTCCATGCCCTACCCACTTGGAAACAAAATGCCAATCATCAATCAAGGTGATTTGTTTCAATGCCCCAGCCACAAATTTCACGCTGTTGTTACTGCAGATGGACATGGAGTGCTCGCAGCAATCGGGGGAGTCGGAGAAGTTTCCTGCTACTTGATTTGCTTGCCTCAATCACTTGCTCACACTACAATCGCTATGGTTTTTACCCCTGCCCGCAGTTGCTAACTCTCAACCAGCAGTTGCTGTTGTTGATGTTCATCAATGAATTCAATCACGAATCTGTTGCTAGCCCCCTGAATGCACCAATCCTCAATAGCTCTCTTGGTTGCATATTCATGAGTGCGATACCAGGCGATAGCCTGCTTGAGTTACTGACGTGGCTTGGATTTAATTGCCTTGATATTGTCTAAAATTTATTTTTACCCATGTCACCAACCAAGAACCATCTATAGAACAAAAATGGCCGCCGCATCGCTTAAGCTTTATTCGTGAGTTTTTTCGTCTTCGGCCCGCATTTTAAGCATATTATTTTAGCCCTGGAAAATATTTGCCTCGACTGCGTCACGTAACAGTTGTCGCCGTGAGTTTTATTTTTTATGTAGTGCTCCAACAGGAGGTTAATGAACAATTCCGAATTCTGTTAGATTTTTAGGTAATAACTAAACAAAGAGATGGTTGGAACATACAAAATGAAAACACAACACGAAATTAATATTGTAAATATAAACTTAAAATGCTCAGCTATTGATCCTGATCACGACTATATACACTTTATGGGGTCACAAAATGCTTCCTTTTGCCTGTTACATTCATTTCAATAGGTTGATGATCTAAAAATCTATGCAAATCTCTCTAAATAACTAAAAGAATATTTCTAAAATATAATAAACTTCCAACTTACAAGGTCCCTGGGAAAAGCTTAATCAATCATATTGTAATATTTTTGATTTTATTATTTGCGGATACTTAAGTACTTGTAGTAAATAATTTTCATTTTTGTTACGTCGCTATGCTTTGTCCCCTACGGTCATCTTTCTCTCTTAAGCTGCAGCCACACAGTTCAACACTTTAAAACTTACTTCGTATACCCTTAGCCCAGAAAAATCACTAAAAAGGTATATTTAGCTCATTTAGGTATGTGTAACGCGCAGAAGGACTCCATAAAGTAGGTATATATGGTATAGTAGTCGATCCAGCTATGTCCATTCATCTGCATAAACACATTTATCTCAGTGACTTTAAGAACTAGCAAAGCAATGTAAACATTTTATTAGCACAATTGTGTTTTTGACTCACATAACATGTAATGTAACTTAATATTAATTTGTAAATTAAGCGTCACAGTATGCAGGGTTTGCAGTATGTGGCCATAATATTTTATGTATGTGTCTGGCTTTAAGTAAGTGTCGATCGGGATAAATATATACTTGTATGTTTGGGAAAAGGGTATTTTGTACTCAGGCATACTTGACTAGGGCAATGTTTCGTGGTTTTGTTGCGATTCTGTCGCCATTTTGTGCACAGCGTGCCAAGGACAAGTCGTAACCGCAAGTCCCGCGGCTCGAAGGCTCCGCTTTTGCGGCGGGCTGACGCTTGGTGTATGTGCTCCCTAGGTAAGAGACGCCTTTAAATAATTTTATTTTTTTTAATTCCAGAAAGGTGTGCGCATAAAATGCTTTGTGTTTGGGCCCTGCAGACAACATTTTTATAAGAGGGTGTCAGAAAATCATTCATATTCTTGAAGATGCTTAAAATATTTGCCAAAAAACAAACTTTAATGGTATATAAACTCATTTAAAGCCCAGTCTACTTGTAATTTCATTTAGGACCTGTCCTCTGTCCCCACCTATGAATGTCTGTGTGTCCGCCTCCGCGCCTAACTCAATGTTTCCCATTACCGATTTCAGTTATTTCATTTTTCAGGCGACTTCAAATGTTATTTCCTTTAGCTGCTTGCCACCCAATGATTTGTGACCTACGTAATCGTAATCGCGTCCTATCTATTAGTAACATTGCATCTTCTTCCTTTTCATCTTCTTCTTGCTCCGTCCAAAGTCATTAATGAAATTTACTCGGGTTACCTTTCTATTAAATTCGTGCCACAACATTAATAAAGGCGTACTGCACACTAGCGGCTAAGGCGAGGGCAAAGGCAAAGTCAAGTGGAAACTTAATGCCCAAGGAAATTATGTAAGAAATGTGTGTGGGTTAACTAGCCATCTTTGCTCCATCTTTGTGATTCTTTAATGTTCCTATTTGGTTGGCTAATTTCACTCTTTCCAAATTATTTTAGCCATAAAAAATGAGGCGAATTTAAAATGGCGCAATAAATAATAACTTTATGTTTATAATCAAAAGATAATTATACACTCATATACACGGTGTGTTCCAAAAATAACCGATCTTTTTGGATATAGAACAAAATACACATTATATTATCTTTGAAAGTTATTATTTATTGAAAATAGGTTACCTTTGACTTAATACAACGTTTGGAACGTTGAACCAGCACGTGCATAGACTTATTTATGTCATGTTCTTCAACCTCGGTTTCGGCTTATAAAATAGTATCGGCTATTTTTTGGGCACACCGTGTATATAATAAAAATGTTAGAAAGCATTGATAGAAAACCAATTTTACCATTACCGCCATCGGCCAGGCCGAGCTGAGCGAGCTCTTCAACCCTGGCTGCAAAGTTGGAAGATTGCCGTCAACACCGACAAATCCTCACACATAACCTTCTCAACAAGAAGACTGAATTGACCCCCTGTCAGCCTATACGGCACACTCCTGCCCTCCAGCCAAACAGTCACCTGGTCGGCTCATCTCAGTGCAAAGAAAAACCAGCTGAACATGAAACTACGGCAGTTACCTGGCTCCTAGGCTACAGGTCTCAGCTCAGCCTACGCAATAAGCTCTTGGTACACAAGAACATTATTAAACCCATATGGATATATGGTATTCCCTTGAGGGGCACGGCCTCTACTTCTAACATTAAAATCCTACAAACGCTCCAAAACAGAAGCCACCATAGGTTTGTGAAAGATGATTTCCTCTTTCTATGTAAGAGCAAACTGCCCTCTATCAAACGCGACATCCAGTGAGCGTCACTGCACCAGATTGGACAGGTACCTATTTCGCACAGAACTTGTTTGATGACAGGCTACAGACCCGCCGACTCAAAAGGACTCATCCACTGGACCTGGCCTGCAGGCCCCATCTTGACTGGTGAAGTATCGGTGTGAACCACAAAAGTTGTTTACCAGGCTTGCATTCTAAGAAAAAACTTTTGCGCAACTTTAGACTCTCAATCAAATTTACTTATCATCTTTAAGTTAGATTGTAAATAAAATAAAAGACCGTGTCAAGTGTACAACATTTTTGGAAACCAACTCTGCGACGATGAGAAATTGACAATCGCTTTAAAATTAAAGCAGTGTGAAGGTAAGAAAATATTAATAGAACGTAACTAGGGACCTGTATACTCGATTATGGCTGCATCTACAAAATCTTTTGCTTATCTTTAAGCTATAAAAATAAATCACCATGACACATGCTTACGGTATTACAATATGGTTTTCCTAGCTCATATACTCCTTGAGATCGCCGTATAGAAAAACAGATTTAATCGGCTATTGATTGTATATAAGAATATATGTAAACACCTATAGATATTTCTGCAACATGATTTTCCGCAATTGTTAATGAGCAACATACAATATAGTATTCAATGTATGCAAAAAGAAAAAAGTGGGCTTAACCCCACTTTGTTTAACTGATATACATAAGCTTTGCAGTATGTTCACTTAAGTGTGACCGTTCAATATTATGCACGTACTTTTATGGGCTTTATTACTCGTATTTGATCCAAAGTATTGCATTGAAAGTTGACGCTTAGCTTGCACCAAACACAACTTAATAAAAAACAGTACAAGTTTTTTATTAATGAATTCAGTTAATCATTCTATTCAAAAATACGTATGTGTTATATTACTAATTCTCAACTGCAATTGTTGACATCCGTTATATAGGCTATAATATGTTCTTTTTTTGTGGTTGTGCTTTACTGAAAGTATATTAGTATTCCATAAAATTTGTATAGCTTTTACACTTTTTGTAGAATACGAGAGAAATAACGCTTCATTTTGGATTTTAAATATTGCGTTTTTAATAATCTCGCAAATCGGAGGATGCTTTCTTTCTTTCCTTCTTACATAATATGGTGTAAAGAGATTGTCGTTAATGTTTATGTGCTGAGCAGCTGTCAGATGTGGAGTATCAGATACATCTTTCAGCTGGGCATGTTATAAATACAATTGTATCTTTACTTACTACTTGACGTACTCAATAAATTGTCAGTTACAGATATCGCAGAAGTAAGTAAAAAACAATACCACAGGATGCAGGAAAGCGAGCTGTTGTTGAAGGAGCACTAAATTCCGTTAACCAGCTTATTACTGAGAGGCTGTCGCATAATATCTGTGTAATTATCAGCTCATTATGTGTGGTACACGGATAACACTCTAATCAGCCCGACAATTAGCAGATAATTTGCAGTTGTATAAGCCTCCAGTTGGCAATGAGCAATTGCCAATGACAAAAAAATTGTGGGTCTCTTAGAAATGCGGCAGCTAAGGTGTTCTGAAATCGCAAATTTTAAGAAAATTATTTTTTTTGCTTCAGGTAAAAGCTTAAAAAAGCAATTATCATTTAATTTTTTACATAATGGTAATCTAGAGTTGAAACTGTAAGCTAGTGTTTATGGAAAATTATGGCATTTGATGCCCTATGTTCGCTTAGTATGGGATAACAAGTTAGCTTTTTACTAATCCTTGATAATTGTGTGTTGTTGTGTGGAGTATAATCATATTTGATGTATAGGGTTGGTGTTGGTTAGAAATTAGCAAATGGCTTAGATATGTTGTACATCCACAGAGGAATGGTAGCATAGACGGCACCTGTTGCTAAGTTTTTTCTCGTTATAGTTCAAACACAACTATTCTGGCTTATAAACTAATATAAGCATATAAATATAAAATCTGGCTTATATACCACTTCTCAAGTCGAACCAGCACATTTAACAAGCAACGATCACAACACTCAAATATACATACACACACACTGGGAAACACACTCCCACATGAATATTCCGCAGGGCATTTAATCTAAATCTAACAGATTCTAGAGTTTGTTCGCTTCGTGTTGTGTTTTTGTTGCTGTCCCTTTCCTTTTGTGTCAATGCAGCTTTTATTTAATTTTAATTACATGCATTCAAATTGCACATTTGTATTGACACTGTCACTGTGAGCCGAAATCAAATCGAGCGTATGATGAATTGATTGGTAAAGTACATAACAGAATAAGTAAGATTTGTAAGACTTGACTACAATATACCCTAACCTATCTTATACATATAAGAAAATCCTTTTTTTTTTTCAATGTTTTGGTCTTTTTTTTTATTGTTGGGAACTGCATTTAAACTGTTGATTCCGATCAATAATATACACATATTGTATACATAAATATATTTTATGGGGCCGATAAAGTTTTTTTCCGATTGTAACGCACAACTATAATACGCTCGTTACACCAACTATAATTACTAATGGGCTCAGGATATAAAAACACACACCAGCACATATTGCGAATACCAGTTGCCATAGCCTATACATATACAAGTATATATAAATGTATTTGTGTAGTACCAAGCCTGCAGCTTGAGTATATATGTCTTTTATTAACTTTTTCAGCTTGAATTGCATTTAATTAAATTAATTGTTCACCTCAGAGTTTACATTCCCATGGAGGTATGTTTTATTTATTGAGCTTAATAGTTTTGGTATATTTTAAATTGCCTGCTAAAGCGCCAATATTAATTGATATAATATTGTACATTGAATGATTTTATTCATTCTACTATGTTAAATTATAAGCTAACATTTATTCATTACACAAATTACTGTGGTCAAATCATTTTATATGGAGGGACAGCAGATTTAAATATTTGGTCACGAAATTGCTAAATTGAAGTCATAGAATATAATTTAATATAATTTATATCCTTATAAAATCTTAAGTATATATCGATGGTATTGTAAAAAAACAAATAAAAATTATACTTATAGGCAATATTTGCTTAGTTCTATCCCATTATTATAAATATATGTATATAATAGTCAGAAGCAAGCAAGCATTCCTGACAATAATAAATTATATACTATATATTTCTGGTCAGGATCAATAGCTACGACCATTTAAGCATGTCGGTCTATATCTTTCTGGAGAACCACGGGGGGGAATCAGGGAATCTACATTTATTAAAATTTTTAATATTTTTAAGGAATATGCAACATATAGAATATATTGCGGTCTTATGAAATCTTCTATGCCGACTTTGCTGACGACCTTTGCCACATTCGGATTTCGTTTTTGGATTTGTCTTGTTTAAGTTTACAGGATTTTTATTTTTTTTCCAAGAAAAATTCATAAAATAAAAGTTTGTTTTTGTACGTTTTCTTTAAAACTGTTTTGAACCTAAGGCTTAAGTTCATAGAGTAAGAAAACATAGTAAAAAAAAAACTTAAATTTGAAGCGTTTTGTTGTTATTTGACCTCGTGCACAGCGCTTATTTTAAGTTGAAAAATGCTGAAACACCTCAATGTTGCAGTGAGAGTCCTTTCCCTACACTTGGATCCCGTACGTCCAAGCTGACATCTTTGCTAATCGCAATTTAGAACAACCTCTATGAAGCCAGTAAAAATGCACGAGCTTTCTTTTGGGGTGATTTTTTGCCGGATATATGGTAGCCCTATGAATCTTCTTGTTACTCCAAGATATATCATTTGCAGGCAACTCCCCTAAGCGCAAGCGTAATGTGGGCCAATTCTTTGGGGTTTACTATGATGCACCACATCATATGTCATAGATCATTAATATCCGGTTGGGACCGTAGACAAGCTGAAGTTCGAAGTTAGAAGGGCAGTGCCATCTTCAAATATAGCCAGTATTAATCTTGGCCAGAGATTAGATTATAGCCTGTGTAGAGGATATACAGCACTTGGGCAAGGACAATATCCAGCGACGCTCCAGTTCTCACCGAGTGGATGAATGACTCATCCTTATAAAATCTTAAGTATTACTAGCATTCTCATTTATATATATAGGAGATTGCATTTTGAAGAAAACACGGAATAAGAGCTTTTAACTTTAATTTTTGTTTATACTGAAAAATATAATAAGTATTTTGTTTCTTAAAAACAAGAATTATATCTTACTTTTAGTTATTATATTAGCACCAAAATATAAATCACAATTAAAGTTATTGGACAATAATTACAATGAAATTCTTAGAATACATATTATGTTCAGTTTCTGTACAAAACAAACAAAAAAAAGCTCATATACAAGTATAATACTACATTTGGTGCTAATAGCTTTCTCTGAAATCGACGCGCGCATAATACGGACAGACGGACCTGCGGACAGATCTTTTGATTCAGATTACAAATTAATATACTTTATGACGTCGAAAGCACTTCCATTCACTTGTGTACCTCATTTTACCCATTTTTATTGTTTTGAAGGTCTTCGAAGCATAATTCCTGGTCACCAGAAACACGAGAGATCTATAAGTTAAAAAATTTTGTATAGTATTTCTTTAATTACAAAGATTTTAGATACTACAAAAATCGTTCATCAAAAGTAAAATGCCTAAAGCACCTTTTATATGTAAATTGGGTACTTAAATACTAGAGTAACGCTCTGCTAAATTTCGTTTCTTGTTTGGTGTTAAGTCTTTTGGTTGCATACTCTTAGGCGATGGTAACCAGCAGTAAGTGCATCCAAAAACGCTAGCCAATGCATCCTCACAATTTATTTGGCGTTTTTGTATCTTTGTTATGTCTGTTGCTGTTTGTCTCTTTTTGGTACTGTCTTATTGTTTTGTGTTTGGGTAAAAACTTTGTGCACTGATTGCAAATTGTTTCGTAACCGACTGAGGAAAACTTAGAACTGGCGGCGTGTTCGCCATGAAAGTCATAGCAAAGCGTGCGCACAAACGGCCAAAGCTCACACTGAGCGGCAAAGCCATTCACTTGCATATTTCTGTGGCTTAGTTTCCGGCTCTCAAAACAAACAAACAGCATAAAAACCTATTGGAAATTTGCATACGAAAATGAAATTCAAATGGGCTGTGTTGCTCGTAAAGTTCACTCTATTGCTTGTTCTATTCCTTGCTCTTCCACTTGGAGAAGGATCTAAAAGCCGAATAATCCAAACGCCTACCGCCCGACACACTTTTACGCCGCAATTGCTTACATACTCTCGTTATCGATTCCTGGTATTAACTACACATAACAAGGAGAGAGAGAACTCAGAAAAAAATTTCAGATCAAAATAATGCAAAACTATTGCACCGATAAAAAATATGCACCAAAACATCAAATCATTATTGAATGGAAGTAATATTATTCCTTCAGTATCCAACCATAATCTGGCCCTTGCGATCAGTCTCTGTATTCAAACATAAGAAAAGTCCCGGCGTCAAGATATTTATCAGAAGAAATCCAAAGGAGTCAAGACTGTGGAATATTTTTTTTAACACAAAATGTAGTATTAATGTTTCTTTATATCACAGTATGTATTTTAATTGGAACTTTTTTACTTAATTTTTTTGGCTGTCAAAATGAATTATTTTTTTCATGCTCGTTTTTTTCTTGGATCCTAAAAGAATTTTTTTCTTTGAGTAGCAAGTTTCTTGTGGTCTTTTTTGCGATTTTTTTTTGTGATATTTTGTATCGTTTTTTTTAGTTTTGTATTTTATTATATAATGTAATATTTTGTATATTATTATATTTTTTGCGCATTTTTGAGATGGTTTTTATGAGTTTGTTTGATCTATATCCTACTTTCTCGGAAAGGCAACGCTTCACAATATTAATTTAATAAAATGAACTTTTAAATATATATATAGTTATAGCAATATAGTTTCTTTAGTTTCGGATACGATACTAAACAAGTATTGCAATATGTAGTATTGATCGCAGACCGCAGTTAAGATTTACACATTGTTGTCCCAAAATATTGGTGCATTGTCTTTCAAGGGCCCACTAGTTCCCACACGGAACAAACCCTAATAATCCCCAATAATCTGAATCTGAAAGCTCTGACTATAAATAATCTTTTACAGTTATTGAATAGCCCAGCAGCTATGTGAAGTTTACTAGAGCGATGTGATCATAAAAGCAACGAATATCGTGATACCTTCGGCCAAGCAGAGCTGCCTTGAGGGAGCACATTGAAGCTCTTAACCATCCTTTACCAAAACTTACAGTTGACTAGGGCGTTATTCCTAAAATATTTATTTTACTGTGAGCTAAGTTGATGAATAACGGATACTTTCGATTAAAAGATCCTGTAGAAACTAAGGCACCCTTAATTTAAACATATTCCACGGGTGCTCCACAATTGTATTCATTGCAGAAGAATGTATGTTCTGTAAACTACAGTGCGGCTGCTTCCCCTCTCGAAGCTGTGAACATTTTTAGTTTAATTTTTTATGTGGATACAAGCTGCTCATATGTTTAGTGCACGTTTCCCGAAAATGAAAATGAAGTGAAAAGGAATCCTTTAACGCTCTGTCTCTGGGCCTATTCTATAGTATATTACACTTAAGCACATGACTTTTCGTGGTTTGAATAAATCTATCAATTTCTAATTGAGCAATATATTGTATATACATTTATATCTTAAGCTTCAACGTAAAACTTACAAAACTATAACGGGTCAGAAATATGGAGATCCTCTGAAAAATTGCCTTTAATAAAATTGCATTCTGCAATAGAATCGGACTATAAAAAAGCATTTAAAAAAACCTAATAGTTCACGTGCTCAGATAGGTAACTGTGCAGATAGGTAATTGTTTTTATGAAATATCTTTTTAGTATTTAAGATACATATTCAAACATTTTTTTAAAAACATCGATCGATGTACAGAGTATCTACACTTTAAGCGATTAGATATGTTTTCTTCAGCATTTGCACAATCTCATCAAATTTCTTTTATGTGTTTCAAATGAGTATAAAAAATCGAAAAGTCTGGCTACAATAGGCGAGCTTTCAATATTTACTACAGCTCGCAGCTAACACTTACCAATTGAGTTCTCCCCTCTAGCTAAGTCGTTTTGATTGGTTTGCCGCAACTGCTTTGCCCACCTTAAAAGAGTGCCACTGCGATTTTTTTATTAACCTTCTCGTAACTTTGTAATGCAAATCTTTGGTTTTTAGCTTTCTTAAGGGCTGACAATTTTTCTGTATTTTTTATTTCGTTGATTGCTGCCATTACTTTTGTCTTTCCAGGTTACACCCTCTAGTGAGGCCAATAAAATGCAAATTTGCTTGCCACGTAATCAAAATGTTTTAAATGAACTTCAAGGTTTCAAGGTGGACAAATGACAAGTAGTAAAAGAAGTAAAATTTGAGAAGACCTGGTTACCTTCTCAACAGGTGAGAAATTATCGTAATACTATTTATATGATGTTTTATTTAAAAACATGAAAATTTCTAATAATATCTTAAAAGGCGTCCTTACTTTTTCAGGTCCAAAAACAAAATCAAATAAAATACAAGTATATGTAGCTAAATATGGCAACAGTATGAAAGTCTTATCATGACTTGATTAATCGAATCTGTTAAGAGTCTTAATGGTCTATCGGAATCTTATTTATATGACTTAATTTGAATATTTGCAAGTATTCTTAATAATCTATATTGACATTATTATTTCACAGTGAAATATTTTATTGATTATATATCTCGTAAATGGAATCATCGTCCCCATCATCATTTTCATTTAAGGTAAGCTGTTGAATTTTGATGGCTTTTAATTGTTTTAAGCAATCCAATCAGATATCACTTTATGCTGCATTGCCTCTCTCTCTCTGCTTTGCAATTGAATAGTCAGCACAATAGTTGTGAGTTTCACTTTGTGCTGACTGCTGACCCACTTATTGGTCACTTCTGGTTCTGTTTCCGCTAGTCTTGCAACCACTTGACTAAACAGTACTCAAATTTGATTTTGATTTATGCTGCCCGCAAATACGCCAACTCGGGCTAAAACCCTAAACTCAAGTATCAAACGCTCACCCCAACTTAGACCTATCCACAACGATTCCAGCTCATAACTCTACCGTCTATCAGCCGTATTCATATTTACATGCTGCTTACGCACGCATTGGCGTGTAACGGAAATTGAGTAGCACAGAGGACTTATGAAAGGATTGGCCAAATGGACCCCACCCCGCAAGCCTCTTTTGTACCAAGATAGTTGCCCTATTCTGCTTTATTCCGGTCTACAAATTGAAAGCTTACACGAGTATAGCTACGTTTTTGGTATTTTTTATTTGTTTCTGCCAGCCTTGCCAAGATAACTTTGGACACCCTCCAGTTACGGCCAAGCTTTCATTGGAAAAACAAGTAGACAGCTGAGAGGACTGTCCGTAGACCGTGCTCGACTTTCGATACACAATGTGATACACAAATTTAGTAAATTTTATCAGTAAAACATATTTTTAAGAGCATGTATCATATAAGATATATAGTAAAAAATACACAAGTCAAATCGTACATCGTCCTAAATTTCTCATAAACTTTATCTGCTCCCGTTTTAATAAATACCAAATACTGCATTCCAAGCAGTTGACGAGCTGCCTATTTTACACATTATCTTATTGCACATATAAAAATAATGCACCCACAGATAGAAATAGATATATGGAAAAGTCCAGGTTCCCCAGGATATTTAAGCCGATCGAAGATGCTTAACGAAGCAAAAAAAAGAAAATGGGAACTGAAACTATTATAGGAAGTGTCATTAATTTAATTTAATGAGGGTTCAAATAAATTTAAACCAAAAACTTAGTTTTGATTCATTTCTTTATGAAAAACTATAAATATTGATTTAAGAATAAGATTTCTGTGGAAACACCTATGTACAGGGTTTTTCTACTACTATTAACAGAAAATAAAACCTGTCCAGAAATTTCAACATTTCGGCAATTAGAAATTCCGAGTAACACAGTGGTTTGCATTTCCAGGTGTCTACAGCATACACGTACTTTATATACATATATAGTAAATATCCAGTTAAACTATTTATCGAATTAGCTACATTTTTTTTTTAATCTATTTAGAGAACATTGATAACGCTCATAACACACCTTACGCTTATATAACAAACTCAAATAACAAACAAATAAAAAATATGTATGTACAAAAAATTTTATGAAAAACTTTGAAAAACTAAAAAATTAAGTGTGGAAACAAAAGTAAGTAAATATTTAAATAAAAAATTAACAGGATTTCTACTGTATACTTATAAGTAAGTATATATGTATGTGTATATATTCAGCACAAACAGGTCTGCTCAAGCGAGACATGTCAGTCTACTTATCCGTTTGTGTTTGTAAGCACGTTTATCTTTGTACGGGATCATACGAGCATCTTGGTATACAGCAAACTATCAATTTCCGCCAACGTAACTATAATTTTTTGAACATGTATATTTAACTTTTAGTATGTGGCAGTATAATAAATTATGAGATGGTCAGTGAAGAATTTTCCACAGGACAGAGGGAATGTAGCTGCGCTGCCACTAAATTGCTGAAAGTTCATGGAAAGTTTACCATGAAGTGGGCTTGAATGAACAAAACTACTTTGTTAGGGTATTTCTGACTAAGATGCAGGGTATCTCGTTTACATGTTATGTTTGATATTTCTTTTTTCTCTGTTCACTAATATCACTTGCTGTTGAAGCCACACACATTTTTTCCTTTGTGTCTAGGCCAACATTTTCCAACTCATATTCAAAGTGCCATTCCCCCCCCCCCCTCGTCTTTCACCCAGAGTTTCCTAAGCTTCTTTATGCCCCCATTCTTGCAGAAAAAGTATTTTTTTCGCTTTGCTTTCTCCTTATGCAATACAATGGTACAATCATGTATTTTAACGGCTTGCACTTAATGTTGTTTCCTTGTTATCCTTTTTATACATACAGTAGTAACTCGATTCTTGCACGTAATGAAAGCCGGACTCGGTGCAGGTTTACAGGTTGTTGCAAGAACCGAGCTATTATTTTCCATACAATCTTAACGGCACTTATAGTACATACATGGGGCTTGGATCAAACTTTAATATGTTTTAAATTTAGATTCAAAACACTTCAGTTCATGTATTCGGATAGTATTAGTTACATACTGTATTTCCCGGTATTAATTGACCAATTCTTGTACAAACTTCTTCTGAATAAAAATAAATTTGTGTGTTGCAAGAATTGAGATGGACAATTATTAAAATGTGCACGAATCGAGTTAGTACTGTGTTTGTATATTTTTCGAATTGTGCACAAGATAAGGATACTGCATTTAAAAACGATTTTGTTGCATTTCAAATTAGCTTGCATTCAATAACATCCTCTTTCACGTCTTATGGTTATGATTTGTTAGTGAAAGTCATTAAAAATCAAAGCAATTATACAGCAATTTGGGCTGCAAGCCAAAATTTGCAATGACATATATGTATAATTTTCTTTAGTTAAGTATCAACTTGTTTGAATTTGTTGTAAATCCTTGAGAAGTTTATTTAAAATTAAAATTATGCCAAAAATGTTGAACATTTATTTAAGTTTTTTTGACAGACAAGCTGAGTTTCCCTTTAAAGCCAGAAATGCCTTGAATCAATTATTTATTAGTTTTATCAACCAAATTCACAAATTTGCATCTTTCTTTACATATACCCATACCCTTTCCTTTTCTTATTTAAAGCTACATTCACTGTTTTAAGGGTCGTACTGGTGTTACAGTAAACAATTTTGGTGCTCACCTTAAAGCGTTTCCGATCCTCAGACTCGTGCACGGTATCCATTTTATGTCGAACAATACGCACGCAATTACCGCAGTTGGGAGCTTGGAAAAAAGTTCAACTCCCTGGAGTTTGACGAAAGTTGTCATAGCTGGGCTCCTGCAGAGTCCAGGCGCAAACTTTTAGCTCTAATTGCCCAAGTGGTTTTCGAGTGGCACCGCCGTCGCCAAGAAGCCACGTTATGGAGCTCCTTGCTGCCCTCGTTTCATTCTTTCTTGTTGAAGTCCAAGTTTGCTGGAGTGGTACAAAATGCGCAATCATAGCTAACCGGTGGCGTTTTTAATACAAATGAAAATTGTGTCCATGCTCGCACATGGCATTTATTTCAACGTATATTTTAATTTAACAGACGGCAAAGTTTGTGACCCTTTCTCCTCATTCCTACTTTTCTTTGACCGGTCACTGCTCGCTCGCCACTTCGTCTAATGAAGTATTAGATTAGAGCTGTTATTCACATACGTTTGCACTCCTCTGCAGTTGAACATATGCCTAGCGCAAAGGGCGTACATCACTCGTAGGCTATTTTTGAAGAAACTCTTGAATGCTTATATAATAATTTTCCAGCAAATTGCAGGAATTTTGGGGCCACGGTAAAGTTTAGTTGCAGCCAAGCACATACTCCATAGTCTAGCCCAAAAATGAGGGAAATTTTTAGGAGTACTTATAAAATAGATAATCATGAATACTTGGTTAGTTTGATTATAAGTGGCTAAGATTATTACATTTATTAGACTCGTTTCCCAAAAATGTAATAAATAATTACGAGTATATAAGTACATGTTAATGGAGAAGTATCGACTTTTTTTGTAAGTGAGTAAAAATTTCATATGCCAGAAACTTTAAAGTTGTTTAGAGTATTAGTCACTTAATTCACTGAAATAAAGAGAGTAGTCAGATACTAGAGTCACAAAATTTGGCATTTAGTTTCCTGAATAACATACACAGAAGAAGTTTATTTTAAATTTCTCTCTCTCTCCCTCTCGGCCCCCGCACATTAGCAAAAATCGATATTTAATACATTTTTCAGCCGTTAGTTTTTATTTCTGGCACTCTTGTGGCTTGTTAAACTCTTAATATAGGCTGCACATTTCATAACGACAGGACTATAAACACAGAAGTTATTCAAGAATCAATTTAATATGATGCTTCGCTGAGCTGCTGGCAGCGACGTCACTACAAAATTCGAAGGAGCGCAAGCAAAGCCTTGATTGTAGTGTGTGTGTTGTTCTGCGTATGTACATACATATATGTGTGTGGACTCCACACTGTGGAGTTCAGTAAGAGTGTTAAGTGAGGGCAGGTTAAGGTTAGGGCTTTTATAGTTGGGTTCACTCGAGTAGAGGATTCTTACTTGTTCTATTAACTTTCACTTAAGCTATTTGAAATAAAATCCAGTTGCAATGAGGCTGTGGTTGATGCGTTTCTTAACACTATAGTAATAATGAAACTATGGTGTTTCGGTTTATGAATCATATTCTAGCGTTTTAAAATGCTCTAATATAGATTTTCTAATAATCAATAATCTGGCAATGCTGACGCCCGCTGGCCACTCCAGTTATATTATGAAATCAAAATTCCATTAAACTTTTCAGTGCGCCCGCATAATTTTGCTACAATTTGTGGTTGAACTTTACTTTTTGGCACTTTTTACTGTGATGCTGTGCGGCTTTTAATTAAAATTTGTTTGCTTACACAAAGCCAGAAACGTTTCGCTGCCATTTGCCATTGTTGATTGTTTCTGTCTTGAAGCGGGGGCGAGAGTACGGCTTGAGAGGTGCAAATATGTCTGGGCGTCTAATTAGGGCGCGCAGCCACAGCAAAATTACATTACGTATACGCAGCGTGTGCCTTTTAATAAGGCAAAAAAACATTTTGACAGACAGCAACAGAAATAACGAAAAGATGAGCAAAGAAAACACAGAGAAGGGTGTATGGGCTAATTGAATACGTTTTGAGATACGTTTTAATAGCATAATTTTTTGGCGATGCGGTTGCGACAGCATTTTAAGGTCTCGTCTGGTGGTTTTATGATGTTGATATGCTTTCCGCGGTTATCTTGGGTCTCGATTTTTGGTTCCATTATAACCTGTCATCAATCTGAGGTAAGACGTCACGTACTGAAGTAAAACACTATGAGACAAATCAAATATATTTACGAAAATAGACCAGACAATAGTAGATAATACAATTTGTATGCTTTAATCAATACCATAAGTTTAATTAATGAATTTTCGTAAAAAGTTTTTTTTGAGCTCTGAGTTGTTTTGGTTGTATATCAAATAAATTTAAAATTCAATGACAGGGCATTAACACCGACGCGTCAGATTGGATTTTATCAAAGAAGCCTGATAGCGATTGAACAAATTTGTTTTACGAAATACTTGAACTGTTTTTGTTGCTTCGCTGGTTTTCGTTTGGCTTGATTATTCTATTGATTTTGTGCCTCAAGCGAGGCAACAATTTAAATGGCAACTTCTATATATGTTGCTTTTGTCCATCATCTGAAAATTGTCAGGTAGGCCTAAAATCCTGGATGTATTTATATATAGTATTCTATAAAAGTATTTTAATTTCGCCTCAAATTTATAAAAGAGGATTTTAGATCATAATTAGCGTTTTTTTCAGCGATAAGGTGAATATTGAATTTTTTCGAAAAGTATTTATTTGTTCATCTATATTCCTTTTGGTCCTTTAAATTGGAATGCACTTATGCCAGAGCAATCGTCGAAGCACTTCTGAAATGCGCTTTTCGGTATGGCCATCAACTCTTTCTTTGATTTCGACTTTATTTTATCAATTGTGGCAAAGCGCTTTTTTATCATTGGTCTCTTCAGTTTTGGTAATAGGAAAAAGTCGCAGGCAGCCAAATCTGGCGAATTCGCACCTGTTGGCAAGAACTCATAATGCACCATGCCATTAAACGAAGAAAACAGTGTGCAATACCTTCTTCACCTTTTCTTTTGATACGTATATCGTATATATGTTCATGAGAGTATATTTTGATGTTCTGTGTTTCAAAAATTTGTTTTATTTCATTTTATTCTACCTGGCCTAATATAAATTTTGGGACTATATTTAGTTAAGCCATTTACATACTCTCGCCAATGTTATTTACATATTTGGACAACACATTTCTTTTGAACAGACGTAAAATATTTGATCTCTATTGATTTGTGACGCAACTGCAAAACAATCAAGTCCCAACAATTGTGCGTAGTGGGAAACGTAGCTCTGCACAGAATTGCTTATAATTATACACTATGCAATGCATAGTGTGCATCATGTATTTGAGATGTGGGTTACGAGTATCTCGAAGTTGGGTACAATCCAGTAAAGCGTTCTTTTTTTTTTATATAAATTAGTGAGTTTGCTCCGTTAACTTAAATTTTACAACACATAAATGTAAATATATAAAATTAAATACAAAATAGATAATTTAATATTTTAAAAGTAGTCGCATTTAAATTCAGGTTTCGCTGATTGTCGCGTAATTATCTTCAAGCGAATAATTGTTCAATCACCTTAGCACCAATAATACTTATTAGAGCTATAAGTTTCGACTTTTTTCAAAATAAAATTTTGCTGTGGCATATTTTTTTCACTTTGAATGAGTACGAATGTCGTATTCGACATTAGAGAAATTCCCATATTTAAGTTTTTTTGCGCTTTGAAAACGTAATGCAAACTCAGATTCTTCGTAAACTATTTAATAAATTGCAAAAAATTGCAAAGAAAACTTATCGTCGGGAGACAAGGTGGATCGGCCACAAATGATTCGTAGATCGATAAACATTGCAAGAGCACACACAATTTGTGTGCTGAACATGTCACGCCCGCTGGATGCTATAGTATATACAATAAATTTGAACAAGAGCCAACACATTCAAAGAGTGGCAAAAGTAAAAGAGGAAGATTGTCAGAGGCAGAGAGGAAATAAACAACGTAAAAAGTTAAACCAAATACCCAAACATAAAATGGCAGCTCTTTGGCTGCGATTTATATGTGAAATGCTTTTGGGTGGCCATTGAAGCGGCAAATGCTTTTGCGGTGCTGCCTCCAATGGAGCAATAGCCTTAAAAATATATTGCAACAAAATTTATCCATCGAGAGTTGCATTTATTGAAGCTGCAACTTATTTTTATCCTTGTTAATTGCCGGGCAATGGCACCACTTTGCATACGAAGTTGTCAACTTCTGCCATTTTGGCAAACTTCACACCAGCCGGCTGCCACATTCCAGGAGTTGGTTGCCTATCCTTTCTGCTCTTCACCCATATGTGGGCATCATAAATATATTCCAGTCCATTGATTTTTGGTTGATGACGTCGGATGGAGCAGCAGCAGCCGCATCTGATGCGTATGTGTAATCAACTGTGTTCCACAAATTGATTTCTCAATCATTTTAACAATGTATTTTTAGCAGCACACTTCCTATATACTGTACTTAATATGCAAATTTAGTGAAGAGTATAAGGAATCAATTTTCATGGGAAGAACTATATCTATATCTATATCTATATCTATATCTATATCTATATCTATATCTATATCTATATCTATATCTATATCTATATCTATATCTATATCTATATCTATATCTATATCTATATCTATATCTATATCTATATCTATATCTATATCTATATCTATATCTATATCTATATCTATATCTATATCTATATCTATATCTATATCTATATCTATATCTATATCTATATCTATATCTATATCTATATCTATATCTATATCTATATCTATATCTATATCTATATCTATATCTATATCTATATCTATATCTATATCTATATCTATATCTATATCTATATCTATATCTATATCTATATCTATATCTATATCTATATCTATATCTATATCTATATCTATATCTATATCTATGTATCTATATCTATATCTATATCTATCAACTTTTTAAGCGTCGACATTTCAAAAGCTTATTAAACTTATATTTCTTTCTAATAATATTATTATTTAAATGTAAATATGTTATTATAATCAATCAATTAAATTGAAGTTTTTCATAGATAGTAGATTCTTAAAAAAAATGTATAAGCTAAAAGTGTGCCGTTAGGTCATAGATTTTATTATATTTGAATAATTATATTTGTATTATTATATATTATATCTGTATAAATATATTTGCCAATTGACTTGAGCTTCCAATATGATCTAAATGACATTTGCAGCACAGAGTGAGAGTGGTCTAGGAAATAGATATACTAAAAATAAAAGCTATTGGCTGGAAATTAAGCCAAAGTGGTCTCTACGAAGATATTAGCTTATGAAATAAAATATTAAATTATATATTAGGAGGCAACTTTTTATTTATTAGAGAAGTAATTATTTGAGGGGTATTATGGTATTTTATGAGTTATTGGGATGTATTTCGAGTGGGTGGGCACATTTTCACACAACATAATAACTTGTTCCAGTATGTGGTAAACAATCTTACAAAATTATACATAGGCGAAACGATTTTAGTATAAAAATATTTCGTATATTTTTATAAAATATAAAACAAATAAATATAAAGTAAAATAATTATTTCTTTTGTTTTATGCAACTATTATCAGCCTTAGATTTATTCTTATCACCTTGGCCGCCTGTCTCCTTAATAACTTGGCTTATCGATTCGGCTACATAATTAACGTTCTTCGTATTTAATCCACAAATATTTGCACGACCAGATCTCAGTAAATAAATATGTTTATCGTTTATTAATTTTTCACACTGATTCTCTATAAAAGTTTATATGTTTCATTAAAATTTTCATTAATACATGTCGACATTATCTACGTACGGTTTAAGCCAGTGTAGGAGAACATTCCAGTTTGTCTAACTATGTGATCCCATGATCCAGGGGTATTTAGGTCCTTAAGCTTATCTGCTAGAGCCTGGCGCATAGACTTTATACGCTTTGTCATTTTGTATAAATCACATTTCCTACATATATAGTAAAGAATATACATAAATTTCGTCTTTGAAAAATTACTTACCATTCGTTTCTATTGTCTTTGTTGGTTAACACTTTGGCTACAATACGACTACCATACGCCGGCGGACTAGAATAGTGGACTCGTATTAACGACACCATCTGCGAAGCTACTGCATCCATTTTACTCGGATCATTCAACACAACAACCAAACTTCCAATGCGTTCACCTTAAATGAGACAAAATAAAAAAGTTATTTTAAGTTGCGTACACAACGCACAATGCCCTTTTATATTATTACTTAGTTTTACTCTCTTAGTCGATTCAGAAATTGGAATAAGGGGAGTGTTGTGTAAAATTTGTGTAAATTTATGTAAATAACAGGCAGTAGGAAACATCTTCGACCCCATAGGGTATATCTATATTCGTGCTCAATGAATAGCCGAGTCGATCTAGCCCTATTCGTTTAACCGTCCTGCCGTCTGTAGGAACACATCGAAATACCAGCTAGATACACCAAATTTGGTATATAGGCTATGCATACTATACGCAGCGTAAATTGGTTTTAATTTTAGCATTCTTAAGTGTTTTTTTATAAGTTTTACAAGTGTTGCAGTCAAAATTTGCAACTTTCTTATAAATGTATATTTTTTACCCTAGTCCAATAGTAAGTAAAAATCTTTATCAATACGAAGTCGAGTTACCCATATCTGTGTATAATATATACCAGACTAAAGATTTACATCAAGCAGTTTAAAAACGTTGTTTCTGTTCAAGTGCTTGGCGGTGTACGAGTGCACTGTCACTCGTGTCTACTGCTACTGTAAATCTCCCCGAAAACACTTACTCAGTTTCTATAAGTTATTATTTACTTACTGTAAAGCCCCATATTTTTAGAATACGAATTAACTATTATTGTCTCAATTCCCTCTTGGACAAAATGTCGTACGGGCCAGGCATCGTAATCTGGACTACCACTGGAAAACCCTTGATATGCGACATCAAAAAATGGAAAAAGTTTGCGTTGTTTTATAACTTCGGCTATTTGCTTCCATTGCTTGTTAGTAGGATCCAATCCACAGGGGTTGTGTCCGGATCCTTGGAACAAAACAACCGCGCCCTCTGGCGCAGCGCAAAGAGCAGCTAAAAGCTTGGCCATATCTATCTTACGGGTCTTAACATTCCAGTAGGGATACGTCTTTAACTGTTTAAAACCGGAATGTCTAAAAATGCTAAAGTGATTATTCCAAGTAGGATCCGAAAAGTAGCATGTGCGGCGGTTCATTTTTTTGCACATGAATTCTGCAGCTAGCCGAATGCCACCGGTGCCTGAAATAGTTTGTACTCCGACAATCTTTATAGGAAGAATATTGTTCGTAATTAAAAAAAATACAAATTAAATACTTTTTCAAGGCACCTTGCAATCTAAAAACATTTGGGATTACTCAAGTTAAAGAAGAATATACAAACATTGTAACGTATTTAAAGAGATATTAAAAATTCCGCATTCCAAAGTGTCGCAAAATAGCATGAGAGATACCATAAAATTTTGATCAAAATCTCTTTCATAGCTTCTATAGATTTTTTGGCTGTTTTTAAGAATCTACCGATGTTAAAGGCTACAAAAACTATTTACTTCAGACTGTGTTTAGCTTTCAGCAACATAACCCATTATATAGTATATAACCGGTAAATACGAAATTGAGTTAGTTATAAAACATAATAAGAAGCCTCAGCCAAAATAATTATGTTCTTCATAATGAAGAAAATAAGTTTGCTATTATCTATATATAAACATGTATATTTAATAAAATTAAATTTTAGCACTTACGCGTTTTTCCTTAATTGCAATACTGTCCTCGCCTAAAATAAATACCGCGGCTGCATTAATGAACTCTGCATTACCTAGCATAGGTAAATACTCATGAATTCATATCGGGATGATTAACTATTTCCAATTCACACTTTTTACCACTGGAAATACGAATGGTTTGTTGTCTTCAGTGCGATAAGCTTTCAAATGGGAAATGAACTCTTGGAGTTATCGAATTCCTTAATTACCATAAAATCTATATTGTTCACTTACCCCCAATACCTAAATTAACTTTATTCTCATTTTTGTCATTATTATAGAGTACGTTCAAATGAAACACCTCAACAGGTGGCAACAATTTTATATTTTCAAATGATGATTGGCATTGGTCACAGCTGTACACACGGCTTTGAAATTTCGCTGAACTAAGAAAAGTCTTAGTTATTTGTGTGGGAATTTAAAGGAACTATACTTACCTATTTTTATTTATTAATCGTACTGCTAATTTAAACATTATGCAGAAATTTGACTGCACAAATTATAATTTAGTTGATGGCCGAAAATTTATTTATTTTCTATCAAAAATTTAGGTAAGTTTTCAAACAATGCTTCATTGATCAGATCAAAAAAACTGTTGTGTTTGTAACAATCACTGAATATTTAAATAAATGTAAATGTGTAAGTAACGAGTTGACTAAGTGACCGAACTGACAAAGTTTTACAACTTGTCCAGGAGACCGGGTTCAACGTCTAGCGAGGGTGTGAATGTTGTAATTGTCTTAGCCAGAGACTAGTGCTTAAATCGCTTATAAGCCAATTTTACATTGCATAGGAACTTATATTAGAAATAAATTAGATCAGTCTTATTTCTTCCAAACCATAAGCGGTGTCACCTTAATAGTTTTTCTTATAAGTTATTGGCTAAGCCCGGCGCACCTTGTTTCGCCTTTCAGTATTTGGTAATTTTCAAGCATGTTCTGATATATTTCTGCATCTTTGGTTTTGATTAGTTGAAACGATGATTTTATTCTCAAATAAAAACATTTGAAGAGTGCACATTTAAACTTATTAAAAACATGCACATAACTTCAGACACTTCATAGAGACCAGGGAAGGAGTTCAATGATGATCAGGCGATCCACTTTGAAATTGACGATGGAAAACCAAGGAATCAGCTGCGGACAAAAACAGTTTCTCAGACTGGAAGGATAACTGACATTTTTCAGAGAAAACGGAGTCATTGGAAATCACATGGTGAACCCGATGTCTTAATGAAAAGTTATTCGAAATCACCGATGTAGTAGAGTACACTACAACGATAACTCTTCATCCAGTTGAAACATGCCCTCACTTACGCTCTTACCAAACTCCGCACACATATTGAATGAGTATGAGGCATTAGTGGGTTTAAAAGGCTGTCATAGTAAGAGAGGTTCCGCGATCCCATTGAGTTGTTGCTGCTCGTGAGTAAGCCCACCGCAACAAAGAATGCACAAAGTGTTAAGCTCAATCAATATAGACAAATGCTTGTGACAGTGGAACTGAACATGCTGTTTCATACACTCTTTTTTAAGACAAGGGATGAAAATAGGAAAGGATATAGCAATCAACAAAGCCTAAGTATGAGTGGGTAAAGCGGAGAGGGTATTGAATGGTCCACCACACCATATCACATATCTTAAGTATAACAATCTCACTTACTTTCAATAAGTGTAGGGTATACAAATTTGTACCTCGGAACTTAAAGTTATCGCTGACCCAAATATGCTGTATGGCGGTGTTCGTTTATTTATATTGGTATAACCAATTACCCAATTGAATATAGAATATATTGTAATATAATGCAAATTAATATACCAGGAAAAAAGACACATGTGCATCTATAAGGTATATACATGTAGAATGAATTTTTTTTAAAAATCAATAGTCCAATAACTTAATCTAATCTTATTTGATTGCCAACTTGTTTGTCTGTCTATCCAATAATCGCGTTGACTTCAGTAGCTAGTAAAAAATTAAACATTCATAATTTAATGGCGTTGAGTTTGATTTTTGCAAGACGTATACTTAAGGTCTCTTGGTCGAGCGGTTTAGATATTCAGAAAATAATTTATTACAGGGCAACACAAAGCAACTGTACATTTCAGAGGTCAGTAGAGGCTATTTCATAGTTTGGCACACTCGAGCGATGCATTTAAGCTTCCCAATGTAAGTTTTTAATTAAGTTATAAAATATTAATTTGTTGTGTTTTTTTAATGTTGCCGCTGCTGCTGTTCCTGCGGTTGACATACATTTTATGGTTGCAATGAAGCAGCCCAGTGGCAGCTGTGTCTGCCACTCCGCTGGATTATCATTTCCTGCTGAGCAATGTGTCAGAGACAGCCAAAGCATCAGCTCAGATTTTATGTGCAAAGCTGAGTTTATTGTATTTTCAGTTCAGCACATTGCAGCACCCGTCTTACCATTGTCTTTTTCCTTTCATTTCATTTATCTACTTGCATTTAATGCGTTACTTAACAGGTTCGATTTTGGATTCAATGCAAAAATGCTTTCATTCCTGTGAAGAATTTACCTTTAAGTATTTACGACCTCCAAGGAGTACAATGGCAATAAATTATAAATTTAAATTTTTGGTTGATATAATTAATTTTGCTACATCAGATGTTAACATGTTAATTTGAAGAATCTGCGAACTATAGCTTTAAATTACGGGTACTTTTTTATCCAAAGGTACAATTATGTTTAATAAAAGGCACTTTTGTTGCAGACAAAGGTGTTCCAGGTTAATTGCTTATCCTAAAGGTAATGTAAAAAACAACAATAACATAACAGTATCTATTGGATACACATATGTATAATTGCATGGTACCTTCGTCATGTTTGGCAAGTAAACTGCTAAAGACAGCTGGTGAGACAAGCAATCACTTTTTAACACGGGTATTCCAGTTCACGTAAGGATACCAATTATACACATATTGTCTATAATATAAGTTACGCAAGATTGAATGTAAGAACTTTATATTTACTGAATATATAAGATGCAGACTTCATTAATACAGCTACAGGGATTAATTTATCCCAATCCCGAACATGAGGAAACAGTTTTTTTTTGCTGACATTTGAAATATTTATTTGAAAATAAGAATATTGTCATATGATAGAGAGAAAAAGAGTAGAGTCGCAAAAATGGAGTCTCTCTTTGAGCCGGAGTCCATTCAAAAATAAATGTCACTTGCATTCCAAGCTGAGTAAATAAAGTGCTTAAAACAAAAATATTAGTGACAAATTGTACTTTTAGCCTCTTTTTGTGTTATATTCCTTTATCGACAAAAAAGCTGACTTAAAAAATTAAATAGATTTACCAACAAAACTCACTTTGAATAAAACGATATTTGCTTTAAGCTCATGCGATTGACAAACGAATTCGTGGAAGTATTCAAGCTTAATCATTTATATGAGAATATTTTCAGCTTGTATGCATACATACTGTATTTGTGCTGTTTTTTGGCCGCAGCAGGTTTTTTTCGGAATAAAATTAACCACTATTTCATCCTCGCCGCTGCACGATATCCCACCAAACGAAAGAGTAATGGACCACACGCATCCTGATTAAAATTTTCATTAATTTTCTATAATTTTTTATACAGCGTGCGCAGTCAAATAACTCTAGGCAAAAGCGAAAAAGTAGAGTTGAAAGCTACTTTTTCTGATCCATATTGGATGGACAAAAAACGTAATCAAAAAAATAGTAAGATTTTCTTTTAAAATAAAAATTTTGAGATCTGGTTTTTTTTTGAAGCTCCTTTTTTTAGGTTCGTTCGCAATTACATGAAAACTCAAAAATGTCAGCAGTAAATTTAAACACTTTACGTTTTGTTAAAGCTAATAGATCCATAGTTTTATAATCGGTTTAGTCTGAAATAAAAATTTCTAAAATACTTGAAATACAAAGACACTTTGCTCAATAGTGCGATGTTAAGTTTGACTACAGTTCCTTAGCAGCCGAGCGTTGATAACCAGTTTTGTGAGCTTGCCTTGCATGTCATACAGATCAAAGTGCAATCAAAACTAAAGAAAAGACAAAATATCAATCTTCAATAATGCTAACACGCCAGTGAACTAAAATAATTAATTGTTACGAGAAAATGCCACTGCACATAATGCTTACCCTACCTTATCTACACATACACCTTAAGCTCACGGAAATGTATAGACTAATCAGACCTTTATCCTGAAAATGCATTTAATAATCAAATCATTAAATTACTTTCTAAAATAAATTCCAAAAGAATATTAAGACAACTCAAAATCAAAATTAATTAACAACCAAAAATCTAACTGCTCAAACCCTATCATTAATAATTATAGCGAAGATTAATAGCTAACGTTAACATAATTTGCACGGTGCACGTCTTCCTTTACGCACGATAGATGAAAAAAATAGTTTCGGTCAGGCGTATGAACAGACGTGAATAAACTTGACTGTAGAAATAAAAAATGTGGATGAGTAAATCTTAAAATCTACTGTTCTTCTTCTCATCTTTATTATGGTTTTATGGCCACAAAGATTGCTCAATGATTTCGATGCATAAAGCATTCAGATCAAGTCATCAAATAAATTTTAAATTATTTCTTCCCACCTAGTTCGTAACAAAGTATCTGACTTAAACAACGCACCAAGTCAAAGCCGAAAAAAAATTATTTTGGGTGATTTCCATGATTTCATCCTTCAACAAAAAATCGTCAACTCTTTTTTCAGCTTCGATACTTTTACTCACATCGACCTATCCTTCTGTTCCTCCGATTGATTTATAAATATAAACCGAGACAATCTCCATGGAATAGACCATTTATTTTATATTAATTACAATGTTTTAACAGAACTAAAGACTAACAATACGGAACAGACCAGTTTTTAAAATTCAATTAGCTATCTGGAAAAATTTGGGGAAATTTTATACAATAAGTAAATAACTACCACAATTCGATCCATTCAACAAACAACATAAACAAAGTATCAGCATATGTCAATTAGATAATATTACAAAGTGCACATCATTCCATAATATCCCATCCCACATACCATCCCACTCAACCGAACCAAATACGTAGAAAACATACTAAAAATTAAGAAATAAAGAAAATGCAAGCGTGGCAAATCTCAATAGAATATTTTATACAGAAAATATAATAAACAGAAAAGCAAACGCTCTCTAGAGTAAAGAAATTAAATCAACAAAGCAAAATTCCTTTTCATCATTCGGTACCTAAATACAGCCATCTACTATGACCTCTTAGATCTGGTCTAACATTAGACGCATGTGCGGTCTTAACAACACACAACAGATAAATTCAATAGTTAATCAAGAAACCTTTATACTAGCAACCGACTAAAAAACAATAGTAGCCGCCACGTTTGCCAAACAGTGGTCAAAACAAGCAAAGGTTTCGAACTTTTTCCAAAACTTTATCCATAGGAAACCAACATTATCTTTACAACTCCCAGCCCCATCATAAAACTCCTCAGCATATAGAACAAAATATCTTTATCACCGCACTCTTATGTGATTTAGGTAATATACAAGGTCACACACCAGAACAATTTCATGTCGCAATAAAATAGCGCACAAAGTTAATATTGCCCATGCCCATTATATTGACAACGCTATTCGCAAATATCGTAAGTGACATTCTAAAACGATTATTAAAGTCAGATTTTTACTTTTTGGGTATGGCTGGTAATATGGTTACCAATGCTTTGCGAATAATCATACAAGAATGTGGTTACTATGTGAAAAATGTGTTTGCTTTTTCAGGTATTTCCACAAAACAACAGCCCATTTTTGGAAAAGTGTCATAAATCAAAACAAGTAAGAATGCAACTCTCGTGTGTGCCGAGCTACGAGATACCCTAGTCCCAGGTTATATATGTCTCAGCAATAACTCTTACTGCATGTATGAAGTTAGATACATGTTTGTTAGACTGACAACCGCCTTTTTGTCTATCTGTCAATCCACCTGGCTAACCTTCTATCTATCTGTTAACGAGCAGTTCATGCGTATGAACGCGTCAATCTCGGGAACTTTAAAGGTCAAGATCCAAAAATGTATCACGTAAGTTGTTATATACCATATCCTGATCAAGTGTCATTCAATATCTGTCTCGTCTGTGTAAGTCCAATCTCCATCTCACTGCAAAACGATCGGACTATAATCACAGGAGACATTCAGAGAACAATTTATCATAGCACTGCGCAATCTTACTTTTCTGTTATATTATAAAAAAAATCAACAAATAAGGATGCTATAGTCAAGTGTACCCGACTACGAAAAACCCCTAACTCATTTGTACACACACACACACAGATTTATAAGCACTGTACGCTGTTATATGCATGCTTGGAGTACCGCGTAGCATAATGGTTTTTAATTGTGAAATTTGGAGCGCAGATCGAGTGTGGTCAAATAAAATGATCTGGCATAAAAAGTGATTGGTTGAAAAATAAGCTTTTAACACGTTTTTTTTGTACAATTTGAAACAAATTTGATCAGCCTTGATTAACCAAGACCCTACATACCAAATTTGTGAAATCCGTGGCTATATCGACTCGGCTATTGATGCTAAATCAAGAATATATATACAATATGATGTCGGAGATGCCAACTACTGCCTGTTGCATACTTTGCACAAATTCACTAGTCACTTATTCCCATTTTTATGGGTTAAGGGTCTAAAAATATATTTTTCTATACATTTTGTAGTGAAATCAGAGCAAAACGTAACTATAA
Source organism: Hirtodrosophila trivittata (assembly GCA_035045065.1). Classification (NCBI taxonomy): domain Eukaryota; kingdom Metazoa; phylum Arthropoda; class Insecta; order Diptera; family Drosophilidae; genus Hirtodrosophila; species Hirtodrosophila trivittata. The sequence goes on along the minus strand of JAWNNK010001459.1, from coordinate 250,059 downwards.
CAGTTTTACATTTTCAAGGAGTAAAACTTTGATTGATGGCATACTGCGTGAAAAAATGAAAAATGGTGTGCAGCTTTAGCCGGTGGAAAATTATAAATTGTGCACCGCTCGAAAGTAGGAAACTATAAGCCCACAGGCGCTTTTAACCTTGTGTGCAAGGGGAACTGGGTGTCACGAACGGATGTGGCATTGATTAAGGCCTCGCAGTCACCAAAGTCAAAGTTAAGTAGGTATTAGGCGACAAGAGAGAAAAGGAAATAAAACACAGACGTACTGAGACATAGAGAAATATAGGGATAGAGATGGCTGAGAGAAAAGGGCCATACATTTCCGTTGGCCTAGACCACAGGATATGACAGCTGATTGGCTTCCCGTTTAGAAAGGGTGTGGGAGGAAGTAGATTTACTTGGATACTTTGGCAACTTAAAGGTCATATGTAAGTGCACTGATAATACTTTGTTTAAGGACGATTCGGATTTGCCTCTAAGCCGCTTTCCTCTCAGGTAGCATAATAAGTTTTGTTTAATTGCCAGACACTATTTAAACCAAGAGGAGAATAAGACACACCCTTCCTTCTTTAACACACTGTCCACTCTTCATAGCCACAAGCATTTCAATTAATTAATGTACCAACATTTGTTGCATACGTTAGCAGCAGAGGGTGACTCAAGGCGAGAGCGGAGGTACCTGACACAACTGTGTGACAGCAGCAAACATAAGTTAGTCTCCATATAAAGCGAGAAATCAAATATGGCAGCTCTCTGTGCTGTGCAAAAAGTGTGTGTGCTTGTCTATATGACAGGGACAGCCATATACGAGTACAGTATGAATCAGTTACAGCCCCGACGCGTCAGTGGCGCTGCCATTTATGTGGGTGTGGATGTGGCCCCAGACTGGAATTGTTACTGTTTGTGTGAAAGCGTTAACGACTTCCGATAGCTGCAAAAGTTTACACACTCTAAAATCAATCCCAATTCCAGGCACAAGCTTCCCTAAATACCCATTTCAAAAACAGGGCAGGAAACTTCTAAAACACTGAAAAGCAAAAACATACATATTGCTTTATAAATATGAAGAAAGCGATGAAGCAAAATTATTGAAAATAATATGGGCCAAATAGAGTATCCAATAATACCTTCCCAAAGCTTTCGAGTAATATGCATATCATAAAAACGGCAAGCAAAATTTCCGAACAAAATATCTTCAACTGCCACTCAAGATTATTCATAAGCAATTTATAATGCTCTAGTCGAGTGTGGCCGACTTCGCCATATACTTACTATCTTACTTTAACATTAAGATAGATAATATAGTACAATACATAGATACATTAGCACATTATAATAAAAAAAAGTTTTTTTTTAACTTTATTACAAAAGTTACTTAAAATATTTTCACATATAATTATCTTTCTATAACGCTAAAAAATTTCTAACAAACATGATCTGTGTACAGTATACAGGAATCTACAAATACTTACTAAATTTTGTATGTAGGCTTTATATAGGCTTTATATGCTAAGAGTATCGTAATGATATTTGGTTCGTCTTTTGGGTTTATAGAGTTTGAGGTAGGTTATAGTCTCTTCTCGTGCTAATTCGATTTTGTAACATTTTACCAGCTCTGTGTATTTCCTAAGAGAATTCAATCCACAAATCCTTAAGGTATGAGGCTGTAGTCATATGCATTAAAGAATACACTTTAGACTTTATACATATAATAGTCAAATGTCCGGTTGGATTTAGCGATGTTGATGGTTTGTTGTTAAATTGTATTAGTGCTGTTGAATTTTATTTTGAGTTGATGTGCAGTTGTCCCTGGGTTGGTTGACTTAAGCGTGTCGATTTTAAGGAATATCATTTCAGAGTAGTTCCATATTTACCGGTAGTTTCTGTTTTTGTCTCCGGCTTAGTATCCTAACCGAGCAGCCGTAAAGATGATGGAGTTTATGAAGTTTATTATACATTAACAAAGCGCTTTTCATCGTCCTTTTCCCGAGGGTTTTAAAAGCAAGCATCTCTTTGTTTTTTTTTTACGAAGGATGGGCATCTGTTGTCCACTCGTTTTACAGTTAATGCAGCAGTGGATACATTTAACGGGGGTTTGGGTCAAAACGGGGCGTATTGTGACAGTAAGAGCACAGCTTATCTCTTCTGCGTAGTTTCGTTGGGTGGCCTCATTTCGCATCTCATTGGCTGCGGAATGACTGGTTGGACACTCATTTCCTGGTCGTCGAGCGCTTATACACCCATTCATCAAATAATATATTTGTATTATTTATGTATTGTATGTATTGTAATATACAATTATTAAAAATATCCCTATTTGCGCTATAGTGAACATTTTCAGGAAGCTACGATCTAAGTTTGTTTTCTTTCATTATGTTTATACAGATTAAAGAAATAAAGTAATATTTGTAATAAAATAGATGAACGAATGAAAAAGCACACTCAAGAGGGCAGATGCAAGTTCAAAAAGTAATTGTTTCATTAACTTGATTCTTATGCTAATAAAGAATACACGGATATATTATCTATATAGCCTTAAATTATAATAAATTAATAAAAGCCCATAATTTAATTCTACAACAATTGGTACAGATAAGAGGAAGCATCCCTGACCCCATTAGATATACAAATCTTCTGATATATACTTACGTATATTAATAGGCTCTTAAAACATAGCCATTGTATATTAGATACGGAAGACAGGGTGTAGAGTTTAGAGCTTACTTCTTGAGTTTATTATATTTTATGCTGCGAGTTCACCTAAGGTATTGAGGGTGTTTTTATCTGTTAAAATATTGGGAGTACTAATTAAGTCGGTCCGTTTTCAAGAGATGGCTCCACCTGTAAGTTGTGGCCAATCTTGGAAGTGTAAACATATTCCATTGGAAAGGTTTGACATCTGTCAATAATAATTAGTGTGCATCAGCGTCTGTTTGTGACCATTGTTATAGCCTCTTCGAAAATATCTGATTTTGTGTTAAATAAATACATTTTTTTTGTTTGACTCTATCGTGTGCTGTATTCTCAATATTTTCTGTATTCTCGTGTTGGTAGTTTTTGTATGATTTACTGAGTACCACTAACTATAGTAGTACTGCTACTGCCTTACGTTTACCCATCTAGAATAAATTTGTTAACTGCGTCAAACGAAGGTTATGCCTTGATTCAAGGGTGGATAGAAACAAATCTCCGAAACTTTCTGTGAAATCTTTACGAGATCGTCAATCTCTGAGAATATAAGACCTAGAGACACAAAAATTGATGTGTTTACGTGTCCATGCATCCATCTATACGAAGACAAAATGCTGTTTAATACACTCAAAACTGCACATTCACCTTTATGTAGAGAAAAGCACATTTAAAAAATGTCTGGAACTTGTGTTTTTTCGGAGCTTAACAATATGGTATATTAATTTGACACATATCACAGTCATTCGGTTGTATATTGTTAAATTTAAGCTAACAAATTGGCGAGAGAAATCCAATTCAAGACAACAATTTATAGATACAATCACATTTAAATTGATAGAAATAAAATATTTTTATTGAAGCTTTGCTTTGTCCTTAGCCTGAATCTCAATACAAGTAGTTCTTATTCGGTCTTTTGCACAATTATACAAACTTTTGAAAGCTATAATCTTTTACTAAATAATTCTTATTTGGTATGTACTTCTCATTCAATTGCTATCTACAAATCTTTTTAATTCAAATGTCTGCCCGAGGCTGTGCTTTTTAAAACAAAAAAAAATCACTTTTTTTTCTTACTTTTCTGCAAGTTAATTGTGAATAATTATTTGCTTATGCCATAAAGCGGATTAAAACAAGTAAGAATGCTCTAGTTGAGAGACCCCGATGACCATATACCCTGTACACAAGTCTGAAGTAAACTAAAAACCTATGGACATTGACTATGAGCATCATGTACATGTTATATGCAAGTGTTTTTGTACATACGCAGCTAAAATTTTCCGCGGTTTTCGCGATATTAACGAATAATGCTGGATTCGAATCTATGTTTGTGTATTCTAGTGAACGAATTTGTTGACTTAAGCTTATATAATTTCGTTTGCTTTATATTATTCGTACATAATTGCCCTCCCTCCGACGTGAATAGCTGGCTGCACCCTTGGATACAGGGTATAAAAACTTTTGTTTTTAATTAGAAGCAGCCTGAAAACAAAAGACGCGGCTCCAGCAGCAGCAACTTTAGAAACTTTACAAACATTTTTCGCGCATATAAATTACATAAAGCGCAAGAGACATAAAAAGAATAGAATTGTATAAAATTAAAGTTTGAGTTTAAAATTAATGCAAATCATCCACGCACAAAGACAAAGCGGTGTATGCCCAATACCCCGCTCCAAATTATGTATACGCTCTGCGTCTCGAATTTGCTGATTAAATTGAAATGAATGCACTAAAAGAAGCTTTAAACGGGTAACTACAATTTATCAGAGCCGCCAAAATGTGACCTCACTTCAATTTAATTAAGCTGCATAATTTTGTAATCTAAAGGAACAAACCGCAAACAATTACAACTGTAATTATCCTTGTCATTACTGCTGTATGATAATAGACAAGGCGTTCAACATTTAATAGGTATATTTCTGCCTAATGCGTATCCTTCTGGACTAGTGAATGTTATATAGAAGTTGTTCATATCACAAACAAAGCCAAATATCCTTTGACAAGCATACGCAAATTGAGCGTAAGTTTTCATGATTGAAAATATTTAAATTGCATAAATCAAAACACTTCTAGCTGTATTTGGTTTTATTTATTATTGAGTTCCTTAACCGATTAACAATGGGTAAAAGCGGTACTATAAAGATTTTCCATATGTTTGTAACAGGCAAAAAAACTACATAAAGTATATAAGTTCCTGGCTAGATCAAGAATCTATATACTTTATGAGGTCAGACATATTGGCTCCTGACTGTTTCACAGATTCATAGCGCCGTTTTACCCATTTCTCAATGGTCATTTATTCAGGGCCTAAAAATAATAAGCTCAATTTTAAAACGATTTATCAGACTCTTGAGACGTGCTGCGAATGTCATTTTATTTCAAGATTGGAATATTAACTAAGAGTTTGTAAACGAAATAATATTTCCTTATGTATTTTCTTGCTAGTTCTATGATCTAGTTCTATGTCTGTATACCTATAAGTGCTAGAGACACCAACCTTTTTATACAATATATTGTATGTTACTCTATACTGTACGTAGACAAAGTTTATTTTTATTAAGGATATATCATAGTCAGCCATACTCTGCTAAAGCACTCTTACTTACTTCTTCCAATATAAATTTATTATAAAAAATTACATCTGTTATTTTACAATTTCAATTTATTTCAGGTTATTAATTTCGTTTTTCAATACACATTTCAATAAATGATTTTATTTTGCAGACTGCCACTAACAGACTTATGAATATACGACTATAAATTAGTTGTTCAATTTGGTGGTATTGCAAATTTGTCGCTTATCGTTTTATTGTTTATGTTAATTTTAACTCATTTAATTTTAGTATTTCCCACTTGGTACACGAAAATGAAATCCGACGGTTTGTTGTGGTTGGCGTATCTGTGCACCAAGCACATAAAATGCGGTATGTAAATGTTTATATTATACGTATGGGCAAAATAAGCTCTAATTGAGTTTTCATGAATCCTAATATCAGTTTCAGGGAGCATGGCCTCTTATCAAGCAGACTTTTTGTGTGGTAAATTAGTAAATTTGGCTGGATACTTCTATTTTGTCAGTCCCTTAACCCATTGAAAATTAGGTAAAGAGAGGACTATTAAGTTTGTGCAAATTCATGTAATATCCAATAGAAGTCCGTCCAATAAAATATGTCAGTGTGTATATTTTATTTATTATATATTATATTGTTATATACTGTATACTTATACTTATACTCGTATATGTTTCACAATCAGTTATAAATGCGCATAACTGCATGCGGAATTATTATTTTATTTTATTTATTTACAGTCGACGATATAAAAAATTAATAAAAAAAAATAAAAGCATTTACATATACAAAACAAATATTGAATTATGTATTATTTAAATACAATACATTATATACAATATGAGGAAATTTATATGCAAAGAATAAAATGGTAATTAAATGATCAACCACATCATCCTATGATCAATCCCTATAGTATAAGTTTGGCCGGGCATTGACCGGCTTTTGACGAAATGTGGCGTACATACTTATATACAAAGAGTAGTTGAACATGAATAATACACACACATGCATGAATACGCAGCAACTCGTTTAGATCTAAACATAATGTGTTTGAATATATTATATTCTAAATCTATAATTATTAATTATCTTATTAAGAGTCAAAAAATTGTTACAATTATATACGGATCAACACGCATTACAAAGCTACCGTGACTGTGTTGTGGGAAACGATTGTCGAATAAAAAGTTGCCAAGAGGTGCAATACCCAAGGAAGTATTTCCAACGCCATGAGAAGCCACGGCAATCAACGAAGACCAGCCTTTGTTAGAGGAAAGGTTCAAGTTGTTCCCAACGCAGGGACCAATTCGTTCAACCATCGCATAATACTAATGAAGAAGTGGCAAAAATGAGGAGCAGCAACGTCGTGACGAGTAGGAAAATAAACTACCAATACCCGTTGTAAAGAAAGCGAAAGGACGTGGAGTCATAATGGCTAGCCATTTAGGGCTCAGCCTCGTAATAGCATATGCAGGGCAATGCAGGGCTGAGTGTGGAACTCTAGGAACATTACCAAGGGACATTCGTCAACACCCAGGAACAGCTATGCAAGCTGTACAAAAAGGATAGCGAAAACTAACTAAGCGCAAGTAATGCAAGAGTCTGCAAAGCTTTTAATTTTTTTAAAAGGCTTAAATCGTTGTCCTTACATAACTTAACTAACAAACTCTTCACACAATACTAACAATATACAACTGTGTACAGATTGATTAAGCAGAAAACAATTGTAAACTTGTCTATTGTATATAATATAGTATAATTCTTATATATATTATAAAATCTTTCAATCTTATTTATTGTATATTGATTCTGCGCTGTTTTTTGATTGTTTTTTAAATTGTCGTCTCGATAGAGCGCAACCTTGAAAGTCTAGCAATTTTAATCTTATCGACAAAACCTAAAGGTCATGTATGTAACCTAGTTGGATCTGTTACTTATCCATAATAAAGGGTGAATCAGGGTATGCACTGACCGGTAATAACAGATGTACATATTAATGTGATCCCTTCAATATACAAAAAATTTGGACAGCATTGAGTCAATTCAGACAATATTAAACTGGGATCATTATCTTAATTTGCCATGTTACTCTAAAAAACAATTACTTGTAAGTCTTATGGTGTTGTTCAAATGGTAATAAATTCATTATTTATATTTTATTTATTATTTAATTAACTAAAAAAAATCTTCCCTCCCTTTTCCTAAATGCACTTCTTAATATGTTTTGCTTTCGTGTATTGTTTTTTTTATCTTCTTATACCTACCAAAACCTTCGAATACTAATACTTATTGATCTGATTTGAGTTTTCTGAATTTTCCACATAAAATTAAAATCAATTCTAATATTTTCTTATACCCCTCAACTTTTATCGTTACTCTTTGCTATTTAATTTTTTAATTTAGTTTTTATATTAATATATAATTTATATTCAAAATAGGATGCATTATAGTATATACGATATATTTATATATATTTTTTTTTAATTTTAGTTTTTTATGAAGTCGATAACTATTGTACTTGGTAACAAATAATATAACATATATATATTTCCTTTTTTTTTTAATTTTATTGATATGTATGTGTATTTTGTTTGTCGTTGGACTCACAGTTTTTGATTTGATGTCTTCTTAGTTAAACCTAACCTAAAAGAATTTATGGATCAGAACTAGTAAGAAACATGCTAATAGCTTTCGTGGTTTATATTGTGTGTCCATATCTATATTTGTATACGATATGGACACATATCCAGCACATATTTGCACTATTTTGAAATAAATGTTTTTTTGTTTTTTGCTTTGCCGTTCAGAATTTCTGTGATTTGAAATAATTTTTTAATAAACATATTTCATACATATACACATTTCCAATTTCTTAAATTGACATACAGAGTGTTACAGTTGAAAAAGTTCCTATCATTCTATGAAAAAGGAAATCAAAAAAGAATTTGAGTTGAAATGTGCCTACACATTTAAATTTTTACCCATTATAGCGATCGCATAATAAATATAGAAATTATATAAGTAAGTATCACTTTAACATGATGCTTCTCTTCAATTTAGCCTCTGTATTATTCATAATAGATCATACAATTATTTGATTTTCTAGGATAGAATAACGTAGCACGAAATTGGTAATGCTTGTCTTCGCTTAACCTATTTATAATTGTTTCAATAAAGTATATATTTTTAATTGTCCTCAGGATTATACAACCCAATTTTAGAAATGTAATTTTGGGTAGCAGTTTCTTATATAAATAAATTATTCTTAAGAAATCGGAAAGCCTAGAAAGGCTAGAAATAAAGACATCGGTTTTGGATTAGTTCTTAAAAAGTATATAATTAATACTTTTTATTCATAATAGAATACGTACATTAGTCTTTTGTACTCATATGTGTATAAAATTAATCCGTTTTCACATCATTACTTGCCCTGTGACAGTGAAGAGCGCCACGATTCTGAAGCCAAGGGAGAACTACCTGTAAATGCTTTTTGTAGATTTCGCCGGAGAAGGCCAGTGTTAAGAATTCCACTGCCTCTGGCGTATCCGCAAATACATTATCGAAGCTTGCAGACTCTGTGGGTTCTAGTAAGGCTCCAGCCATGACACCACATACTGTCCAATATCTTGTAAATGGGAAATCATTAAGGCGTTGCATTGGAAAATATTTTCCTTAACATTTACCCCAAATGCCATTCTTTAAGAGTGATGTGTGTATGTCAATTAAGGTGGGTAGCTTTTTAGTGTAGCTTAATAGAGTCAGGTGTTGTATTAGTTGATCGTAATAATACTTTACGAAGTTATCGAATTTGTTCACTTTTAGTTCCAGCTTAGGAGAGAATATTAAGAAATAAAGCAAATCAAAGGCAACACTACCATATTTACACATTTGATAATCGACAAGGTAAGTATCCAATAACTTTCCTGTCTCTTGGTCATGAAGGAACATTACATTGCTGAGCCAGCAATCTCCGTGGTTCAACACATTGAACTCATTAGGATCTACAACGCCAAGTTGGAATAGGTTTTCCGCAATGTGACCTTCCATATTTTTCACTTCGTCGTAGTAAACTTCATGTCCCTCAATTGTTTTAAGTGTGTATTTTATCATGCCGTCCGACATTTTGCTCATCATAGACTTGACATCATTATTAAAAAGTCCCGTTGTTAGCCATGTGGGATAAAGGCCTATTGTAGCTACACGCACTGCCGACGCCGCAAGCAATTGAGCCAGTTTCTTAAGCAGACTCAGCGTGTGTTCCTCATCAAGACCAGCCTGTCGATTCGTGGGCTGACATCCCTTCCGTGTCAGGTCCTCCAATAGCACATGGTCATACGGTATATCAAGTTTATAGCATTTGGCACCAAACCCTACCTCTAATCCAACATCACTGTAAAGTTTCTTGAACTCTTCCACAGATCGCATAAACATTTCGCGTTCTATATCAAATATGTTGTTGTCGTTGTTACCCAAAGTTTCTTGATAAGCCACAGAGTCGGGTGGCGTTTTCAGCATGAATGTAACAGCTTTTGAGGTGTTATCTATTGATCAATATATTTCAATACGTGAGTGATTAAATAATTTAACCTTAACTGGTCTTATTCCTTATGTACCTATTAACTCAACCTCCAAGCAAATTCGAAGCATAACTGTGGTATAGTTGTCGCCTGGTTGTGTGCCCGGCATTGCTTTAAAGGACTTTATAGCCTTAAAGTCTTCAAATGAATCCTTAAGCACATTTTCAAATATCTCTGCCTTCAGCCAAACGGGCAGCTTAACCTTCACTTCATCTGTAGTTTGTTGATGTGTTGATGGCATTTTTTCTAAATGCTCTTCAATAAATAAATATTTGTTGTGACTGAAGCGATATTTGTCGATGAACTGCCGACCCTCTCTGACAAACAAACACTTAATAATACGTTAATTAAAGCTTTTTTCACTCATTCTACTCTATCGCCAACACAAACGTACACTAGAACATATTTCAATCATGCTAGTGAGCTTTTTCTTGATAGCAGTAGATTAGATCGTGCTTTTGTGTAATTATACGCTGGTGACACTTAAAAGTTCACAGGCATGCGAAAATCAGCTTGTTGCTGTGACCCTAAATCTATAATTTTGTTGACGCTTAGCTTGTTATACAACAAGAACAATATTATGCTGTAGTTGATTGTTCCAAACTGCTAAGAGCCCTTTACACATGCACACAGGGTCTGTATAATGGTAAATTGTTTCATAAATAACTTCTGGGCTTATTACCTGAACTGAATGAGATTTGAAGCACAGATCGAGAGATGTGTAGTAAATTGATATTGAAAATCCATAATCTAGCGCAGAATCGTTCTAGTCACGTCCCTTTGTCTATTCGTCTGTCTGTATAGGCGTTTATCTCAGATACCCAACTTAGCATAAAAGTTTAAAATTTCTTCCATCATCCATTTTGATTCTTGGCACACGGGTTGTTAATACACTTTTATATTAACCTAGCTGCTACTATTTTAGCGGTATAAAGATAATAAACACTAAAGTTATTTCAGAATCTATATTACATGATGCTCCGCTCACACTTACTTAAAGTGTCGATGTGTGTGTGTGTGTATGCGTATGTATACGTGTGCGAAGTGTAGTTAGAGTGTAAGCTAGGGCATATTCTATTCAATAAAAGGGCTTATCGTAGTCGGGTACACTCGAATACAGCATTCTATCTTGTTTTATTTCCTTTTATTCCTTTATTGTACCTCATCTAAAGATTTTAATGTCCGCTGTGTCTATTTGTGTCAACAATTACGCTAACTTTTTACAATTATTATTTGTGCAGCGCTTTATACATTATTTTAACAAATAAACAATAATTAAGTCGCATACATTTGTAACCATCATTGATATTGGTTTTTAAAAAAATTGGTTGTGTTCTCTGTCAAACTAATTTATATATTAACATTTTGCATGACAGCGTTTATTAAAAAAAATGTTATTTTAATTGCCCCTGCTTTTCCAGAAACTAACCGTTATCACATGTTGCGGTACTTTATTTCAATTGAGAAAAATAAAAAAAAGTAAAAAAGGAAATCCAATCCTGTCTCATGCTCACCTTGCAGAAATGAAGAAATTCTAAATAAAAATTTAAAATTATTTACACATTTCGTGTAGGAACTGTCAATAGAAACGGATTCGGTTCAATGAAAACGAATTTGAGAGTACTCTTTGAATCTGCAATATGCAACAGTCAAATATTTTACGCCCAGTTGCTCCCTATTCTTAAATATTTCAAAGTTTGGCTCTATGACAGTTCTCATCGTAGCTGCTGTCAGTTCTCATAAATCTAGTACAATTCAAATGGTGCTGTGCATGCAATAAATAAATTTCTTCAAAATATAGTATACGCATTTGTCAGATAGAGGGATAGAGATAGAGAGAGAGAGAGAGAGAGAGAGAGAGAGGGAGAGAGCGAAAACGTGAAACGGGAGCGAACTCCCACCCTTCACCTCTCCACACACTTTCTGTCGCTCCGTGCCACTTGGCAACTCATTGAGGCGGCTTTAGCTGCCCCTGATACTCGTACTGCGCCTCTTTGCTTAGGAGCTGCATTTCCGGTCACTAATACAAGTCAAAGTACAAAGTTGGTTGGTTGGTTGGTTGACTTCACTTCACTTCGCTTTTCTCGATTATAATGTAACGGCACTTAGCCAACGCCATTTTGAAGAAATGGAAAGGGGGTTAGCTTGGAGAAGGGTTCCCTATCTGGCTGTGTGTGTCGCCGTGCCTCGCTGATGATTTAAGTGCACTTTGATGCACATTTTTCGTTGCTGCTGCTGTCGCTGCTGCTGCAGCTGCCCCAGATAATTTAATTAAATTATACGCTTCCTTACGTGCATCAGAACGAAGTGGAGCTGGGAGGAGGGTGTAAGCTTGCTAGAAATTGAGGCAGGTTAGGTTAAGTTAAGGGTGTGTAGCTTGCATTTTAATAAGGTTTTTTGGTTAGCTAGTTTTGAGGTTGAGCTGAGTGTAGTTTTGGTTTAGTTTTATGCGCCGCCGAAAGGCTTTGTGCCAGGCATTGCGGTTAAAGTCATTTGAGTAAGCTGAAAGAGGACAAGAGGACAAGAGGGTTAGGGTAAGAGGAAAATATGTGTTACGGCAGGCGTATGCTTGGTAGAAGATGTTTTAAATAGTTTGCAGACAAAATTAAAATAGGCTTTTAACGACTTTTTTATTGGGCCAAAAAATATAAATACTCGCGTGAACATGCTAAAATAGATATCAATTAATAGGAAGGTAAACATTATGGGACACATAAGGTTAAGACTAAAGGATATAAATTTGCAATAGACAGAATGAACAATCTCTGAAATAGTACAGTATAATAACGAATGTATGATCGGGACTAATATCTGATTCGATTTTTCCTACTCTCTTTAACTATATATGTAGCCATATGCAGTTAAATTTTATATCAAATACCATTTGTACAAACTTTGCAAAACTTAATAGTTTAAGCTTTGATTCTTGGTCGCACGCACTTGATCTTGATATAGTCCGAAAGGATGTTTAAGAAACTGTTTACCAAAGGTCATCACAGAAGTCAGAGTTCGCGTCCCCAATTAGTACAAATTACGACATTTATTTAAATTTACAGCTCTATTTCTGTGATGGCACCAACTCTTTAGAGAGTCGTTGGTCAAAAGCGATTTTGAAGTGTGGCAGAAAGAACAAAAAAAAACCTTTCGTTGCTTAAATCCTTGTAAACGCTACAATGCTTTTGTCTTGCCCAAAAGTGTTGATATTATTCATCAACGTCAATCCCCGACGTTGTTGTTGCTCTTGTCTTTGTTTTTGATAGTGGTTTTGGAGTCGCGACTGCGGCTGTCAGAGATGCGACACCAACTGGCAACACGAAATTGCCAAGTTTGACTAGGAGAAGAGAAAATCCATTACAAAAGCCACAGCAAGCAGCCATCAACAACATCAGTATGAGGTACCATAATTTTTATTGTCGCATTAAAAGCCAGAGGTATTGAGTGTACTCGAGTACAAGTTACATTGTACACTGGCCTGTTAAGCAAAATTTCTCAATTTGAAAGGAAACAGATTTGCATAAAACTACGTTCTAAGCTTGTAGTCTTTAATTAGTTTGAACAAGGTTCAATAATTTGATGACTCATCTATATCACTGTTTTCCGTTACTTCAATTCAGTGGGGATTACGTATCATCGTAGTAAACAGAGATTATTTCCAAGTATGTTCTAAAATTGGCCAGGGAGAATGAAGATGGTTAAATTACTCTTCTGCCAATACTTTTACGGGTATTGTCATTATTATAAGTATTATTTTATATATACATATGATTAAACATATATGATATGTTGTTCCAGACATCGCATCTCAATTTGGCTTGATTATTTTTCAAACTTCTCTCCTCGATCAATCCCATGCAACAAACTACAATTTGCGGTTCGGAAGTAACCAATAAATTATAAAAACATATAACTAGTTCTATGTTGATATAGAACAACTTTTGCATGCTTTTATTTCTGTTTTAATGTGATATATTTTGTATATAACATATGGTGGTCCACAATCATAACTTACAATATTAAAAGGGCACATTAATTAATGCACCCCTTAAAATACACACCATATATCATTGTAAGAGAAATTCTGATATATCAATATCATTTGTGTTTTAAGCTTGAAATCAAGGCTTATATTCGAACACAAAGAATTTTGGTATACAATTTCTTATTCGCGGTGTATTTTTTAAATACTCACACAAATATGTAGTAAAAATAATCTGATAATTAAAATAGTTTTATTACACTAAAATTGAAGACAAACATTTTTATGGGATTTGCTTTGCAGATTAATAAACGTATGACGAGGGAGACGGAAATTCGCTTAGTAAGTCTTTGGTAGACTTTACGACTGCGTTTACATCATCTTTATAACCTTAACTCCAAACAGACGAAAGCAACTTCGATCTGAGATCAAGTATCATTGAGATTTTGGAAACTAGTTTGTCCATTGTCTACAATACATTTTGGTGCTGTATTTAATCACAGCATATCACTGAACAAAATACTACTTACAATGGGAAATTCATAGCAGCATGTATTTTTTATTATTACTTTAAGAACTTAAGTTTCTAGAAAAGTTTTAAATGTAGGGACTTCAAGGCTTGCCTTGTTAAGTGTTGCATCTTGATGTTTTTTTTTGTGTTTCTGTGGTGTTTGCCGTCATCAGGCTACAGTTTAACCTCTGCAGTGTGCTGCAGTCCACTCGAAAAGTCTTTGACTTGGCAGCAGCCCTTCACCGTATACCCACAGCTCTTTCTCAATACAGCATCAACCAACTAACCGACCAACCAACCAAGCAAAGCAGCCAGTAGACCGGCTGCCATCCTGGCCCCACTTCTTGTCCTGTGACCTGGCATAGCTTTTACCCACTCATTTGCTCTTTAACGCGTTAACGGGTTAAGTTGCCTATGTGCAAAGTTGTCCTGCTCTTTTACCAACTATACCTCTCATTTTTAAAACCCTAGGCCCGTTTAAGCAATTTAGAATGCTTTTGTCAAGTGTAATAGGCTACGAGATACCTTAAACCCAAGATTCAATTCCAGTCACAATGTTACTGAACTCAATAGAAATATAATAATACATACAGCCATTTTGACACAAACTGTTACAAAGAAGTCGTGTGAGAACGAATTCCAATATCTTAATTTAATTTGTGAAGCTCTTTTATGTTGGTCTTTGGTCTATGTGATCATATTATACTTAGCGAAGGACATACGGACAGACATGCAGATAGACATTCAGATAGACTGAGATGCCTTCTTCTTAATTCACAGCTTGGGTTTCTTCCCAAATAGGTTACAGGTGTAGGGTTTTATATTTTTCGATCATAAGATCAAAGCTGAAGCTATCATATAAGGTGGCTATGATCTTCATGTTGACCACGGGTCAGGATCAGCGTTGCAACTGTTTTCCTTGAAATTTAAGTCAAGTTCGCTGTGGGGTGTGTATATTACATTAAATTAATTTGTTTTAATCCTGGATACATGCATTTCAATGAATATGCAACAGGTAATACGTTATTATGTGGGCAATAAACAAAAGATTCGAATCTGACACGACTAATACAACTGAACGCCGTTAACTGGTTTGAGTTATGTAAAACTAAAAAGCTGTCACTGACTATAATTGCCATAATTGTTACAAACAGAAGAGATGGAAACGGATGTGAAGATTTGGTCGTTTTAAAAAGCTTTCTGGCCACATTTTAAAGTAATTTTGAGGTGAACTAAGCCATCCGCATAACCGTTTTAAGCCAAAAGCCTTACGCTAATCGACAGCTACTATAATGTAGCCAAATTGCCACACCATAATCTGCGGTTACATCACGGTTCTTTTCCCAACACTTCTTTCAGATCCCAGTTGCGGACAGCGAACTAGACCAAAAGCAGACAGTCGTTGACTACTCGCTCTCAGTTGTCGACCTTATATTTTGTCCAAGTCCATGAATGATGCATCTTCCAGCCCTAGCTGCCCCTGGCTGTCTGCTGTTGGGAGGTCTGTGGTTGCCGCTGTGGTTTTTCTCATTTTTATTTTAATACTTAACAATTAACAAGGTATTATGCAAAGATAAAAATCAAAATTATAAGCACGAATTGTGCAAATGTGAGAAGCAAACGAGGGCACCACCAACCACTGAGTCTTGCCATCTTCGCTGACATTTTCATCGATCTGTATAATATTATAGCATTTATCTTAATTTAAGATGTAGTTTTCTATACTATTTAAGTATACAAGATCAAGATTTGTTTTAATTCTTTAGTCCAGCAATGGCCAAGTGGTTACTCGCGAGTCTTTTTAGACTTACCACAAGCCAGCAAGTCGGAGACTTGTGAGACATCGTCGAGCAAACAACAACAAGTTCGCTCGAGGATCGGTCTCAAGTCGAGATCGCAGTGCAAAAAAGAAAACAACCGTTAGGGTCCAGTTTGCATAGGTATGTACGAGTACACTGAGAAAATAGAAACAAGAAACTAATAGGCTTCAATTGTTTTGTTTGGTTTTTCAGAGACGTTGCATTAAAATATATATTTTTGTTTTTAGTTTTCATTTCTTTCAGTGCATATTTTTTATATGATATTTTTGGGTAGCTGTCAAATCATTTACGACCCAACCAGCTATGTTTGTTGTAGATTTTGTTGTAGATTTTGTTGTAAATTGTGTAAGCAGGAGAAAATTGGCTGGCCACCACTGCTTTAACCCATTAAAAAGTGGTAAACTGGGTGCAATTGAGTCTTGGAAATGTATATAGTGGGCAGAAGGAGGTATCCCCTACCCCATGTAGAGTATATATTATTTATAAGTACCAATAGTCGAGTCAAATATAATATTCAGGTTCCTGTACGCAGATCAGTTGAATTTTAAAGATTGTCCAAGAGAAATTCATACAAGCGCATGTTGAGAATTGCTTGTACTTTGTATATCAGGGTGTATGTGTATAGCCACAATTTAAAAAAACTCAAAAGCTAACGCCTTAAACTTAAATGATTGTTACTGAATTCGTAAGAATAACTCCCGCCAAATATTTATCTAACCAGGTAAATACAATAGCTGCTGTGAGAAAAAATTACAGGTCAGGATTTTCCGCTTTTAATGCAGACAGTTGTTCCTCATATCAACTCTGTCCAGTTCTACCATGAAATCCGTAGCTCACTAAAAGTTAAACATTAGTTGTGTCTAACAAATCGGTACTTAAACATTGTCCGGCATTAATATAATAATGTAGGCAGCACGGTTTAACACATCTTTTCGCGGGATTGTTTCCGTGTGCACTTTGGGTGTATTTTTTTTTTTAAATTTATTTTGAAACAATAATCACAGTATCACAAAATATCACTGCTGACTACCTAAAACTTTAACACTTGATTTATTTTTTGAAAGATTATAAAATTATCGCTGTTTACCGGAAAAAAATAATTTTTTGCTTGTTTTTATTAATACGACATCGCAATATTTAACATACCTGAAGTTTTCATACTTTGTTCCATAGTTTTTTTTTAATATTTTTAATTTTTCCAAGAAGTAAGCTTAAAATAGTCTGTAGAAATACGGGGTATAGTATTTCAATTCATTAAATTAAATACAGTATAATATTACACGTGTATAGGCGAATAACACAGGAATTTTAAAATCCAAATTTATTTGAGTAATACTTTAAAAGGTATTTGTTCGCCCTCAGACAGAAAGTAACTTTTCTCTTTTGTTTTTTTTAGACGCGGTATTTTTCCCCTTCACAAATTTGTTATAATTTTGTGTGGGCACATTGGGAGGCCTCGTCCTGTCAGCGTGATAGCTCCTTTTCGTGTTTAACTTGAATCTAGCCTCAGCTGAGTGTATGCCTTGTATTATGCGGCAGCTGTCGACTGTGGACACACACAGTCTCACTCACACTTGTTCTCATACTCAAGCTCACACCCAGATGTGTACTTGGTCACACTCTATAGCGTCCGTTGCATGCCACGTCGTTGTGGTGGTGGTGGATGTTAGGGTCCTGTACCCTGGCTGCGAGTCTTTTGGAGTCAACTGCATGTCAGTTTTGTTCGGGTTCGTGTAATTGTTGCTCGAGTATTGCAGTAGCCTGCGTTTGATTACAATGCGCCTCATGTTGAACTTCTGGATGTGTTCGCTGGCATCGTTTGTACTGATAACAGGTTAAGTGCGCTGGCTTATCCTGCGAGATAATTTGGACAAGTGTCACCCCTTGAATTTTCACGCGACGGTCAAAAAAAACATTACAAGAATGACAACGATGACAACGTTGGAAATGCAGAAACCTTTGTGAAATATGCACAAATTTGTTAGTCACCAGACTGAGGACTTGCTAGCCGGCCAACCACAGCTTCTGCTGCTGTTGCAAGCTCTTAGCTTATAGTTTACCACTCCCTTGCTGAGGCAGGTTTTTGTTGCCGCATTTTCCAATCTTTTTTTCCGCATGCGAAGCGTTGAGCTTTTGTAACAAAGTTTTTGGAGGTCTACACGCGTAATTGGCGCTTGGTCGGTTCTACGAATAGCTACGGGCTTAAATGAAAAGTTTACGCTGCCAGATTAAAATATCTGGCATGTGAGCTGTCGACTTACTACTGAAGGCTTACCTATTGCACTTACCTGTAAGTTGTTACATTTATTATAGCTCCGAAGCAATCATAAGTATAATAGGAACTGTAAGGACTCCTACTTTTTTCAAAACAATCAAAAATTGACTGGTTATAAGAAATAGAAGGAATATCGTCCCGTCTATTGAATGCGTGCGGCCATGGTGCATAATGAAACTCAACAGGGTTTCGCATATTGGTTAACTGTTTTTGTATAACTTCTTTGCTTATTTTTTCAATCTTTAATTTTATACCAATAGTACAATTTCAATAAACAAATTTAAAAAAATGCCGTTGCGATTGCGATTGCAGACTTGGATATACCTATGCAGGTCATTCACCGACCAAAAAGGATTAACTCTAGTTTCTCGTGGCTAATAAATCTCCCACGTGAATCCAGCTAGGCACAAGACGATATCAAAGTACTTAAAGCCAATCTTCTATACTCACAAATTTCCTACTTGTTTCTTACTATTTCATAATACGAAAGTGCCATTCCAAAATTTTAAATAAAGTTGATCTACAGTAACGTAAACACTTCAATTTCTCTAGGATCAACGAAATATTGCAATAAAAGCTCTTTGGTTCAACGCGTTCATACGTAAAAACGGACACAGCTAGGTCAACGCGGCTATATATGATCAAGAATATGGGATTGGGGATTGTCTATTACATACATTTGGGACGAATTTATAAGAAAAGTGCAAATCTTAAGAAGATAGAAGCACTATATTGAGACATTAAGTCCAAGGGTTCTGAGCCGTCAAGCAATTTGCGCATGTCCAGAATTTTAACAAAAATCAGATGTTTTGGGATATTGGCGCCATGCAGCTTCGTTTGTTGTTAACCCAGCTAACGAATCAGGCAAACAAAACACAAATGAAATCGACAGACGAAAGATGAGTGTAAGCAACGTCAACACGAAGAGAAACTAAGAGAAAAAGAGCAATTGGAAATGTACGTGCGGTATAAACCTGGGCCAAAAAAAACAATAGGCAAAATGAGTGGAAAGCTTTGCAGCTCCCGCTGAATAGCACTAAGAGAGAGAGAGAGAGAGTGAGAGAAAAAAGAGAGATATGTGCATAAGAGCTTTCGCATTTACTTGCTTCGTGCTTGTGCTTTCGGGGCTATCCAGGACCCGTAAACGAATCGAGCTGTGGCAGTTGCGTTGAGATGAACGTCAGTAGTTGGAACAAGGACGCGTTACGTGCAGAAGCTCACGCGCATACAACCTCTCCGTGTAACAGAATAAGGAATTCCAAACTCAAATTTTTGTCCTGTGTCCAGTGGTCCCGTGGCTTGTGTGTGTGCAATTAAATCCAACGCCAAAGATATATGCAAAAATCAGTAGTGGCAAAAGCAAATCAAAAATTTTGTGGGAAATAGGTTCGCGTTACGTATACGCAACGTGTGACCGCTACAACGCTGTGTGTGTATTTATTTGTTTGTGTGTATTATGTTTATTGATTGCACCTTATCTACGAAGCTCACAAGGATATAAAATTTAATTTGCTGATTTAGTATGTTACCAAACAGAATTCGGGCAGATGCAGCGGAACAATAAAACTGTTGCCTCAAACTACCTGCCAGCCTGTCAGTCTATGCATCTGTCTGCTCCATCAACGTGTTTGCGTCCGTACAAGGTCACATACTTTTTTTGTGGTCACACTGTCAAAATGTTACAAGCACAAGCCTAAAAAACACAAGTTTTTCTAAATAAAAAAAAACAAAAACCAACATCATCAGTAGAAATAACACAATGAAAGTAAGTAAATCGCAATCATATTCATTTTAAGTTTGCAAAGGAAAATTAAACCTAGTTGTTTAAACAAAGGAGGTTGCATTAGAGAGTTTCTTTCTTTATTTTTTGCATGCCAAGGATGGTTAAAGCTTATCTTTAAGTTTAGTCTAATTTATTTCTAATGCACTCTAACAGCGGCTAACACAAAGATAAACTAGGATATCGGGTCTCTGACCGTGTATCTAGGATGTTTGCATATTTTATTCAAAATATATATTTTCCCTTTTTTTATTTAAAGAAATGACATAATTTTGTTCAGTTTTTGACTTGAAAGACTGTAAAATCAATTACGTTAAAAGAACAAATTGAGTTTATATTCGGTGACTTGAACTCATAAAAATTTGAAGGTTTCTTGAAAAAGTTTTTGTTTTATTACCTCCTCCAAAGATATGTAAATTACATTTTATTGTATTACAGCTTTGTGCAATATAAATTAAATACTTCAGTTTATTCTCAGCAGCATAGATGAATCGAATGAAATATATTAAAAGAGTTTAATAAATGTTTTTCACAATTTGCATTAATCGATTCAATCGAAATTCAGTTATCTTAATCTCTTATTGAAAGGAGAGGACTCCAAATAAATGAGATGCAATTGCTGGCAAGAAACGGAAATTACTGAGATTGCTTCTTTAATATTTGCATTAATAATTATTAAATAATACCTTGCATTCATTGACACTTTAGTCATGGCAAAATCAGTTAATGGAAATATAATAAATGTAAGCACCTGATATACTACAATAAATTAAGATGAATCGCAAGTGTTTTTAACTAAGTGTGTGCAAAAAATCAAATGTATTGTGTGTAAGAGTAGCCATATCGATTTTATTGGTGTATGAGGGAGCTTCGCGAAAACCCAAGGTATGAAACAAATTTATCCACGTACAAAAGGATAATAACATTATATAAGAAAAGTTTGTGTGAAAGGCTCCTCACAGAGGTGCGTATATGGTTAGATCTCCTCGGCTGTTGGTACTCAAGAATTTACATACTTACGTTATAATTTTTCTCAAAGAAGCGAAATTTATGGGGACAACGGTGATTTTACGATAGTAATGTTAGGTCGGCAGGCCAATACGCTGATCAAATGTTAAATCTTAAAAACTTAAGTCTCAGTGAATTCTGTAACACCGACGGGTTTTTGTGCGGCTGCAAACCAAAAATTTCACTAACTAATAATCCAATCTCTATACATTTATTTATAACCATTTTTCGCGTTTACGAGTACACTGAAATATGGACAATAAAAATTTATATATTTTACATTTAATTAATAATTGTAAAGAAATTAGAGGGCTCTAGTCGAATGTGCTCACCTGCGGGCAATGCAGCTGAGATTCCCCTATACATCCAATATATATTATTCTTGCTCAGGATTGATAGCAAAGACGCTCCGAGACGCTTTCGACTGTCAGCCTTTCTGTCAGCCCATATGGTTGTATTTATAATCGCGTGAAACGCAGAGACTTCAAGACCTGCAGAGACTCAATTTAGTTCCTTCCTAAAGTATATTTCTAATTTCACACCGCGCATTTTCAACCAATGCTATACAGGATTCCAGCCAACAGCTTTTATTTTGACAATTACACAGTTTATTACACCCTTAATTTATGCTTTAAATGTCGTAACGATCGGATACTAAACAGAGAAGTTGTTCAGGAATCAATTTGAAATGATGATGCACGTCGGTGTCGCAGTACAATTCGTACAAGCGCAAGACGATGTTTGTTTTGAGTGTGTGTATATGTGTGTGTATACGTGTGCGCATATCCTACCTGGACTAACAGCGTCCGTAGTAAGGTACACGTCGTACTTGTTATTCAACTGTGTTTATTGTTCAAAAAATATAACACAAGCATAAAGTAGTAAAGTTGCAAATTATAAAATATACTTGACTTGGTATACAGGAACTTACATGTTAAATTTGGTCCAATAAGAGTTTGGTATGTGTAATCGACTGAATTCTGCAGCGATACCACTTGCAACAGCAACGCCTAGCATCATTTTAAAATTTGTTATCAGAACTCTCTGTATTTGTAATGGGATTGATCGATGAAGTATTCAGCATAAATTGTGACTATGTGAAAATATCAATATGGCTATCGATTAAAAAGTGAACTTACAAAGATTTTTTTAAATTTTGGTAGTGGGTTGTAATGGGGGAGTGGGTAAAGAAGAATGATAACAAGATCTTTTCAGCCTCAATCAGGTTTTATTAAACAGGACAGTCCTTTTCATAATCGTCTGCGTGTCGGTGCATTCAGAACTACTCGTTGCATACACATAAATTAGGACAAAATATTTTATGGATGAGTCTACGGAACCCGTGCAGTTTGTTGAGACGAACTGTGAGCAATCCGACGGACTAGAACCAGGCAAAGCCAAAATAGGTACTCTTCAACAAGCTGCACAAAAGATAGCTAGGGTATCCATATTTAGCTCAGGATATTGATCTGTACACTACACATTTAATTGAATAAATTTATATAGTAATAAAAAAAAATTGATCCGCGTTTGGCATACAGGAGGCATTCACATGGGTAGATATTGAATAGAATAGAAGAATTTATATACAATAGTATACTTCATGAGGTCGGAAATTGTTCCTTCTGTCTGTTACATGCCTTTCAAAAACTCGAACACTCTCTTTTTACTCATTTTTATAGTTTAAGGGACTAAAATGAGTATAGGAGAAGCATTTCCGATTGCTTTGAATTCCATTAATATATTCTTGAGCCACGATTGCCTCGCAGCCGCATCCTCGCAAACCGTTTAAAGCCTTTAATAATAATTTAATAAGCGACAATAATAGCTTTCGAACCCAGGAGGTGTAAAACAAATCCCTTCAAACATCCCGCTGCTCTGACCTCAGCAGTGCACAGAACATTTTATATTACTGGGTTAAGGGTATCTCGTATATGGGTACACTCGACAAATTTCGTTGTTACTAGTTTTTTCTTAATACTTAATATTAGTATGTATACACTTAATTTATGCCCAAAGTCAACTGCATAAGCAATTTATGTGTGCCTTCGAGGTTTCTTGACCATAAGTCATAGTGAAAAGTGTTCTGCCACGCCCATTTTTCCATTTGGACAATTGGGCTGCTAACCCTGCAGCGTTTCTATCTTACTTATCAAAATAAAAACCAAAACATGAACCGTTTACTACACATGCACACATAACGCCCTGTATATGTATATAAATTTGGTGCTGACATCAGTTGTTTGGATAGGAAGGATAGAACGATATTTAAGGCTGACCTCGATTTGAACTAGACAGGGGAAAAAATAGCAACAACGAATTTAACAATGGCACTGAATCAGACATGTGTACTATATATTGTCCAATGCGCACATATTTGTCTTAAGGAACAGAACAAGCAAAGCAAAGTCTGAACGAAGAATCCAGATGCAGTATGTATACGCAACGTTGTCCAATAATTTGATGCTCGTTCTTGCGGCCTATTTAAATAATGTTTAATTAGAATGACATACACAGCAAACAATGTTATATAAATTGCGATTTGATAGAAGAAAAAAATGCTCTGATGACAGATCTGAATATCTTTAATGCACATACGTTTTTCAATACATGCACACAAAAATATTTTGTGCTAAAGTAGGTAAAGGGCAGAATACCCAATTAAATATCTAGTATATATTCAGGATTACGTTTCGAACTAGCCATGTCCTTCTGAACATCTGCATGTATCCGTCGTAATAATCGCAACTATTGCAGAAACTCTAAAAGTTAGAGATACAATTTCTGGCATATACAAGTACATTTTTAATCTTGTGTACTTTTTAATTTTTAGTTCTTCATGGATCGCAAATTGATTTTGGCAACAGGGTATAAGTAACCCTCACTGTAAACTTGGTATCTCCATATCTTATCTAAAAGGTAAAAGATAGGATCGATCATTCGTCTGGCAGGTCAGAAGGACGGAAAGACTGACCGACAAACTTATAGGCGATGATAAGGACGGACGGAGATGCTTCCGGTTATACAATATATACTCCGATTTGTTTACAGTTGATGCCATGAGCACATTTTAATCTCACAGCAATCTCGAGTTGATTTGTGTGCTACTTTTCGTTTTAGCCAGGTTCCGGTTATTATACTTTCTATGTTTTAAAAAGTTGTGCAGCAGCATATGCCTCCAATTAAATTTTCATGCCATATGAGCTTTTTGTGGAAAAGCAGCTACGACCTTAGTTAAAACGGAGAGAAGTAAAGGACGGTAGCACTTTTTTTTCAATTTCCGTTGCTCTACAAAAAGACCAACAAGAAATACGGCATTTAGCACATTTTACATAGAAATGAACAAGTATTGGAAAGGACTGCTATAGAGGAGGGGTAGCCAGTCAGTCGGTTAGGCAGTTGGTGTGACGACTGAAAACATTGCCACAGAGCATAAGAGAACAACGACCCGAAGACCAATTCAACTGACATGATTAAATGATTGACGGTTGAAGTCAATTGTCTTTTATTGAGTTTGAAGCATTTAGGTCACTTGTGAATGGTGCTTGTGGTAAAGGAGGCAAGCTTAAATATTAAAAAACCTCGAACAAAATCATTTGTTTAAAAATCAATAAAAACCAAAGCAACGGCAAGAGTTTTAGCCTTAAATAGTAGTAACAGCACTAGCAACACCAAATAAATAAGAGAGCCTCACCAATCGAGCTCGAACAAAAAATACCCTGCACTCAGGCTCAATATACTCAATGAACATATACTTGGAGTTCACTAAGCTAAAAATAATATACAAAACACATAGATACACACTCACACACGCTACAATCGATTAGTTAAAATGCTTCCCTCGACCTCTGCGCTGCCACTATATTAAGGGCCGTTTTCATCATGTCCCAATAAAGATCAAAATAGCTGGTGCTCAAATTTATTTATCTGGCAGTTTAAGTGGAACTTAAGCTTCATCCAACTAGCAAAAATGTTAAAATTAAGAGGGGCATCAAAGTAGTAGAAAATACCTGATTTTCTGTGACAGCAATTTTCGTTAGTGAACTGAACGCTTGGAATTCAGTACTTTGTACAGATGTTATTAAATACATTATTGTCTTGCAATGAATCCCGCCAATATACATTAATACCTTGCAATACAAATTTTCATTGTATACTACCTGGACATTAAAATTGTAATTTTCTGTCCTCGCAACAATGGCTATTTACAAATCTTAAAATTCGCTGTGCAATATATGTATCCTATATATATATTATATATAACAGGCTTGGCATAATTAGGGATTTGAAGAGCTTCAGTTTAAAGTTTGGAAATTTTAAAATGGAACACTAGTAGAGGTGTCTTAATTTTTGAATATATAAAAAGTTTTCATTTAAAATTCAATGGATTCGTCAATCGATTAAACTTTCGCGTTTGAGGCTCAGAGAATCCACATTATTAAGACACGGTGCATTATGCACCACGTATCACTGTTTGATGATGATTTTTCAAGCGTCAGTGGACTATGTCAACAAATTCAGTCGCATTGATACAAAATGGTCATGGAAATTTTTCACAAAAGAGTGCATATTCGCCAGAAAAGCAGTGGAGGTCATTTGCCCTATGGGCTTTACCATACACAGACCTGTCATGCACACTAAAAGACATATTAAAAAAAATGTACACAAGTCAGAATGCCGTTTCGAGTGTATCCGACTAAGAGAAATCCTTATTCACATAGAAATAGCTACACACACATTATAAGCTCCAATGTGCTAGTGCAATGCTGCTGATTTCTAATGTTAGAAATGGTATCTGTAAATCGTATATTCTCTTTAAGCCACACGATCAGACACACAAAGAATCATCAAGAATCTATACATTTATTTCGGAGATATTTCCTTCTGTACGTTCCATTCTTTGGCACTAGTGCTGTATACTATTTTGTAATGAAATGAAAATAGGCAAAACAATTAGTCAGGAAGCTAAAAAGGGCAATTATTGTGCTTTATGCGTACAGCATACTTCATTTTAATTTTATTTTTGGGTGGCACAAAGGAAATATGTATTAATGTTGTGCATATATACGTGTATGTTACAACATATTTAAACACACACAGTACATGTGCATTTACACGGCTGTCGCGCAGGACATTCATATGCTTTAAAGTAAAATAAAATAATATTGGTCCGTGTTTTTGTGTTTAAAATATGGGCTTTTTTATTGAAAAAAGTTAAAAAATTCATCATTTAAAGTATTGTCCGTCGGAAGCGACTACTTTTTCCCAACTCTCTGCTAATTTTTGAATACCATCTCGAAAAAATTAATCTTCTCTGGCCTCGATCTAATCATCGCGCCATTTCTTGATTTCTTCAAAAGAGCCGATCCTGTGGCCCAAATCGTTTTGCATCCGTCGAAAAAGCCAGTAGCCGGAAGGAGCAAGGTCTGGAGAATACGGCGGGTGGGGTAAGACCTCCCATTTCAGCGTTTTCAGGTAATTTTTGACATTGGGGCCGAGCGTTGTCATGTTGCAAAATCACCTTGTCCTGCCTTACCGCCGTTTCTGGCCGTTTTTCATACAATGCACTGCTTAAACGCATTAGTTGTAGTCAATAACGATCCGCATTAATGGTTTCGCCTAAATTTAGCAGCTCACAGCTCACAGATCACACCTGTCTGGTCCCACCATATGCTGAGCATGACCTTTGAATCGTGGATGTTTTGCTTTGGTGTCGATGTAGACGATGATGGGACGGGTTCACCAGGCTCGGCAAAGTATTTATTCTTCTTGGGATTATCGTAATAATTTTATATCCACTTTTCATCTCCAGTTACGATCCGGTGCAAAAATCCCTTCCTTTGTTGTCTTTTAAGAAGCATTTCCGAAGTGAAAAATCGCCCTTCGACGTCTCTCGGCTTCAACTCGTACGGCACCCAATTTCCCTGCCATTGAATATATTCCAATTGTTTTAACCGAAAGGAAATTGTTTGCTGAGTCACTACCAACGATTCTGTGAGTTCAGTTTACATTTGGCACCGATCTCGATCCAATAATGCCTCCAAGTCCTCATCTTCAAACTTTTTGGGTTGGCCAAGACGCTCTTTTGAAGCGTTGAAACCACTCTCTGCATGACTTATCGGTTGAAGCAGATTGACCATAAAATTCCACAAGCATTCGATGGGCTTCAGCTGCACTTTTCTTCCCATTAAAAAAGAAAATCAAAACTTCCCGCAAATGTTGTTTATTTAACACAAATTCAGACATTTGCGAAGAGGCAAAAAACAATGATCATAAACAGACGCTGATGCATACAAATTATTATTGACAGATGTCAAACCTTTCCAATGGAATATGTATACACTTCCAAGATTGGCCACAACTTACAGGTGGAGCCATCTTTTGAAAACTGATCGACTTAATTTGTACTCCCAATAGTTAACCATTTGGATTTCTTCGTTAAGGTAATTTAGTAGAGCTTTGATACCACTATTCAATATACATACGTAAAAGTTACTGGCATAGGTTATTGTTATTATTTCTATTGCCAAAACATATACAATAGATTCGGAGCTCGGACGGCAAAAAAAACCGAAGTGGCTTTCGCGGCAAGCAACAGAAATGCAAAGCTAAGCGAAACCATGTGTAGCATAAGCTGTGTCACACGGAAACCTTTATTATAATTAGGAAAATGCGACTTTTTTTAAGATATGATTTTATAGACAACTCAGGCCTTAACTTTTTATCAGAATGTTTTGGTTCGTTCGTTATGGAAAGTTTGCCCAAACATATTCTCGTATTTCTATTACGGAGCATATATCATTATTTATACACTCATGTAGTTTACCCCTCTTTTAATCTGTCTTGCAATTTAAAAACGGATCCGTTAAAAGCACTGAATATTTTCAAGAAACAGTTTGACATAATGCTGCGTGGGAGTCGTATCAGAATTTGCACGTTCGTAAGCACGGATTTGTTTGTACTGAGTGTGCGTGTTTTTAGGAATGTTTTCGTATTTATGAAATGGCGAATTCCAGTTTTAATGTCTCACTTGGGTTATGGGAATCGTATATTCGGACAGACTAGAACTGAGTATTTTTACACTTAGGCTTCGCACGAGAAAATCTTTAATTTGCTCTAAAAACTTTTAATTTTAATGTCATGCACTCGCTGTTTTATTTTTAACTAGAACGAGTATGCATAAAAATCGGATTGAAGCGAAACATTTAAATACGTGCTGCATGATGAATAAATTAGAACACATTATGTTTTTTGCTCGAGCTCGGGTAAATTTAAAGTTAATTGGTATTAGGATTTCTTCGTTCGAATTTCAAGTTTTATAATTTTTTTTTTTTTTGGCTAGAAACAATTTGCCAAAATACAGCGCAGTGACTGGCAGCAGCGTTACACTTGCACATAACAGCTAATAATGTGTGTGTGTGTGTACACATTCTTTCAGGGTTCAATAGATTGTATAAACATAAATATCACTTCTGTATAAATAATAATAAAAATAATAAGGACTTCTACTACTACTAATAATAAAAATAATAATAACAATAGTAATAAAAATAATAATAATAATAATAAAAATAATAATAATAAAAATAATAAAAATAATAATAATAATAATAATAATAATAATAATAATAATAATAATAATAATAATAATAATAATAATAATAATAATAATAATAATAATTATTATAATAATAATAATAATAATAATAATAATAATAATAATAATAATAACATCGCCGAGAACGCTTTCAAACGCTAAGTAGTTATTCTAAAATTAATTTAATTTACTAAAACTAATAACAATAAAATAATGTAAAAAGGGAAGTAATCGAAAAGAAAGCTCTCAGTAAATATTCTTAAAAAATAAAATAAAAAAAGTACATCTCAACTTGAGTTATGCCCACCACATTAACGTATTCCATAGTTTTTCAGAAAAACATCGGAATATATGTATTTACTACCAACATGTTGTGGCCTTCAATTGGTAGCCTTTCCGTTAGCTTCTCTTTTACAAGTACTCATGTACATATATTCAGATCCTATCCAGTAACACGCTTGTGTAGTCAGCATATATAATATTTTATGGGCTTTCGTTTTTATACTCTTAGCCCATTACAAATGGGTAAAAATGGTATTTAGCAGTTTTGTAAAATTATGTAACAGTCAGAAAAAACATTTGCGACTCCATTATCTTTTATGAATATTCTTCTTACCATCATTTCATTTTGGAGACGTGCTTTTGTGATTTGTCTTAAAAATTGGTGTCTTATAATGATGTAAAGAAAAAGAAATACAAGGTTGAAATAAATAATTAGTTAGGCGCAGGGCTTAGGGTATCTCGTTGTCCACTACACTCGACTGGAGGACTCTTTATTGTTTGCCTGCTTTCGCGTGTATGAGTCTAGTATATACTATATATGATATGTGTAAATAAATATGTGTGCGCTCATATGGTATGTATGTTCACATACTCGTCTATGGTCGTATGTGCTCTGTTCTTTGCCTTGCATGTTCAAAATAGTTGGACGGGTAGATTGCGCGGAGCCAATATAGCACACACATTGCCTGAAATAAATTACGTACGAGCTCAAGGCCGCAGCGGTGGTCAGGCAAGAGTTTTGTTGGGTGTTGGTCGTTTAATTACGAATTTTTGACCCTCTCACGCCCACGCTTTTGAAAATAACCTTGTTGTTCTTTTACTATTTGGTCATTGTTTTATTTTTATTAATAATAGAATTTCATTTTTTTGAAGTACTAGATAGCAAACATAACAGGGTCACAGCACTAATTAGGACCGTGTTTCATTTGAACTCAAAGCACGTTAACAACCCTCTGACTGGCAGTTGTCGGAAACGAGTGCATAAAATTTGCATGCTCACAAATGTCAAATGTCATTTTAAATTGGATTTGAATTCATGGTCAGAGTTAGAGCTACATATTTTTTTCTGCTGACAGCACACACATCAGTCATGGGAAAGACACTGCGTATACTAGATGACGCATCTGAGAAAATAAAACTTTTTTGTTTGTGGGCGGACTAATATAAAAAGTTCTTCCCAATGTGAACATTTCGAAAAATTTAAATTGATATATCATCTTCTGAATTGATACAATGTCTTGCACGACCAAGTAGAACTTTAAGAGAGAATTTTGGACTTTCTTC
The DNA here is from genome assembly GCA_035045065.1 of Hirtodrosophila trivittata. Classification (NCBI taxonomy): domain Eukaryota; kingdom Metazoa; phylum Arthropoda; class Insecta; order Diptera; family Drosophilidae; genus Hirtodrosophila; species Hirtodrosophila trivittata. Next base: position 219,680 of record JAWNNK010001459.1, on the reverse strand, counting down.
AGAATATTAATAAAAGCCACAACATTTTCTGAAAATATGGTACTAGTTGATATAAAAACAAATTAAAAATTTTAATTTTTTTTAAGCACGACTTTCCGATGCATAATTTCATTCCAACCATTTCAACGTTGTCTTCCGACAAAACTGAAAATGTTTTCGTACAGTATCGCTGTAGTTTAATAATTAGTCATAATTATCAATTATAATCTAAAGACCTGTGAACTAATTTATATGTATATAGGTATTTCTGGGGTTGATAATTAATATATTTCTAACACATAAAAAGCGAGTAAAAAATTTAAAAAAAATTATTGGTTTCTAATTGCAAAAAGCTAAAACTCTTCCTAAAGATAATTCTGAGACAGGCTTTTAATCAACTTAAAATGTCAGACAACATATAAAATAGTAACAGCACAAAATTGGAAACACGTAAATATACTGTTAAAGACCCTTCACAAACTTTTAACAGGAGAGTTTTAGCTTTGAGATTTGATGGACTTTAATTAAGCCACAACAAATAAGATAACATAACCATGTACTTTTCTTTGGCCCATGCTAAGAACGAAGTTGCCAAATATGTTGATTTTTGATTCATAATCAGGATCCGTGCATTGCTTCTGGGGCTTGTTAATAAACCAAATTCTGGAATGTTAACAATTCTCCTATATAGATCTTTGAGCAAAGTTATGTTACAGGACTGGCAGATAGTTATAGTAGCAGAATAGGAAAAATCACTGGATCACTCAAAAGTAATCATATACCTCATAATCATTTAATATATATCACCTACACTCTTACTGAATTGCGTATACATCTTTTAGTCAGATACACTCGACTTATTCATACTTGTTTGTGTTTTGCTAATATACTAGAAATTCATTATGGATTTATGCTACGTGTACGCACAAACACAAAGATAATTTAAACCTCAGCAATGGTCCTTAACTGAATACAACACATCCTTTTATATATTTAACTGTTTTTAAGATAATATGTTAAGTATAAACTTTTGTTGCTCTCATACTATTAATGTGCCCAAATTAGTAGTTTTCTTGACTTGTAGAGACATCAAACTCGTGTTTATAGCCAGCCTTTCCATTACTTTATTGTATTTGCTTATATCCTTTTTTATATTCCCTAGCTGTTAAAACTTTTACATTTTGTCCTGTCTCTATTTTGTGTTCCCGACTCTCCAGTTATTTTATCCGACACCTTTAATTAAAATTGTAACGCTTCCTATTTTACACATACGTGCAAACTGGAAAAGCAGTATGAGGAGCGGGAATGAGGGCGATACACGTTTTCCTGCAACCAATTAAACCATAACGCATAGATTAAAATTTTATTTTTATTTTAATATTTATGTGTTGTGCTATGCGTCCCATGTGACCATATCACACATGTTAACGTATGAGTACACACACACACACACACACACACACACTAGACACTAGCTCCTATTCATGCCCTATTAAAATGGCGCCCAATTACTAAAAAATAACAAAATATTCCCCAAGCGTTAGACATACATTTTGCGCTTATAAATATGAATATCACACCTTTACCGGGTTTCGTTAGCTATTCAGTTTTGGACATTTGCGCGTATATATACATATGTGTGTGTGTGTCTGTGTACGTGTGTGTGCCTGGCTAAGACAATGCTACGGCTTCAACTACCTTGAAATTACCCTATCCCTGTCCTGGTGTATAGGTGCCTCCTTTCTCTCTGTGTTCCTCTGTCTAGTTAGCTACATCTTACTCTTTCTCTCTATCTCTCTCTCTCTCTCTTTTCTTTTTCGCTTTCTCTATCTCTTTCTCTATATCTATATCTTTCTCTTTCTCTCCCTGTCCCTTCTTCTTCTGGCACTACGTGTATTCTAGTAATCAAAAATGCAAATCAACCCCATGAATTTCGAATAAGTTTTTAGCTCGCTACGCAACAACAACAATAATAGGCTTATAGTCAACGCGGATTTTGGGCTAACGAACCCACGTACACTGCAGCACACATACACATAAAGTTAGAGTATGTGAGCCTTAAAATTTGTATCAGTTAGTTTGGACCTCCGCAACAACGTTTACCTAGCAGACAAAAGAAACGAGGAAAGGATGCAAATAGTTGTGGGAGTTGAGCGTGTGACTCTATTTGACAGTCAACTACACTGACAGAAAATAGAGAAACATCTAAATGTTGTTTCACATGTATACTCGTACATATAATATATTTTTTGTATTGATTTCAATTTTGTTTTATATTTATTTATAACTATATAAAATTGACTTACTACCTGGGACCCCACACTTACGGTTCGACAATTGCTTTGATATTATTAAATGTTTTTCCAACGATCATTTTAAAAATGGTCTTATTAGTCCTGTAAAATGTAAGAATAATATATAATATAGGAATATATTAAATATTATGGTACAGAGCACTAGGCGAGTGTGTGCTGTTATGGTTGACGAGCTCATACAAAAGTACGGATAGATATAAGTTCAGATAAACAGGGCTAAATAAACTCGGCTATTGAATGTGATAATGGAAAGAGGGATCGAAGATGCCTTCTTCTGTCTAGTGCATAGTCGTACATTTGCATTCATGCCACCCTTTACCCTTTCACCCATTTTTAATGCGATATAAAAACCAACAAGAAAAAAACTATAATAAATTTAAAAGCAATCTGAACTGGAAAAAATTTAGTTTGTGGTATTTTTCAAGGTTTTTTTTTAATTCAAATCAGGTAGATTGTGGGATTTCTTGACAGTTCTCTATTTTTAGAGCGGAAAACGAAGTTTCGTGGTCCATTTTGATTTGCGGCCGTTGGATTTTGAGTGTGTATGCCTGTACGTGACGCGCATTTCCGCTCAATGCCCATCAAATATAAAGTGCCTGCAATTTAAACTTGAATTCTTACTGTGAAGCAGCAGCAGCATCAGATCAATGTAAATATTTTGAAAGGGAGGAACGCCTTTCAGTGCACCTTAATAATGGTCTGAGTCCCTCGTAGTTACCGTTGGCTGTCCGTAGATAAAGAAGATTCTATTCCATTTGCTGTTGCTATTGCTGTTGATGTTCAAGTAAAAAACTGCATTTGCTTGGTTTGTTTGGCGCTCATTTTAGTGTTTGTGATTTTGGGTTATTTTTTCAGTTCCCACTTTTCAATTTTACTTTATATGCAAATTTGGTATTTTATGCCAATGCCAACGCAAACACCAACACGAACGCCAACGAATGTGGCAGCGGGTACCATTGATAGCTTTTGCCCTGACCCTTTCGCTTGCTACTGTGGACTTCTTTATTTGACCCTCTGCTATCCTGTCTATGCCAAGGCTTCAAGCCAGCTTTACATGGAGGCTTCCTTTTGAATTCTTAAATGTTTTACATTTTCTATTTAAATGCAATGCCACAACAACTAAGAAAAATAAAAACTATCTAAAGGTAGAAGGAGTGTTTTCGAATATTTCACATCTATACGTGTATATTTTTACATATATAATATAAGAAAATATTGTAGACTCTTAACTCATAAAAATGGGTAATAAGAGACTAATGAGTTTATGGAAAAGTATTTGACAGACAGATGTAAGCATCCTGACTCCGAGTCGATATAACTACCATATTTGGTACGTAGGTTCTAGGTCCGTGGACGCAGATCAAGTATTTGTCATAGTTCAGAATTAAGATGCAGCATACGACAAGTGTAACATACGAATTAATAGTACATATACGCCACATGGTTACCGCATTACATCAAAAAGACAACTTTAAAATGCACTGCAGATTGCTGCAAGCACTACAAGTTGCACGTTGCAATTGCCACAAGACGACAACGGCAGCGGCAAGAACGACGAGACTCATTAGAGTACAGCAATGTGCGTGACGCCATCCTTAAATTGTCCAAAAACGGAGTCTCACCAACTTCCACCCCACAACAACAGCTATTGCAGCTTCATCTTTTTCATCTATCTCCTTTTTGCTTATTCCAACGTAATCTTGGCCATTACTCAAAAAGAAGCCAGGCACGTAACGGGCCAAAGTTAAACAAGATATAACGCTCTAGTCGAGTCTGACCGACAACGAGATACCCTAAGCTCCGTATCTAATATTATCAAATATATACACACACATTCACACACAACAATGTAGACCACTGCGTTGCGCTATTGTATATTATTTCTTGAATATCTCATAAAATAAACACTACACAGGAACCTATTACAGTTGTTGTCGTATCCCTAGCAATTAAAGTCTCTTATATCGACGCCTTCATACATACTAACGGGCTGAATAAACTGAACTATTAGTCCTAATCAAGAACATATATACTGTTTGGGGCTTAATAATAATATTTCCTTATCCCTGGTACATACATTTTCACAACTTTAGTATACTCTTTACCCAGTTTTAAAAGTCTAAGGATATAAAAATGAACAAAATTGAGACAATGTAAACTATAGTATCTCGCAAGGTTGTAACCGGAGCTGGTGGCCTGCTTCTCGCTTACCAATGGCACTGGCTCTGCTCTGTTGATGACATTGGTAGTCTGTTTGGGCTTTGCTTGTGCTGATGCTGCAAGTTGCTTCACTGTCCAATGCCACCGTAGCCATTGCCTTTGTTGGCCTCTGCGAACTTAGAGGCGTCCTTATTTATTTGTTTTGAGCTTGGTGTTGATGCCTCTCGCACCTCTCTCTAATGGCTTTGTTATGCTAATTATTTGACGACTTTTGTAAACTAAAGTGACTTTGAGTCACTGAAGTCCCCTCTGCTGCTTCTCTGTTTGTGTCTCTTTTTGCTTGCTATTTTCAAAGTTTTTGTAGGCTTTTCAAGATATTTAATTGAAATGCATTGGTTTTCGTTGATTCGTTGGTTTCGTTGTTTTCATTATTTTATAATCACATATAATTATACCTATATCTTGTATTATCTACAAGTACACATGGTAGGCAAAACATCAGAATTTTACTCCAAACGTAAGTGAATTAACATGCCTAAAGTTCAATATATATGGCCCCATACATTACATATACCCTTGTATACTACAGTTATTCACTTGATCAAGTCATTTCCTTTGGTTTTTAATTATATGTCCTGAATAGATATTTAAGGAACAGTATAATAGTTAAGCAGCGTAAATTATAATATGCCCAGAAAAGTTAATCATCGTTTACAGAGACTACTGAGATATTTTTTCTCGATTAACTGTCTCTGAGATCGATTAAACAACAGACACATATTTCTATATCGACGAGTCTGTTGATGCCTCTGGCTATGATAAGATTTGCAGATTTTATTTAGACGTCTACATATGAAACAGCAACTGTGTATATAGCAAGGAAATCAAGTTTTTAAATATGGTTTTCCATATTATTTCTTTCTCACATGAGCTTACGTGGCATTTCCAGCTTTTCTTTGTTCTTTTCTGCTACGAGTACTGGTAAAAGTTGTTTTTTAATGGTCCCCTTTGACTCAGCTCAACTCAAAAAGTAAAATTCCCTTTCATATTATGTCGTTTCACGAGTATGTTAGTACGAGTATATAATATTTGTGTAATAAGCCTTTTATAAACATTGCAAAAATTCTTTTCCAATTGTATTGTCAGTCTGCCTGCCCACCTGTCTACTTTTTACCCAACCACCTCGCCAGCTAACGCGTTTGACGGTTTGTTCCGCAGATAGACATTGTCAATGTAGTGGCTCTGGACTCTATCTCTTACGGGCCCTAACATATGTGAGTCCGTATAGTCTCTTTCAGCTATTTTCTCTTTCTATTTTGGTTGATATACGTTCTCTCTAATTGTGTCACGCGTATGTCGCAAAGGTTTCCGTTTGTAACTGGAGTTAAGTTGTGTCGAGGCATGAGAGTGCACTGATTGGATTACCAATGAAAGTACCATTGTCAGTACTGTCTCCTCTTTATAATGGTCATTTATGCGGAGGCAAAGCTTCGTTACGTTGAACAGTTAAACGTAAGGAAAATAGCTTGAAATAGCTAACAATTTCAGTTTAATTTTACGCATGAAGCCAATCAGGGGTATTGGTTATAAAAGCCGAAGCATGAAAGATATATGATAGCAATAAGTAGTGCTTACAGTATTTAATCGGGGATTTCCAACAGTTAAGTTCACCATTTATGGTACGTCTTACTTTTGGAGCTTTTTAAAATAGCACAGGTGCAATAATAGCTTTCGTCGCAGTAATTTATATTTAGCCCATTTTTTGTGTGCATGGTTACAAATCCGCACTGCTCCAGTTGTTGTGCTGTAAAAAATCCAATTATTAAAACCAACTGCATAGACTACTTGAAAGGGTAGTAAAATATTTATTTGTTAATCAATATTTATTTTTTCCGCTTCCAAGTAATTCCTATAAATCGCATCACGCCATACTAATCGAACAAACCACTGAGCAATATTTTCATAGGAAAAAGATTTTAGAAAAATTTATTCATGTTGCACTGTGGTATCTGTTTTTTATTGTCTTATTATTGTATTTAAATTAATTTATTGATAACAAAGCTAAAGTTTTACAGACATCTATATACTACATACATACATAGCCAGAGTTTAAATACATATATTAATAATTATCTAAGTTTTTTTTTTCTCATATCTTCTGAGTTTATTGTTTAATCTTCATAAAATATTTAGCATAGATCAAAACTATTTCTTATAGTATACGGGGGTGCCAAGAGCACCAAATCTACAATTATGCCTATAAAACATTCTTTTCGTTTTGCGATGGAAAATTCGGAGTTGAGCTTAATCTGTGGACGGCATAAGCAACATAAATTCTCTCTCTTATTCCAAACTAATTATCTCGTGGCACTTGCACGATCCTGTCAACATCAAATCCCAGGCAGATGCGCAATCCCTAGGCGACCCATCAGGGATTGGCTAAGTAACTTAAAGTGCTCAATGTCACAACCTGCACACATATGGTACTTATGCACAGCATTTCCAAAGCACCACAACAACACCTAACTACACAAGCACACACAATTACACCATAACTGAAACGGGTAACATTACGAGGGGTAAAACGGAACTCTCTTTGGGATGTTGTCGGCATAGCATTAATCCACGCGCTATAAGTACGAAACGCACCCTCCATTTTATTCTCTACCTTACGGTTTTTTTGTCTTGTGATTGGCATCACATGATGTGATGTATTTCCGAGTTTTCTTTTATTACAATCTTAACCCATTAAAAATGGGTGAAAAGGGTAGATTGTACTTGTGCAACACTATGTAATGGGCAGATGGAGCGCTTATAATCCTATGATATACATATATATTCTTGAGCAAGGTCAATATCCAAGGCATTTTTTACTCGCTCATAGGGCTACTATGAACTGAGGCGTCGATTTGATAGGCAATAAGAGCTAGAGACCGATCAAACTAAAAACAGATCACACAATAAATACAGCAGACACAATCTACCATTGACACTTTTTATTTATATTTATTTATTTATTTATTAATATTGGTAGATATGTTTGCAAAATTTAATCTAACTGGAGAGTTTATTTAACATGACAGCGAAGAGTCTTCTGCTTTACTTAGTATCATGTTTTTATATAATGTTTTGCTTAAGTATAATTTTTTATTTTTTATTTTAAATTTTATTCACTTCCCTGAATTTAGAGTCGAGTACAAGCAAATTTAATAATTTTAAAAATATATATTAATATGAATTTTTAATTTTAATAATTTTTTAAAAGTAAAGTGGAAGTATAAAAGGAATAAATGAAAAAAGATATTTTGTGTGGATTCTTGTGTACGAGTATGTGTATTTTTACGTTTGCTAAATTTGAGACTTGGTTTAAGGGTATTTCGTTGTCGGGCATATCCAACAAGTATATTAAAACTTGGTTTTTTTAAGAAAGTGGGTAGGCAAATGTACAAGTCTGAGAGCTATGACTCCCTGCCGAGCTGCTGTCTAGGCATATTTTGTTCATCGGCCAGTCTGAGGTACCATATTTTTTAGCCGTCTACAGGGGCTGTTATTATTGTTTCCAGGCCGGAGCTGCTATTTTATAAGTGTTTACAACACTTCCGGCATATAATGGAAAACAAAAGGCTTACAAGGATACCCAAAGGATTTTAGCAATCAAGTGCTTTTCAAGAACTTTTGCCTATGCACGATAGCCCGCTACCGATAACAGTTTTTGCTCACATTCCATTTACCTGGACAGGGAGTACTTAACTTTCTTGTTTCCTTGTCCCATGTTTGCTTTGTAAAACGTGTGGGTACATGCAGGTGTGTGGTATAAGCAAAAAAAAGTTAAAGGTTTTGAAAGACCTGAAGTAGTTGCTTCGACATGTCTGTACACTTTTACTCAGTATAAAATCAACAAAAGCAATAACAAAGACAGCAATAAAATAGACAGCCGAATGCAAAGAACATTCTGAAATATTTGAAGAGGGCTGAGTAGAAAAGGGATTTGCCGCTGTGCCTTTCATGTCTTAAGCTTTTAATTGTTCGCTTCGGACGAAGATGTACGACATTATATTCAATGCCATTTTGTAAATATTGTGAATGAAATTTTTCTAAGGTAATTCGAAATATATTATTTAAGACCTTGAGATATGTATGTATGATATACAATACTATTAAAAAATTGGTTAGAAAATATTGTGTATTCGAAATGCTTCAAATGTTTTTTTTCAGTGCAACTTATTAAATTTTTCTTAAAACATTCTTTCTTATTCTTTCCAGATGCTTAGTCCCAATCCCAAGGAAAGTCCCTATCAGCTCCGGGTTCTACTATTGGTGATTGTGCTGGCTACACTGAGCTTGTGCCACGCCTGTCGTGTGTCGGAGTTCTCGTGCAAGGGTAGTGGAAGCACTGGTAATATCTGTGTTCCACTGGACAAATATTGCGACGGCCGAAGCGACTGTGCAGATGGCAGTGATGAGCCAAAACACTGTTCCGGTGAGTGTAACCGCTGAATAAGCTGAATCGGCCATAATTTAACAAACAAACACCCTTACCCTCTTATATAAATATGTATATTTATGTTTATACCTTTATCTCTTTATCATGCAATGCTGTTACATTCTGGTAGTCTGTAATCGTACATATTATGGTGATATTGGACGCACCTATGCTATAAAAGTGCCTACGCCTCAGTGGAACAGATTACCGTTCTTGTGCCACCTGACATTCACCGCGTCCGGTCATGATCAAGGCGACATAGTCCAGGTAAGTCGTCGTTTTTATACATACAATATTGTCTGGTTAGTGATGTAAAAAGGATGCGGGTGAGTAGAAAAAGAGACAGTGTACACTGGAAATGCGGGAAGTCAGCTCCTGTAGCCGTTGGCGCTAAACTCACTTCTGACTCCTAAATGTGTGCCTGGCTGTTGTCGTCTCTGACCGCCGGTGGCTAACTATAAGCTGGCTCGCAGGTGACATAAAAGTGCATGTGCATACATTTGTATGTGCACCTGCATACATGTATGTGTGTGTGTGTGTGTGCGTTTGTATATATGCATGAAAACACACGTTCCGATGATAAATCTACCAAAATATAATCAAATTAACAAACGCACGCAAAACATGATAGCATTCTCACATCGTATTTCGAGTTTGATTATTACATTATATTTCATGATGAATGCCTGAGTTTTTAAGAGTTTTTGGTACATTTCCGTGCACAATTAAGGGTTTGACTTAGCTCTAGGCCAAAAGTCTGGCCAAAGTTTATTCTCATAGCCGACCTCTCTAGCATTTTTAGGTCCCTTAACCAATTGCACAGTGGGTAAAAAGAGGACTTTTTGACTGCGTAAATATATGCAATACGGAAAAGGAAACATCGCCAACCCCTTAAAATATATATGCTTATATTTTAGCTCAGAATCAATAACCGAGTTGAACTAGCTCAGCCGGTCTGAACGCGTGAATCTTAAGAACTATGGAAGCTAGAGACAGTGTATTTAGTTCTTGAATACCATACGAATATAAAGTTGTATTTTTTCACATTTCGTTCCGCAAATCGCAAAAAGAACCATTAATTTCGTATATATGTGTGGAATCCCATAAAAATGTACGTAAGGGCATATCCTACATGGCTACATGGTTAAAGGCTTCTCGCAGTTGAGTATACTCGAATACAGGAATCGTACTTGTTTTAATATCATCTTTAAACCGCCGCTGGGCCAGTGACGGCACGACTAAGCTGTTGATAATGAAATCAGACACGCTTGAAAACATTTTTGGCAAACTGTCAGAAAATCGTCAATTTCAATTTAAAAAAAAAATTGAATTTCATGCAATTTGCGTAACAGCGCAATAAGCAGTTAGCAGAGGAGCAAAATCATTCAATCATTCGTGGAGTGGTTGATAGTCCAGGGCCTTCATAACATTGAGATTGTTGATGGTTAGGCCTCAAAAAGAAAAAGGAGAGACAAAAAAGACGGAAACTATATAATTGAGATACGATATTATCTGCTGCATTACTCAATTCCTTTGAAAATCTTTAGCTTGATATTAAAATACAATTTTATAATTGCAAAATTATAAGCTGCTTCGGCATCCGATTACATCAGATATGTTATACATACGTGTATAATATAAATTTTACATTTTGCTACAGCATTTTTAGGTGGCTGACGCAAATATATAATTTTTCCTACGCTTATTTTATAATGTAGCAAAAGTTCCCTTTTTCAACACTTTTACTTCTAACTTACGTCTGCGGCGCTTAAAATATTTTCATTATGCGCCGGTATAGGAAATAAGATTCCTGTTTGCTCTAAAATCGACTTATCTGTCTGACTGTCCTGCTATACATATTGATTGATAAGTATACTATATAGGTATATATTTTCAAGCGATTGTAATACGTAAACTAAATTACCCAAGTTCCTCCTTTAGATTTCAAACCACAGGCATTCTTGTAACTTACTCCGGTATTAATTTTAATGGTAATTGCTAGCTCTCTGACCTGGCTTGGTTACCTTTATAATTGATTTTTTATATAATCAAGAACTTTGTTGCTGGTTGCGCTATTTGATTTAAGCCTCAAACAAACTGCATTCTATTCGCCTCTAATAAATTTATAATGTCTGGTTTTAAGCTCCTTACACATAAAAACAAATAAAACTGTTTCAGTGGAGTGTGCTCGACGGATAAATACCCCACACCCAATACTCAAATATTGAAACAAACACACGCTTCAAAATATGTTACATACACTACAAGCATTTGTATGAAGTTTGCTTCGGCGATCCCCCGCACTATAACATCTTTAATTATTTCATTCTTAATTTAAGATAAAAAAAAATAAAACAGAGGTAATAAATAAGAGGCAGACATTATTTTTGATTAGTATCTAAAACTATGTCTATATAGCAATGTCCGTCCGTCTGTTCGTTTGCATGACAGCAACTTTGGAGACTATTAAAGCTTAAGGCACCAAATTTGGAACAAAGGTTTCATTTTCTTTTAAAACAAGTAGATCCTGATATTTGTGCCTGTATTCATTATTCTATGCTCATGAAGCTTGCCTTTCAATTATCAGTTTTAGCACGTAAACATATAATATAATAGATCGGTCTTGATCCACAGAAGATATTCAAGAAACTAAGGCCGCTTTTGGACAGAATTTTTGTAGCAAGTGCAAATGTGTGAGTTTTTCAGTTTTTATGTGATGTGTGCTGACTATTTTGTAAGTATTCGTGATGTGGGTTAAAGGAAGCTTCTAGTCGGCCACACTGCATTGGAGCTTTATAAATTGTTTTCGTATGTTTAATATTCGAAGCTTGAATTGAGTTTCTTTCTATTTGTTGATTACGGTTGGGAATAGGTGATAAAAAATGTATTAAGCTCTGGAAAATTGAACCCTTTTCAAGAGTTTGATTGCAATGTGAAAAACTCGAGACAAGTTTACTTGCATATTTAGTTTAAAATATACGATATTTGCATATATATATTTATATATTATATAAATATATATTACGTGTAGTAAAAGACACACAACGTAACTGTAGTCCCAATCTTGTACTTCTGTTGTTTTTTCCCAATGTCTGCCCTGACCTTGTTTACTGCCGACATTCTTGCTTACGCCTGTTCTATGTTGACTTTTTTATGGCCAATCTAATATGCAAGCAGAGAGCAGTGAATTTTGCGGTTTGCTCTGGGGTGATGCACAGTGAACATTGAATTTTGCTTGCATAACATTGACCTGTTAGAAACTAAAGATTTTTCATGTGCTTTTTTCTTTCGCCATTTACTATTGTATGAAATGACAGAACAGAAAATTGCAAGTACAAGAAAATAACTTAGTTGAGCAAAATTATAAATATGATTGGAATAATACCAGCATAAAATAATGGGAAAACCTACACGAGTTTACCAAACTACGCTAAAGCCCTTAAACCAAGGTGGGAGTCGGCAGCACTTACACTCTAACTAAACTCTGCACACATACATAGACCTACTCACACAACAAGCAATTGATTTTTGAATAACTTCTGTGTTTATAATAATCGATATGAAATTTGCCAAATATATCAAAGGTGTGAGAATATATATGTGAAAATAGTTGGGAGAGGAAATTTCAAACTTTAAAATAAATTTGATCTGCAAGAAGCTACATACATTTGGTGGCTTAGAGTCTCTCAGATCCGCACGATTATCCAGAACATGGGTAGATCGACTCGGCTTTTAATCCTGAGCAAGAATAAACATACCCATAAATAAAAATAAAACTATTTTGAATGGATTAGTATATCAGTCCCAGGTGCTATGAAATTTGTTGTATTATTTCGTATATACAAGTATAATAATACTATATGTATAATAAAACCTTAAATATATATTAATGTAAAATTATAATACTCCAATTCTCTATATTTTTTCGACAGATCATTTTTGATGGCTTTACAGTGGGCCGCTTTGATGAAGGAATGGTCGATACGGATGTCGATGGATATGAGACGAATCTAAGTCCAACCGGTGAGCTGCCCGGCTGTCCTGAGGGATTTATGCAGGTCAGTACCCATTTATTTTATTAGAATTCATTTTGAATATTACATGAGCTGGGAAACCTGGTTATATGCGTTTATGGTGCTACTTACGTCTACGGTAGATGGAACGCCATTCGTTCGTCGAACTATAATTTTATCCCAGCCAACTAAATGGTGGGTTATGTGGAGCAATCACATTCCTTCTTTTATTTTGTTTTTACTCTGAATTAGATTGTCGCTTCATCGCGTTTTCGATTCAATCAATCTCCGAGTAATCCTGTAATTTACTTTTAGCTCTATTGACAAATTTCACATTAGCCCAGCAAATTGAATTAAATTGTGCGCTTGTCTGAGTTTATGTGCTATTTGTCCAGCATATCCCGTGACTGCAGATTAGGGCTTGAGTGCTGTACAACTTATTTTTCAATTGAATATATATGTAAAGGTTCAATGAGATATTAGTTCGAATTCAATCACATTTGCGCAAGTAAAATAAAGCACAATGAAACAATTTTTAAGTCAGCTTAAACAAGATAAATGTGAAAATATTAAAATTTACATATGAACATTAAATGTATTGACCGCTTGCTTGCATATATATCAAATAATATTAAAATTTCAAGCCAATTTGTTCCATTTTGATCTCAAAGTACAATTCTTCAGTTTTTATTATTGATTAAAAAAAAAAAGGAAGCGTTGGCCAATGTTTAGTTTAAAATGTTGCAGCAAATAGAACGATTGACACTATTTTTATGCCCTTCACCCAGGAAACACATTGGTAAATTGGTTGTGGAAAAGCTGTGCAAACCTGTGTATTACGTAACTTATCGAAGAACACATCCCCGATCCCAAAAAGTTTTAATATTCGTAATAGAATCAATAACCGACCTGACTAAGTCCGTGTGTCTGTCTGTTTATCTCATAGCTGACTATAATTAACTTTTGTGGGCTTCTGTGTTCCAGTACTCTTTTTTGTTAAGACTTTCAAATTTTCTTACTGCACAATCAGTAGAAACATTTTATGAATACAATTGTCAAGTTATAGATTTGATTTTTGTATGCACATATATTGTGTTTCATCACCTTGTATATGAATTGCAAATTTAATCAGAGTCCGACTTTAAACACAGAATATCTTCATAATAAAGTATCTTAAGAACAGCGTGAATTTCGCAATATCATTTCGCATATAATTGCTAATAGTGGATGTGAACGCGTGTGTATGTAGTTTAATTACGATAATTTAATAACAATTTACGATACCACTACATCCATATCACAACTTCGAGGTGATCCTAGAAAATACTAAAATTTGACCATTTAACCAAAATGTGAACCGTTTTAATCAATCAAAAAACTGTAGGCTGCTTCAATTGATTGATCGATTGTCATACTACGATATTGTTGAGATATTTTTAATTGTATATAATAAAATATACGATTATGTTTTCAATAGATTATTTTTTTATGTTTATCAGAATTAAATTGGTCCACAAATACCAGTTCGTCCATTCAATTAGTTTTTTTTCATTAATTACCAGATTTTACGTAACTTATATAAAATAATGCTAAATTGCTGCAGTCAAGTGCACTCACCTACAAGAATCCCGTCACGCATATACACATACTTACAAATGCATATATGTTACACACTCATTTACACCGACTATAAGTTATTATGTGCAAATGCAATACTGCTGCGAACCAAATAACCAAATATCTTCTATGTTTATGGTTCGATCTTTATAAAACCTGCCCGGGTAACTAGTGCTCTAGTAATTAGTGTTACTATGCGTGCCATACTATTGATTAAAAAACTGAGATAATTTACGTTGTTCATTGTGGGGGATGTAGGGATGCTTACGGTAATCGAAAACCTACAACCAAATCAGGTTTCTCTTATATTCCTTGCGATACATTCGCTTATCCGGACGGACAGAAGAACATACGGATAATTCGTTTAATAGGTTGGAGTGTAAAGTTTATACTGTATGACTTGAAGGTACATATAGGTACATACAAAATTGTGATTGTTACACTTGTTATTTCATCGTGATTCATACACAAATTTACTGTATTTAAACATGTAATAATTATCGAGGCATTTGTGTCCCGTCAGATAGACTATGTAGAGTTTAGTTTAATTGCTTGTTAATGTATCTCGTAGTCGGGCATATTGACTAAAGTGTATATGTATAACTTGTTTTTTTTTTAACCATATGGACATATGTTTTTCATTGGCTTTATTCCGTTGCTCAACTAAAAATAGCACCAACCTATTTTCTTCCTGTTTCGACAACATACAGTTTAACAACGGCGAGTAGAACTGCAGTTTTTTACCCCCTGTCTGCCTGTCATGCTCCTTGTCTCCGTTTTTGACAATAAATTTAGAGCAAGCGTGGGGCGTGGATGACACTAGAGTGTTGTCCAGCTCATCCAACCCTGGATGGGCTGTGCCAGCCCAGCCGCTGTCTAGTACATCCGTCTGTCTGTCCGTCTTTTGAGGTTTCATTTGGCACTTGACATGTGTATGGGATACAGTAACCGGAATATATCGAGTTGGGGCTTAAGGAGGGCTTTCGGCCAGCTGATGGGAAGGGAATGTTTTTGCATGCGCGTTTGGGATTTTAAATTCAGTTAAATATATGGTATTTTTTCTCATATGAGCAGGCCTTGTTGCAGTTTTATAAACTCGTAACTAACCGCAGGTTTGTGTTGTCATTTTCTGGTTACGTTCCGAGCTTTATCGTAGATGTCGTTCTCTGGCGCCTGTTTTTATTTATTTAAAGCAAACATGTTCAACTGCTGACGCAGTTTCTGTTTTTATTCCCATCAGCCTTTTTTTATTTTTTTATTTTTCACTTTTTTCATTTGGTTTCCTTTGTAAATTATTCGTGTTATGGCCTGGCCACATAAATTCTTGACCATTTCATATTTATACCATTCTACCTATATGATTTTTGTAATATATACACATGAGTAACAAACTGCCACACAAAGTTTTATCCGTCGTGTGTGAGAAGTTGCCCTGTAACAGTTTAATCAGTTATTCAATTTAGTTGGACAGTTTGTCTCATGCATATTGGAAAAGGCAGTGTCCTTAGTATGACCTTTTCTCTCAGTGAGAATACCCTCTGCCTTTTAACATACAGCTGACAGAGTATATTAATGTTGAAATACATAAATAACGTATTCTTAGTCAGCATCATCATATTCTGACCGTATAAGCACCGTCCTGTCCGTATTAACACTATAATAACAAACACAAAAAATTTTAATTGTTAAATTTCCACACTTAACCACATTTTCAAAAGTTGAATAGATCGATTTAATATCAAAATTAAAATTTCATCACGAAAATTAAAGGGTTCGCGTTTCTCCATCGTGTTGTCCAGTGCAAAATAACTTAATTTGCAGACAATGAAAAGTTTGTGTATATATTATTATATATACTATTTACATATATACATATACATATTATTTCTCATATGTGTGGAATGATTCTGTTCCGTAGGGGAACCTAATGGGGAGTAGGGTATTTTGTAGTGGAATATAATTTAGCAGATAATCTTAGCTTATTTTGAATAATTTGGTAAGTCCTTTGCTTTTAGCCAGAGCAGATGACCGGAGTAGCTAAAGCCCTTATTGCTACTTGGTTTATATGTAAATATTGTAGGTCATAAATAACAAAACTTTAAGCATTAACGTATTAACCTAAATACTCGTAACAACAAGAATCTAGCTGCTTGCCTGTATGGTTTTAATACCATTACCCCATAAAAATAAGGTGAAATATGTATATAAAGAGTGTGCAAACTTATGTAACAGGCATATAAATCCATAAAGTTTATATACATATTCTTGATCTTGAATAGCCGAATTGATATAGTGATGTCCATCTGTCGGACAGTCCCTTTCGTCTTTTTTTCTATTCTAATGTCTATAATCGAGTATTTTGGATACGAAATATCCGTAGTCCAATTGTGAACTCTGGTAGGAATTGTGAACTCCGGTAGGAATCGCCGCCAAAGGGCGTGGCAGCGCTCGTACCAAAGACAAATTAAATTAGTCATGTGCAGATGGATGACATTTGATACATGTAAAGGGAAAAACAAAATCTATTCGCCCATTTTTTCAGTGAATCTTATTTACTGTGGACCTTACATACAGTTACTGATTCCACGTCACAAAACGCGGACATGTATAATAATGTGCTCTGAAGACTGTCCCAGCTGAGTAACCGAGATACATCGGTTTGGAAAATACGCAGAAATACTTGTGATTTGTTTCTTAAACAACTTGACCTCGAGCAGGCTATGAATCTTTTATATCACTAGAAGAGTCGCCAAAAAAGTTTGTTTGTTTAACTTATATATGTAGCGAACGATTAAATCGCACGTCAGTTAGACTACGGTACACAGATACAGTTACAGTAAAATATGCTCTTATTTTATAAATCCAGACTGGAAATGCACATGTTTTATAACAAAAGACTTCAGACCTTCATGGGTAGCCACTACCCTAACTAAATTCCCAAAAAAAAAAACATTTGGGTAAATTTAGGGAAGAACATTGAACAAAATACCAAATCTGAAGAGACTTTACACAAAGTTTTATTAATTATAATACGTATTTAATATTAAGGTGGATACTGTCGGTTGTGGGTTAAAATATAATAATAAAGCAAAGTTTCCATATAATCGTAATTAATTTAGTTTTTAACAATTATTTGAAAATAACACCGCTAGAATTATTTCAATAAATTTTTGTTATACATAGAGTATCTGGAATCGAATATTCCCATTATACACATCGTACAACGTCAATTCGTACCCATTTGTAATGAGCCTAGAGTGCACAAACAGATTCACTGCAATGAAACTGCTTTGGCTATGTTTGTTTTTCGCCATTTACATATCATATGCCTGATACAGGGTGTCGTCTGCTACACCGAACTTCATGAGTCATTTAACACACTGAACCCATTAAAAATTTATATTGATTGGATATATATGTATATAAATATATACTTTTATATAAATATACATAACTCATATATACTCACTCATATAAAATTCTTATATATGTAAATACAATATATTATTATTATGATTATTATTATTATTCAGGCTTCCATTGAACACATTTCTGTTCGAGTCTTTTGTTCATTGTTGACAGATTATATGTTACAACGACGCCGTCAACTTTCACGGATATATACGGATTAAAATGTTATCGAATAGTTTTTAAACGACACTGGGTTTATTTGATGCGTTGAATTAAATTAAATTGTTGTTAAATTGTTGCAACAGTCGTCTGAATTAAATCAAGTGCAATGAGCTAAGAGTTGAGTTTATACAATGTATTGCACTGTTTTATAAAACGAATATTGTAAAAAGTATTCTGTCAAATTGTTTTTACGGCAGAATCCCTTAACTTTTTCTCTAGCTCTTCATGTGCTTTAAATTTATACTCTGAACCCTTAGTATAAATACTTATATAATTAAGTAATCCGTTATTCGTTAATATATTTTTAGTTTCTATATATTATCCTTGATCTAGATGACAATTTTGGAGTAGTTTTTATGGTACGAGCGTGGGTACCCGATGGTATCTTTGTTCGGGATGCATTTCTTATAAAAGAGCAAAAATGACTGCCAGTCAGCCATTTGGGCTGTCCCCAAAATTTGATTGATGTTGCTCCATGTCTCCTTGGACACCAGGCATAACAGTTAAACAAGAGGATCATGTTGCAAGTTTAGCTGCCACGTCCGCGAGGTCCTTGCCATATATACTCATGTGTATTAAAGTAAAGCCATGTTCATGTACCTTTCTGGTTCTACAAAAAGCATTTGATGGAATACAGTGTTGGGAGTTGTTGGTTTTTGCAAGATTTGGAGGGACGTGTTGACGCTGCTGTTCTGTAATCTCCAAGAAGGAGTTGGGCTGACTTTGTTTCAATAATATAGTTCTTTGACGCAATGCTTTTTACCAAAGATAGTAAATTTACAAATTTACAAATAGTTGATATAACTTTAAACCTTCTTCGCTAATGTCTCGTTGTGCGAAAATCTTTGAGAATAATTAAGTTGGTCAAACATAGTAAATATTTTTGGGATAACTTTAAATGTCGCTTGTGGATCTCTCGTTGCCATTTCCGGAAGAGTCGCCTCAACAACAGCCCATAGTATATTTCTAATAGGTAATATTAGATATGCACAGTGTTAGATTTACACATATAAAATCAGTTTCATTTATGCAGGGCTGAAGTGGCTCCTGAGAATTTACTCTATTCTAAAATATTACTGAGTAATTTTATAGCAATGTCAGAATTTATATTTTTACATTTGCTAAACTGAGAATTGAATTTGCTTATAATTTAAAATAATATTATTTATGATTTGGAAGGCAATCATAAACACTAAAGGAGGACCCTTGAGTAATGCCGTTGTGCAGTTTATGAAAATTTGTTAATATGTTATTGACTCTGACACGAATGGAACGCTTGCTCATGAGAGCTGTCACCAGTTTGAAGATCTTACGACCCACCACCCACCGGGAAAGTTGCTCCAATACTGTGTGCACTCCAATGAGGCCAAACAGCCTTTCAATATTGGCTGCGAAGATGGTTACATTATTCTTGGTTGAAAGCGCGTCTGACGCGTAATGATGGATGTATAAGAGGAAATCTATACTGCTGTGTTGGTGTTTCAAAGCAGCTTGATGTCTACTAATGAGTTTGTGTTTAGTAATAAACCACATTATCCTTCTGCCGAGCGCTTTTTCTAGCATTTGGCTTATACACAAAAACATGTGTTGGTTTGTTGGCTAGGTGCTTTCCAGCTAGTACTCTTTTTTTTCAGTGTTGGTAGTTATCGAAGCATATTGTAGGTTATTCAAGCGATTTAGAAATATGACTAGGAATATATATAACGAGATGGCAGCGTTTCTTTATTAGTTTTATATACTTGTGAGAAGTGTTCGTCCCTATTGAAATTTTACCACATACTTCCAAATACGTCTCCAATGTCAGTAGGCGACTGTAAATATACATTATAGGTCCTGACTGCTGTGAGAGGGATTGGGATTTCGACTTATATTTGTATATAAGCCATAGTTTTTTGGGTGAGAAAATAAGGTATAAGAGGTAAATTCTCGAAAGATTCTACTTAATTCCTCCAACTTATATCAGATCTGCTTCTACTTTTTTAGATTCTGAAGCTGTGGTCTTTGAAATGAATCTCAAAACCCATGGTAATTGGAAAATGATCGGTCTCAATTTTACTTAAAATCACAGGAATGACGATAATTCTAGTCATACCAAGGAGGCTCCAGATCTTACTGTCTCCTCGGTAAGAGCCTGCTAGACCAGTGCTGACCAGTGGGCTTGAAATGAGCATAAGTGGCTTTTTACATGACGAATTGCACTAATTGAGGTGATATTAGAGCGGACCCTTCTTTACTTATAAGGAAAGAATTGCGTCATCAAACCTGAACTAAGAGAAAACCATCATGAAAATAGTAGACGCTATGGCACAGCAATGTTACGGCGTTGTTCGGCTTAATGTTCTCTAAAGCAGTGACTAACTTACGTGTGTGTAAGCTTATGTAATACTGCGCATAACAACGCCAAATAGGACAATTGTCAAGCACTATGCAAAACTCAAAAGACGGTCTTTTGGTTTTATTTACCCATTTTATCTCCATTTTATATAAGCAAACTACCCAAACGGTAGAGCCAAGAGTAATGCAGCCATTTTAATATTAATAAACTTTAAAGTCCTCATCTGATGTAATATTTGCACAATTTTAGTTTAAATGAGTAGAGCTTGATGGCTTGTTTGTTAATTTCTAAATTATTGGTGAGTTGACTTATTTTAGGTGAGACGTCATGACAATTACAGTCATTTTCGACTGTATCGATTTAGAGCTTTAGTCATGATGAAAAGACAGCGAAAAACAAATGGTCTTAGTGTTAGCTTAATTTTTTTATTTCTGTCACACTTTTGTCCTGTTTGCCTGGGCTTAAGTTTTTGTTAAGTAAAGATCAGAACTAAGAAGAACAACTCCAATTAGCCTGAGACCTAAGTCAGTAGTTTTCATAAACTTTTTAATTTTTATAACATTCTCAGATCGCGATTCTTAAATTATCTTCTCATCTGAGATGCCTGACAGATTGGGGTTTATATGGTGCCTTTTTGATTTCGTTGAGTGAAGTAGTAGAGTGTAGAGTGAAGAAATTTGTCAGCTTCATTTTTATATTTATCGAGCATTAGCAAGTTACCATTATGCATGACCGAGACAGAAATAATACTTTTGGATAACAAGCGTAGATCATTGAAAACAGGAATAAATGAGAATTTCGGAGTTATTGGTTGCGACTGTAATGTATGGGTTATCTGATTTACAAGAACAAGTGTTAGGGGATTTGGGATTAATAATTCAAGTTTAAGTCTATTTATTGGTAAGAAGCTTTCAGGCTTTTATTGCAAACTAGAATTTTCGGTGTAATAGCTCGACATTAGAGATAAAACCGATCGAGTAGTAAAAAGAAAATACTGATAAAACTTCGCTGATAAGAGAACAACGATTACTCTTTCTGATTACAAAAATAGCATTGGTTCTTTTTTTTCTGTACAACGTATCGACGACATTAACTCTTCCTTCCTATTAGGTCGGGTAGATTATTCTCTTCCCCGTTGGTTTACTAGAAAATAAATTTCACTTTCCCTCTCTATGTGTTGAATTTTCTATGCTTTAGATGTAAATTATAGCTATTACTATAATTAAAATTCATCTACGAATTTGAAATCATTATTGTCTTCTTTATTTATTAATTTTACTGGGACCCCTCGACGAATTGCCTAAATTACTTACCGCGGCCGCTTACTCAAGTGACGCACAGGGGTGGCTTAATCAATTGCTAAACTGTGAACAATACTGGGTAATTTTAATTCTGCTGGTCACTCCATCTGATCACAATAATAATTCAATCAATTTAAAACCGGCAGTTAATCAAACACAAGAACAAAGCCAAAAAAAAAAATGAAATAAAAAAATATAAATGTTAAGCAATTCAGGAGATAGGAGAGACAAGAATGAAATTCCAATAAATCGTTATGGAGTCGATGCTTATCACGGTCCATTGCACACAATAGACACAACGTTAACGACAACGGTGATGATGACAATAATGACGATGAGATGGATATGGTCCTGCTAGCGCTGCGGGCAAGAGACAAAAACAGGCAAAAAGACCACACAGCTTGCAATGAATTTACACAAAACTGAAATCAGAAAATTACCATTATGCTTGGCAGTCAACCCTCTTGTCAGGTGCGCCTGCTGGGTGGTCATACTCGTATTACAGCAGTGAATTGCAACTCTAACAACAAATATTGGTCGGAGCTCTGGAATGAACGACATGGGCATCGACTTTGCAATTACAGCAAAAACTGTTGTTTGAGTTGGGGCAGAGCCGCAGGACTTGGATAGTTGCAGGACGAGGCAACGATAAGACCAAAGACATGACCTGACTGGTCAATGTGTGGCGTAGTTCAAATAACCCATTAACTAAAAACTTAATCAATTGGAACCCAACCCCATTCACAAGCAGTGCCAATATAGAGGCAATTGGCGCTGTGCAAATAGCCTACCTTCTACCCACTAAAGGCCTATCGACCCCAATAACCTATACCACATTGGAACTGAAAGAAGTAGAAGCAACTACTTCTATTACGACCACTACCACCCCATCTCCACCCTTTTTTTCTTACTCCGTTGATGATGTGGTTGGCCGTTTTTGTTTGCTATTAGCGGCATTTCTGCAGCCTATACTCAGTTCAACGCATGTCAATCGAGAGTACTGACAATTTTTCCTTTAAGGACACTTTTGTATACACTTACACGTATGCACAAGCATTATGCATTATCATCGACATCAAAAGAAACCTTATGTACCATATAACAACATACTTTAAGCTTCCAAAAAAAGATATTTGTCAAACAATAAGCTACTTCCACAGAGCCCCTTAGGTAGAAGTCAATAGCTAATGGAGATAGCTGATCAAACTGTGTGGAAAAGTCGGTACTTTGCGCCAATCGGGTATCTTTTTTTAATATTTAATGTCAAATGTGAAAAAAGTTCATTGCAAAAGTGAAATTGCATCAATTGCATCGTCATATTATATTACTTTTTTATTTACTTAAAAAATATTTATGCTTCATTTACCAATTTTTATAGTCAATTGACGCTTCAACAAGCAAGTTGGGCGTGTGTGTGACTTAATAGTTTCATGTTACGTGAATGAGCTATGACTATGTGGTACTTAAATGTGCATTTAGCTATAACGAAAATTTGGCAGCTTGTACTAAATGAAAGATACATATTGTAAAGCTAAAGTAAGAAAAAAATCTCCGTCCGATCATTTTAAATAAAATATGGTTAGATATGAGCTCACTTGATAATAGCGTTATATCTTGATTATACCTTCATTGAATGCAGTACTTCAGCGGCTGATGTCGACCCCTTTATATAGTTTATTAAGATTTATTTTAGGAGAGGAACATCTGACAAACAACATTTGAGTTGAAAACGTGTTTGAGTTTGAGAGCTGTGTTGCTGGCTAAGCTTCTCTTTTTACTAGTTAGGAGCTGCTTCCCGCCTGCGTGCGTTGATTTCTTTTGAGTATTCACATTAATTGTATGTATACATTTCTTTAGAAAAGCATTTATCCTCTTATTTAGTGTCTGTTACATTCCACTATGGGGAATTTGACCATTTTTTTGGAATAAATTAAAAACTCAACGAAAAAGTAAATTCTTAGTGTATAACATATAGGATAACAAATATATGGCTATTTCGCTTAAATTTTGAAAAAAGGGGCGTGACACACCCATCACCCGCCCCCAAAATCTGTATAAACGTGTCTATCTTAGAGACGGTAAGCGTTAGAAACACCAAAATTGGAATGTATATTTTTGTATATTGTACGCAGATCATGTTTATTAAAAATTATTAAATTTATTTCCCCCGCCCCCGCAATTCGATAAAACATGATTATTATGCACATTTTTTAACCGAATATTATCATTCTTAACATACATAAATATTAGCATATTTGTAACCTATGCTGTAAATTTCATAACGATCGAATAATAAACACAAAAGTTATTCAACAATCAATTTAACATTATGGTATGATATGCTGGCAAATTTCGAAGAGAACTGCATTTTTTACACTGAGGTTCCCTGATAAAAAGTACAATTTCTAAAAAAAGGCAAAAAAGGGCACAATGAGCTTAAGTGTTCTGATTCGGAATTGACGGCTCTATACAACGTATATAAAGACAGGACAGACAAATTCAGACAAAATTTTTAAACTCTACTCAAAGATAAAATTTCTTTAAAAAAATTATTTTTGAGACGACCTGTTTACTTACACAACACAGCGAACAACACAAACAATATGGACGACACAGATTTACCAACACAAAGTACGAACTACACTGAGTTAAATCCATTTCAAACTTTTTCACAAAATTTTTTTAATTTTAAATTTGAGCAACTTTAATTCAACAATTAAAAATTTAACATTGCAAACACGTGGTTATCGTTTTTAACAGTCCTCTTTCAGAACTGTTAACTTAACAGAGCGCGCCAATGTTAAAATTTCTGGTATGTAACATTAAAGCTTGAAGTATTCTTGGTATGTTAATACCAAAACATTTTCAATTTTAGCAACTCAAAAAAATGAATTTATTCCAAAAAAGTGGTCAAATTCCCCATAGTGCATTCTGCAGCTGTTGAACATGTGATTTTTCTCTCATATCAACTTGAACCGCTTGGTGGTCACAAAAGGTAATCTGATCACCGGCAGCTTATAAAGTTTTCTTACAGAGCAAACTACCATGAATGACGGGGTCTAGGATTTACCCCTATCCTACTTTGCATAAGCTGCTTCCATCGTTTGCAAGACGAACATCAAGCAATGGAAAAACCTTCAAAAGAAAGGCTGTCCTTTCATTTATTTCCTTACGGACCCACGCTACTGCCCAAGCGTTACAGTCGCCCGACAGTCTTAAGACTGAAGAAGCTGCGCTACTTGCTCAAAGCTGCTGATGCGTAACAGTTATATAAGTTGACTTTACCCTGACGCATTCTTCGGGACTAATTTGAATTTTCCGAGGTGCAGCTTTAAGGATCACCATAAATCCCTTACTTTATTTCTGATTGCTATCTACAATTTTTAATGAGTTGCTACGGCTTTTTTCTTTAACTGTGTAAAAAAAGACTGTGCAGTAAATGGAAATGGATGCACTTCATGGTCATTTGTACATAGCGAAGTCAAACACGATGTACCTGCTACTATCAGCAATATGCTGTCCGTCCAAACCAAACTAGGATATTTTAACGAAATATTAATTAAAATCTAATTTCGGACAATAGGGCTATAACCTTCTACCTTAAATGGTTACGTCGGGTCCTTGCAAGCATTTCAAGTGCAGCTATTTTGGTTACTCGTTCCGACTACAAAGGCCCTCCAACACTGTGTATATTCTAAACGTGCTGTTAAATTGTCAATGCTACGTACACAATCTAATTAATTATGTCCTCTTCGGGACCCCCGATTAAATTTTGAAGTGGGTGCTCAAGGGTTTCATATGTTCTCTGGTGTGATTTTCAGTAACCGACAATAAAAGTTGGGTTGATTTATTTTACATAATATATAAATTCTTTAACTGAATTGTTGAGTGATCATTTTTATACTCGTAGTTCTCCTACATTTCAGGGTTCGGAAATTTTTGGGGAATTTTTGGTTAAAATTTCTTAACACAAGCTAAAATTTGCAAGAGGCGAATGACGCACAAATATGTGCAATGCTCTTTGAAGCACCCATTCTTGCGCATCCTGCATTGTGCATCCTGGCTGCTGCAATCGCCGGTCGAAAGAAAAACAATCAAATATTGAGCGAACGAGGTGGCAAATGGCACCAACAAATAAAATTTATACAACAGTCATAATCCATTACCCATGCCAGATGCTTTACCCGTGCAGGTTGTCGTACGGCGGGTGCTTGGAATTCAGATGGATTGCTGTGTTGGCTGGTTGCATCTTCAACGTATTTATTAATAACATATTTCACTTGCTCAGTAAACATTTTTATATATATCTCCCCCTTAAATCGATGCAAAAAATATGTAGTGTTACTTAACCCAATTTTGCATGCGCGAACTTTAAAATGTCAAATAAATGCAATGTGACAGTTGAAAATTGTTTTCACATCATTCTCTGCGAAACAAACTTGATTTTTAATTAATTAAATTTTGTTTATTTACTTGGCAGCTCAGCGAACTGGGGCGTCCATTCACAGGTGGTTCTTGGTGTGGCAAAGCCACCGGGCCGCAATTGTACTTTAGCGAAACATCCACAGTGACAGCTTCGGTGAAGGTAAGTGAAAGACAGCTGCAGTCAGAAACTAAACTTAGCCGACTTCAGCTATAAGTTTTCATTGTTTATACATTTGGTTTTAAATTTTTTTCTTTTTGCAATTATTTGTAACAATTACAAGAACGCAAACATTTAACATATGTATTTGGGTACTATTCTTGGAGTTGTATTTTAAGTGTACCACGTGTAAAAGTTTTGTTCAATTTGCAAGAAATTTAAAAAAAATAGGCCTCTCACACAGGACACAATAAAGTGATTTTTGTTTTTTTTAAATTCTGTTGAAATAACTTCTTTTGTTTTAACTTAAATTCGACCAACTTTTTGAAAACGTCGCGTATGCGTAATGTTGACTTGAGTAGTCGCTGCCACATTTTGATTAATATTTAAATAAACGTGCGGTCGTAAAGGCAAATGAACAGCAGCTATGGACGGGTTGCAGTGTTCGCCAGCGCATAAATTATGAAAATTAATAAAAATTCATGCTCGATTCGAGTCCCTTCTGGAGCGTCGATTCGCCAACCCAGCTGTTGATGTTGGGAGTGCAGCAAATTGCTTCAAGTAATAATGAGTTCACGTTGTCGGAGGCAATTGCATAATTAAAGAAAGCTTACGTGTGCAAAGGGCAATTTTCAGAAGAAGGCTTTCGATTAACCCATAACGTGACCGAATCGCAGAAGCTTAACAAAATTTTCAACACAAGCAATTCTACATTAATTATATATCTTGTCAGCTGTTTCTCAGTATTCTACAGAAACATTTTCAATTAACCCTTTATTGAGAATAATACCATTAGTCAAAAGGTTTTCTGAGTATAAGTGTGCTACTATTGCCAATATGATTTCCAAATACTCGTTGTTTTATTATTTTGATACTCTTTTTTTGACTGAATCCGATTCTTTCAGATATTGCCTTTGAAATCCAAACAAAATTTATTCTCATAGTTTCTACTTTTTTTCTTGCAGGTATTTCATCCACCACGCAACATACGAGACGAGAAACCATTTGAGTTCAGCATAAGATACAAATTTATAAGCCAATCTGATGCAGTTGTGCGGTAAGTAAAAATCAAATAAAAAGAAAACACCCAAATTGTGTGACCCAATACAGGTGCTTCTGATTTTGTCATGAGCATTATCAAAACTGATGCATATCTGTTGCTCAGATAGTTCAATGGTAATTTAATTAAGGGCTCAGCAAATTTAATAAAGATCCAGCGATATATTTAAGTCCACATTCGATATTTACAGTTTTTAGCACTCTCTATAAAATGGACAACATAGCGCTTAACTGATGAAAATACATCCACATAGATTTCACTTTTCACCTGTGTTCATTGGGATGGGCCTCTAAGTCCTAATAAACCTACAATAATGTAGAATTAAAATTTGGCAATATTTTCCTTACACATTTTTTTCTTAGGGGAACAGAACGCTGTAGAACCAAACGCGGTACTAGTACTACAGCAATTTAAAGGCCAATGCTAAAAACTTACTACAGTCTACATCTAATTATTCAATACTTATATAAAATATATAAATACTTGTATTTCTCCAAATTGTATTACTTGAGCAGTGCTAAGTGTTTTCTCCCGAAAGATTTAAATTTTATTGTTTTTTTCGGTGACGGATCGTTAAAAATTGGCATCGCAATCTAGAATTTCTATATTGTAGAATTGCTGAAGTGTGGACAGATTGTCCATAAATATAAATATAAATTGTTTGACCTTTCCTCTGGAGATGTCACATCTTACACTGACACTTTTTTGAGACAGTGCAGCTTTTTGTCAGGTGGCATGCTATATTTGTATTACCTTTGCTTTATCTGAAGTGGAGTTTTTGTAGTGCATTCTCGCTAGCTCGTGGCGGAAAAGCAAAAGAAAAAGTAGAAGAATAAATAATATGCAAAGATTTTTATTTACAACATAATGCAGTGAAAATGTATTGAATGTCAAATGAAATGTTTGTATGTTACGGTCATATAATCCATTACGAAACCAAATAAGGGACAAACTTTGGGCAGGCATGAAATAGAATTTGCTCCCAAAAATACCAGTGCACATTCTATGCAAATTGCAGGCAGGAGTTGTGCCCTAAATATCTAGCAAATAAACTGAAAAATAAAGGCAGCTGTAGTAAATAAAATGCTACACTTCCATACTTAACGAGAACTGAAATTCCAGTTTCACCTACCCATATTTGTGTCTATAGAAAAGATGTCTTTCACATTACAGGTATGGACTACCCGATAAGCCACTAGAATTAGGACGTGTCACACCCGGTACCTATTGTACGAGGCAATTCGATGAATGCTACCGTAACAAGTGTCGGCTGCAAAGTCCAAATTATCCTGGTATGTACCCAAGGAATGTTACTTGCTATTGGACCATACGACAGAAGGAAGTTCCGACTAGCAAACATGCCATGATTGCTGTTAGCCAGGAGAACCAGCACAAGGCCTTAGTAAAACGGTAAGTAACAAACTCAGAGGAGAGGTTTGCCTCCTCTTAAATTCCAAATTCTATGCTCTGGGCATGTAGCACATTAAATAAGCATTAGAGCTTGTAGATCCAGAAGAGCGCTTTGCATCTGTATGACAAATTTCAATTTAGTAAATTGCAATCTGAATTGCAGTTCCAGGTCCAATTGCACTTCACACTTTTTAGACTCAGCAGGACTAAACGTTAGATGCGATCATTGTATTATATATTATTTCTTTGTTGCATTTCTTATGTTTAAGATGTATTGTATATATGGGAGCTTATAAGATTGCTTGTGTTATAATTACATTCTTGTATATAACTCAAGGACTTTAAATAATATTCAATTAGAAACAGACACTGAGAAGTGAGCTATTTATTTGACTATTTTTTTATTTTATATGTTTGATTTTAGATAGCTGAGAGAGGTGAATATGTGGTAAGCATGTGTATAAATCAAGTGAAGTGTTTGAAGTTCTATCTTCTACCTTCTTCCTATTATTATTATCTATATGACAAGCGATAAGTTGGTGAAAAAATATGTCTTTATAATAGACAATAACAATAGATTCATTGACAGTAGCTGTTTATTGGTATTCATGTTTTCATCAGCCAAAGTAACATTTATATGTATTGTAATGTATTTTTACATATGACTTTTTATAAGCTAAATGAATCTTTCAAAATTTACAGATCTATTGCCAGTTTCAACAAGACTTCACGCTCCATACGCGCCTGGTCGGATTGTACAGGAGAACGCGATCATTTGATATTCTACGATGGTAGCTCCACCAATGATCCCGTCCTGGCTAAATACTGTGGCGGTGACTGGTTGCCTCGTGTCATGTCACGGTGAGTGAAATAAATAGTATAGCATACTTTTTAGCGTTTATATTGTGCTAAGAGTGTTGTGACTAGAAGTTCTTGTCAGACATTTATTCAACGCCATTTCTCTTTTATTAAAAAGTTAAATATGAGCAGAGCACAGCACATAATAAATTTACAAGTCGAGTCAGTCAGACAAACTGACTGAACGCCATTTTAATGAGCTTGTGTTGTAAGTATGTGTGTTTCTGTGTGTGTTAATGTGTGTGAGACCGCAGTACTAGTGCACTGCACTGCAGTTGTCCTGGGGCGCATGTGTTCCAATTCAGTTACAAATAGATAGTCGTACATACATACTCACACACATCTACAAACAAACACACATACACGGAGAGAGTCATAGTTCAAAGTGCTTTGTGTGTGCCTTGCCATTGTGCTTAAGAAAAACCGGAAATTGGGTTGCCTTCCAGACAGACAAAACGACCACCAGACAGACTTAACACACACAAGACATAAATAGATTTATGTATATGCTGTTTGCAACTTTTTGCTTGCCTTTACAAAATGCCAGCCTATTGAAAACATTTTGATGCATGTGATTTATGCAATAGCAAAATCTTTTGCTCATTAGTTGCCAAGTGCTTTTAGTAACTGCCACATTCTTTAAGAGTCATTCCGAAACGCTGAAAGCTCTTAAATTTCACCTTTGAAAGAGATTTACCAACCATTTATCGACAATCATTTTTAGTCCTTAGTCCCATTGAAAAATGGGCAAAAAGAGGCTAATGAAATTCTTTAAATATATCTAACAGGCATAAGGAAGCATCTCTGAGCCCATAAAGTATATATATTCTTACTCAGGATCATTGTCATATAATGCCGTATGTCATATTTAAAAATGTTCAGCCTTCATCTCCGCTAATCGAGCATCATTTTGTTTCTTAAAATACAAGTTTTGCATTGATTTCAGTTAATTAGTTTCTGCGTATTTGACCCGTGTCTGAAGGGAAACATTATAATGGGGACAGTATATTTTATACGTTTACGCACCCTGGTTGACTTTACCGACTAGAGTATTGAGTTGAGAACCTGGCTAAGGTGTAGATGTAGTAGCTGAAGACCTTTGTAGACAGTACTGAAAACCTTTTGCATATCAAATTTGTTTGATATATAATTTAAATTAGGGCTATTTTAAATTTTTTGCATGTATTATTAACAAATAGTTCTTGAGAATATTTGAATAATTTTATCTTTGCACATCGAATCTGTTTAATCGTCTAATAGTAAATAGATTTTTCGAGTACCTTTCGTATGGCACGTTAGGCTTACATTTTAATTGGCCACAAAATTTGAAAATTTTCC
The DNA here is from genome assembly GCA_035045065.1 of Hirtodrosophila trivittata. Classification (NCBI taxonomy): domain Eukaryota; kingdom Metazoa; phylum Arthropoda; class Insecta; order Diptera; family Drosophilidae; genus Hirtodrosophila; species Hirtodrosophila trivittata. The sequence goes on along the minus strand of JAWNNK010001459.1, from coordinate 188,596 downwards.
ATTATGGCCTCATAATAATATACTTATGTGCCTTGTCATAGGCAAGAGCTGTGGATTATGGCAATCTAGCTTGTAGGTCGTGGAGTTGCAAACATGTTGAAAAGTTTATGTCAGGCCACAAATTAAAAGTTGCTCAGGCAGTAAGATGGTTGGGAATAAAGATGACGATAATGAGGATCGTTTCACCTTGTTGCTTAATCTTTTAATGAGTTGCACTCTAGCATTTATTGACATTTTGTCGAGGACGCAGTAAAAATGTCAAGAGCTTAAATCTTAAAAGCATACATGCACATGGAGCAGAGCGCGTCAAGAATGCTTAAGCAGCGTAAAATGCACCGAGAAGATGACGACGATGTTTGGTTTGATAGGGGTGGTGGGTGGAGGGGGTGTGGCATATGCCACGCCTACTCCATCTTAAAGAAAAACGGCATGAAGTTCGCTTCAAAAGTTATCCTTCATATACGTTTTCCCTATCTGCTTAACATTCTCAGCATCTTTTGTGACTTAAGCATACAAATTCACCCACACACATACACACACATACACACACATGCACACATACACACACGAACACATAAGCGAGTTGCATTAACTAGTTATGTGGGAGTGTCGGCTTACAGACACCTCAGACATGCCAGACATACAATTTGCCTGGCACTTCTCCCGCTTTTCCCTTTCTCCCCTTTGTCCTCCTCCCACTTTGACGTCGCTGACTTCCTACGAGCAATGCATATGCGCACACTGTGCTTGACAGACGGTAAGGGGCTCGGGTGTTAGAGATATGCTGCCACATAAAAGTTATTAATTTTCCAGAACAACTTAAAATTGCAGCAAGCTGCTGAAGTCTTCCTAACGTGTTCCTGCATTATTATTGATCTCAATCTTGGTGGAAACTTTGAGTTTTCTCTCCTCTTTCTTCGCTTTGACTGGTTCCTACTGTCTTGCAATGTGCTCAAGTATGACAAAATGCTTTTGCTCCCCAATTTTAAAATTTGAAATAAACTTCATCTGTGTACATATAGTATCTTATGCAACGAATTTCGGTTTTTGAGCTTTTATAGTATCTGAGTCCTACAGACTGACAGGCGTACGGACAGATGAGCAGCTTTAATTCAACTCGACTTTTGACTCTGATACTTATAAAGATTAAGAAGACGGTGTTGCTGTTAATATCGTAAATGTAAAAGCAAAAACGTTAATTTATTTAATATGCAATACTTTAACTGTATATTATCAACTTTTGGAAAAGGACCACTGTAAAAATGTCATAGCAATTATCTTTAACCAGGTACATCCATACCCCAACTTGGTATCACAGTAGGAAGCCTAAATTTCGCAGTTGTGCTATTTGGTAAACTGGTTGACAGGACCGGGCCGGAAGATTGTATCTTGAATTACTTATCCAATTTTAACGAAATATGCAGCATGGATTAAGTCCGATCTAATTATTATGTGTGTAAAAAATCAAAGTCATCGATTAACGTCAGAGCAAAAGCTTTTTAGAAACAGGTCGAGCTCACATGACTCCATTAATATCTCTTGTTTATTTCAGAATCTATTCCTTATTAAATGAGTATTACATAAGGAACTGGCGGCACGATTGGTTCAGGTTGTTTTTATATTTATTATTTACTTCAATTGGTTCCATGTAGTATACACAAACAAAATGTGTTTTTGCCTCTTCATCGCTTGCATTCACAGTCAATCAAAGAGCCACTGTTGCCTATTAAGCATTGAATTGGAGTACGCCTTTGAAATCAAGCATTAAACTTGGAGTAATTCCGCTAAATTACTTGCCACTCCCGAAATCGTCAATCATGAGTCCTTATTCTAGTTTAAGTGCTGCCAATCTGTCAATAGTCTCATGTGCTCAGAGCACACTGTAGGACAGAAATGCTTTTGTGGTCAGGTATTTTGGTGCCGGAACATCTGTAAAATCGTGACAAAAACAGAGTAAAAATTGAGTCAAATGTCATAAAAATAAGGTTCCTCATGGCACGCACTGATACCTATCAGAAAAAGGACAAAGTCTGTAAGAGGCGTTCAAGTTCTGTTGATTTTACGATATTCGCAAGTGTTGCACGGCATTTAGTGAGTCACATTCGTCACAGGAGCTCAAGGTTTTTAAAGCGGCCAAAAGAGAACGAGCTTCAACATTTGTGTGCTATATTAAAAATTAATTTTCTTTTTATTTGGAGTTTATAGTCTACTCCATCCAATTTTGTGAACGTGTTCTTTGTAAAAGTCTTCTGAGTCCTTGTGTATGTGCTTAAATAATAAAAGCTCGTCTTGTCTCATATCTTGAAGCAACACTTTCACAAATTAAAAAGCCATTTTTATTGACTAAGTTTTACATCTCAAACATTGTTTGTAAAAGCCTTGACAAGAAGCATCTGTGGCCTAAGCCTGTCAAGTTACGGATATATATTCATTTAATATGTGTTCATTTATTATGAAAACGTACATGTCCAAGCACAAAAACTCTGTTTTAATTTTAAATTTAATGAATTTGTAATACTTTTCAAAGCTAAGATGAATTAAAATATACAAAAAATCCTTAAAGCTGGAAGAAAGATTTTATTTCAGCACAGTTCATTTCTACGAAGATTGGAAAATAACAGTTTCATGTTGTGAGATTTATTTATGGCTTTCACTTTATTTAAAACAAGAACTGAATTATTACGCTCGCAACTCTTTTAAAAAGTGTAAAGAGGCTAAATTTTATGCTGTATATATAATAAGTGCTGGACAAAAAAAAGCATCTCTGATGTAATAGTAGAAATATCTGATTCAAGCTGGCCATGCCCTTTTACTCTTTGTCCATATGTATCTTTGTCCGTCTGAACTTTATACTATTTAAAACAGAAGTGCTGTTGGAATTTTAGTTTCAAATTATGGAATCTCTATTTGGGAACAGAAATCAATAATATTAATAAGTCATGAATTTGTATTCAACTAATTGAATTCATCCAAACTCATTTTATAACATCTACCTAGAAATATTGTATAAATTCGAAATATTGAATATTATAAAATATATGTGCAATAGATTAATTAAAAATAAATCGCACGGTACTTAAATGCTTGAATCTTTTGCTCTTTTCAAGCTCTGTGTTAATGCTGAAACCTTTCAACGTTACTTAAGGGCCAGTATAACAATCCCTTACTCGAGTAGGCGCCCAAGAGTGGCCAAGCTTTATGAACACTCTATGTCATTGCCAGCACTGGCCAACAATTTTGACTTCAGCCCCTGGCTCCTGCGCCTTGTTTACTGCTATCTGATTGCTGGCGACTGTTCGTTACCTCCTTGTTGGCGCCGCGTCGTCTGCAACAAATGGTGCAACACCCACGGCTGTCATTTCATAATTTTCAGCCAAAAATTATAAGACAAACGGCCCAGAATGTTGGCCAGTATTCGGAGATTCGCAGCTTAACTGCCAAAAAATTTGCCTAAAACTTTGCCTTGTTCCACAGCGCACAGCTCAGCAGCAGGCAAAAGCAAAAAAGTTAATTTGGCAGGAAAAATACAAATAACATAAGCAGACGACAAGCGACAACTGGACTGCTGTTGTAAGAAGTTTTTCACTAGGGAATGCCCTAAACATAGCTCTCAGATTCCTGGTAGCAACCGAAAATTTAACTATATTTGATGTGCATATTATTAAGAAAACCAACGAGTGTAATTTTGTATACATAGTTAGTTAGAGATACCTTTTATATTTCGGCCCTTCGCAATGACAACATGGACATTTTAATCATAATATTACCCTTAAGATTTCCATGTGCCAGCACTATTTGAATTGATTACAGTTACGTCAACATACACCTCAATCAACTGCGTTGTGAACACAGAACGGTTCAGCTTCAGGTGTAGAAAATTCTTGTCCTCAGAGTTTTTTCTTAATGTAAGAGAACTAAGAAAAGTAATTGGTTGCTACGTATAAGTAAGAGCTGTAAGGCAAATGACTTTTCTAATCGATAATTTTGTGCTCAGTAGCCTTATGTATAAGCCAAGAGAGAGAAATGTCAAATTGCTGGCACATAAATGGTATTATACCATTCACAATAAGTTTCTCAAATACGGTAGGTACATAGCCATAGCTTTGATTTCATTGTCGAACAACTTTGGTTCGATGTGGCACTTCCTCACTCCCCGGAATCTTTAAAAAAAATGTTTGCTCTAATCGAGCTTAGTCGATTGTCAAATTACATGATATCCAACTGGAAAAATATTTTTCACTTCATGTTAGTTCCACCAATCTGTTATGTATGTCATATGAAAGATATTTTTTAATTAGTTCACATATTCAAGTCAGGAAGACTTATTTACCCGAAGCCGTAATCTTATTTATTTATAGACGTAAATACGTACTCCAACTGAACTGCACAGCAACAAGCACCCATATGCAGAATACAAAAAAAAGATTCACCCACCAACCAATGTTCCTGCCTATTCCTGTCTGGGACTGTGGCAAATTAGCACTCGACTATCTGCGTTATGCAATTTTAAGCTTGAATCAAAAGCGAATTGTTTTTTATGTGATAGAGAATATGTTTGAAATTTACAAGAAATTTCACATTAAGAACCCAGTTACCTCTTAAAAGCTGTAAGATCGACTTGCTCATAGAATAGAATGGACATGCCGATAGTACCAGATCCATTTGGCGATTGAAGCAAATAAAACAAATAACAATACTGGAAATAAAATGTGTAAATCTGATTTAACTTGTGATGATTCCATCTGTGTGTTAAGTTAACTTAACTTATAATATTAATTAGTTAACTTAACTTATATAATGCAAACAAATTCAAGTCTGACCCTGCAACCTTTAAAGGGAACCTTACCCTTTTGCCCAGTGTAAAATTGCTCAAAACATAATTATACATATATTTTTGTGTAACATCCATTGACAGGTCTAATTAGCTGTGTCTAAATATTCCGTTTGATTTTCTATAAATGCATGCCTGTCACAATATACAATAGCATCTTGTCTGTTTGCCTGTCAGCCCAGATGTCTTTAAAAGGCTGTTGAAGCTTAAGACATGATATTTAGTGTATTATTTCCCTCTTACTATATTGTGGCAAAGACTACATGTATGTGCATGCAGTGTCTGTGATTCTGGTCAATCTTGTTACATATTTTGAACCTCTGGGTGTGTTTATGTATTTTAGACCAACTTGAGCACACTTAGTTTTGTTCAATATTATGTATACATCTCTATATGAAAGTGATCCTAAGTGTAGCGCATTTCTTATAAATCGGATATCTAACTAATTTTTAACAATTTATCTTTTTCAGAGGTCCGGAAATGCTGGTGGCTTTTCACTCCAGTCCGTTTTCTGCACCCCTACAGCAGGGAATACCCAATCGAGGTTTTGAACTGGATGTTGATATACTTTTCACCGACTCAGACTCATATGATTTTGCGCAGGGCACTAAAAATCTTTGTGAATTTCATATTAACGCATCAAATCCTGGTAAGTAATCAATGACAAGAAATCCTTCTAAGCGTACATACTTTTATGATAATTGTCAAGATCAGCTAAAAATACAAATATATCTGGACTTAGATTGTGCACTGATACAAGGATAAACTAGGTCACTTCACATAATACGTATTTGTGTTATTTTTTGTTTTTGCTATGTATTTTGTACCTTTTTACTCTGTTCTCATCTCATTTATCTGCTGGTTACTAAACGTAACAGTGATTCTGCTGCATTTTTTATTTATAAGTTATTAATTACTACTACGGGTTTTTGAGCTTTCTGTGCACCCAGGCAACTCTCCCAAATTTTTCAAGCCCCCAATTCGACGTCTTACTCAGTTAATTAATAAACGCGGTCTTGCAACGTTTTAATATTGCATCTACCTTACGTAATCTAAGTAGATTAAGTGCGTAGTAAAAGCTGATTTAAGCTTTAACAAATTTCAGGAGGCGGGGACGTGGATACTCTTTATTAACTTATGGGCTTTTTCTAACTGACTGAAAAAAGTATGATTACATATATTCAGCTAAGACAAGAGTTGAAGAGAGAAATATTCAGTATATATGTATGTACAGTATAGATGTACATAAAATTTGACTTCCTTGTAGGTTTGAGTAAAAAAGAACCGAAATTTGCATAGACGGAGAAATAAACATTTGTAGCTGCTAGCTACTTTAAGAAAATAGGTTGAAAAGAAAAGTATTGAGCAAAGCTCAATTATACTTCTTCAATCGTCGACAACTTAAGGTAATACCCATATTCCACTGAGGCTGCTTTGAGAATTCTATCCAATAAGGCCTATATGAATATACAAACCTCTCAGTTGTATTCATATTTGGGGATTGCTAATGTAGTCGGTATGACACCAATTCATATAGCGGCAAATGATTTGAATTCAATATTACCGATGAACTATCGAGGATGAAGTCCAAACTGCTGTTTTCTATACATCCAAATTTCCTTAAACAATGCTGTGATCGGGACTTCAAACAGGACAGCTGTGAGCTTAGTGAATCTTACATAGAGTGAAATTTTAAACGTGTTTTAAGTTACTTTCATGTAAGGCGTTGACTCATATTTTAAATTGCAAGCATTTATTATTTAAGTTACGCAAGGATCTTACTTAAAAACAGGTATTAGCAAGTGTGTTGTACTGTTAAATCGACCCTTATATATATAAGTAATTGCAGTAAATTATAAGCCTCTACCCATAAGCTTCTGTCTTAATTTAATTTTTCCTCTACTGGTGGGCAGTCGGTTTAATATAATTGAAAAATTGCGAAGTAAAATTTTATTGTACCAAGCAAAAGAAACTACTTGAACCGCAGTACGGCTATTTATGCAGCTCAAAAGTAGGCAAAGTTGTTCAGGCTCTGGCTCTTACCAAGCTGGGTGTATGAGTGGCTAGAGAGTGGTCTTCGCTTATTTTCATTAAACTGAACTTAAGTCCTTTTGAATGGAATTTATTTTTATGGAAACTGCATGGTCCAGCTGGTTTTATAGACTTATTTTTCTTGCTGTGTTTGCAGAATATATTTTATCTGTACAAGCAATTTTCGCAGGTAACTTAAATGAAAATCAGCTCAACAAGGTTACTTAATCAGTCTTCTCCATACACTTCCTCCTACCCCATGCATTGTAGCTAGTCTCATAAGCTGGCAAAATTAATTAATCGTTGCTGATTTTGTTTTCGTCTTACTTTGAATTATTGCTTTCTGTTAATATTTTACCGCATAACGTATTAAAACAAGTAAGCATACTGTAAATCAGACTACGAGACCCCTTTAACCCATGCACACACATACGCAAATACATATGTAGGTACACATTAATTTAAACACACTGTACCCAACTATGTACAAGTGCAGTCAACGAATAAGAGATAGCTAACGAAGACAATTATTAATTGATAATAATAATTTACTGTAAAAGGAAATTAAAATTAAAATTCTTATAATAATTGCACTTATTTTAAGTTAAAACAGCAGTTATGGAGTAGCCACAGTCTGTGGATAATGTAATTTCGCAAATATAGTTATACCTCATGCCTATTAAATTATTTGGTGCTTTAGCCCTCATAATCTTAAGGATGGACTAATTGATGGAATGGATATGCGTAGATATGAACATGGTTAGAAACTGATGGATTTATATGTCAATACATTTCAACAATACATTCTGACAGTTCCCTTTTCCCGATTTAATCAAATAATATACTTGATACATTGTTATTTGTACGTATACGGACACAATTTAATTAAGCCGGACACATACGCATACAGACATGCACCAATAAACACACAAATACAGAGAAACACAGGATGAATAGTTTGGTGTGCCTAGTCTCAGTTCAATGCTGCTGGTGTTCTTCATTTAATTAAACTTAATTGTTAAAGTAATTCCGAAATCATACCATGTTAACTATGCAAATATTTTATAACGTAACCAACGAAATGAAAACTAAAGCAGTCAAAAACTAATACAGAATCTCCGAGCTATACAATACTGTATACCTATTAATATACTATTACCCTAACTATTTCTATTAAAATATAACCTTCGAATGACCTTTCCTGCCTATAATAAAGCACTTGCGACCTTTTCTCATTTTGAATATTTAAATTCAATGCATATTGAATTTTTGGGATGCTTTATGGATGGTGTTTGTTGTTTTTCCTGATTGTCGCTGTTGGTTGCTGTGGGGCATGAAATGGAGTGGGATAGTGTTGTGAAAAACAAAACCACGTTGCACACAATTGAAAGCAAAATAATAAATATTTGGTTTTCGTGAAAACTTTAATTAAAACAAGTAAGAATGCTCTGGTCGAGTGTACCCGACTACAAAAATCCTTAACCCATCTATTCGCATACACACATACTGTTAATGCTAAATTGTTCCTAGACTAACTTCTGTATTTATAATCTGATCTGAAAATTTCGAACAAACTTGATCTGCATTGATTTCAATCTTATTCCTCTGAGATCCATGCTAAATATTTTTTGGGGCTGGAGTTTCTTTCTTCTGCTGTTACATACTTTTGAGCACAACCAATAGCCCCTTATACCAAGTATTATGAGTTAAGGATCGAAAAAATATGTTGCAGTTGCTTAATAAATTATTTGGTGCGTATATTTTGTATACCCTTACATACGGTATTTAAAAAACGTATCTATTACACGATTCAATAAGCTATATACGTAGATATTATAAATTTAAGTCTTAGAACAGATTTATTGGAGATAAACAGCATTAGAATTGTATATCAAAAAACCTTTTAGAATTGATCGAACACTTATCGTTTATAACAAAAAATTATTAGTTTTTATAGTAATTTAGTGTTTAATAAACTATCTTCCTTTTAAGAGTTTATAAATTTGGCTAATATTCATTTTATACATCAGCAAGAGTATTCAATATTCAGTGTCCCAAAGATAGCTCTTACACATATTTTACGGAGTCCTTTGGCATGGTGTTATTTTTGTGTGTGTTTGTAGAAGGGGAAAGTGTTGGATATGTGGGTGTTCTTTTGGTCGATATCCCAACTATTATTATGTTTGTTACCTTTTTGCTTATATTTTTCAGTGGTCCCAATTTATGTCTATATCGAAAGGCGGCATTTTTCGTACCATATAAATATATAAATACGATTGCATCGATCCCAGAAACTAAAATAAGAGCAACCAAAATAAACTATTATCTCAGAATATATTGTTGTGTTTGGTACACAAGAATAAAATTCGTTTTCGTTTTTTTCATTTATTATTTGTATTTTCTTAAAAGGTTAGATCAGATAATACCTACTCTCTTTATAGGGTATCTCGTAGCTCACCTTTTCGAGTAAAGCTTAAGTGTCCTTTTGTTTTGTTCCGCACAGTTTCATCGTTTTATCATTATAAATGTTTTATATGCGAGTGCTAGATTTCCTAATGGAAATTGCTGCGGAACTTGGCTAAAGTACTGTGACTTTTGTTATTGTTGTGCTTTTATTCGTGATTCACATTCTGCCATAGTTTGATATAAGAGAATTCGGTTGTGATACCTGCTGCTGGTGTAACCACATAGTACGAAAACTGATTCGATTAGCTTATTAGACATTAAGGGAATACCCAAAATAACATTGACGCTAGAAAAATTAATTGAATATGTTTCCTGCGTGAAAAATTATTAGATAATAACTAATTAGACACCAAAGCTAATAGTGAGCTAAAACCATAATAGAATGTCATTAAAATGTAAGCTTGCTCTAATTGAGTGTGTCCGTGTCCAAAATTCCTCAAACACAGGCTAGAAATATTGTATTACACTGTTACAGGAACACAACGACAATTATGGTATATTTTTTTCTTGCAATTTTTCTGTATTATCGCAACTTCTGACACTTATATATCAGGAGCACCATTGCGTATGTTTACGTATGCCAAGTATTGTAATTATTTTACGCAATCCCATAGGTATAAGCAAAATATACCAAGAAAAAGAACGATACCAAAGACACCAAGCAACGTCCATAATAAATTATATTGACAATGCCTTAACCAAAATACCGTGTTAATTACCAAGCCCTAACGAAAACTGGCCCATCCAATTAACGCTTATCAATTTTTCGACACTCGTACTGGTGGCACAAGCACAATAGCGAAGCAGACAGGCAAAACCAAAGTTCTCGGCTAAGTCAAATTATTTTATGTGACACGAGTATAGAGGTATGTACTCGTACATAAAGCAGCTGTAAGATTTGCTGATATATTTATAGCAAGATTGACACTCACACGCACACACATACAGAAGAGAGATCAGACTTGCCATAAATATATTACACTTAATGATGGGAAACAAGTTCGTTGAAGCCTAAAATCGTTTACCCAGTGATTTGCATGGATAGATATGTACGAGTAAAGACGGTATAGAGCCCCGAAAATATACTCAAATGTAAAGCAAATATGAAATATTTTACTACAAATAAACAGAAGGATGCGAGGATGCTAAATTGTGTCTTCTTGTATCTATCAACATGCTCATATTTGTGTAGGGTATAAGAGGGAGACGGGCTACAATAAACACATTTCCACATTGGCGGAAGTTGTTTTGGCATTTTTATTGATTTACGGATTATTGTCGTGCAAGTGGAGCGACAAAGTTGGAAACCAAGCAGCTGGGCGAGAGGCAAGCTCTTCAAAGTTTTCTAAGATTTTTGCCATCCTCTGACTCGGTTCAGTTCAATTTCGTGGTGTTCTCAGCTGTTCTTACAGCGGCACCAAACTTTGTAGCAAACTTTGAACAAATCCTACGATTTTTTATATATTATTCAATACAAAGAGTGAGTGGTAGTTTCTTAAATTTTTACTTTTTAATTTTATGATGTCAACGGGCAAAAGCAAATGACATGAGAAAACAACAAGTTTTAAGACTTTATCTGACTGCTGTCGACTGTGACCGACTACGAAATGCCCTTGTTCAACCACACACACTTTCAGACTCACTATAACTCTTTGAACTCGAATTAAAAATTTATCATTGTAAGTTAACCTTACATAGCCTTGCTTTTAGACCCCTTATTTATAAAAAGGGGTATATAAGGCCTAATCAATTGGTGGAAAAGTACGAAGCATCTCCCCCCAAAAAGTGTATATATTCCATTCTCCGAATGGAATTTGCTATAAATCCCTTTATATTAAAAAAATATAATATACATTATAGAGTCGGGGATGCATCTTGCTGCTCGCTATAACGTGTATGTTAGCAGAAACTTAGTCCCCTTTTACACATTCTTATGGGTTGAGAACATATATAAAGTATCCTCGAGTACGATATAAACTGAGCTCAATTTGAAATATCCTAACATAAAATCATGCTCAACACTAAGTCTGGGTATAAATATCTCAAAAATACTTTTTCGTCTATTTTAAATTGTGTTATTTTTTAGATCATATATTGTAGAGGTAAAGCAAAGAAAACAGCTTGTTCATGAACGAAAGATATAAAATTTGTTAAGCTAAGGCAGAATCAATACCATATCGCCTATTTATTGTAATTTTGCCATAAAACTAAGCCACAATAGAAGCACATGCATTCAAATGAGGTTATTCGTTGCCTGATTTGCCAGACAATGTTGTGGCCGAAATGGGTGGTGCGGGACTAAAAAGGCCAGACATTGCATATTCGTATGTGTTGTTTAGTTTGTTTATTGAGTTGCAATTTCGTTTGCAATCAGCGGCGACGATTTGAGGGGAGTCCATGAACGAAAAGGCAATCTCAATGTGTGGGTTGTGATGTGCAAACATCAAATTAGCATATTTACACATAACGTCAACATTTTATTTGCTTTGTGTGTGTGCTTTTATGTAATATAAATATTTAAGCATGAATTTGTCAATGGGATGTGTTTTGTTTTTATAGCTACTGGTGGTTATTAACTTTGTTGAATATTATTTGCCCTTTTTTTTAGACATGCATTGAAAATATTACTGATTATGTTCATATGAACAACTTCATCGGTTAGCTCGTTAACGTTGCTGTCGTAAGGGCAATAACGCAGGCACACATGATTGGGCGTTCAACCATGCGCATCAATTATTATTTGAGATACGAACATAAACATAAACAATTAAAGCAGATTCCCTTCGAGATTGACACTACTTTTGTACTCTTTGTATACATAAACATGTATATAAAGAAAGGAGTAGACATAAGCCATAAACAATTTTATTGTTGCAAATAAGCAAATTACTTGCAAGAAGCTTCTGCTATGCACACGTAACATCTATCGGCCTAATTATAATTATTAGAGAATATATAAGTATCAGGCAAATAAGTTACATCCCTGCTGCGTTTATTGGAGCATATTAATTAAAGTTTGGCTGGCTTCGTTATAATTTTCATATGCAATGTGTGCATATATAGCTGTGTACTGCAGAAGTTTGTAATTTGTTGGTGCATTTGGTGGCTCCCAAAAAACAATTGATACGCTCTTGTGCGCCAAAAATTAATTTTAATTTATTTCAGCAACCTAATTAAAATCTGTTGAGGGATAAAGTTTCATGGTAAACATAAAGAATAAACCACTTATTTTTAACTGTTTCCCATGCTCAAATTAAAAACACAAACATAGGGGTATCACGCTTTAAAGACATGCGAAGCTAAATTATATTAAATTCAAAGGTAAAATAAATATACTAACATACACCTTCAGTCTAAACTTTAAAAATGGATAACCAGCCATAACATAACAGGTAGTAAAATAAATAATTCACAGAATGTAAAGCCGTTCAAGACAACAGAATCATGGCATACTTTATAGCATTTTAGACAGCTTTTTATTTAGTAAATAAATTGCTAAGCAAACAGATTAGAACACTTTTTAGTTTTAGGTATTAAAACTGAATAAAGTAATTTTTTATTTTTTTATTTATGCAAACAAAACCTTGCTGTCTCAAACAGAAACGTTACATCTGAACATAAAATAGTACTCGTATATTAGAATAGAAATAAAATAGAATAGAAATTCAAACCAATAAAGACACCAATAAGTTAGGTAAGTTTTATTTGGCAGTTATGAGCCAACTGCTGGACAGAATGGAATTAATAATAAAGAATAAATTTCAATCAGCAATAAAAATATTGTAAATTAACAAATGCATTAAATGTAATTTTAAACCCGGTTGGGGAAAAATCAGTGCCCCATTTGTGTTGGCTAAGGAGTTCCGAAGGACAAAATTTAAAATTGGGGTAAAATAGCGTGAAAAGAAAAGAAATAAATATCTTAACCGATGGGGAAGATTATAATTACACACAATTAAGAACATAACCTTATGAAATATCAACATTTATTACGAATATTTTCTTGAGCATCTTAATTGTTGTTTGGCCACGGAATGTGTTAGCATAATATTAAGATTGGTAATATGTATGTATGTTACATATGGTAATAGATTCTTGAATGACATACAAGTAAAAAGTTTCTATTAAATTATCAATGAGCTATAATCGATAAAGTCGATGTACCATATTTTATTAAGTTTATAAATTCGCTTGAGGTTCTCGGTTATATCCTTTAAGACATACTAGTAAGTAACAGCAAATCAATTTGCATTTCTGCTATGATATATTGTATATTAATGTCAATATGGGTGACATGTGAATTAGTTGGCAATCAACAAAAATTGCATTCACATATGGCTTACAACCCTACTTGAGGGAAATAGGCAAGTGAATGTAAGCACGACTATGATCTCAGCTGCAGTGCAATATATTTCCATGGCGTTCAAACTGGCGGCGCCGCCCGCTGATATACAGGTGCAATATTATGACGTGCACGGAAATAATACAAGGTCCGTAGTCGGAATCGCTGTCAAAATGTAAGTTAAAGTCTGAGTTAATATTGCACCTGTGTCGCAATCGTTCCTATAATTATATTGTGCTTATCAGGGTGCCATAAAGTTCGGTTCGACAGCCGAGACACACATTCAACCGTTCGGCTTTGAAGCACGGGTATAGCTACATATTACATATTGGACGTTTAGGTAGTTAGAGCTGGCCAACCGCAAGCGTGGCAATAATAATGTTATTTTTGCGATTTATTATCAGAGTGCATTTGGGTTTTTGCGGCCTAGACCACAAAATGTTTGCTGAATTTTGTGCCCAACGCATTTTGGCATTAAATTATGGGGTATTGACTCTAGCCAATGGCTCTCGCATGTATGTATGGGTTTTAGCAACTCTACAAGGTCCTAGGTAACTATTTGGCGTGATTTAGTGGCGCTTTGTTTGGTTTTGTTGTTTAAAAGCGTGTTGAGTTTATCGGTTTCGATTAGCTTTCCGTCACTGTAGGAGGTTAACACATATAACCACAGACAATTGCACTAATGTAGTAAGACAAAGATATGTACTTAGTAATATATTAGTAGCTTTGTCTACTACTAGTATTTTACCAAGTTTTACTAAATAAAAAACCAAAAATGATATGGAGTTTAAAACCTTATATTACGGGACTCCAATACTAACATTTAAATGATGGAAAAGTAGTTTATATTATTACTCTAAAAACAGAATAGGATAATTATTTTTTATGATCGAGCTTCCTTATCTTAAATGTACAACATAAGTTGTGGAAACTCCCATTGTAGCTAAATTTATATGTATGCCACAAAATGGCTTATAAATGCCAAAAGGCATTACTCAAAGTGCACTTAAGTTGTACCCAGAGCGTTGCGCATTCGCTTTGTAAGCAAGAAATGTGCACAATCAGCGCAATGTGTCAATAAAAAGCTCATAGAAATTTATTATATTTGTGGAATGAGGCATAAATACATACAGGGACATCCTATAGAGCAGTATAAACCTACAATCAATGTAATTCTCACATTTTGCTCTTTTATTTTTTACCTTGTAATGTCACTCGATGCAACATATCACAACTTTTTTTTGGGGCTACATCAACATGAGGCTGGCAGCATGTTGTATAAGTTATAATGGAGGTGTCACTCAAGGTACTGTTGATACTGTTGACGTCTGCTTCTCTTATGAATAGCAAAACTGAGCTCCCACCTTACTACATTTACTCAAAATCTCAACAGAAAATTTTGCAACTTAAGCAAATGTACCATCCGTTTTCTGCTTAGCTTACACACTTACTTAGATTTCCTCTTTGCTTTCTTTGATACTCAACCCAATGAAAATGGGTGATAAGATTAAACAATATTGAGTAGAGAAATGTATGTAGAAGGCAGAAAGAATGTACGTAACAGAAGGCACCTACACGCTTTTAAAATTTATACATGGTTGATCAGGATCAAAAGCGGGGTCAACTTGGCCCTATCCACCTGGACAATAAGAGATTTATTTTATCATATAAAAGCAAGAGAGCCTAAATTATATTTCTCTGTTAATATCCTACAAACTGTATTTAAAACTTGAGGTTCGCAGCCCCAAACCATATAAACAACATAACCGTAACCTTTAGCCCATAGCTTTGATGTGTACCATATAACTATATGGCCATATACATTTGAACGCTTTACTTGAACATTACATACCACTCGGATAATAAACACAAATGATAATTAACATAAAAAATTTTCAATTTATGTATCTGATAGTTGAGAGCACTTTAATATAGCGCTTTTACTTGTTTTGTCTCTGTGAAAACAACTATGTGTCAGTACAAGTATTTGTTCAGTTTGTTGACAAGTGTGCGGGGTATCTTATAGTCGGATATGCGTAACTAAAGCGTTATATGAAAAAGAAGATAGACTGATAGTGTTTTCAGCTTCCACAACAAAATATCTTTTGAAGTATTTATACAGTATAACTTAATTTATAGCTGAACCCGTCGCGCTTGCTGCGCATTCAAAATTTGTTTATTTTCCAGCAATCCAAGTCTATTACATTCTTCTCTATAAGACTGAAATACTTCGCCGTCTATTGTTTTGAAACGATGTTGATCGTGTGACTTCCCTCTTGAATGATAACATTTTGCATTATTTGGATGAAGTCTTTCATATGAGAAATGCGTCTTTATTGATGTAATAAAATAAGTCTCAACATATATCCTACATACGCCATGAATGCATAGGAATATATGAAAAGGATCATGCAACATACATACATGTTAAACTGTTTCTCACATTTTCAAAACTAATGGTGATTTGTTACGTACACTTATAAATATATACATACACACATTTCATACATCAACGAAAAATTCGCGAGCTTGGCGTTCCACTGCATGTTATGCATAGTAAAATTCAGTGTGAGAGACTACATATTGATTGGAGGACATGAGAGGAGGACATGCCTGTATCTACACTAATTATGATGATCTAGATTATTAATACTTTATTGATATTTCAACTAAATTACAAGCCGAAAATTCACAGCTAATTGAATTGCTTCTTTCAACACACATCCAAAGTATACAATACGATACATTTTTCTTAATTTGGCGCAAACTCTAGGATTAAAACATTCTCTTTTGACTGCACCTTAAGTTTTTAGCGTCCTTATTCATATACACACCAATTTTCGATGATCGGTTGATTGGTATAGAAGTGTATAAGGAACATACAAACAAACAAACCTACTGTTACAAACAAATTTTCGCATTTGTATATACAGTCGACCCTCGGTTAACGAACGCCGCGCATAGCGAACATTTCGTACAACGAACTAAATTTGAAAGCAAAAATCGTTTCGCTTAGCGAACGAAATTTCGTAGAGCGAACTTTGAAAAAATTGTGTTTAACCATTAGAGTCAAAAATATGCAATGTCATCGGCGAAAACTGAGGCACACATTGCCTGTATTCTGGTTTTGTTATTTCGGCTAGTGGTCTGCTTGTGTGTTTGGATGGATCTGTGTGGCCCCCTTTGCATAAACGAACGGACTGAGCCTCGCCAGCTATGTTGCTCGCCACTTTAGCTTCAGTTGAGTTGAAGTTCTACTTTGCATTTTTATTTGTAAAAATCAAATTCATTCAATACAATTATATATAAAGGTGTCTTCAAAAATTATTTGAATTAACGAACAAAAATAACAATGCAAATGAAACAAAAAAATATAAAAAAAAAATAAACCAGATTTTGGCTTAACTGATATTGGGCGTGTATTTAGCATATCAAAGTCAACGATTGCCACAATTATTAAAAATCAATCACAATTTTCGGAGTCACAACAACCATCTAGTGCGATAAAGGATATACTGAAAGCATGGGAGTAGGTGTCAGCATTTATTGAAAAAAACCACCGTGATCCAATAATTTGCAAAACGCAACACAGACCTATTTAACGATAATGCTGTGTGTCATTTTCATCAAATGATATAGACAATAAAGCTCCGCCAGAAGCAACAGACATTAGATAGCTTTTTCTTGAAAAGGGACTAAGAACATTAAATCAATAATTTGTTTATGTTTTAAATGACTCTGAAAAAAAATTGAAAATAAATTATTTTCTTGTATTTTAATAATTTAATAATATAATACCTACATAGATCAAGTTTGGATATTTCCTTTACATCAAAAGAGAAAAACGTTTTCTAACCACAATTTAAATGCATAAACAAGCACAGTCTTGACCCATCCTGAAAATTTCTTAAGGGCAATATAGCCACAAAAAGATCGGAGAAAAGCAACAAGTCAAGAAACCACTTTTTATTTTACTTTCTATCGATTACCAACAAAAAAAATTTAATAATAATAATAACACTGTCACATACGAAATAATTATTTTTGTATTATTCCTGAAATACGGAATCAATATTAAGAGTCGGAAGCAAAGCAGAATCAATTTTTTTGGTAGCTATTGGTGTTGCGGAGTAATCATAGTAAATATCCCAATATAAAAGGATTATAAATATACAAGTATATAATGTAAGTACGTAATATATTTTTATTTAGTTAAAAGTACAAACAAATAAATAAAAATGTGTGTATAACAAAACGAACTGCAGGCAAATTGAATTTCAAAATTTTCAAAACAAAATGAGGCTTTTTTTGTAAAAGGTAATTCCTATTCTTTATATTAAACATGTCTTGAGCATATTTACTTACATATGTACATTTGTGATATAGCAAAGTACTCTTTGTGTATGAAGCAAACAAAAAAAATTATCTGAAACCACATTGAAAATTAACCCAAATAATATTTAAGCCGTTTGGCATACAAAAACCTAAGAGCATATTAAACAAGTAAAAATGCTCTAGCCTAGTGACGAATAGAAAATACTCTGAACATACCGACATATAGAAATAATATAAGAGCATTACAGTGGTACTACCTTCGAATATATAATATATGAACATATGCTATATAAATGCCGATGTCGTCAGATTCATATAATCTATCTATACCTTTCAAGCCATGTAGTTGAAGGTATATATAAGAAATTCTTTACCCATTTTTTTGTCGCGATGTATGAAAATCTTTAAACCAAATTATGTTTTAAGCTTTACTAAATTTAATATGGAGGAGCTTCTAAAGACGGATACTCAGATTTGTCTACAGAAACTTTTAATTTTTATCATGGTACAAACACACTATTAAGTATGTATGGGTCTGTATGTTGCAAACGTTTGGCGGTCCTTTTTGTACTTCTTATAACAGTTTTTATTGGAATCACTATATAAAAAGAGTGAGGAACTTTTCTGAGTTGACAGTGTAAACCTCATATATGTTATACATACATATACATATATATATATATATTTTACATACATGCGGCTTACAACATTATGTTGCAACGGCGTATAACATTATCTGAATTTATCTCTCGTTCTCACTCGCTCTTTCTCTCTCTTTTTTACAGATGATGTACTATTCTCACGTCGCGGCCGCATGGGGCGCATTGTGAGCCCACGTCACACGCTTCCGCCGAACACAACATGCACGTACCACTTTCACGGATATCCTGGTGACCTGATTTGGTTATCGTTCACCAGCTACAATCTGCAGATACTGCAGCAGGCGATACATGACAACAACACGCTGGGACGGGTGAGTGAAAACGTTTGAGGCGGTCTCCTCTTATATCTACCCCCCGTTGGAAATGGTGTTGGGGTTAGACTACGTTTTTGATTCTGGGCCTGTAACAGTTTGCATATACGCATAAAATGAATTCTGCGCTCGAGACGGTAGAAGGGAGCTAAAGTATTCGAGTTGTTTGCATTGTGTATTTAAACGCGCCGCGTTCTATGCCAACGGCAGATTCTTGTCTATTGTCTTGATTTCTATATATGCTATTAGTGCCAGTTGAGCGACACTTTGTCTTCTCACCCAATTAAAATGCTGGCGTTTGTATGAATGAGACGACAATAACAAAAGCAAGCAAATATGCACATACAAACATATGCTTATATACCCACACACACACACACACACACACACACACACACACAAGCACACACACACACACAATTTATAATTAAGTGAAGGCTCCAGAGCTGTGATGATGAGGAATGTGGCTAAGGGATTTTGAAACTAGTTTCAAATCTAAGGGCTGCCCAGCGGGCTTTCAAGAAACTGCGTCAAAATGCGACACTGACAACAGCAAACACAATACAAACTACAGCAACTTCAGTTGCTTGTACGGACAACAACAAGAAGAACAACAACAATCCCTCTGTCTCTCTCGTGTCATGTGAATTTTTAATGTGCGTTGTTTGCTATCTAACAGCCTGTGAATTGTGCCAAGGTAGAGATGACTACAAGCTAAGACTAAGCATATAACAGGTGGCAAAGGGAAAAATTGGCATAGGTGAAGGAGTCTGCTCAGTGGGTAAATTGTTACTTAGCACTAATAAGAAAATGTTAATAACAGTCGTGCACCCACTCAAAGGTATTAACTAGTTACAACCCTCAAGTCGAGTATTCCTGACTACAAAATACTCTTCACCAAGGACTAAACAAATAAGAATTCTGTAGTCGAGTATACCCGACTACGAAAAACACATAGCCCATCTATACACATACATTTGTATGCACTGTACGCTATTATGTGCAAGTTCAGTGCTACAGCAAGCCCCTCTCCTCCACGCGCTGCCTAATAGTAAATTTCTTCTTCAATAACCTTTGTGTTTATTATCTTATTAATCTGCGTTGATTAACCCAGAAACTGCACACCGAATTTGGAGGCTCTAGTTATTATTTTCTCTGAGAATAATATTCATCCGGGCAGACAGACAGGCATGGGTATTGAATCTGATCAAGAATATATATACTTTAGGGGTTAGAGATGCTTTCTTCTGCCTGTTATCTACTTTTGCATAAATCGATAAGCCTCTTATACCCATTTTTATGGGTTAAGAGTCTAAAGCACACACGTGTAAGCACGCATACATATTTCAAACAACATTCAAGCTCTCTGTGTTCATGTTAACTGCCTTTTTTTTATATAAATAGAGCTTTGCTTTGAAATCGTCCTAGCATATTTTTTTTTGCAAAAGTTTATATATGGCACAATTCATTAGTGTCCCACTAAAGTCAAATTAATGGCTGACTGATAATTGCTGGTTTTTACCTACTTCTATTCACGTTGGTAATAAGTAAGAGCCAGCATTAGTGATTGAGCTGAACAAAACAGTAAAAGTTTTTGCTTAGATGTTTATTATATACCATGGTAATTGATTGTACTGCTTGTTTTCATACATATCAGCTTTTATTTTGTTATAGCAATTTACATTGTGGCTAAGAAAATGCAACACTGCGTTCAAAAAATCCGCTTAAATCAATTGGCGATTCCTTCTAAAATGCCAATTGTCCTTTACCTAAGACTCTTACAAACAAAAACATAACAAAAAGAAAATGTCCAGAAAAAGAATAAAATTACGAAATACTAGAAGGTAACGAAAGGAACAAAATGGAGTTCAAGAACGCGGTAGGTTCCTCTTCAATCCTTAAAACACTGTTTTTGTGCTTTTCACTCGCGGGTGGATGAAGTGTTCGTGTCAATTGCAGTTACCTCACCTACACTTAAAATTGTAAAAAATTACGCCAGCAGCGCAAAAACAAGTTTGCAGAGCAACAACTGCTCCTCTTTATTTCCATCACTTGGCCAGTGGCACAATAAAAAGTGACAAAATAAAAATATGTATGTGTAAAGCAAAACAGAGACAGTAGCAGCAAAAGCAGTTCATGAATTTTGTAACAGCTACAAAACCAACAAAAACAAACATCAGGTATAACAGCAGCAACAACAACAACAAAAATGACGGGGGTATCAACAAGAGCACAGGGAAAAGGGAGCACAGTTTGTACGTGGGTGCTGCCATTTGGATACACCAACAAGAACGGAAACACAATAAAATAACTTGATGCGAATTTGCACAAAAACATATAGCAAACTTTTTAAATTAAGAAGCAAAGTTAAAAAACTTCCAAATGAAATACAAAAGGAACCAGTGATAGCAAAAAGCGATGAAACAAATACAAATTCAACAGTCGAGTGTACTCGACACCGAAATACCCTGAATCCTCGACTAAAATACTCAACACACATTCTAACTGACACTAACACATAGTGCGCTCCACTAAGACCTACCCTTATGCCGCATATACTTTTTAGTGCAATGCTATTGCAAAACCTGATTTGCACTACACTTTATTGTTTCTATTTGTGTTTGTTATGTTTGACTCTCATGAAATACATCGTACGAATGAAAACTACGCTATTTGAACACACAAATCAAAGCTATCAACTGAAACATTTAAAACTCTTTCATCATTTTGTACTGGTGCGGGAACAAAATTCCAAAATTTGAAATATCTATATTTAATAAAAGAAACTATAGCTCTCATTGTGTTTGAGATCAAAGCATATCAACGAATGGACGTAAATGCATTGGAATTGGTCGAGAATATATAAAATTTATAAGACCCGCTTCCTTCTTCTTTACATGCTTTAACATAAGTATGATACATCATTTTTACCAATTTCAAAGAGTTTACACTTGTCGTTATATCTCAATTGATATACGTGAGAGATGGGAATACGTATATAACCCATAGAAAGGGCATTGGGGGACGCATGATCGATTGGAGAAATGAGCAGGCAAAAATAAATCTCTTCTCAGCGACTATTTTGAGCAGATCTAATAAATTGTTAACAACTATGATTTAAATTGCCTATATTTGAAGTTAAAATCCATAAGATGCAATGCATACAGTCTAGTTAACTGTGCCCGACAACGAAATAAATTGAGCTCCAATGTTTAAACTGGTATTTAGAGTGCTTTAAATCACATCCGCGCAATTACTTACAAGATTTTGCACCCAAACTTCCACGAAATGTTGCATCGTCTAAAAGCGGCTTTGACGTCTGTCTTTTTCTAAGCGCGTGCACAGATTTAGTAGCTGGTTTTTAATTATTAACGTAGTCAACAAAATTCAGTGCATGGACATGGGATGAAAACATTCCAAGTCAATGTATAGTAAAAATATGTATTTTATGCCTGCAAACCATATGTTCAAGATGATGAGGATGAGAGAAAGACCCACAAAAACAATATGAAAACATGACAAGAGCAGTGACAAAACGTAAAAAGACAAATAACTCACACTTGCAGCTGACTCTCTTTGCTGCTGTTTGAATATGTGACACATGACAAACATGATGATAAATGGGCAACGGAGGAGCGGGAACTGTTAGCTCTGAAAGAATGTGAACAAGCAACACCAAGCCAAGCAGCCAAGAGCTAAGAACAACACTACTGTTGAAAAGAGAGCAAAGGGAATGGAAGGTGACAGAGACAATATAAATAAATAATAACGCTCTGGACGAGAGTGATCGACTACAAGTTACCCTTAGCCCAAAAAACTGTACCTGAATATCGTGTATAATACTTGTCTTTTTCATATTTTTGAATATAAAATATATATATATTTTTTTTTTTTGAGTGCCAAAATGCTTCCTTGTATCTGTTACTTTGCATATTTTTAGTACACCATTTAGACTATTAGCCCATTCGAAATGGTTAAAATGGTCTAAAGAGAGCTACGTATTTCAGGAATGAGAATCAGTCCTTAAGCTAAGGGGTACAGTTTTAAAGATTGGTGCAGTTGGGCAAGACTATGACCTGAGGCGTTTGTGTCCCTTTTTATTCTATGTAAAATAGAAGTTGATATGAACAGAAGAATTAAACAATAACACGAACTTTTTTTCATTGTATTGCAGAGTGATTTGCCGCCATGGATAACACGTTTGCGCATGTGGGACAGCTATGGCACCTATTTGCCAATCAAATCGACCAGTGTGACCACAGGACAACCACCTCCGCCACCTCCCGTAGCCTCATCAGCTGATGGAAGTAAGCCCACGCTATTGAATCAAAGCAACTATGGCAGCTATTACTACAGTGCAAGTAACCCCAAACTGAATCGCAATTTGCGCGTCAACATTGACAATGCTTGGAATCCGGTGGACACCTATATCTACGGACCCACACAGTCTAGTGTGTTCAATCAGGAGAACAAATATAGTGGCTATCAGGGAGGCGGAGCTGGAGGTGGGGCACCGTCAGGTGGCAAGCAGCTTGGTGGCATTAAAGATAGCTTAAACTACATATCAGGTAGTAAGTCAGGACGGGATGGCAGTGGCGCCTCAGCTGCTGCCGTGTTAAGCTCGGATAAGAATAGTCAAACTGCTATTTCCCTAATGAGTACGAAAGGCAAACGACGCCTAATGCTGGAGATCTACGACTATGAGACACCAAAATTGTGCGATCATACGGCCATTGGTAGTGGTGTGAGTGGAAGCAGCGCCCTAATGGGTGGCAACAGACAGCGACCATGCAGCCCACTGGAGAGCTATGTGAGCACTGCCAGAGATTTGGTAAGTAATAGTTTTAGATGTTTAATTATAATAGAATTATGTTATTTTAAGAACATTCCCAGTCAATTTAAAAGATGTGAAGAGAAACAAAACATTATGAACTCAATATTGATATAACCTTAAATATATTGGTAATTTAATGATCATCATCAACATTCGAATGGATTTACCCACATTTGTATGTATGTTCTAATGTCATGTAATAAAAGACTTTAGATCACCTTCAGTTAAGCATAATAGATCCAATATACCAAAATACAGATACAATTTATTTTTATATTTAATTTTTTTCCCCTTCTATGACAAAGCTGGTGTTTGTTCTTTATACGCACATTAAAATATTTTGAATGTATTATTTCGGAACTTGTTCTTGTTATAGAATACAGAAACCATGTAAACATAACTACTTGTATTGTATTTCTAGTCTCTGACGCATTTTACAGACGATAAAAATATAACAAAAAAATCCCAACGAGTTTGTCCGACTTAGAGATAACTTTAACCCAGATCTCATACTAAAAGCATACAATAGAGCTCTTGGTTGACCTGGTGGTGCCGTAGGCTAAATGACCGAAAAATTAGAGAACTTATTAAGGAGTCGTAGCTAAGATATGGAGCAAATAATGATTGTGAAATAACAATTTGTTAAACTCTATTAAAAGTTTATAGTGCAAAGTACAACAGATAAAATCAAGCATCTGTGCAGTCCTTGCGCAATGGTTAATTGTTTCTTAAAAGTAAATTATGTTTGTCCGATATTTATCAAATTTTAACATGAAATATGTGAAAAGTTAAATGATCTTAAATTCAAATTTTTAATTATTGTATAAATATTGACAAGGAAATGATCACATATTGAAACACGAGTACCAGAATATTCTGTAAGCTACAATGGAAACTGTCAAACACCGCAGATACTGTTCAGCAGCCCATGCCAAACTCACCATTGTTAATATACCTAATCAAATGTGTGCACTTGCATTCATATGTATATATATAAAATCGGATATTTAAGAATATATGTACATACATGGAAATATACGACGTATTCCCTGGTGTGTAGGAGATGTTAGAAACCTGCTTCGTAGTTTTTCGACAATTTTAAATTTTTGTCTAGGACTGTCCGACAGTTGCGAGGACTACAAAATACTATAAGAACTGACTTTATCACCCAGAACTTCGAAATTGAACCCTTGGTCACTCAGGTGGACATGTGGTCCAAATGGCCAAGTATATTGGGTAAGTCCTCGCGGAGTTCTAGGTTTAACTGCCAGATTAACTATGGTTGCTGTGATGCCCTATCCAAAGGCCTTAGTAGCCAGTGCACTGCAGTGCCGAGAAGAGTTTGTATGTAGATTTGACATTGCATAATAACTTAAAATAAGTAAGCCCTAAAAGCAGGCAACACGTTTTTGGCGTAAAAGAAAACTCTGATGCCAATTTTCTAGCGCACTTTTCAATCTTTTATTATTTTATGCTGAAAAGTATTCTACATAGGACAATAAAATAAATAAAATATAAACTTTTTTTTTTGTTAAAAATATGTATTTTATTATTTAACAAGTGTTTTGCTACCTTAGTGGAAGCTTAATCTAGTTGTACATGGGAAAGTAAAGAAAAGAAAAGGGAAAAGGCTTACAAATATATCACGGAAGTGAGACTTACGCATACAAATAAGGGTGTTTTTTTAGAGGTATAGAACTTTAAATTACAATAAAACAATCGATTGTGGCACGAGCTGTGTGACATGTTGCGCCGACTTGTTGGAACCATTGCTCCTGGACATCATGGTTGTTCAATTCAGGAATGAAAAACTTAGTAATCATGGCTCTATACCGATCACCATTGACTGTAAAGTTCAGGCCATCATCGTTTTTGAAGAAGTACGGACCAATTATTCCACCAGCCCATAAAGCACACCAAACAGTCAGTTTTTCTGGATGTAACGGTGTTTCGACATACACTTGAGGATTAGCTTCACTCCAAATGCGGCAGTTTTGTTTGTTGACGTAGCCATTCAACGAGAAGTGCGCTTCATCGCTAATCAAAATTCGCTTATGAACAACGGCAATCTCGTTTTGGGCCCATTCGACGAATCTACGCCTTACTTGATGATCGCTTGGCTTATTCATGATGAACTGCCAAACCAAACTGAGAATAAATCACTTGACAGCTGTTAAATCGGTCGCCATCTTGAACAGTAATGCCAACTTAAAGTTCTATACCTCGAAAATTGTCACCCTATACTTACATATATTTACATTATTATTACATATACATTATTTACACATATTTAAATCTATTTTATATTTAAGAAAAAGATCTATTTGAGAGATCTATTGGGTGCAATCTTTTCAATCTTCTCTTCCTTGGTCTTACAGTTAGGCGCTTAGCAAGAGCATTTGTATGGGCACGAAGGCGTTGGGTGTATCTTTCAGCACAGGACTGCATAGCATCTCCAACTTTTGGGATGTTTAGGTCTCTTTCAATGTCCCTGTTTTGCATATATCAAGGAGCGTTGCACATTTTTCTCAAGATTTTGGCTTGGGCAATACGAATCTTATTTAAATTTGTTTTTGCAGCAATTTCATAGATTGGTAACGCATATTTTCAAATGGGGCTTAGAATCAATTTATATATTGCCACCTTGCTACACAAGGTTAACTTGTTTTAAGGGGCTAGAAGTCACGCCATTTTACAAGCTTTTCCCAATACCGATCGCTGGAACATTGTAGTGTGAGCCTTAAAATTCAGTTTTCTGTCAAGTAAGACGCCTAAATATATGTGGGAACTCTTGTGTGTTAAAGTGGAGCCTAGCATTGTAATGCCTCTGCAGGACTGAGATCGTCTTGTGAAGTTCACGTTGGCACATTTACTGCTGTTGATACCAACATTCCATTTACGAGCCCAATTTTCGAATATTGCTTACATATTGTTGTAGTGCTTCTGTAGCTTCACTGATATTACTGCTCCTGGTAAGAATTTTCGTGTCATCTGCGTATGTTGCGATTAGTACGTTGTCCTTACCTAACGTTGTTATTGCCTGCGCCTTAGGCATATCAGCACTGAACAGAGAGTTGAGTGTAGGGCCAAGCACACTACCTTGTGGTACGCCTGCATCAATTGACCTTCGAGGAAGTTGCTCCATCAACAGCAACTTAAAACTCTTATTCTTTAAGAAGCTGAAAAAGCTATGAAGATAAAATTGTTTTCAGCTTACATAGCAAGCCGTCGTGGCACACTCTGTCGAACGCTTGTTGTATATCCACGAATACAGCTATTGTGTACATTTTTTTCTCCATTGCATTTAAGGCAAAGCTTACCACACGATGGAGTTGCTACGGGGTACCATGACCTCGCCATGTTGGAATTCTGGATGTTACAAAAATATTAACATGCAATGAATTTCCTAAACATTCGATCTTGAAAAACCGAAATAAATATAATCAAATATTTTCTCTAAAACACAAAATTATTTCTTAAAAATAAGAATTCTACTTTGAGACCTTTCTTTCCAGAAAAAGCCTTGTTGATGATATTTTGATATATGTTGAAAAATTTCATAGATATGAATCTTGATTTTGTTTAAAAGTAAAAAAAATTTGTAAATTTGAGACAATATAGTTGGTACTGCAGAGCAACTCCATACTGAAAGCCTTTGACCAGCGAGAATACTGTAATGCAGTTCTAATTGACATTGAGCAGGCGTTCGACAGAGTCTGGCACCCTGGACTCCTGCAGAAAGTAAAGTTGACACCTCCTTCGCCCTATTTTGCTCTGATACGATCCTACTTGGAGGGTCGTTCTCTCAGAGTCAAGATCAGAACAGGGCTGTCTCCCCCTCACCCAGTTCTTGCAGAAGTTCTACAAGGAAGCGTTCTGGGCCCGTTTCTATTTAGCCTGTTTGCTGCTAGCTCAAACTCTTGGAATCACACAATCGTCGCTCCTGTTGGCCTCATATGCCGATGATGTGTGCAGATGCTGCAGATGTTGCACAGGCATACATCGACGATCTTGTTAACTGGGCCAGCAGATGCTAGGAAGAGCTTTCACCCTCTGCCGACTTCAGTCTCCAGTAGTAAAAATTCACGGCTTGCCTTTGCTCCAACAAAAGTCACCTAACTGGGACTTACACTGGACAGAAGGCTGCCGTAGCCAGCTGCGTCAAATGAATTGGCTATTCAACAGAAACAGCAAGTTACCACTGCGCAGTAACCGCACTATCCTAATAACAATTGTGTCTCCAATATGGAGATATGGGATGCAGGTCTGGGGTACCGCCTCCCTGAGCAACAGGAGAATCGTGCAGTGACTGCAGAGCCGAGCTATGCGGATCATCACAGGATGCCCATGGTTCGTAAGGAACTCGACTCTCCACCGAAATCTTAACTTAACTGCAACTGTGGAAGAGCAACTCTGTTTCTTCGCCAGCAGATACAACGCTCGACTCCTAAGCCATGCAAACCGACATGCACAAAACCTGGCTAGTTCAGTGCCCATCAGGAGATTAAGGAGAAGTCAGTTTGCAAGTGTCCTCGTACACTAACAAGTTACCTTAAGAGGCAAAACACCAAGTCAGATACATACATAGCTTTATAAATAAGTTCTTCGAACCCTGTGATATTTTAATTGTAAGAAAACATGTTATTTACAGCCTATTTGGAATGCTGATTATAAAATTTTAATAATAATTTAATCAAATGAGAAAAAAAACAATTTCCGCTCGTTTTAAAAAAATTTAAATTTGACTTCATATATGCTTGGCTCTTATATTTGTCTACATAATGTATAAATGACAAAGTAAAAATGATATTTGATAGATTTGATCAAAAAATGATCAAAAAACTGTTTAGTGATTATCTGATCACTAGACATCAAGATTCTACTATCATACACTACTGTGCAAGATACAATTCTGTAACTACATGTAGTCTACAATTTTTGAATTCTGTCAAGAAATTGGCAATCTGGCCCAGTGTCCTTTTTAACAAAGAAGTCGAGTTTTTTCTAAGCATCCTTCTGTAGGGCAAGTGCTCAAATTGGCAACGAGCAAGAATTACCTGGCAGCAGCGCGGGCCAACAAATTTGGCACAGTGCAAATTTGTATTTGCCTTAAACTTGGCAGAATTAATCAAATTAAACACCCGAGTGCAACGCTAGACGTGCACAAATAACGAACCCAACGAAGCTGCAGGGACGCCCACAGCAACTTGGCCTGCCAGCAAAATTCAAATTTGCCAAAGCACACAAAGAAAAGACTCTTGTAGGAGCAGGTGAAGTTGGCGGTAAGTGGGTGGAGACGAGAGGAGAGTCTGGATACTAACTGCAGGCCCAGCAAATAGAGGGGACCGCAATAAGCTTGCTTAGCCTTTTCGATATCGCAAATATGAACCGTAAATATTTGACGCTAAATTGAAACTGCACCCGCGTCTCAAAATGCAAGTAAGAACCTTCTAGTCCATTCTTCTGGGTACGCTTCTTACTCTGTCCATGTCTTAAATACCCACTCGGCAAATACACGTGTATATACAGACACACTCAAGTAAACCTGTGATAAGCATATTCTACTATATATACAAGTTGGGCAAATCTGCCACTGCCCCTTACTATTGCACAACAGCCCGGAACTGAAATGTGTCGGGTTATTAAAAGAAAAAAAGAGAAAATGTATCAAAGGAAACACAATTGTTAAGCGGCTGCTTAACTTTTATCCTAACACGTCTTAATCGACTCAAAATTTAGTTTGTCTTTCCAAAATGAAAAATGCAAGCTACTGCGCATTGCACTAAATAAAGATTCTATGGATCGTTTACATGCGAAACACCTATCATTAAAAGCAAGTGTATAAATTCATAGAATATTTGTTTATTTAAGATTATTATATAAGATTTAAGATTAAAAATCAAGTATTCGATTCTTTAAAATCAAGTATTTGCCGCACTGGTCGAACTCTATGCCACCAGAAGTCATACTTGCATAAATTTTAAATGCAATCACATTTTGATGGCACAAATATCTTTCTTTAGGATACTTTATTTTCTTTTAGATTACTATTTACAATATATAAATTTTTTATTATTTTAATAATTACTATTAACAAGTGTACTGCTACCTCTTGGTAACTTTAACAAAGTATTTGAAAACAAAAAAGGATAGAACGCTTTTCTAGGTATTTAGCTAAAATGTGTAATTTCAAATTTAGGAACTAAAGTGATCAATATTTCTTTAACGAAGAATATAACTAAAATATGCGTTCTCAAAGCAGTCTGAAGATTTGACATTACATTTAATTGTGGATATTATCTGATTGATAATTTTGTATCAATTTGATAGACAAATTTTTTCTTATTAATTCGATAGACTAATTTTTTTATTGTAAGACATTGCCAAGTATAGCAGCTGCATCAATCGGAGCTATGATTTTAAAACAGTAATTTGAAGTGGTGTTGAGTTCAAAACCATGGCCTAAATCAGTATAGGTACATACACAATTATGAGGCCACTATCTCTGAGATAAATGATATCCGACAAGAAGTCATGACCGCTGTCCTTTTTTTTTTGCTTGTATGTATGTGTACATTTATGTACACAATAATTAAGAATAAAAATTATATTGAATAGATAAGAACAATAATGTACCCATATATCATTAAATTTGAATTTAAAAGAAAACCTTTTAAAATCAAATGTATAATGTTTGCTGGAACAAAGAAAGATCACATTTTCCTTGGTTATGTTTTGTTAAAATGGGAAAAGTAAATTGTTTTAAAGCTAATTTATTCTTGTTATTAAATCTTAATTGATCATCCAACCCAAACTGAATGAAAAAATTAAAACAGATAAACTTAGAGCACAAAGTATTATATATATAATATACATTGTATATTATAAAATCATTCTGACGATGCAAAACTCCTATTCTCAATTTTCTATTTTCGCATTTGCTATTTGCAGAAACTGGAATTCCACACGCACACAGGAACAGCCTTATTTCCTGCTCAATTTGCACTGAACTACGAGTTTGTGGACACGGAACAGGGTGGTGAACCATGGCCGGGTAGGCGAGGCGAAGATCCGGTGCCGCCGCTGTGTTCACGAGTCTTCCGCAAGCGAAAGGGAAACATTCAGGTGCCAAGGAATGTGTTCCTTTATGGTAGAGGCGGTGCCAAGAACATTACCTGCTTATATCGCTTTGAGGCGGGTACCTCTGAGCGTGTTAGGCTTGTGCTCCACAATGTGTCCTTTGGGGAAGGGAGTACGTGCACCACGGATTCGGATCTGCATACAGGAAGACCTCGTTGCAATCACCTGGACCCTGAGGGCCGCATCACTGAGCTGCGGCTCTACGATGTTCCCTTCCGGGATGTCAAAATACAGTTAGGCTGCTTCTGCGACAACTCTAGCGCCCTGTACAACAATGCACCCCTGACTTTTGTCTCTCATTCTCGTATTATGGAATTGACCTTTACCGTGACCAGACTTAACATATCGGAGGACTTTGCCGATGTTTTCTTCTACGCCTCATATGAATTCAAACGGCAGCCAGATTGTCGCAAGCAACTGAAACTGAAGGGTGCTGGTGGTGACGATGAGCTGAAGTATCCACTGAAGGCACAGGATGCCAGCTGCGAGGGTCTAGCCTGGTACATTGAAGCCCAGTCTCCGGAACGTTCTTTATTCGTGCAAACTTGGGGAGCTTACCTGCCAGTCGATCCCACCTCAGAAGACGCCATGCGCTGTCATACCAAGAACCGATTAATGGTCTACTCGGGCAGGCCACTGACTCCAATGCGTGTGGTCTGTCCAGCTCAGAGTGGACCAAGGCCCACATCTTTGCATATATTCTCGGAAGACTGGACCAATGGGCAGCCAATATTTATGAACAAGTAAGTAAAACAGATTTTAATGCCTTCTTTTGTTTGTTTGGACCTACTCAAGAAAAAGTGTTGGGCTTTTTTGAAGCTTTTACATATTTTAAAAGGTAATTATTTGTATTAATTAAATATAATTTCTGCTGGATAAATGCGTATTTTAAGGATATTGTACGATAGCAGAAATTTTAACCTATGCCATAGTAGCTTCTACTAAATGAGACTAAAAGCGCTCGATTATTTATCTAACTCGACACGCTCATTAGTTGACACTGTCTGACTTTGCCGCCCGGATACTGTCAATTACCCTTTGGGGTGTCATAAAAATATGTTTCCACATGGCCATGTGTGTGTTTGAAACGAGTAGATATTTTTTGGCGACAAATTTGAGCTGCACTAGCACATAAAATTTAATGACAACATGTTCCGAGCAGAAGCACAAAACTGACCAGAACGAAGTTTATTTTCATAGCACGCACCTTGGACATAAATTGTCGGGGCACACAAGTCCACATGGAGTTCCTCTTCCTCCATTTTCCTTTTCCTAAAATGGGCACTTTGCATGCTTTTCAACATGCTCCGCTCTTGTACGAGTATGTGTGTTTTGTATGTCTGACGGTCATGTTTGTTTGCCTCAATGTTTTTTGTTTTCCTTTTTTTTTGTGTTCTGTGTTCCTGTGTTTTGTTGCCGCGGTAGCCATTTCCTGTTATTGCATTTTTAAGCAGCCTGTATTTTTTATAAGCGTTTAAAGAGATTCCAAATAAGAAGGGTATTCATAATTTAACTGAAAAAAATATGTTTAAATGAAATATGTTTAAGAAACTGTTAAATTAAAATTAGTTTCTCAACGAGATTACAAACGAATAAAAACAAGTTTTGGATTAAGCTTAATGTCTGAAGGAACATACTTTAAAATGTATTTTATGGCTTAAAAAAAAATAACATAAAAACGATTTTAATAGGCAAGTGACTACGATCGACATGTTGAAAAGGACCAACCATATATAAAAATAATCCAACATGACCAATTCTGTTAGTATTTGTTTCCCAGAGCAACTAAAACTATTTCCACGATTACTTTTATTCATCTCTTGACATTTCATTGAAAATGACTAAAAGGTTATAAATAAACTGGCAAGTGCATTTAATAGCTAGAATTCGAATGAATATTTGTTGTCTCGACTAGGCATCTAAACTATTGGAGAAATCGTTGAAATGTCAACAGTGCATTACTATTAGTCAAAAAAATCTCATTGGCTATATTTTATTTGGGAAATATTGAAGGGTATTGCCCTTCACCTACAAAAAAAAAGGAAAATTTGTCAAATTTCAACTTTTATTTGACGCAGATGGATGAAATTTTGTACATTCATAAATAAAAGGTACCAGCAGAATAAAATAAATTTGACACTGGAAATGTGAAATATGAAAATATGGACATATGGAAATACAAACCAAAACTGGTTACATTTCACCTTTTGTAAGGACACAAAGGGCATCGGGGTAAATACAATTTGTTAAAAGACTGAGCTGGTGGCATGCCTCCATAAAACGGAAAACTACAATTTTTAGATCTCAGAACCTGTTTGACTGGCATATATGAGATTGGGTATACATACAAGGTTCAAAATAAGTAAATAGAACAAACGCTTTTTTGCTGTATTGTCAACAAAATGAATTTTTTTTTAAATTCTCTTTAGACCCCGCACCTATTGAAAATTAATAAGAAACGTTGATATTTAAATTGTGCAAAGGTATGTTACAGGCAGAATGCAGAAACATATTCTGATCAGCATTCGAAATAGTCATGTTCGTATATAGGAGCGCGTGTTTTGTAATTTTATTTACTATAATAAATATATTAAATATTACGCACAGAAGAAGGAAACAGATGCTTAAGCAGCTTTCTGCTCCAACTCCGTAATCAAACTATGTTGCCTTTAGCTTACAATAAATCGAAGCAATTTTTAATGGTATATGGATTTAATTTTACAACCTGCTACAGGACGTTAGATTTCTATTAATATTACATTCTCATTTAAACCTAATTAAATAATAATTTTTTCCCTTTGCCAAGTATTAGCTTGCAGCTAAAATCATTAAAACCACTTAAATGTTTAAATGTTAATGGTAAAATCAAAACTGCGTTTTAGTTTACTTTAAGTGCAGTCGAATCCAAGTGAATAATAAATGAATATTATGTCTATGGCATCTTAAATGTTGGGTGTAATTAGTTTCACTTGAGCAACTGGCACTCAAAGAGATATTATGGTAGGGTATATTCCTTGCTTCATCTAAAACTTGCCGTAAAGTTATGTGGAGCATGGCGAGCAGTTGCATGACATCCACAGAGCAAGGCCATACACATATATACATATATACATATATATATATATATATAAGGACAGGCCGAAAATGTTTACAGCTTTACTTTACGTTTAAAACACACACACACACACACACACACACACACACACACACACACACACACACACACACACACACGTACACGCACTCACTTTTCATTCGTTGCAGACCCATAAGTTTGGTACTGGAGCCCATCCTTAAGGAGCCCGGCGACATTGCCTTCACATGGCTAGAGATACATCGCACGAAGAATGCGCTGCTCCAGCAATTGGACCTGCATGTGAATGCAAGCGTATCCACGGGCATGGGCACGTCTCCCAGTGGTGGAAATATTGGCGGAGGTGCAGTTGTGGGCACTGGTAGTGCTGGCGTCGCTGGTACCGGAAACGTTGCGCCTAGCGCAGCAGTTAACGAAACGCTCAATGAATTCGGTTTCTATCCCAAGGAGTCAGATTGCGAGTACAAATGCCCCGAAATTGATGCCTGCATAGCAGCCAGTCTGTGGTGCGATGGTGCGTATGGTTATATTTTTTAATAACGATATTAGTATAATATCTCTTACACTTTTGATAACATTTTAAATATATCCTACCGCGATTAAACTAATTTTTACAAATAATTCTGACACGTATTGTAATCTGTATGTTTATTTAAAATCAAGATAAGTTGCCAGAACGAGTTTATAAAAATTAAAAGAAAAAAAATGATCGATTATATATTAGTCTTAAGTACTTAGTTTAAAAACTTAAATAGTTTTTTTTTTCTATTTATTGTTCACATCTACCAATAAACCTCTGCCAAGCTTTAAATCTGCATTAAATGTACGTGATTGCTGAGTGGCTGCTTTTGCTTTCGCGATCCAAAGTCCGACAGTCCGACGCCTGTGAGTAGGCAAAATAAATTCCACTTGTGGTTGCATGTCTCTTAATTTCATTGCAGACTGGTGGGCACGTTTCTGTAATCAGACAAAGTTTTCTGACAAAGACACAAAGCTTCTGCTGCAAGTTGTTGCGGGCTGTTCACCAAGCAGACCAAAATATTTTTCACAGAAGTTTGTTCGGCCCAGCCGGACAGACATCCCGAGAGTAGAGAGAGAGAACTTGCCTTTTAGCTTCAATTATTTATGTAGCAGCGCGGCGCGTCTGCAATTGAGCCCTGCTAACTCGCAAAAGAAGCGCATTAAACAAGCTAACCAACCAGCCAAGGGACCAACTAGACAACCAATTAGATAACAAACCAGAGAGCACTCAAGTGACACTGGCCAGCAGGTCTTTCAATTTGGCAACAGTCGAGCCAAACCTGTAACTTGATCAGATATTTTATTTTAAATCAATGGTATATCTGCTTTGCAGGTCATCACAACTGTCCCAGCGGATTTGATGAATCCGAGGAGGAGTGCGGTACTGCTCGCAAGCTGCTTGAGTTGCCTGGAGGCGTGTTTGCGGCATTGGGTTGCATTGCAGCCGCTTTGACTGCTTGCCTGATATTCTGCATGTTTGGGCTGATGCGCAAGCGAAGAAAGTCGATTGTGCAAAAAAGCGGTGGTTTCATGAACAGTGCCAATGGCAATGGTAACGTGCCCGCTACCTGCAATATTGGCACCTTAAAGAAGGATTTCAAGAAGGATGCACTCTACATAGATCCAGCGTCCTGACATCCACTTCAGCCGGTCGAGTATATACATGTGGATCGAGAAACCACCGTGTGATATGTCGCCGGCGGCAGTTGCTTGTACGAGCAAATGGAGCAGAGCATTGGGAGCATTGCCTGAAGGGAGCAGGAGCAGCTTGAGCAATTGGAGATTATTGTAGCTCCAGTGCAGAATCTGGTATGGAAGTTTTAAAGCTGCTGTAGAAAGTAAAAAGATGTGAGTGCTAACGGATTTAGAATGAGTTAAACAGGGAGAAAATGAACTAATGCTAATTTGTAAGTTGGTAACTTTTCTAAGCGCTTTAAGAGTTAAATTTAAACGTGAATGTGTGTGTAGATTTAAGCAAAAGATCACAAAAAATAGTTATGTGTATAGAATTGGAATTTTTACTAGAGACATATTTTGATTCAGTTGATTATCACTGCCTGGCGAGTCCTGTATACATATATGTGAGTAATTATACTGTATTTTATAAAAAAAAAGCATCTTTAAGTAAAAGCAAAGACTTTGATTTCAATCAATGATTCACTTCAAAGCTACTCAAAGTTTAAATCTTCGCTTATAATTTCAAGAAGACAGTTTTTTTTTTCAATATAATTTTTTTCTTCATTTTTACCTTGAGGGATGGCTATGTTTTAATTTATTTACGAATCGGTTTTGACTTACGAAATATAATCCTTTCCCCAGCTATTATTCTCTTGCCTTACATTCAAGCACGATGTGTGAAACTAAACTAAACTTCTAACAACATTTTTAGTCTAGTGCCGTGTAATTGGGGTAACCGGATGACCGCGGTCGAAAATTCGTACACATGAAATGAATTAACCATATTTCTTGTAGGGCATATATATACTTTTCTTTTATCTATTTTTTCATAATTAACAATGTTTTATACTCCAGCACTTACGAGGTTATGTTCTTACGAACTTCTCAAAAAAAAATAAGGCATAAAATAAAATAATTCTCAAAAAACTATACGGACAAACCTCGAAAATACATATTAATACGGACGTCTGGTAACCCTACCTGTGATGGGCAGTTTTTAAGTTTTGCAAAAAATCGAAATTGAATGAAAGAAAAAAAACGTAAGAAGGAAAATTTTATAATAATACAAATTATTGGAATATTTCTGTTTTTCATTTAAAATACTACAATTCAAAAATATTTTAATTTGATAATAGCTTTAAAAGCTATCTCCCTATTATTTGAAAATGTTTTTAAGGCTAACTTAATTCAATTAAAGCTTTTTTGGTTACCCTATTAAAACCACAAAGCAAAGATAAACAATTGTAAATTAGGTAAACATAATATGATATGACAGTATGCCCTTAATTTAATCTCTGGCATATTAAGCACACAATGCACGAAGGAAAATATAATCAAACACATAAACGATTAGTTAAAATTAGCAACCTAATGCAAAAAGATCATAAATTACAATTTAATTGTATAAATCAAAAAAAAAATAATAATAAGACGTAAACTTTAGAAACGCCAAAGTAAATGCTCTCTAACATTAAGATAAGAATTTAGGAATAGTTATTACTAAAAAAAAAACTATTAGCAACATTTCAATGGGGCAAGTAAAAATCTCGACAGTGTTGTGATCCAATGCATGCACCTACTGAACTATATGTGACTATAGTATGAACAAAGGAACTAAGGCATTCAGTAAGTTATTAAACAACTTAGACAATTATCATACGATATTACGAGTCTGTATAGTCATATAGGTATAGTCTAAAACAAAGCCAGCACGTGGTTTTTTTTTTTTATACAGCGCACACTCATACACATTCACATATAGTAACAAGAACACAACATAGTAGCTAAATTGTTAAAAAATTAAAAAAAAAATTATATTTAAGATGGTATTAAGCAAACCTTATGCCGACGAAATGTTCACATCACTATTAAAGAAAACTGCCATAAAAATGTCTTCAAATTTTAAATTTATAATATTTTAAATATGTTCAAAATTTTTTTTACTTTTTACTTTTTACTTTAATAAAATAAAGCATAATATAATAATTGATTAAAATTAATTTATTAAACTTAAAGTCTCGATATTTTCAAGAATTTAACTACAATAATTTCATTTGGTTTAATTTCATTTTTCTATTTGTAGCTACAGAAAAATAAAAAATAGAAAAAAAATCAAATTCCTAATGTTATTACAAAAATAACATACACAATTAAAAGTTTGTAAAACACAGAAAACATATATTATATAGAGTAATTTTGCAAATTGTATGCAGTTTTAGAATCTAAGATATTAGTCCTACAGTTACACATAACAATAAATTTTTTTGTAGTTTTCCAGTAGATTACATAAGTAAAGTGAGAAACCCATTTAAATATATAAGACATATGTACTTTATTTTAAATGCACTAAACATTAAAGAGAAGCAACTAATATAATAATAAAAAATGTCCCAGCAAGAAAATCAAAGTAACGCGCAACTAAAATTACAAAAGCGAAGACCCATAAAATTTTTTATAAACTTTCAACTTCAAACTGTAATAAAACATATACAAATCTAATATTGTAAAAAGGCGCAAATAACATAAGCAAATGAAGTTGGTAAAAAATCAATACCTATATTATTTTGTCACACATAAATAATAATTAATAAATTATTTCAAATAAATAGCGAAACCAACAAAAATTAGATATTTTTAAGCAAAAATAACTCAACATACACGACAAAAAATACACAAATCAACTAAAAACAATTGATGCATAGGTCAAATTGAATAAAGATAAAAAGCCTTCGCACAAGCAAGCAAAGATTAAGCTGAATGTGTGAAAGCGAATTCAATAAAATATACTCGATTTTCCTTTTAGACATTCAGCTTACTCTCAGTATGATAGTGGAGGAACTTTTTATATGAATGGATTTTCTAAAATCGGCACGTGGCTAAATTTGTATACTCTAGCCCATTAAAAATAGGTAAAATAGGTAAAAATTATATAATGTAGCTGTGCACATGTATGTAATAGGCAGAAGAAGGGATCGTCGACCCCATAAAGCAGTTTTATTCTTGATCGACCTAGCACTGTCTGTCTGTTCTTCCGTTTCAATAAGCACCCAGTATGATATATATAGGTTGCTGGTACCCATGCACAGATCAAGTTTACTACAAGTTTTGGAATTTTTATCACTCGCCAAAACCAATAATATAAATATTATAAATACATTATACAAGTATAATGTCCATAACCTGTGCTCAATATTTCATAGCATTTGGGCAATATGCACAGCAGACATTTAAGTAAAGATTTACCATACGTAGTGCAGTGCTGGAGTCGTCAGCACATTTCATACAAGCGCAAGTAGATATTTGTTGTAGCGTGTGTGTGTCACTGTGTATGCTAATGAGTGTGAAGATAGACTACTTTTCTGAATATATTATATGAGTGATCAGTATCAACATTCGAGTCGAGATCCTATGTGTGTTACATTGAAAATAATACCTTTTTTTAACAAAAATTTTAGAATTCGTGGAGTTCACCAACGCACCCAAAACGGCGCAACGATAAAAAGTTTTATATTGGAATACCACAATTTTAAAGCTATAGCTCAAACTGGGTAAAAAGGATAAGAGTTCTTATCTGTTATAAACCATATGAGATACACACGAACGTAGGATCAATATCCGAGTCTATCTATCTGTCTGTTTATCCGTCAGTTGATCGAAGAGACTATAAAGACATGTTTTAGATAAGTTCCTTTATACCTTAATCAAATCAAGTTTTATAGTCATAAAACTATAATTCGCTTATACATTTTTGAAAATTGTCTGGACGCGGTCGTATGAAAAGCCAAAATGATCTCAATGATTTTCCAAGTAATCTCTATCAATTCCAGATATTCTTTGTTTCTCGATCTAATTACTAATTTTTTAAGCTTGTTGTGAGTGTTATTCAACACATTGAAAATTCGATAAAAATGGAATGGTATTAAAAACATGCCTGTTAGTATAAATTTTCTATATTATTGGTTGGTGCAGCCCAGTTGATTTACCAATATCCAACTATGGACCAGTTAGAGCTTTAAAGTTGTTGTTTAAACAGTATCGATTTTGTTCCGTAAAATGCTCTAAACATAGGGCTTAGGCTGATTGGATTATTTTAGGTCCTATAATTTTGAATCTCCCAATGTCCTCCTACAAGTTTAATAAGATTAATGATCTTTGGATAAAAAGCAAATAAGTTTCTTACATACATTTTCGAGAGTTTTTTCTCATCGTTCTGGATAGAGTTTTTGTCTTAGTAAAGTATCGAGAGGAGTTTCGTGTAAGCATTTAGCTTCCTAGCTGCTTTATTTTTCGCTGTGTGTTTATAAGCAATCATCTCAGTACAAACACCTTTAAAGACACACACAACCAAACACACACGTACATACACGCACACACGCGAAAAGAAAACGACGATGGAGAAGAAAAAGAACAACAAATGTGAAATAAAATTTTGTGCCAACTTAGTTTAAAGTTTATTCCATTCCGAAAGCATAAAAACGTACAAGAAAGTGAATTATGGTACCGCATAATGCATTGCGTGTAATTTATTTGAAACCCAAAAAAATATTAAATGAAAAGTAAAAAGAAACTGAAAAAATCAGGCGCAAGTGTCGCTATTAAATTATAAACAAATACAGTAGCTGTGTAAATAGTCGAATAGTTAAAGAATGACAAGCCCACAAAAAACTGT
Organism: Hirtodrosophila trivittata; assembly: GCA_035045065.1. Classification (NCBI taxonomy): domain Eukaryota; kingdom Metazoa; phylum Arthropoda; class Insecta; order Diptera; family Drosophilidae; genus Hirtodrosophila; species Hirtodrosophila trivittata. The sequence continues at coordinate 148,183 of JAWNNK010001459.1, read as the reverse complement.
AAATTATTTTACTTTTTTCGATTCTGAACTGCCCATAAATTGTGCGTATAGGTCTTAGTAAGTTTCACTTTTATGATAAATGAAATATATACATACATACATACATACATACGAGTATATACAGAGTATAATATATGAAAAACTTGAGATAATGACGCACTGAATCAAATAGATGAAACGAGTATTTAAAACAAGACAATTAAAAGCAAACCAAAAAAGAATTACACGACAATTTTAAAAATACTACAATTTGTGTTTCCTTTATTCAAATCGGGAGGGTAAACTTTTGCATAACAACCAATAAATTTATAATTAACCTTTGAAGGACGGCCAATTACCTCATATGTGGTTGAATATGGGACCAAGCAGCTTTACCTGGAAAATACGGAAAACACCAGTGGCAGTTCCTCTTATCAGTGTCCCTATCCTGCGCTTTTGGTGTGGCTGAGGGTCTGTCTATTGCCTCCAGCTGAATCCACGGACTGTGTATCAAAAATAAAATACCTTTCAGGAATAAATACGCTATCATACAAAGGGTAACAAAGCAAGTTGGTGTCGGTAGGCGTTTAGGATTAAGCTATTCACTTGTTTTGTTTTGAAGGTTTCGTCGAATACGGCGTGTTTCAATGTAGTATTCTTTTTCGATTTTTGGACTTAAATACTCAGTGATAAATCGAAAAAATCGAAAAAAAATGTTGAATCATGGTTTGACTCGTTATGATGAAAAACAGAATTTTTACAGTGCACGGCTTGAATGTAATAGTTGACACACACTTTTTATTTACTACTATGTAACGCGTCATTACTTTTTGTATATTTTTTGTATTCTGAGTATCCCGATGAATACAACACAACCAGACTGGGTAATCATAGTTGTGATAAGGAGTTATATATATATAACTCACATATAGCTTAGGGTTCTATTATCTGCATATATATATATACATATATATATATATATATATGATACAATTAGTTAGAGCGGGATGGCTATGTTTACTCTAAACTTAGGCCTAAGCAATGCTGCCAGATTAGATTTTAAAGCAGATAGGGATGAATTTAGGCAAAAAATTAAAATTCAGCAAATCAATAAAAATTCATTTTAACCATTAGGGGAACACTAGTAATAGTAATAGTAATAATTATAACCTTATAGACTGCATCCTAAGTCATGACTTCAATAAATGAATTCGAGAATGCAAAAATCAAGCAGGTTTTTTAAATTGGTAATAACTCAGCCGTCTTAGTATCTATTTGAATCATAAATTCCTTCAACGACGCCTTATTATTGAAACTAGTGTATAGTGTAACAAAGGGCTAACAAACCAACTGTAAGGTTACATATCTCATGTTTTTATGGTCGTTTATCTACAGATTGGTGTTCCAGGTCTCGGTCAAGCCAACCGAAAATAATACATTCTGTGAATCCAAAAATTAAAATGATCGTGCATTAAATTTAGGAAACGATATATTAATTGAGGATCTATAAATAAGTTTATGTGATTATAAAATCAAACTACCAAAATACTAAATTCTGTCTTTATTCATGTGTTTTTGTTTATTTCATATTCATTTCGTAAAACATTTTGTAAAGAAATCATCAATATTTAGCCGCTTTTACATCGATTTGTTTGACAATCATATTAAAGTAATTAATGTGTTAATCAAAATTTATCAAAAATGTTTTTTTTTGCCAATATCCTCTAAATTTTATAATGAACAATTAGTAAGAATCTTAATGATTTCTAAGCCAATGAATATAATTTAAAAGTGTGTGTGACTAATTAAGAAGCATATTTATAAGCGTAAAAGTTTCGAAATTCTCGCGGTAAGCACCTGAAATTGTGTACTAAATCTAAACAAAAATATAATTAGACACAGATAATAAAACCCTTAGCCCATAAAAAATGGATAAAGAGGGCTTACTTGTGCAAAGCATGTAACAGCCAAAAGCAAGCATCTCCGAGATCGTAAGCTTTATAAGTTCTTTGATTAGCATCAATTGTCGAGTAGATATACCTAAAGCCAAGAAATTTAGAATGTAGGGTTCTAGATACTAGACGCATATCAACTTTATTTCAGTTATTTTCTTACTTCGCGAATTGACTTTCTAGACGAGTCTTGATTTTTTCACTTTTTATTCAGATTAGATAATAAACACAGAAATTAATCAAAATACAATTTATTATTGTGCAGCTCGGGGTTTGCTAGCACTGAAGCTCCACATAACTGCATACATTTTGTGTAAATGAGTGTCGGTTAAAAGCTTTTCGTAGGCAAATAAAGTCGACTTCAGCATTACTTGCTTTTTTATGTTTTTTTTTTCAACTTAGATCCTATATGTCTCCGATAAATATGGTTTGGTTCTAGTCGCAATCTGGGTTGCCCAATTTGTCAGCGGCTAACATTTCAAAATACTCTTCACTTTAACTCTTTTTAAACCCCCCGGACTGGTTGCTGAACTTTAAATCAAGCACAAATAGACCTAAACAATTTTATTTACGGCATAGTCCTATTGCATTAATTGACAATTGAGTTGACAGTCTGCTGAATTGCAATGCCAGAAAAACGCCAAAACACAAACACTCGTAGGAAAAAAAAAAAATAGCCTATTGCCATAGATTTGCAACTGATAAACTGACCAACCAAAGACAAAAATCAAAGACTTCATAAAAACCATCGCCGTCAAATACAAAAGTTAGCAAGTTGACAGTATATATTCTCAATCAGCATCAATCGCTTAGTGGTCGTATATCTATTTAACTGAATGTCAATGTCAGCGATTTACAGAGTAAGCTTGAGTTTGAGGCAATACACTCATGTATATATAGACGTATTTAAGAACCAGAGTTTATTTGGAAACTTCACTGCTAGTTGGTAAAGGTTATATGCTCTAACCTTTCTGGACTACAGCACTCACTTTGTATTGATCGTACTCCAGTGTTAAATTTTAGCAAACGAATTAACAGAGGAGAAACTCACATTAGCTTTGGATTATTGCCATATCGGTTGTTCTGCCTGCAAGGGAAAAACGATATATACCAACTTAAGCACATGCATAGAGATGTCTTTCTGCTCAGATTATGTTAAAAGTTTATTGTACGTTTCTGTTGTGCAGATATGTAACAGAGTGTGGATATATTCGTGTATCCAGAAAATATATATAATATATATATATGCATATATATACACCCCATATATTTTGTACACTATTTGACTATTTGACTAAAATAAATAATTGTCTTAATATATAAGCACAGCAAATGATATTTTTCAATTGGTAATTTATAAAATATCTGATCCTAAAATTAACATATGGCAAAAAGTGCATAGCTTACAAATTAATAGTAGCTTGAGCTTGCATTTATGATGACTGCAGCGTTTTTAAGTTTTTTATCGAGAAATTTACATGAATTTTCAGCTTGTTGCAAAAAGTATTAACAATCAGTTTTTTGGGGCTTAGCTAGAAACAAAAACAAACAATCTGAAGCTCGTGTTAAGAGGTATGGAAATGTGTAAACGCATTACCACCGTTCAACAGCCGTCAGACGCCAGTCAAAAAAAAACTGAGAAGCCACAATTGAACAGTGGACTGCAAAAGTTGTGTAGTAAAAGGAATGAAAGGTGTAAACTCGTATATTGAATAAACTGTATATAGTATACAGCTCTGAAATATATTATAAATAATTTTTTTTTTAATTATCGACAATTCAATACAAACAAAATATTTTGTGGAACACAAATTATTTATATGTTTTGTTCAATAACTTCTCGAAAGCACTTTTCGTGTCCTATTCAATCAGACTAAATCAGTTAATTTAAAAATAAATCTGTTTTTCTATTGGATTTAATAATTAATTTTGAATGAATTTTTGTCTGTTCTCGGATATATAAATAGTTAGATATATATCATAGGCATGTTAACATGAAGGAGCTGAGAACAACAAATGGTTTAAATATTACCCACTTAAGTTCATTAAGTTCTTGCAAATTTTTTATTTTTTTATGAATTTAATACGCACATTTTTAGTTCACACTGTTCGAAAAGTAGCAAAAAAACGAAGTCAGGTCAATGAGCTCAAAAAGCTACAAGTGCGGCAATCGACTTATATTGAAATTTTACAAGCTGTCTTCAAAAATATTGCGCTGTTTGAAAAGAATATGTTCAAAAGATTAATAATACATAATTTGACAGCCGGGTTCTTTTAAAAAAAATGCTAATAAATGAAAATACACTGCCGGAAAGGTTAAGTTTACTCTATTGAGCTTTCCCTAAGCTAAACCTGTTCCCCAATAGTCTCAAAATTAAAAACCGAAAGAATTATTTTGTTCTGTATGCGCAACTACAATATACCCTGTATTCAGCTCTGTAATACCCTTACGGGAAAGTCAATCTAAGCGGTGATCCTGCAGCATAGCGCAGCTCAACACTTTTGTGTTTTAAGCAAATGTCATTATGCACCTTACCAATAAAAAATGGGTTAAGGGGTGTATTGAAATTGTCGAAAAGTATGTAACAGGCAAAAGGAAACATATTAGACGGGATAGGGTATATATAGTCTTTATCAAAAAGCAGTGTTATTACAATACCCGTGTCAATGTACGCATGTCCGTCTATTTGATCGCATCAATTACCTAATCTTGTGCGTTTTCGTGAGTTCTTGTATACCGTACGTGGATCAAGTTTATTTAAAGTTTTGGAGTCACCACCCCGCATCCCGTTGAGAATAAACATAGAGAATATTCAAGAAACAATTCAAAATTCTATAATGTGTGTGAGTGTGTGTATGTACTCTTATATATGTATGTGCTGTTTTCAGATTGTTTAATTGAGACGTGGGCTTCGGCTATCTGGCAGTTGGACACACCTGACGCGATCGGTATATCTTGTGTTCATTCGATTGGTATGACGTTACTCCAAATCGCAATATGCTTATATTGTTTTTTTTTTTTTTTTAAATATGCATTGCCAACTCGAACTGCAGTAGTTTCTTAGAGCAAAGCAACCATTTTATGTTACTCTTGTTATGTTCTATATCTGTATATGGCTGGACAGACGCATACTTATACTTGGACTATAAAGATCCAGTTTTTGATACACATCAAGAAGTCAAACTTTATAGAATCAGATGTTTTGCATTTATATACCCTCTTGGGTATACTTACTTTATATAGGTCAACGGCTTAATAAATACGACCAACACGGCTTGGTAGCATAAATGAATTACATATTCTTAGATAAGTAAAAAAATGTAAAATGAAAAAAGTAAAGAAGTTTTAAAATACGGTTTAACAAAAAATATTCTCTTGCATCTATTTAAACAGTTGTGTTATTTTTTTATTAGCCTGACATATGCTACGTTAGCAATTTGTTTAAATATTAGCGACCCAAATAAGAGCAAATGTGGAGTTTCATGCTAGAAGTCATGAAGTTAAAAACACATTGACAAAAACAAAACAGACTTCAAATGGCGCACAGTGGCGTCCAAAATTTTGCGTGGCCCAGAGTTGCTAAGAAAAAGAGAGCGTCCAGCTGAAGAGATACCAAGTTAACTCGAATCGAAAGAGTGTGTAAAAGAAAAAGGTAAAAGCAGCAGCTGGTAAAACAACAACAGAAAGCGGTAAACGTAACTAGCGCTTAGCGCAGACAGCGAAAATTCAAGCTCTGAGCACTAAGCACTGAGCGTTGATCGTCTTGGACTTGGCCAACAAGGTGGCCAAGCGCTCACAGGAATATTCAGTTGTGCCGCGAACGTTGTGCGCTTCACACGTGACTCTCCCACTGCAGTACCGGGCTGTCAGTTAAAAGGAAAGTACATAACTTTTATATTTTTTTTAACAGTGTTAATAAAGAATAAGCCGACATTCTACAGATCTATTTGATCCCTAATTTTCTTGTTTAATACAGTGTGTGTGTTTTCAATGTCACTAAACACCGATCGGTCTTACAAAATGAAAATGCGCGATGTGGAAAATGCTTTTAAATATAGACGCATACCATATCCTAAGCGGTAAGTTGATATACTTGTACAACTCTTAAGCTTTCATTTTCATCTATAAAATGAAATACTTTAATAATTTTTATACTTATATACTCATCGAAGTACTGTTAAAAGTTTTAAATAATTAAACTGAATAAACTAATGAAATTAATCTTAAAATACACTTTTATTACGATATTTCGTAAAGTTTTTCTCAACATTTTCTCATTTTCTCATATCGCAATAGTGGACACTAAAAAAGAATAGGCTATGTAAATGAGATCGAATTCAATTTAATGAGTAATTGAAAACCGGTCATAATTACCGATTGGAATCTGTGCACTACACTCAGCGGTCTCGCATTCGATGTGCATTAAATTCTCTTGACTCTATTTCTCAGCTGCCAACTTTGATATCGAGCAAAAGTGAAACGTTTTTCTGTTTGGAAGTAAGAAAAACAAAATAAAAAATGGATATATTAATAGGCAACGGCTGCTGCAGCTTGTATCCAATCAGAGTTCTCTAAATGTGCTCCACTTTACAATTGTTTAAAGCCAACTCGCATTTTTTCAATTGTTTTGCTTAACAGTCATATTTCATTTTGTCTGATGAGCGACTTTAGGGCCAGTTTTCAAACATTTTTCTTTCTTTCGTTTTTTTTTCTCGTTACCAAACTATGTACAAAGAGAACAACAAAGCGCGCCTAAGCCAAAAGAAAAACCTCAAAAATCAAATTCAAGCGCTACCTCAAGCATTTCAAGTAGCCCCCACAGACCGCCATCCAAAACTTCTTTGTTGATTCTTAGTTTTTTTTTTCATTTGGTTGAGTTTTGGGCTGCCTCTTAAAGAGCCTACAGCTTGCTGCCAGCCCGCACATTAGTCTCTGGCCAGAGCATGGCGAGCCATTAGTTAAAGGTGTTTAGGCCAGGCCCGTAACGGGGATTGCTGACTGTGTCCGCTTTTGGTGTATACTCAAAAGTGTTGCAATTGAACTCGCATTTTATGTTAACTAATGATATACTTAGCACACATTCTTGTTTTTTACTTATTGGAGTGTAAAGGGCGGTAATTGCGGTTTCACGAATGGAGACGTTTATTCATTAATTGCGATTGCACATGGTTAACATAAGTTGACAATAAAAAAAACCTTAGGTGGAGAAAAGGTAACAAAGAAATAGAATAAATTAAAATTTGAATTGACCTTTATACTTTTTATCATTATAAAATATGTACTTAATTTTATAGACTATACAAATTCAGAACGAAATTTTACGATGAAGATGAAGATATCTCTGCATATCGATAAAATCATCCGTAAAGTCTAAACCAATTATTATACCTATAAAAAAAACCAGTAGACCCACCGGTACTTGTATTTTAGACCAATGTTTTGATAAATTACATATCCCAAAGGCTTTCCTATTTGCTTAAAAGATACCTAAAAAAATTGTTTTATTCTAGGGTTTTGCCTATAAGAATTTTACATTATGCATTTTATTTCATGTTTTAATTTTAAACTTATTATCTTATATATATATTATATAAAATTATTATTGTTATTATATTTTAATACTTTTTTTTATGCTTTATTGTAACATAAAACTGTTAATTACAATTGGCTTCTGCTTAGGCAACACAACACATCCACATCCTCGTTCATTGTTAACCCCAGAATCTCGAATTTAGCCATTGTTTACCTGAACGGCTGATTATAATTATTAATTTATTTTTTGCAATGGTTTCTTTTTTAATTATTTCATTGATTTAATTTCGCGGTTTGTGTCGACTAACACTAATCACAGCTAATCAATCAGTTAGTTACACATAGACAGCTTTAAATTCTGTCACAAATTACTTTGAATTCTACTTTACAGTTAGCCCATTAATAATTGATAAAAAAAAAGGTTACTTTAAAGTTGTGCAAATTATGGCACTGCCAAAATGAAGCATCTTCTATTATAGAAAGAATTCGTACAGTCAATCTAGCTACTATATCCACCTGTCTGTTTGGCTTTTTGCCTGTGTATTCGTCGATGTCAGAGGTTGTAATATCTAGAGATACCACATATCGCATATAGATTTCTGTTTACTGTTACGCAGATCAAGTTTATTTCAAATTTTGGAATTTTTCCAACTACGGAAGATAAGCTACGTCTTAAATACTCATCAAACTGTATAACTAAGCTAAACACAAAAACAAATTCACACTGATGGACAGACGGATACAGCTAAATTGGCTATTATTTTTTTTAGTCGGAGATGCTTTCTTCTGCCTTTTGCATATCTTCCCACTAAATTGCCATTGCCTTTTAGGGTATTGTGAACAGTTAAAGGGTACAAAAGACGTGGCATTCTCTTTATCTATACTGATCTTATGAGATTGATCGGTTAATATGTACAGAATATAATCAAGAAATACTCTAAAATGTTGCAGAGCAGTGGTTTGTCGGCAAGTGCAACTAGAATGGTGCTTTTAATATGTGTGTTTGTATACATATATATTGTATTTATAGTATGTGTGTATTGCAATTGTATTCGCACTGTATTATTATGTGTGTAGAGTTCAGGTAGACTGTCCATAAGATGGTCTTAACGCGTTTCGCGCAAGTTGCACATGAGAAAAAATGTTCCTATTCGGTAAACAAAACGTTCATTTTTTTATACGAATGCTTTAAAATATATTACATACTAAGTTAAAGTTGAAACGTACCTGAAGAAAATATATTACAATTATTACTTTATTTATAAACAGAAGCAAACATATCCGACGCCATAATATACAATACAATATATATTTTTTTGCTCAGTGTCAATAACCGAGTCGATGTAGTCAAGTCCTTCTGTGTGTCCTTTTGTCTGTCCATTTGTCTGTCCTTCTGAATGTCTGTTTGAATGAACGCGTGCATTTTAGACTCTATAAGAACATATAAAACTTGTTTCAATTTTTCAATTTTCCTCTACTCAGTCTATGCCATAAATTTCATAACGTCCGAATAATAAAGACATAAGCTATTCAAGTATCAATATGATGCTGCAACTCAGCACAGCAGCTTCGCAGCAGAATTCGTACAAGCGCAAGCAGAGACAAATTTGTGAAGTGTGTGTATATGGGTGTGTATATGTGTGTTGGTATGTGGATATGTATATGTGTGTAAAGTTCAAAGTATAAGTGAGGGCACATTTCACATAGGTTAAGGTCTTCTCGTAGTCGAATGCACTCGACTACAGCATTAATAGTTCTTTTTGGCTGATTTTAATTGAATTTATTAATTGTGTCTGATAAAAACAAGCTTTATTAACAAGTGGCCAGCCCGAGGCACAAAGTTAAATTATATTATGTAAACGACCGATGAGCAGAGCTTTTGAGTGCTAATTAATTAACTAGCAAACAAAAATCAACTTTACACATAATTAACTTATTAACGATGTATTGCACTGGATGATTTATATTTACTCACATTAAAGAAGAATGAAAAGTGATTTGGAATTATTATACTACTCAAAGATATACCTCAAAATAGTTTAATTTTATGACGGTATGGTTTAATTTGAGTGGATTTTAAATATATATTTAACTCAACTTTACATTATATTTGGTTATTTACAATATGTCGCTTATGTTAGTTTTTGAAAACGTAATGAATATTAGCTTAAAAAATTACTTATGAAGGTTGTTGTTCTCAAAGTATATATACATGTATATACATCATACGCTGAAAAGTCTTTGAATATATATAATTAGTAAATTTGCATTTCAAACAAGTAAGAATGCTGTACTTGAGTCTACCCTACTACGAGTAACCCATAAGCTATGTACACGCATACACAAACACACACACAGACACACACTTACATGCACCATACTTGCGCTGCTATGTGCAAGTGCAATGCTACTGACATGTTGGAGATTTTTGTCATACATATTTTCTTTGCATTGAGAATGGACTAGTTAACATATGAAGGCCAATAATCAATTCTATTATTTTTATTTTTTGGCGGTGCGGAAAGGGAAATTTAAAAGAACTTGATCTGCATCCAGTATCCAAGTTTTGACTCTTGTAGATTCTGTGATCAACGTGATCATTCGGACGGACATGACTAAACCGAATTGGCTATAGTTCTGTTCAAGAATACACATACTCACTTACTTACACGTACATACTTATTTTTTTTCCGTCTATGTATTACAAACTTTTGCACAAGTTAATAAACCCCATTTACACATTTTTAATGTGTAAAAAGTATAAAAATAAACTTAAACAAAAACTTTTGGCTATCTACATACCATAAATGCAGTAATGAAAATTCACACATTTCTTGATTCTGTTAAAGCCTTCGCGATCTTTGCTTTTATTCTGCACACTACTTAGTTTTTCTTAAGGTTTCTTTTGTTAGAGTAAAGAAAAGCGGCATCAATGCATATACGGTAGAAAGCACAGTACCTTTCAAACTTTATCCAAAAACTTAACGTATGTACGTTTTTAAATATTTACGTACGGAAGTTATGTATGAGTGTATCTGGTCGATACATATTCCCATAAATCAAACAAAATGGTAAACTTTTGGTAACTTTTGGCACCGCCCAAACAAATTAACGCTTAATAAAGCCATTCAATACGTGCGCATAATATTTAAATTGACTAATTGTATTACTTTAAGCCGAAAAATACTGGGGAAAAGGGGTGTATTAACTTTTTGCCAACGTGTTTTACAGTGAAACGGAATAATAATCAACCCTATGTAGTGACATAGATACATAATCTTGATCAGTACCAATACCTGTTCATTTAAATAAAAGCGTCAATCTCAGCCTCTGGGCTATTAGAGCTATAAACACCAAATTTGATGTGTAGTTTTTTTAATATTGATATGTATAGTATGTGTGTTTTTCTTCTTTACACACTCAATCCTTTACAAGCTTAATTATGTAGGTAAACGGTATCTCGAAGTCAGGAAGACTCATGTGAAAAATTTTAACATGTTGTGATTGTTATTGGTATGCTTTGACCGTCGCCAACGCTAACGACTCATATTACTGCCACTGCTCGAAGTAGATTATGTGATATGTTTGGCACACTTTTAATAAAGCATCAGCTTCGCAGTCTTGGAAAGCTAATAATTACAGCTTTCTTGTCAAAGGTATGAGTGTTGGCAACTAAACACAAACAGAAACACAAGTACAAGCCCATACATATATTTGTGTAATAATACTTGCTTACAGAAATAAGCAATTAATTCATAGTATTCCGGGAAGCTTAGGCTCTGTCTTTGCGATTGTTTTTATGCCTTTCATTTACAGCTTGAAGATGCAAGCTACATACGGGAACGGAAGCTTTGACAGTTGCAGTTTAGAAAAGCGCCATTAATACTCGTATACCTACTTTTACCCTGTTATGGCTATTGCTGCGGTGTAACCCTCATCTGCAAGCTATACAAGGCAGTTAGTAGAACTCGGCAGTGCTTAAGCCATGCTCTGATTTAACTGCTGTCTTCGTTACCCGCATTTTAAATTCACATGTTTACAAATCTTTTTGCACGCAAAGCATTGCAAGTGAAAGCCTAAAAGTGTTTACTTTGGACAACAATCATAACAATTTATAGCCGCAACCGTTTAGCGCCTTTTGGTCACACAGATTTCTGATGATTACATAAAAATTAAGTCCAACGCCCACCCACAGCAGACTGACAGCTGACGTCACCCATTGTTACTCATATTAAAAATATGAACATAGGACTGTTTCTAATCAACTTTCTCATAGTTTTAGTTATGCTCTGGCAGCTCCAAAAACAGCACCATCTCTTTCCAATTTGAGGGAATTTTTTCTTATGTAAAGCGGTCAAAAGTCCCTCTGACAACTAAACTCACATTATTTTTGTGTGTAGTTCGCTCTGTAGAGTCTATCAAAAAATAAGGCAAAAACTGATTTACACAATCATGTGAAAAATGTGCAAAGTTGTAGCTACAAATAGAAAACAACAGCAAAAGTGGAAATCAAGTGAATAGCTTTCACTTGACATAGACATATGGCCAAAGGAGGATCATATCCGAGTAGGCGGGGCTCGCAATTCGTAACAGCCAGGGGTAATAAAGACGTTGTTTTGTTTCTTTTTTGTAACTTTAATAAACCTTTGTGGAATATCAATATTACTAACAAGTAATAATGCTCGCGTTTATGACACCCTTATTCCAGCTCTAATATGAGGTTTATGCTCCGCTTATTTATACAAATATATATTTACGAGTACACTACACACATTTGAAGCAAAACTCTGCTTTCGATCTGGTGCAGCACCGTAACTGACAACCCTGGGGCTGCCTTGTCACAACTTTAACGTTACAACTTTACACATTTTTTATGCGGTCTGTCTGTGTGAACGCGTCAATTTTAGACACTATTTTTACGAGAATCCTAAAATATTAAAAAAAAATATTAAATTTTTATTTTCCCCAAAAAAGCAAAATCAGCAGAAGCCTAGAGCTATGAATATAATAATATAGTTCTGTGGTTAAAATTGTATAGCAATTGAACTAGTTGTATCTTAATTGTATTGCACTTATGTTTCCTACACATGTTTATGTTTTTACTCTCAAATTGTCATTATTTGTAACATTTATTAGAAGGCGTCTTAATTCCTCTGTTAATTTATATTCCTCCTCTCTGAGTGATTTTAACAAAAGTCACCATTCAATTTAAGTTCAGCTTGAAAAGCGTAAATTTTTGACATTTTATAGGGCCGAGCTCATAAATATTTTTGTGCAGACTTATATATTGGTAAAGAGCGGATTTCTAAATGCGACTGTTTCATTTCTTTTAACCCAATATAAACAACTGCTGAATGTTTGAATCAAGCGTATCAGCCTGAAAAGTAACCAAACTAAGAGTCCACTTAGCACCGCCAAAATGCTTGAAAGCTGAACAAAAGAGATTATCAACAAGAGTAGCTGTCAGGTAGTAGGTACAAGTATCTGCATCCAAATTATGAAAGGTGCTAATTGCTGTTCAATTGAAGCAACACTGAAATAGTAGCGTGCTTCACTTTCACTTTACACTCGACCCTGCACTCAGCCAGTGGTGACAGTTCTGCAATGCTTTTCTAATCGGCAACCACCCACAACTTTGGAAGTCAGCTGGTGGCAAAGGTGGTTTCTACGCACTTTGGTAACCCAAGCATGTTATAGTCTCTGGGGCCATAAAAAATTCTGCTCGTTAAGTAGCTGGCTCCCATAAATCTGCACAGTATGTTGTTTTTGTTTTTTTGAGGTGATTTACATAGCTACTTGGAAGAGTCTTGCTTTATGTCTCATCTTTATATATCTCTATATCTGTGTCTCCTACTCTGTATGGTAAAAAACTCACTTTCGCTGGGGAAGCTTACTCGTCCGTAAGTAGGAAAAGACGAATAAAAATTAAATTGAAATCTGTTGGCTCTGCTGCTTTTGGCGAACTTAAAAACACAGACAAACAATTTGTATTCGTTGCATGCATATTTGATCAAAAACACTCAAAATTTATGCAGCGGCTACGGCAAAAGTACAAACAGCAGCCAGCAAACATCACAAAGTGTTTTGAGGTAAATGAAAATAAAATTGTACGACAATGTTCACGAAAAACAAGTAAGAATGTTTCCTTCAAGTGTACTCGACTATGTGATACCCTTGATATGTGTCTCAAATATCTTATGTTAACACACAAGACTACACATATACACATGTGTATATGTTATATATCTACACACTCAAACATGCTATAATAAATGTAAGAATTTAGTTAAATTTTAAAATGAATATGATCACGATCGAGAGTTGCCAGCATCTGCCTGTTACCAACAACAACCTTATTAATTCCTTCTTATAAATTTAAAAAAAAGTTTTAGATGTAAAATAAGAAATCGACGATGTTAGACATATTGATTGGCTTTATAATCTTAATAAAAAAAAATATTGTTCTAGGACTTGTTCCAATGATGAATTTCGGTGTAATGCCTGCGGCAACAAACCAAATTTTCTTGCAAAGGAGCTCGCTTTAAAATAAAATCAGTCTAGGGCTCCGAAAATGTCAAATTTATTCAAAGAAAACCTAACGCAAACTTACGGACATGAAACCAAAAGAACATTTCGGCCTTTGGAAATATTTCTATATGATGGCGATGGCATACAATATTAGATTTACATATTCATCAAAAGTATTGATGTGTGTAAAGAAAGTCTGCAACCATCTGAGTCGTTACATGGGTATTTCATAGGAAATTAAGATTAATGAGTAAACATTAAATACCATAAAGTTCAAGAAACACTAACAATATGCACTTAAATTACGTAATGAATCTTTACTCTTAGCTATGTTCAATAAAATATCAAAAAGCAATAAGAAGTAAATATTTTTAAATTTGTACATGAAAATTATTTTTTAAACTTTCGGTTTTAAAAATTGGGGATGGAGAATCAATAATTTGAGAGAAAAATTGTGATTGTAGGGCTGAAATCAAAGGTTTCTCCCAGTGCCCATTATAAACACTTGCACAAGCTTAATATAATATTTCTATACATTTAAGATGGGTTACGGGCTAAATAAGAAAGTAAATTTACTTTCAGTGACTACTCCCAAATCTGCAAATATGAACTGTTGTAACCGCGGTTCATGTTGATATCAACTCACCCGTTGCTTGATATATTTGTCGAGAAAGGAGTTTTCATAGCAAATGGCAACAGGGCCGTTAACATGCTGAGCATCAAACATTTAACATTGAGCATCTTATTCATAAATCATACATTTTTTGCTATCATTGTGCTTTTACCTATTGAATATTTTGCCTGGCACGTTTAATGCCTCTCAATCTTCGATTTGCCAAGCATACGAGTATAAAACATATTAAGGGCATTCTACAGTAAAATACTTCTATAACAAACATGATAGCTATTAAAATTGCAAGCATAATCTTATGGGCTGCATACTTAGTCTTGCTACTTAACAGGAAACACTAAATCTTTAATTTTGATATTATTTAAAAGCCCACATTAATTATTTCATAAACAGTTATATCAGACAAAATTCTTAGTTACAAAAACATTTGCTATAGCGAAGTGTGACTATACATACTTTATGGAGAATCTCTTTACTGTTCATATTTGAATAAGCCGACCGCTGGGGAATCACTAACTTGACGATGCAGCAGGTGCTCATATTGTGACCCCAGGGAACTTAACACAAATCGCAAACGACGTATCTTTCACTTAAAAGATATAAAAATAGGTAATTCAAAAAAAAATGTGGTGAATTTATTCAAATTTATTATAGATTTTATGTGTATTGTTTTACGTGTTAGTTAAGTAAAGCAAATATGCCGAGTATATGCAACTTGGATTCTGTTTATCTTGTAGTCGACTATACTCCGGTGATGTATTTATGTTTATTTTCATTGCACATGCAACAATGTCTGTATTTGTTCTATTATCGAAGTCATAAATGAAGTTATAATACTTTTTAAGATACCGTAAACATGTATCTAGATATGAAGGATGGTAGTTCAAGCTCCTACATAGCTTCCTTATAGTTTACATACACAGGCAAGTGACGGGCAGGGTTGATCAAGAATCTATGTAGATTTTTGGGTGGATATTTCTCCCTTTCACATATACATATTTCCACAACCTTGTATTAACCATATTTGGGAGCACAAGGTAAAACAAGATAAGAGTCGAATCTGGACGGGTATGGACCAGGCCTAACAGCTGTCTGCTCCCAACACTGCGGTTAGCCTCTGCCAAAAGCAAGCAAACAAACAACTGGTGGGGCACATGACTTGGATGTAATCATTACGTCATTTGGCCTGCACGAGAAGCTGCTACGGAGTAAAGCAAAAAGTTGTAACCATGCACAAAAACCGCATATTTGTCGTGAGCATTTTGTTACAATTTCAATTTGTTGCTTTAAGACTTGTCTTGGACTTTTATGTGGGGTTGTGCGGGGTGGTTTTGTGGTTGCTGCTGTCTAGGCGGTGACTTTATCGCTGGTGTTGGTGGCATTGGCTTCGCTTGGCTTAGAGGCGGCTAGTTGGTTTTGTTTTTTTCGAAAGTACATTTGGTTCGGTCTTGGCCAATATTTGCCAACAGCAAAAAACAAAGGCAAAAAATTTAGCTGGTTTATGGCAGTTTTTGGATGCTTTTTAGAGCATGCTGAATGGCGTATATGGTCATTCTAGCTAAGGATTGCAAAGTGGCAGCATTACGGATTGCCTACAAGTGCAAACGATTTTATGTATTGAAGTCAAACAATAAGTTTTCTACTTTTTTCAGAATTTAAGCTAGACAGCTCATTAAACTGGTTTTACGCTGGGTTACAATTCTTCCGCTCAGTAGTTGGTTCTTATAGTTTTAAGAGCATTTCTCAGTAAAGCTTTTAAATACCTTACAAATTGAATTATAACTTTTCTTGAAAGAATTAACCGCTTCTGTTATCTAAAAAATGTTGATACTGCTTTAATTTTGCATCCAATCTTAAAAAAACAGTTTGCCCCTGGGTGTTAGCTGATAGTATTTCTAATATTACACCTTGACTTTCACAGAAAAAAAACGTCGCATATTCGTAGTAAAGTTTTGCCATAATGCTAGTATGAAAAGCCTGACCTGCGAGCCAAACTAAAACTTGCCATTCAAATTGGTGTCAACCAGTTAACTGGACACCAAAGAAAGTGGCGCCAGCTGCCAAGCAAGCGAGAGCACTGGCAGCATCAGAAGCAGACGCCGCCTATCCCAGGCGCAGGCTTTCAAAGTAGGTCACCATCGTCATCGTGTGTACCGATTGCAACTCGTTTTACCGGCAATTGCCCCACACATACAAAAACTGCTGCAAAAGTTGCACATAAAAATATCAAACAGAATGCATCCTGAGGGACTCACTGCCCGAGTTTCAACTGCTCCCTTTACTCCACTTCAAGAAGCCTAAGCTGCATTAAAATTAAGTTTTATTTGCAAAGCTCGCACATCGCATGGTTTCAATTTTAAGCCAATTGCTTGGAAATTAATTAAGCAATCTCACTCGCAGGCTTAGCTTTTCTTTGCATGTATGGAAAATGCATTTATGCTAATTGCCAGTGCGATAGATTATTACAATTATAAACACAGGCAGCAAAAGTGAATGGTCAGCTATATATGGCGAAAGTTCGAGTTTGCCTCTTGAGAAAATCGTACAAAAATATCATCTCTTGTTAATAAAATTATTTTGTATAATACACAATTAATAGTACTCAACGAATGCCAGTGCTCAAACCTAAAACATTATACAAATAAGTACCAAATTTCGCTATCGGCTGCAGGACATCCAGGGCGCTCCAGATATGTCGCCTTTCAGTTGGTGGAACAAACATTGTTCAACGACCTCCAATAAGCATTATTCCGGCTCAGTACATATTTCAGTATGTCAACACTCGCGTGGCCTTACAGATGTTAAAGAAAGCCATTGGATTTTGGAAGTGGAAATGACAATGAAGCCACGCCCACTCAAAAAGTGGGTGGAATGAGTCTTGCGAGTGTGCATAAATAAACAAAGTCAAGGTATCCCCAGTAATCATGGAGAAGTATTCGTTGGTGATGCTGTACGATGCCTTTCAATTTATGGAGCTTAATTTGCTAAGGCCTTTTTCCAGATAAAAAACCTTCATAGGATGGATCAGATGATTCATATAGAAGTTTGAATACGTTGACAGAATTTAAACCCACCTTTAACCAAAACTGGAAGGAATTTATAAGAATATTGATGTTGAATACTGACAAATCGTAGTTCGTAGATGTTTTCTAGCTTGCGTTCATATATAAACAATTAATAGACAGTCAGAGAAGTGAACATCGAGCCAGCTATTAGTACTGATGAGGAATATGTACATACTTAAAGAAGTCGGAGATGCTTGCCCTTGCCTGTTACACCCATTTGAACATTTTAAGACATAAAGAAAGTGAAATACAAAAGAACACGATCACAAGCAAAAAGAATTTATTATAACGCTGAAAATGACAGCGGCAAGTAGCTAAAGTAAGCAGAAGTAAGCAGGCTCAAGATGAGGAAATGTGTGGGCCATGACATTGCATCAAGGATGACCTCATTAAAGGAACACTTAACAACAATAACAGCTACAGGAACAACAACATCAATAAAAAAAACAACTGCAAACAGAACTGTTTTCGAGTGCATAAATCTCTTGTTTCTGTTCCTTTTATTTTTCTTCTTATTAACACAAAATGTTATTAACATTAAAAGTATGATTTTTATAAATTTTTATTATGGCAAGAAAAGGTTTAAAAGTTGCAAGTAAATCGCTTCGGCCACATGGCAAAGTCGTTGGCAAGCGCCCGTCTTACGCATCCGCATTTGTAATCCGGATTCATTCTAGAAGCTTTTCCGGAATCTTTCTGTGTGGCAGTGTTATTTATTTTATTTATTTATTTAACTGTGTGCTGATAGTTAAAACTAACGCTACAAGGAAGTGCAGCCATAGCTAATAGGGCTTTCGGCTGAAGTTGTGTGTTGTATTTAAATAGCATGATTATATTATTTGGGTGCTGATATTTACATATTTGTGCCTTAAGTTTAATATGTTGAGTAATTGGCTACTTATAGTTAGGTTATGTCTTTGTATGTACATATTTACATAATTGTGTTGTTTTTGTTTTTTTTCTTGACTTATTTTTAGTTTGATAAAATCGCGATATTGTATTATATTGTTTGGAGTTGGATGGGGTAGAAGTGATGTGAGAGAGTGGTTTGGAATGTGGACTCGTAGCTGCTGTCGCAGTGTTCGCAGTTGTTGTCGATGGTCTGAAGGAGGTGGTGAAGTCGAGGTGCTAACAAGTACATTTTGATTTGCGTTTGCGAGCGATTCCTTTATGTGATTATGTGTTTATGTCCCTACGATTTAAATCTGGTGTTGTTAGGAATGGTCAGACTCTTGCTGTTTTGGCTGATTTGTCTGCAAGTTCGTTTCCTATAAGGCCGACATTGATAAAGAGTAGATAAGTAAAGATAAATAAACTTATAGTATAGGATTAATTTAGAACTTTAAGACAAGAATGCTGTAAGGCTCTGTTTGTGTTTGTGCGAATTCTGTTGAAACGACGCTGCCAGCAGTTAAGCGCAACATCAATACCGCTATGAAATTTACAGCATACATTCAAGACGTAGTAAGCAATATAAAATTATATCTTCCGGGTAAAAATTAAGCGTTTTTCAATTTGTGGGCAATAAGAAAAACAATTACGTTTCAATTTTTTTCGATATTCTGTATAGCTTTCAAAATATAGCAATTCAAAGTTTCATATTACGTCTGCAGGAAATAAGCTGTGAGCCACTGTACATAAGTTATCCCTGAATAATAATAAAGCTATTAAAAATTTTAAAGCGATACGGAAGGCAAATCAAAATTTTTGGCCTTTCAATTCACGCGAGGAGCCAAAACAAATGATAATTAGAGTGTGTTAAGTGCTGGGAAACAACAAACATTAGGGGACCATGGGCGCCTGTTTCTTCTGCGGGCCGCGTGTACAGTGACACCAACGAACAAGCAACAAAATAAATATTATAGCTTAACAAGTAACAATGCTGCAGTTGGGTGTTCCCGAATACGAGAAGCCTTTTACCCATCCACACACATACGCAGTTATCATACATACACACACAGCTATCGTATAAAAGTGCAGCTATCATCTCTTAAATAACTTCTGTGTCTATTATCCGATCATTTTGGTACGGATTAAGACTTGTGTAATAATAATGTGTTGCAAAAATCAAAACTTTTAAATATTGAAATTGAAACGTTGATAAAAATTTTTAATTTTGCGGTAGCACAGGAAGCAAATGTGAAAATCTGAAACCAATTGGAGATACACTCGTTCAGTCAAACAGATGGATATCTATAAAATTATTTCTAAAGTCGGAGATGTTTCAATACATTAATACATTTGCAACACTAATTGTCTCTATTATATCCATATCGAATGGGTTAAGGGACTAAAAGTTGAATGTCTCAAATTATATGGTAGAAGCGAGCAGAAGAAGAAAAAATTAGGCAGCGCCTAATGAATTTGCAGTTACATTTTGACACAAGTTTTACGTTTGGTTGCTCTACCCGCACATTTCCCTGGCATCAGCCTTGTTGGCTTGTTGTGTGTACTTAGGACTTTATGGGCCACACTTAAAACCCCCACGTACATAGATTTAATAACTTAATTACAGGCCGTGTTAATCCTAACCAAATGAAGCTCGCCACTTCACGTTTTCTCATGAGCATAAACGAAGAAAATGGGCTAAGCAACATTTAACAAGTACGAAGTGTCGGGTGTGCACGACTACGAGATACCCTCCCCGATACTCTAATTCAAATCCACATACATGACTCTTGTTTGCGTGTATTCGGAATATGCTTATATTAATTCTTATTAAGCAAAGATGCTGACGACAACCACCATCGGTAAAATTTGCTTCATCTAAAGATTCAGTGTTCATTATCAAATCGTTCGCAAATTCTTGGGCATAGATTCAAGGGTGTTCACCTTTACGTGTGTGAGAAAGTAAAACTAACGTATACAAATTGCGCTTGTACTTGTAATAACACACTTTGTCTCCCAACGAATTACAGGAACCTACGAACCAAGTTCCATGTCTCTAATTTTTATAGTCTTTGCGCACGATGCGTTGATATAGACTAGACCAACTGGTCCATTAATCCTTATCTAGAATATACTTGCTATACAAGGTCGTAATACTTTCATTTATCTGTTACATCCATTTGCACAACTATTATATTGTCATTTTCATGGGTGAAGTCTATAAAATTAAAATTGTCAACTTTAGATCAGATTACTTATAACTTTTTTATTGTTTATTTTCTATCTTCAAAATTAAAAAGACAAGCGCTAATCCCAAAGCAATAACTAAACTTCGTTAATATATTGACATAAATCTATGTGATCAACAATAGATTAAAAAAAGAAATAGTTTACTAGGGTTTAACTGAGATCTTAAGACTAATTCGACTTTTAAAAAGTTAGTTTTAATAGCGTTTTGAATTCTACTAAATTTAAATAAACCCTTTTCATCGGAAAAAGTCCGCCTTCCGCTTGATATGACAAATAACACTTTCGTATGTGTTAAAAGTCAGTGGCGCTCGAGTATCTTTAATATGAGTTACTTTCATTCATTGCAAAAAATATGGCTAACAAACAAGGGGATTGTATTCAATGACTTAATTCCAATTCTGCCCTCTTTATTAAACTATTCCCAACATCCACATGATTATCGTATATTTTACGAATCTAAGCCGTTCGGTGCCAACAATTTCGTGTATATGACTTACGGGCTAGTTAGCATAGTAATAGGCCTAACAAAAGATTTGAATTTAGATTTATGGATATTGCACATTTCTTGATTATAAACTGGATTTCAACGGGTCGCTGCATTTTGCATTGCGCGTCGCTCTCGATGGAACCGGGACGTAACTTCCGCTTGCGTAGCGCCCAAAATAATTCGAAATTGAAAGTTGCAGTATGAAAGGCCGCAGGGATTGATCGGTATCCCTTTCGAAGACTTTCCCAAAGACCGAATAAAAAATAAGAAAAGAGTCTGAAGCCAGCAAAAAAGTTACGAAAGACGGTCTAGTGGCGGTTTTATGAGATCACGTTCTATTAGATACGTGAAATTTCAATGAGCCTCAGATGAATATGCAGCGGTCATGCCATGAAAAGTAAGAAAAATGGAGATATATATATATATATATATATATATATATATGTATATAAATAAACCGAGAGATAGATAAATAAAGAGATGAACGAAGATTGAGATAGATGGGAGAGAGTTAAAGAGAGAACAGAAAAAAGAGAAAAAGAGAAAGAGCGGGACTCCACGCTTGGCTAATTAGCTAGCTCGTTCAACTTGGGCCAAGTGCGTGTTCATCGCTAATTTGGTTAATAACGCCAGACCAATATACAAAATTTATTAACCGTTTTTGCACAGGCCTTTAGATGCTTAAATGTGGTTATTATAGATGCTACGATGAAGGCTGTGGCATGACCAAAGATAGTGACTACCCAGTTTGTTTTGATTGTTTTTGGTTTGTCTTACGCTTGAACGCAAAAGTCATTAGCTTTCCGGAGAATCAATATAATTATAAAATCCAAATTTAAAAATACAAAATATACAATATAATATTTTAAAATAATAATGAAATTGAGAAAAAAAAAAGGTGTATCAACAAGAGTAATCTAGGGAATTGGACTCAGGCTTACTTACACCATAATGCGACTTTAAATTATAAGAACTGATAATGTTATATCATGATTTTTTTAGATCTATACTTATTCACCAGAGGTGAAGTTAGCTTCAAATGTACTCTTACTTTGCACGCTGAGCTACAAAGTAGCACAACACAAAAATCTCCGACAAAAATAGGCCAATTGCAATTAAACATTCTACGTGCCTCAGACATTTTTTTGAGGTCCATTGCTGGCAAACGTAAAGCTGACCGACTTTGGGGGAAAAAAGTGCGTAAGAACCGGTATCAAAAATGTAAGAAATCTGATGTGTGCCACAAAAGCACATCTAAAAACTGTAACCATAACTAAAGTTTCATTATTTTTGGCTGATTGAACTAATTGAGTAATTGAATTGCTTTGAACCGAAATGCGTGACGCTTTGAAAACGAATAGCTTCATCAAAATAAATAAAAAAAAACAGCAAGCGATTATAAATAAATAGAGAATAATAATACTACTACGAAGGTAATGTTTATTTTGATTAGAAAGTTGTATAATCTCTGAGAGTAACAATTGAAGGCATGTGAATTTTTTATGCAATTGTTTTTGGGTTTGTAATGTTTTTTCTTTTAACAAGGGCTCCCGTTAGTAAGTTATTGTATAAGTAGCTACAACAACAATTACAATAGTAAAAGCAACAACAATCTTTTTGCTGATGATGACAGCTCTTGGCATATGATTTAATTGAAGTCTGCAAAATAGTAAAACAACATCAAGAAAGCAATGCCAAATAGAGCTGAGATTTGGTTGAGGGACAGTAAATTAGAAGCAACAAGTTATACTACTATAGACGAGATTGCGTGACTATGAGGTACTCTTAACGCAGCTCTGACAAACCCTAACAAACAGCATAACTCAGCTTCGCACACATATTTCTTTATTTGAAGTGTATTAAAAAAAATATGCGAATGCCTGCATGTGCCAAGCTTGTGATCAAACTATAAAATTAAAAAAAATATTTATATAATGTAACTAGTGTACAAATTTCAGGAGCATAAAGCTATACTCCTATAATCGGGGGTGTTCATTTTATAATGATAATGGGATCAGAGTTTATTTCTTCTCCTGGTTACATACATTTCCACATATTTAATATACTTTTTAGACATTATTTATGAATTAAGAGTACAAAAACCACAATCCGAAAAGCTGTGCAATTGTACTTAATTTAATTTCAGAAATTTAATGGCATATTTTAACTATAATTTTTACACTAACTCCCGTTAAAATCAAAAAATTACGACATTTAAAAACACATCAACGAAAATCTAGGGCACGAAAAAAACTAAGTAAATGGCCGAAACACGTATCTACGAGGTGTTGACGATTACATACCGTTACAGACAATTTATTGCTCCGTGCGCTCAATTTCGGATATGGTATAATAAGTCTGATCGAAAATACATATTCTATACTACCTTACACACCTACATATACCAATTTTATCCATTTATTATTATATATTAAGAACACTTACAATTCTATACCTAAATATGTATTTGTTTTTATTTACATATATTATATTATGTACGTATGTTATATATGTATGCATATGTAATGTTACACTAACACACACATACACACACACATACTATTCAGGTATCGACATCGCTACTTCGCAATCTCTGAACCGTATATAGTTGATAGTCTCATAATCTTCGGCGTTTATTACCTACATGCCCATGTTACACAGCACGTTTATACTTCACCTGATATATCTTCGGATTATTTTCTCGTACATAGACAGACATTGTGAGAACAGCTCATATACTATTGCAAATCACAGATGTATTTACATTTACCGTTTCTCATCAGTTGCGCCACAACCTGCCGCAAGTTTATATTTTGAACTTGCTTCAGTGTGACTGCTACTGATCAACTTATAAACTAATAAAAAAAAGTTATTTATAAGAATAGTTTTTAAGCTACAACTTTTTGCATACGTATAAATGAATATTTACTAGCTTTGTCGTATTTTATGCAACAAAATGTATAACTATCGGTCAATAAATGTTCACGAAAATAATTTACCATAGAGGATCGCCATTGCGTAGGCCCTTAACCCATTGATAAATGGTTAAGAAGGAGATATTAAGTTATGCTAATGTATGTAAGAGGTGAAGAAAAGCATTTTCGAGTCCACAAAGTATATATGTTCTAGATCAACATCAATAGCTGATTCGATCTAGCCATGTCCCACTGTCCGTTTATTCGTATACACGCGTCCATCTCAGGGACCCTAAAAGCTAGAGACACCAAATCTGGTATGGTCTGATAAGGTTAAAGATAGCTTAAAGTTTTGGAACTGCGGTAGATTACTACACTTTTAATGTATACATATTATATTTAATAAAGATCGGAAATAAAGCCGCTATTGCAACAAAATTCTAACATGCAAAAGCCGAAACTTGTTGAAAGTGTGTGCAATAAGAGTGAATTGAGGGCATACCCCACCTGGGTTATAGACTTTTCGTAGCCGGGTACACTTGGCTACAGCATTCTTGTTTTTAGATGTAGTGAGTTCAGCTAGGCTCGACTGGAGCATTCGTACTTGTTTTTTTATTGTTTTGTGCAACTGAAATCTTTTTTTTCATTGTTGGTCAGCAGCGCTTACAATAATTAAACAAATGATTTCTTGCTGAAACTCTTTTCTTACCATTCTCACAGCAAGTATTGTAATCGCTTTGTGCTTCTTTTATACACGTATACACCTTTACTAAGACAGCAAAGGTGACCTTAGCGCCTTTAACAACAACCTTCTAGACAGTTAGCTTATAATAATAAATTTCAAGCAACGGATGAACTCTAGACCTCATCCATAATGAGCACTGACCTTAGTTGGTCTCTATCCCAACCTAACCCACGGTGCCTTTCACAGAGCTCTTGAGCTTACACAAGTTCCGTAGCTCCTCATTAAACTGACCTTAGTTGACAATCCTATGTAAGCACTGGCTAATGAAGAAACCATAATTACGCGAAGTCAAGCGAAAGGTTTTTAAGCCGCCTGGAAAACTTAAAGTCATAAAGTTTATTGAACTTTGTTTTTAAGCAAATGTAAATTTAAATATTTGCGTACATCAAATAGGCAAATCATCGTCTGACCTGGGGCCAAACAAGTTATAAAAAGCCGACGCCGGCATTTCTTATTATGTCATGCATAAAGCGGTTCTGAGCACCTTTTTTCCTGTATGATAATTTTAATGACCGCGAAGAATCGTTTGCCAAAGTCAGGGTCATGAAACCTCAGAAAACGCGTCTATATTCTACTCGAAGATATTCATAAGTATGCCTATTCGTTGAGTTCTTATAACTTGCTGAGCCACTTCAACATTGCCCGGGGGCCAATAAATTCAATCATCGGCTCGGTGAGCTAAGTCAGCCGGGTTCAAACACCTTTCGAAACTTGCCTAATGAGTTTGAGTATTTATTGATTTCTTCAAGCTGAAGCTGAAGCTGAAGCTAAAGCCAAATCATTTCACCACACGCTGCGTGCGGCATTGCTTACATAGATTATGCGAATACCCATCAGACATCAAGTCACTCAGAAACAAAATGGCTTTTTTTTATTTAGGAAATAACAAAAATAGCAAATAGCTTCTCTTGAAGTCAACATGTTTGATGTGCACCAAAAACACATATTTGTGTGTTACCAAACCATTTTTTGTAATGCCATTTTGATTAGTTTTAATACGAGATCACATCCAAGTCGATCCACCCATGATGCCAAAGTAAAACAACATTCAGGTGTGTTTGACTCCAAGGTATGTACACTAAGCCCAATTCTGGAAAACACACACACGCTCTCATACACAAATGCACACACACGTAACAAGAAATAAAGCTTCGTTTTCTAGAAAACTGCATACCAAATTTAGTGCCTGCAGCTGCTACAAGTATCGTCTCTGAGATTGACGAGTACATACGGACAAGATGGCATGGACTTCAATGTTTACTCTTGATAAAAATATACACATATAAATTTATATTAAAATTTTGCAAATATATATGTTATATTTCTCCGATTATATAAAACATGTACATATGTACGTACTTGATACAGATCAATACCAAACTTGACATAGCCCTGACCGTGCGTAAGTGTATGTCAAGCTTAGGGACTACAAGAGCGAAAGATATCAAAAAATTATTGGTATTAATTAAACGTTTATAAATATAAAAAAAAAAATGTATTTTATTTTTAAATAGTCGTGAGTGTTAGGTCAATATGTGTAACGTGATTCACATTCAAGTTAAGAGATCAGACACGCGCCCATCTCCGCCGCCGCTTTACCACTTACTGTTGCAGTTTGATTAGTTGGAAAATTTGCCATAATTTAATTAAATTACATATGATGCAGTTGTGCTTACGTCTAAACGACAATGAACGGAAATGGCTAGCAATTTGCATGCAGCAACTTTTGTTATTTGTTTCGTTCAATTTTTTTTTTTGCATTGCTTAAGCAACACTGGAAGTGAAAGGCGCCAACTTTTTAATGTCGTTTTGTGCTGTTTCTGCTGCTGATGCAATCAGCGAAGCAGTAAAAGGTGCAGCGCCCAAGTCTTCATGGAAACGCACATTGAGCTCGTCGCAATTCTAAGCTGATTTCTAAAAAACTTAGAAGTCAGGTTCTATTTAAATGACTGAAGAGGCACTTAATAAAACAGTTGCAGCTGCCGTTATATTGATCTTGCAATACTTTTCTTAGGTACATAAAACTCGTATCCTGTTTTAATGGGACTTGGACGCAAACAAGAAATAACGCCTTAGTCGAGTCTACCCGACTACGAGACACCCATAGCTCACGTCCAAATATTTAAAGCATTCCCTAACTCAAAACAGTTATTCACATCCATATACACACTGTCTTTGCAATGCAAAGTCTGTTACCGACTATCGCCTGTTTACTGCTTGATGACTATATACTACGCATTATTATAAAAATATGTGTGTGTAAATCAGAGCTATCGATTATGAAAAAAGTATTTTTATGAAAGCTTTACGGGTGTACAAGAAAATGCTTAAATAAATATAAAAAAAAAAACACTATACACGTACAGGCACCAACAAAACTCAAACAAGAAGAAATTGTTTTTACAGTGTGTGTGTGAACCTGGACCTATTTTAGGGTATTTCGTTAAAGAGTTGACTAGATCTAACTTGTCTCACCCAATAAAAACGTGGGAAGCTATAAATTTGCATACTCTTAATACCTACTAAAAATTTCAGAATTGGATAATATTTAAATGAATACATTTAACACATCATAATTACGATCGGATAACAAAAAAAGGTATCTGTTTGCGCAGTTGAAATCAAACCAGGGTAAAGGGTATCTCGTATCTGGTCGGGCACGCTCGACTGGAGCATTCCTATTTGCTATTTGTTCCAAACGGAATGCATATATTTTCGAAGGCAAATTGAGAGTCGTGCAGATAAAAGACGACAGTATCATAAAACAGTATTATATCAAAGTGAATGAAATTTTAGAGATCTATAAATGCAACAATCTAGAACGCCTCGACTGTTGATGTCGATCAAGAATGTATGTAATATTTCTATAAAAATATAGTTTTTGAATGTCTAATTGATTATTGCTTATAATTACTTAGCACTACCATAAACACTACATACAATTTACTAGTAGTATGAATTATAATGATACACATTTTTAATTCAATACTTCACATTTCGAATGTTAGCCACTGTCCCATTTCAGCTGTGAATAGTTGTGGTATCATCATGCGCTTCTCCCTTGATCCCCAACAGTGTATTGAAATAGAACTCGACCCGTATTGCTGTGGCACACAAAAAACGCTAACGAACCAAGTGAAGGTCCCTAATGGCTGGCACATGTGCTACGTGGCAGCAAACGAGCTGCCATCGACAGTTGGTTGTTGGTGACCAAAACCAAACTAAAACTCGAACAGAATCCGTATACGAATCCGATTCAAGATCTGGCACCAAAGCACAATATGTTGACTATTCCAGCAAATGTCTGAAAAAGAAATCGAAGCAGTCACGTAAAATTATTTTAATAATCACATAACTTTTGGCATTTACACGCCATGCGACCCATTGGGAGTAGCAGACGGGGAAGAAGCCAAAAAACAAATTGTCAATAATTTTTTTTTCTTCGACCAACACCAAGTTAAACAAAGAACAGCAAGTAAAAGTCGATGTGGAGAAGGCGCAACCATATCAACTCTAAAGGGGGATTTGCGGCGCACTCTAGTGTAACTGTCAACTTTAACAATAAGTTGGTACAGAAAGATGGAGAATGTGTGAGTGAATGAGTGATGGGTGTAAGATAGGGGAAGGCAAGAAGAAAGAATCCCCATCGAACAATGAGTTTGCTGTCGTTGGTCCTCAAACTTTTGGCATCAACTGTGGTTCTGCTAATAAAATAAAAACCCACAGGCATTGGAGCTCAGAACTTGAACTAAGTGTGCACAGAAGGTGGCCAAAAGCTAAGGCGCCTTATGGCAAAACCGGTGACGAGATATTCATCAGATACATATCACATCTAACTGCATGTCTTTGCACGCCAAATGAAAGTCAGCCTTTCGCTTCTAGGTACGTGATTTGGCGCAGCCTTTCAACTACTCCACCATCAACTGTCCGAAACACCGGCTCTACTTTCAACGGCTCTGTTAAGGCTGCGCACTCATTTGAAATAATTTGCTTATTTCACCTAATGAAAGCTAAACCGGCAACTGCAAGGCAGCAAAAAGAGAAGCAACAACAACAAGTCTAGGAACTCTACAAAACTTTGCCAAGCATTTATTGTCATTATTATTTTAACACTAGTTCCTTTTTAGTCCGTTACTCCAATAAAATGGGTAAAAGAGGACTTCCCAATTTCGTAAAATCTATGCAACACTCAGAAAAAAGCATCTCTGACTCCATAATGTAATTATATTCTTGATGGGGATTTAAAGTGAGTCGATTTAGCCATTCTCAGATACTATAATAGTTGCAGATACCAAGTGTGACATAAAGTCTCTTAAATACCAAATGCAGATCAAATTTGCCCACAATTTTCAGAGCTTCTCGTAGTCGGGTACACTCGACAATAAAATTCTCACTTGCTTCTGTTGCATCTGCTGCTATCTAACGGTAGGTTTATATCAACAAAAGCAAACAGGAAAAAAATTTGCTCTTATTTTCTTTTTTTAAACATGAACCCATTAAAATGGCCAAAGCGGGTATATTGTAATTGTGCAATGTGTACAAAAACCAAGGTAGCATCTTTAACATTATAAAGTATATATTCTATATTATATAAAGTATAAATAATAAAGTTTAATTCAGCCTTGTACAACCGTCTATCCGTCCGCATAAGTGCTTCAAATCTCGGTAACAAAAGAAGCTCAATTTTAGAAGGTTCTTGTATAGCAAAACGCAGATTAGATTATAAGTTTGCTTAATTAAATAATAGTTCTAAATCTTTGTTTGCCTTACGACGTATAAAGAAGTTCGCTTGAATTCTGGTTCAGGGTATCTGGTAGTCGAGCGTACTCGACAATCAAAAAAAAACGCTGCATTAAAAAACCTGCAGAAAGAGAAACTGTTTCTGTTACTGTTTCCATTGCAATTTTGACTTGGTTTATTTATCTTGCTTTGTTTACTCCGTTTTGTTATCAACCAGCAACGTTGGGGAATACAAAAGGAAAAATAAAATAAGCAGCGAAAATGCTTAAAATAGTGACCAAAAGAAAACTACGGGCGACAAAAGGTTGTGTCCGGTCTCCTGTGACCGGCTCACTTTTTAGAAAGGGGAACTTTACAAACGCAATTGGCTCATATATACGTACATTATATAGTATATTAGACATACATATATATACATATAAATATAAATATATGTATATACTTTAGACCTTAATCCATTAAAAATGGGGAAAAAGGATTTATTAGAATTGTGTATAGGTATGTAAAGAGCATAAGGAAGCTTCGAAGACCCCATCAAATTTATATAGTCTTGGCTAGTAGTAGGTAACTTTGCTCATATCCGTCTGTATGAAATCGTTAATCTGAGAGAAACCAAATTTTGTATGTACATACATAGGTTCTTTCCCCCCGCAATTGATAAACAAAGGGGTAAAAGCTCACTTTTTACAATCGATAGTTTTTGAGCTGTGGCATTCGTTTATATTAGCTACTGTTGATCTGGGCTGTTAATTTCATAAAAACATAAAAAAACGATATTAAAGAAATCATTGTTCACTTCGTTGGGCTGAGATCGCAGTGGAATTACTTAAACTGCATGTTAATGTATGTGTGCTTTTATAGTTACATTCCGTGTATTCACGTGTGTAGACGTGGGTTAAGGGTATCACGAAGCCGAGCACACTTCAAATTCTTACTTATTTGAATTGCTCAAGACAGCTTACGTTACTCTCTACTATGTACATATAATCGTCGCTAGTATGCACGGCTTTTATTAATATAATAATCACAAGTTCTTCACGGAACAGTCTGGAAAACAACCCCAACAACAACCGCTCCCCATACACTCCCACCACTAAGACACACCTTCCCATTCTCTTACCACCATGTTTATTAATTTCTTGTAGAGACTCTACAGTTGCTTGATTTTCCGCACAATTTTTGAAGGTTCCTTTGCCAGGCATTTATGCTGTTTTGTTTTGCCTTTACAGAATTTAATTAAATGTTGTCACAGCGCACACTTTGTAGTTTTCGTTGTGACAGCTAAAGGGCCACCAGGAGGTGTAATTTGCTTGTTGGGGAATTTAAGTCTGTGTGTGACAGCAATTCGAAGAAGTGTAAATTAAATAAAAGCTGCTAAAACTCAATATCGCGTGAATAACAAAAGCTTAAAAATAATACAAAAAAATCTAGAGCTTATAGCCTTTAACTAA
The DNA here is from genome assembly GCA_035045065.1 of Hirtodrosophila trivittata. Classification (NCBI taxonomy): domain Eukaryota; kingdom Metazoa; phylum Arthropoda; class Insecta; order Diptera; family Drosophilidae; genus Hirtodrosophila; species Hirtodrosophila trivittata. The sequence continues at coordinate 117,019 of JAWNNK010001459.1, read as the reverse complement.
GCAGTGTTTCAATATTTCTTTTTCATTTTTCTAGTTCCGTTGAGCTGATTGCACTATTGGCCATATCATGCACTTTCTTTTTGTTCATGCACACGAGCAAATTGAACAGCCGCCTCAAGGAAATGGAAGTAAAGCTACAGCCATCCGAGTTCTCGGCCCTGGGTCTAACTGGCAACCACATAGACGGACATGATACGGGCAGTAAGTAACTAAGATAAGAATCTAGACACACCATCGTATACTGTTATATAATGGGTTCAAACCGCGACTGTCTTAGTCAAGGTCATAGATCAGAACTGTGTCAAAGTTTTCGCTCGATTGCAAACTCTGCATGCGTAGATACAGATACAAATGCAGCTGTCAGATAAGCACTTTGAACAGGAAGCCAAACAGAAGAAAATATCTACGGCTACGCCCAATTAATTTTTAATGGCCAAATTGACCTAACACAAAAACAGAATTCAGAATACGCTATGTTTATACTTTTTGCACAGAAGTTGCGCAGCTAGCCACAAATTTATGGATATTTTTAAGATAGATAAAAGAGTCATACCTTATTCATGCACACATTATTGCATTGTTTTTGGACATAAGAGTACATTCACACATCTATACATACAATATCGGCTGTGTTATTCTGTCAGACCGCGTCAAAGACCTGAGACTACGTGTAAATGATCTGGGAACAACAAATTTGGTTTGAAAGCCAAGAATCTTTCTTGACAAGTTTAAATTTCGACATAGCTACAATGTATCTTGGTAGGGTATCTAAATATTCGACAACACTCATAAAATCATACCTCTTCGTGTTTTATGGTTTTGGTACTATGTTAAATAATTAAGGGACCCCAGCTTCCACAATTTCCACAATGTGCCTTGTGCAGTGGTTGTAGCTGCAATTTACCCTTTGGAAATTTGGCGAGTATCTATAAAAAGTTTATTATTGGTTATAGAAAACATATAAATAATACCACATATTGAATATATTTATAAATTTAATTAGTAAATATGCGAAAGCCAACTATAGTGTATTTTTTTAACCGGAAATTGTGAAATTTCATATTCAATACAGTGTTAATACAATAACATATCTTTTTTTTTATACCATTAACCCTTAACCCTTAACCCATTAAATAGGTAAAAAGGGTATATTAAAGATTTGAAAATGTATGGAACAGACCTCCGACCCCTTAAATATATACTTTTACATTATCAATTAATCAGATGTATTTGTATATTAGACCACTCTTTAATGCGTGCTGCAAGGTCCATAGAGATTGAACATAAACTCAGCAGATATTAAAGAATTAATTTACCACTGTGTAGCGCAAGGGGTGGAAATATGTTGCAGAATTACCCATAAGGTATGATTTAAGATGTTGTTTGAGTTGAGTTATACTTAGTTGAGTATTTAAGACGTGGGTTAACGGTATCTCGTAGTCGAGCACAGTCAACTTGAGCATGTGTACTTGTTTTATATCAAATGAGTTTTCCTTTCAGGAATCCCACACATTTAAAATTTGTGTGTGACTGGTCTTAAAATGACCACTTAACAATACTGGCGAATGAAGCGTCATTCCCCCACACATAGTCGCAGACAACTTACTAATGGCTCTATCATTAGTTAAGCTGCAAGTTAGAAATACGAACACACTTGTACTTATACTAAAATCAAATCAAACTTTCCGCATGTACAACTCTAATTCCAATGCCGGAAGCTTTGGTTCGTCTCAGCCTGCAATCCACATGCAAATTACATAGAGCTTCTAGCGGCAGCTGCCACTGACGAAATACGAGTATGCTAAAAACTGTACCATAGATCCGTTCGGAGTGATGTGGGGAAAACTTGGGGCTCAGTTATTTCACGCTAAAGTGCTGTGCATGTCACAAACAAAAGCTAAGTGAGCACAGAACAGTGGTTAAAAAGCTTCATGTTTGGGTTAACAACAAGACCAAAATAAAATTCGGTTATCTTAGCTTAATGTTATATTTATATTCTTAAAATTCAATACTTTGTTATACTATATTCTCTACATTATATAGTATAACAAATATATTCTCTACATTATATAGTATAACAAAGTATTGAATTTTAAGAATATAAATTTTCTTTATATAAATTGGTGGCATTCAGCTTTAAGTCCCAGAGTTTGGATCTTAGCCGAAGGTCATGTCCCTTGCTCTTAATAATAGTAATATTAATAGTTTTTTTTAAAACTAAACAGAGCTATTTTTTAATACGATTACACGTCGTATGCACATGAAACTTTAATGAAAAATCACAATCACATAATACTGATTTAGTTTAGTTGCCGGATCAATAAAAGTTGTACTACTGTGCAGCATTCATATGATCACAATGACGACTCCAACTGCAACGAAGTCTGCAGATGCGCACCAATACGATATGCAGGCAGTTATGGGCCTTCGCGCAGCTGTTGTTGGCTCAGTTGTGTTGTTCCTAGTGCTGCTATTTTTGGTGCTGCAACTGCGCACGCGTCAATTGCGCCGCGGCAGTGGCAGTCGTGCATGGACACAGACGACAGATACAAATTAGTAGTAGTAAAACCCAGAGCAACGCAAAATGGCTAATAGACCAAATTTAAAGACAACCTTGGCTTGAGGTTGACGACGTTCGTGGTCTGTTCAAAAAACCCAAAGCAAGCTTCACAGGCCTTTGAGTTTGAAATGAACCATTCATTAATAAATATTTTATATAACTAACTCAAGTACGACTTCAAAATAAATACAACTGTGTACTCACTGTAGTTACCTCAATTTGATGACACTACAATTTGCCAATTTTGTTTTATATTTTTCTTTCAGCACTTGAACTTGATTTGGGCTAATTAACAACAACAAAGAATAGTTGTGCAGCGTACTGTTAAATTTGCGGTTTTTTATGCTCTGATAAGCAATACGGAAGATAAGATTCTAACATTAAGTTCTATTATTAGTTTCAAAATATAACAAATTTGCGAGCTGGAGATAGTTATAGTATTACATCGTTCAATCGAATTCATCAACACTTTAGAAATATTGGGGAAACTATATGGGAATTCAATAATATGTAATATATTATTTATTGATACAGGGTTATACAGGGTTATTCCTCTTCATCTAAATATTTTAAATGTGTGGACGTCATGTTGTTAACTTATTTGTTTTTTAATAACAAGGCATATGTACTCTTTAAGCACATAAACTTTTTCCTATTGCAATTGAAATTGCAAAGTGATGAATCTGGACAACATTAATTCAATGGTATTTAACTCAGTGAGCAAGATTGTTTTTTTTTTCATCGTTTTTATGATACATTCGACCGCATACGAGTTCGTTGCATTATGTTGACCACACTAAATGGGCAAATAAACATATAATTAGAGTTTTAGCTGTTGTAGATAGCATTTACAATATGTTCCTCCTTTAGAGTATGCTCAAGCGACTAATAGGCGGAGCCAAACTAGAAGCATCCAAAATCCTTAGAACACCTAACAAAATTGAACAGCATGAACACTGGCGGGGAAATAAGTAATGCAGGTGCATGGGAAATGTTTGTACGAGTGTATGTAACCCAATTTTGAGACCACACAAAAAGTGGCAGAAAGCTGAAGGCAAAGGCTTCCCCGGTTTGTGGCTTAGGCAGACCACAAAATGTATTTAACATTGGTTCGATGAATCGAATGCGAGTGCGAACCCAGCTAAAACCAGTTAGACTTGGCCACTTTCATTCAGTTATTTTATGTAGTTTAACTACCCAATGGCCAAAAGTAAACCATGTACTCGTTCACCACAAATCAGGTATATAGGCATTGGATTTGGACTCAAACTCACGCTGACTTCCTTGTACATCAGGCTCCAGCGGGCAAATTATGAAATGTTAAGCCACAAAACTAAAGTGGTGCGAGCTACCCACACCCCATTCCATTCCATTCCACTTCACTTCACTCCATTTCAGTCCACTACAGGTTAAAAATCAAGAGGGTTTCCGCCTGTTCAAATACTCGTAGTTAATTGCAGTTATCTAGTGTGCTTAACAAACTTGGGGCCAATGCTACTGACTCCTGGTCCTAAAATATGTATAAGCATTAGCATTTAAATTGCCCTAACAAAGCTAAACAGCAAGCGATATACGTTTAAATTTTTTAGATAAACTTTCGAGGTGTTTAAAAACATAAATAACTTTTAGGATAGAGATGTAAAGTTTTGGGAAAGTGAAAGGAGTCATCATGAATTGGTATATTTGTGTCTGTCGACTTTCTACGACTAAAGAATAGAGTGGATTTTATTGCCAAATATTCATATTGCAAAACCGTTTTGCGGAAGTAAAAGTATTAACAGGATTCGGGGAGAGTAATAGGCACTGCCCTAAGCTAGCGGATAAGTTGAAATATTACATATTACATAACTGCGGTAAATATCAGTGAATATAATAATTCAGTTTTCTTTCCGAATTGATAATATCACTTGGTTTAATTATACGCAAAAACGAAGTTCATAAGAAATTGTACGTTAAGCTTTAGATTTTTGATAAGTTTAATTGATTATAATTATTTTATGTTATACAAAATGTTAACATATTTTTTTGACATTTATTTCATTCTCTTTATTTATTAAATATCTTCATAAAATCAAAAACATACATGCATATGTATGTATGTAGTAAGTATGAACGCGTCGATTTTGGGCAACATAGTGTATGAGCCACATTTTGTATATAATATTTGTTTATAAACTGCTGCATACCATTCGCAGACGAAATATATTTCCAATTTAAACTTTGCACTCACGTTTATGTTTGTACATATGTATGTACATACGTGTATATGTACATATATTCATAAACCTGCACTAAATTGAATTTAATTCCATCATCATCGCACAATAAACAAAGAAGATGTTCAAGTAATAATTTATAAGTACTGGTACTCAGTGCAGGTGCGTAAGTTATATGGCTCGTTATTATACAGACAGACATACAATATGTATGAATAAGTACATGTAAGTCCAGTGTTAAGGGTATCTTAATTGGACACACTTGACTAGAGCGTAAAATATGAAGTCATAGTTAATATACATATCTATACGATTATATGTACATACATACAAGTACATGGAGTAAACTAGATTTGTATTCAATCATCTACTTAACATATAAATTTATTACAATCTTTGTCAAAATTATTGATTTTAAAGGATACCTCAATCAACGAATTTCTATTGAATTATTATATAATTTTTTATTTTCAGAACACGGCGATATAAACACACTGCACGGCACCTACCAATATCTGAAAAGCACCGGTCAGGTAAGAGCAGCAAAAGCATTTAATAAATATTTTATGACCCGCATTGCCATACATGTGTCACAGTCGTAAACATTATTGCATACTCGAACATTCTGGTCATAAAAAATCGACGAAACCATATAAAATATTAAAGTCGAGCTACACGCATTGGAAAAGGTAGCTTCAGCTCCTTGGTGTTTGATATTTATTAAAAGTGTGTCTTGCCTCTGCCCTATCTCTCTGTTTCACAGCGCTTACTGTCTCGCTCATAATTTGAACGGTATTTATTTATTAAGGATCGCTCATTTTGGCTCTATATCGAATTCAGTTCATCGTTTGTCATAGCACTTCTCTCTCACAAAACACGCGCACACATTCAACACAAACATAAATCACAAACAATAAACTCTGGTATACTTTAGTTATTCTCTCTCTCTCCCTCTTTCTTTTTCTCTTTGACTGCCTCTCTCGCCCTCTTTTTCTCTTTTTCGCCGCCCCGCTCTCTTTCTTACTCTTCGTCTTGTATGCTGTCTAGCAAGCTTAGACTTTTTAGGTCTATCCACTAACACAAAATTACACTTTGACTCAATCTTGGAATTTTGTCAGCGCAGTTATATGTATTGCCAGATGCGCCAGTTGCGACATAGAAACGATAGAAATTCAATTTATAATAATTAAAATAGAAACGCGTAAAAGGTAAGTCTATGGATAGGATTATAATTTAGCTACACATCACTTGCGAAACCCGCGATTGCATCGATGAGGTTGTAGAAAATTTTGCCCAGGTCAATTACCTATTGCCCCACTGCCAATTTGAGCCTGTTGCTTCAGGCAAAATCCGCTTAAAGTCTGCGCCTATGTATATTACTTACTTCTGTATGTATTTGTTGCACTACCCACCTTGCGTTTCTTTCTGTGCCTGTGATTATATTAACTTTTGCAATGCGGCAGCTACAACACCTGACTATCACACAGCTGAAAAACATGCCACGGGCTCAACTGGATACACTATTTTTTTAATCGTGTTCCCAAGACGGGCAGCAAAAGGCCTATGGAGCAACGCACAACAATTTCGAGGCGCGTCTCAAGTCTGAACGGCTTTTCAAAACGGTATTTATGGATACCTGCTATACACGCAGTTATTTTTATGAAGCTGAAATACTTAGCTGCACCACAACCAATGCATATACAAAGGATTTGGCCTGTCTGAAACTTGCTGCTTTCAAAAGCGAAACCTTTTAATTGTAAATATAGTAGAAAACTATGTTCTCTTGCTTTGCAACAGCTTTTAGACCGGCCAGAAGGATTCTAATCTAATCCAAAAAGCCAAAAAAAAAACATTAATTTGAATGTTAGCCAGTCATTAGCTGAGGAATGCTCTATTCGCTTGGAGTCTTTTTTATTTATAACATAATATGTACATATATAAAGAATCGTTGCAATGGCTTATCGTAAATGCAAAAGGGTTAAAATAAAATCAATTCATTCAAACTGACGCGTTCGCGAATACACTTGGAGATATTAGAGATGGTTAAACACTAATTTTTATGACCGTTTCAAAAACCAGAATCACAGTAATATCTATAACAATGAATTTATATTTTAAAAGAGAGTGTCAATATGCTAATAAAAATAAGTACATGAATGTTATTACCACGAGTATTGTCTATTCACTAGCACTATTAGTAAGGAAACTGTGTGGACAAGTTAATATATGTGTAAGCGAGAATATATATATGACATATGTATATACAAATTCTCATCAGAGTCACTTTTCATCATTAAGCTAATTTGGCAATACAAAACTTAAGCTCAAGCACTACTCAACATCTTCTACATGCCCTCCAACTTCCAGATGGCAATGCAAAGAGCAAAACTTTATGTGAAGTAGCGTTATGCACCTGTTTGAACTCTAAGCGTTATGGAAACACAGGCACCCCGATGAGTACGAATACCTTACATACGAGAATCACTAACACATGCACAACATATGCACATCAAAATGTGGTCGGCCAGCAATTAGTTGGATTAAGGAGGCGCGATTGTATTTTGTTGGGAATATGACTGTGACATGATTTTTATCAGTGTCAGACACAGCGTGTGAATAACCAGTACGATTATATAGCACTTATGAGTATAGTATCTGGAAAGACGTCGCTCAGTTAGCAGATAAAATTTCAAGAATAAAAGCTAACCTATCTTTCGATTTGCTTGATCTTTTCAACTACTCAAACTCTTTTAAGTCACTGCATATTTAGTTTCCTACTGCTGGTTGTAGTAATATGACTTAAAGCATAGATATTTTATCAAGCCCTCTACTCTATGCAGCAATATGGTCACAATGTGCACGCACCCAGAAATGGCGAGGATCATCGTGAATTAAATAATCATCATAGATCTCACCAACCTCATAATCATTTACATAAGGCCTTACATGACAAACAGCTGGCGGTGCCAGAAAATGACACTCCAGATGAAGACTATGAAGATTTGTCTGATGAAGACGAAAATAGTGCAAGTGATTTTAATTTGGCGGCGGATTTACTTAATAACACAAAAAATGCTGAGGTTGACTTTGTCTTCTTTAACCGCGTGCCCAAAGTGGGTAGCCAATCACTGATGGAACTTATGAGACGCCTGGGCAAAATCAATGGATATACCCATTCTCGCAATCCAGGAAGCGCTAAGGAGACCGTTTTGTTGCCTAGGGATGGCCAAAAGGAACTTATGGCAGATCTGCTAACCCGCTCTAAGCCGCATATCTATAGCCAACACATAGCTTACATAAATTTCACGAGATACCAACTGCCTCGTCCTATCTATATAAATCTGGTCCGTGACCCCGTTGAGCGTATTATAAGCTGGCATTATTATGTACGTGCACGTTGGTATTATAATGATATGAAAGCCAAATTGGGAGATCAAGCTATACCAATGCCATCAGACGCTTTCCTCGATCTCGACTTAAATACCTGTGTGCGTAATCACGATCCTCATTGTACTTTTGAGCAAATGCAGATAAAAAATCCTGTTGGCGATCACCGCAGGCAAACATTGTTCTTTTGCGGCATGAATAAAAAGCTATGCATGTAAGTAGTAAGGAGTGTTTGACAAACAGTTTTCATAAAACAAAAAAAATACCGTAAATATTGTGGTAGGCCCTTTAACTCGGAAACTGCCATGCAGAAGGCAAAACGCACTGTGGAGGCAGAGTACGCTGTGGTTGGCACCTGGGAGGATACGAACATAACATTAACCGTACTGGAGAACTATATACCGCGCTATTTTCGTAATGCTAAAATCGCATACTATCGTAAGCATTACATTCATCTTTTTCGCAAGCAAGAGCTCTAACTAAGAACTAACTTTTTAGTGGGCGAGGAAGGACTCTCTCGTGTGAACCGCAACAATGTCACACGTATCGTCAGCGATGAGACGCGTCAGTTGCTTCGCAAAAATCTAACCAATGAGATTGAGTTCTATGAGTTCTGTAAACAGCGCTTATATTTACAATATGCGGCACTTAGTCATGGCAAACGATTTGGAGATGATGACTATTTGTTGCTGCCGGGAGAGAAGAATGAGGAAAATAAGGACGACGAGTATTAACCACACCTACCTATCTACATATAAGTTCAACTTTGTCAAATACCGAGTAAAACTCATAGAAAATACTTAAAAATACTTCATCAGCAATTCTTTGTTTACGACACAAGTTATTCCATGTTTTTGTTGCTTTACTCGTAACTGCTTGGAAATTTGTGGTAGCAAAAGCTCTTCAAAAAGCTCTTGTTTTTAAATGCACTCGCTCACTGTCTCACTTTGTGTCTATAAACTGTTATTCGACACTTTCTTTAAGCACCTTTACCAAAGTCAACCCGTGTACTTCTTACAGCTGTGGCAACTTAACCCAAAATATCTCAACAACACCAAATTGGCGAACAGCGAGCTGCTGTTCTTTAACCATATACCCAGCACAGGCAGTGAACCGCTAATAGAATTAATTCGTATTTTAAGCGAGAATAATAATTTTAGCTTTGAGCGTACACCTGTGCTCCGCCCTATTACCAATCATTTAGCCTTTCGGCGCCAAAAGAGCTTAGCAAAATATGTAGTAAATTTATCAGAAGATTCAGCCGCAGCCTATGTTAAGCCTGTTAGCTATATCAACTTTCGCCAACTGCACTTGTCACAGCCCATCTATATGAATTTGGTATGATATTTTCTATATGTCAGTTAAATGATAAATTAATTATTCGGTTGTTAGGTGAGTGATCCCGTTGAGAAGATCATTAGCTGGTACTACCATAAGCGTGCGTCGTCGGATCAACAAACTTACGGAAAATTTCGAAAACAAACCTATTTTACGAAACCTTTTGAGGACTGTGTCCTGAATGGAGATCCCGAATGTCACTATGGTTATGCAATGGGCTTTCAAGGTGATTCTGGAGATCAGAAGCGTCAGAGTTTGTTCTTTTGCGGGCATGCGCCCATTTGCGAGTAGGTAGCTTCAAATTAAAACTAGGAATGCAATTCTTAATGTCTTACATCGTACAAAAGACCTTTTAATACACCCGCCGCTATAGCACGAGCCAAGCACAATGTGGAGCGGGACTTTGCCGTTGTAGGCTCTTGGGAGGACGTTAATGTAACGCTAACTGTGCTGGAGCAATATATACCACGATTCTTTAGGGGCGTCACACGGTTGTATCTAGGTGAACCTTAGCTTAGACTTTAATCAAATTGCTGTTTACATTTCTTTCTATTTAAGCAGAAGCGGGGAGCAATTTAATTTTTCAACATCGCAATTATTGGAAGCCCAAAGTTAGTGAGCACGTTAAAAAAATAGTGCGGTCTAACTTCACACAGGAGTATGAGTTTTATTACTTTTGTAAGCAACGTCTATATCGTCAATATTTTGCAATAAATCGACATTTACGTCGCTGAAATAATAAACTGCTGGATATATTGCTCTGACATAACTTTTCTTACGAGTTTGATTTCTGCTTGCGTTATACCACAAGTCGCACCTATAAGTCCAAATAGGTTTCAGCACGGAGTTGTCCAGGAGAATTTTATACTCCAAGCTAAGGGCAGAGCGAACGTTTATTGGCCAGAAGAGGTTACATCTTGGCTCCTGTATATATAAGTAATAATTATAGGTTAACTGGGTCAGTATGAGAGGTCTGGGAACTATTCAAATGATCATTCTCTTCAGGCCAAGATAACTAGGCACTTTCTTTCAACTCTTCCACTAACTCTCTTCACACTGCTGTTGGCTTAGATTGCACTACTGCATTGGTACTCTAATTCTTACCAAAAGTTTCTTGTTTTCCTTTTAAGCTGGCTAGTCTGACAGCAACACAGCTAAACAACACACCCAAGGCCGAACGCAATTTCGTATTGTTTAATCGTTTAGAAAAAGTTGGGAGTCAGTCCATGACAATTCTATTGGGCGAGTTAGGTGCCGTTAACGGTTATACAACCTATCGCAATGAGATACCGCCCTATAAAAAACCATTAAAAACGTTCGAAGAAGAGACGACATTCGCTGAAGAACTATTGGAGCTGGAAGAACCTAGTGCCTATGTAGAGCACACAAATTGGATTAACTTTACAGCCCACGACTTACCTAGGCCCATTTATATCAACCTAGTGCGACATCCTATACAGAAAGTAATAAGCGCCTATTACTACCAACGGCATCCCATGATATATGCCAATACTCTGCTACGTAATCCAAAGCAAGTTCCAAAAAAAAAGGAGTTTTTTGACAGAAGTTTTAATGATTGCGTCAGACAGCGTATAGCTCCTTATTGTGTATTCGATTCACATATTCAATATAATAATGACTGGCGGCGATTCACTTTGCATTTGTGTGGTAATCAGGACGTTTGTTTGTAGGTGAAAGCAAAGACACTGCATATACATACAAATACTATATAGTATATGTATAGTGTCTCTGGTGCAAAGCAATTAGTTGAGCAGTTGATGCTTAAATATTTGTATTTTCATTTTAGAAATTTCAATTCTGAGATGGCCACGCAACAAGCCAAAATGCATGTGGAAAAGGAATATGCTGTTGTGGGTAGCTGGGAAGATACAAATATAACACTGGCTGTACTAGAGGCCTATATTCCACGTTTCTTTGCCGATGCAACAAAAATTTATTATTGTAGGTATTTTTTTAAGACCCTTAACTCCAGATTATTAATACAACCTTCCTGTGTGCAGCAAAACGGGAAAAGTTTATGATAAATGCCACGCCCCATGACAATCACTTAGATGAGGATGTGGAGACTTATCTGAAACAACAGTTTGCCTTTGAAATTGAATTGTACAACTTTTGCAAGCAACGTCTGTATAAACAGTATATAGCTATTAGGAAGACAGAACTAACACAACAATTTGAGAGTAATAGAATACATTAAAAAGAGATGTTTTTATTATAACGGAAAATACAGGGATCTAATGTTAGCGAAAACTATTACAAACAAGTCTTTTCTTTCCACTACTAATTCGCTTGCTGCTTGCACTCATATACCTACTGTTCCCAGATTCGAACTCAAGCATACAAAGCTCTCAACGGAACCCCTCGATCATTCACAGATCTTACAGCTGAATGCCAATGAGTTGAACAATACCAAGAACGCTGATATCGACGTGCTCTTCTTTAATCGTGTGCCCAAAACGGGAAGTATGCAACTTATTGAACTGATGCGACAGTTGGGCAAGGTGCACAATTATGATGTGGAGAAAGATCCACAAAATGGCGGTATTTTGCCTATACTAGAGCCAGCTGACGAGAGTGACTGGATCGATAACATAATTGGCCTGGAAGATGGCACTGTTTTTGCCAGTCATGTTAACTATTTAAACTTTAGCAAGCACGATCAGCCACGACCCATTTATGTGAATATGGTGCGCGATCCAGTAGAACGAGTTGTCAGCTGGTATTACTACATACGTGCCCCATGGGTATTTGTGCCGGGACGTCGTCGTACTAATCGCGAAATGCCCGATCCCCATTGGGTAAATACCGAATTTGATCAGTGTGTGACCAGTGGTGAAAAGGTCTGCACTTACATTGAGGGCTCCCTACTGGAGCGTGTGGGCGACCATCGTAGGCAGACCCTTTTCTTCTGTGGTCACAATGAATTCAAGTGCACGTGAGTGAGAAATGATAGATTCAGCTCTTAACTATGTATTACTGAAACTCCCATTTCTCCAGACCCTTCAACTCGCGGCTAGCGCTGCAGTTGGCTAAACAGAATGTTGAACGCGAATATGCAGTTGTGGGTACTTGGGAGCATACTAATGAAACCCTTGCTGTATTGGAGGCCTACATACCGCGATATTTTGCGGATGCCTCCAAAATGTACTACTGTAAGTACATAAAATTGTTTTTCTCACTCGATTAGTTACCGACTGATCAATTTTTCAGCGGGTCTACATAATTCAAGAAATAACGACAACCCCATGAAACCGCATATAAGTAAAAATATTTTAGACATGGTTCGTCGCAATTTTACGCGCGAAATTGAATTCTATCAATTCTGTCGTCAGCGACTGCATAAACAATATCTGGCAATAAAACTGAAAGAACTGGTACGCATGGATGATAGCTTAGTGCAGTTAAAAGCAGCCAATGAACTGGCCATAAGGGATTAGATAGTTCAGATAATGCATGAAATTAATTTATCAAATAATAAAAACATAATACAATTTACCGATCAGTATGTGTTTGTGTATAACTGTAGTAAGAGTGAATTGAAGAAAACGATTCCTACCGTGAGTATATGAGTTAAAAATATCAGTATTAATTTGTAAAATTATAGGCACTCTATTCGGAGTCGGGAACCTATATTTTACTTCTGTTGATATATAATCAGTCAATTTAAACTTAACTTAAGTTGATTAATCTATTATGAAAACTTTTAATTTTCTAGTTAGGTCACGACAAATATTATTGCTTTAAGTCAGGAAGATCTATATTTTTCTAGAATTTGCCTAGAATATGTTTGTGACTGCAATATCGCTTACAACAAGACTTATGCATATTAAAATTCTATATCTCAAATTTGCCTGAAAGTTTTTCCTTTAAATGATCTTGCTAACGTCGGAATTAAGTTAATTATCCTTCTTTCTTGAGGCTAAATTAATCTTTAATATTTTCAACAATAAAATTCGGCTACTAACTTGATTCCAATGCCAACACTAACAAAGCGATAGATCGTATCCCGAATCTAAATGAAATTCCAACCCTCTCCCTAACTTTATATGAACCTTAGCTAAAACGACTGAGTTCCGAACGTCTTAATAACACTCGCAACGCTGAAATTGACGTTCTGTTCTTCAATCGGGCTGCTAAAGTGGGTAGTGAGGCACTTTTGGAACTGTTCAATGCCTTGGAAGAATATAATGACGACATAATATTGGAGCGCAGTGGGTTGCATGAAGAAACAGTTAGACAAATGGACAAACGTCAGCGACGAGAAGCTTCTGAACTTGTGGCAAGTTTTGAAGAGGGAACCGTTTATATCCGCCATATAAACTGGTTGGACTTTGATGAGTTCGATCTGCCAAAACCAATTTATATAAACATGGTTAGGGATCCCGTGGAGCGTGTTATAAGCTGGTTCTACTATGCTCGCGGTTCATACAAGAACGCCATTGAGTATCGAAAATCGCCAAACAAAAAGATCAGACCAGCGTCTTGGTACAAGAAAAACTTTAATGATTGTGTGCGCAGTGGTGATCCCGAATGTCAATATTTACCCCATACAGTGAAGGACACGATTTCAAACTTTAAAAGACAATCACTATTTTATTGTGGTCATCATGATGATTGTATGTAAGTAAGGGGAATCAAAATCAGGGATTAGTCAAGTGAGACCCAATGTCTTATGTTTTACCACTTGCAGTCCCTTCAACTCGCCCGCAGCTATTCAAATGGCCAAGGAGCACGTGGAGCGGGACTATGCAGTAGTGGGCAGCTGGGAGGATACGAACATAACCCTTACCGTCTTTGAGCGTTATATACCACGGTTCTTTAAAAATGCCAAGCTGATGTATGAGAGTAGGTTTCACAGATTTTTGGTCATCACCGCGTTGTAGCCAAACTGATTTTGTTAAACTTTTTCCCTTACTTAGTGCATAATAACAAGATCACAAATCGGAACAAGAACAAACGAAAGCCCTTCATTGAGCCAGAGGTCAAGGATATGATTAGACGAAATTTTACTCATGAATATGATTTCTATAATTTTTGCAAGCAGCGTTTATATAAACAGTATTTGGCACTCAACATAAATGAGCTGGAAAAGCAAGGATTGTTGAATTAGGTATTCCTAAATACAAATATATAAATAGAGTTCGTTATATACACATATATTTGAAGAAAATGCATTTTATCATTTTTAGTATAAACAAAACATTTCTCGTTATCTTTTGTGTGCACCAATTCCTAAATCATTCTTGTGTCTAATACTTTGTGTGTCACGCGGTTCACGCAGTTCTTATAATCCCAACGCCATCCAAATCCCCCTCCAGTTAAACACAATGACGCCACAGCAGCTAAACAACACAGCAAAGGCCTCGATGGATCGTCTATTCTTCACACGTTGCGCAAAAGTTGGCAGCGAATCATTGTTAGAGTTCATGGAGCACTTACAAAATATTAACGAATTTTATGTTGATTACAAAGGACTAAAGAGTCCGTCGAAGCGTCAGTTGTTACCCAAAGACCAGGCTAAAAGAGCTGCCTATATTTATAACCAGAAGCCGGGCACGGCGTATATTGAGCACACATCTTGGATCGATTTTAGTGCTTATAACCTGCCAAAACCCATTTACATAAACCTTGTACGTGATCCTGTGGAACGCATGATCAGCTGGTATTATTATGTCCGTAATTCCTATCTCAATGCCGTGTACTATCGCCGGAATCCCCTGGCACCCATAAAACCTACAGCTTGGTTCAAGAAAAGCTTCAACGATTGTGTTCGCAGTGGAGATAAGGAGTGTCAATATGTGCCTCTTTCAGTTAAAGATCCTGTGGGTAACTATAAGCGACAGTCGTTGTTTTTTTGTGGTCATGATCAGGATTGCTTGTGAGTAATTTTGTTTTAATTAACCTATTAACGTTCAGAAATTCTTCGTATTTATTGATAGTCCTTAAGACCTTATCATTCTTTATTTCCAAAAATTTTGATTATCAACATGTTTGGGATATATTTAAATTATTTATATTTAAATCCCTAGCCCGTAAAATATGTATAAAAAAATTGTATGTATGTATGTATTCTCGATTAGGAGAGAGCAGTGTTGATCCTGTCCGTCAGTTTGAATTTGTGTATGGCACACAAGAATCATACCAAATTTGTTGTGTCTTGCTAATATAGTCTCTGAGAACAAGGCATTCAGAGACATTTAATCCTAACCAAGAATATATATTATTCATGAGTTCGGAAAAGCTTTAACTCCCTGTTACCATTTGCACCAGCTTAATTCACCCATTTTAAACTCTTTGTGAGGATATAGCAGACCTAGACTAGGGGAATTTTAAAATGTACTCGACTAGAGAGTTTTTTAAGACTTAAACAGAATTTAAATGTTATTGTTTAGATTCAGATTTTCCAAATAAAGTAGCTAAAAAGATTTAGGAATTGCAGGCAACATTTAAATATGCTGATGTTTTGTATATTAATATGAACGTTAATGGGTTGGTTTAATTGGCGAACGGTCGTCTAAGCATATACATATGTATTCGTAGACCGTTCAATTCCCCTTTGGCAATACAAATAGCTAAACGTAGGGTGGAAGAGGAGTATGCGGTTGTAGGCACCTGGGAGGAAACGAATATAACTCTGAATGTGCTGGAGCACTACATTCCACGATATTTTGCACGTGCAACGACAATGTACCCAAGTAAGACCTTTGCTACGCATTGTAAAAAGGCAAAGATTTAATTTTTTTGATCTTACAGTTTATCAGGATTCACTGAAAAATCGCAATCGCAACAATCGTAAGCCTAAAGTTGATGCAGATGTTAGAGCTATGGTCAGGCGTAACTTTACCTACGAGTATGACTTCTACTACTTCTGCAAACAGCGTCTCTATAAGCAATATATAGCGCTCAAGCGTACCGAACTGGAGCGTCTAAATTTAACATAATGCTTTTATACCCTTAACCCGTACAAAATGGGAAAAAAGGAAAAGATCTTAGAAGCACTTTATCATTGTGCAAATATCATAGCATTGCACAGAACTGCTTGTAGAATATGTGTATTTTGTTGTTTTTTAATATACGCTGACTTCACTCTGACTATGATTACTTTTAACTTGGGTTAAGGGTATCTTCAAGTCGGACCTACTCGACTATAGCGTTACTCCGTTTTTTTACTAGGCTGATTTTAATAAAAATTCTTCTTTCCGTGGTTTTTAAATAAAAAAATTGCTAAATATTAGAAATAAATATCTTACACAGGTTTTAAGCAAATTAGATAATTTGAATGCCTTCTTAGAACTGTGAGAAAGCTCTCTTATTATATTTAAGTTCCAGGTACAATAAATATACGTATTCAATCAAATGGCATAAGCTATTTGATATCCAACTTCTTCATCGTGTCGCATTGAAAGAGAATTCGAAAAATTTATCCATTTCGTAGACCCTTAAGATACATATTTCACCTCAATCTGAGTGGTTTAAAGATTTCAATCCACACATTCTGTAAATCACAATCGTTTCATCCCAATCTCTGTGTTTATTAATTCCAATATTTGTTACACACTTTCAAATAAAAACCCTCTTAGCTGCACGATGTTCGTACCCTCTTTTTAAACAATACGCGACGTTCAGGTCTTCAAGTGGCTTTCTTCAATCGTCCAACCCGAGTGGGGACAGAACAACTTATTCCGCTTTTGCGTCTTCTGTCCGCTCATAATAATATAAATCTGGTACTCAACGGGCCAGTTCGCAGCATAAGTCGCACACGAACACACAGGGAGCAAAAGATCGAAGCGCATTGGGTAAGCACGCTAGAAAGGGGTTCACTTTATATAGCCCATGGCAATTGGATGAACTTCACGAGATATCGACGACGCAAGCCCATCTACATATCGCTGGTAAGGGATCCAATGGAGCGCCTGATACACAATTTCCATGAACAACGCACATTGAAGAAGCTTTCAGTGAGTCGTAGCATCTACGCGGGATATCCACAGCAGTCGAATGCCTGGTATAAAATGACCTTTAACGAGTGTGTAAGAAGCGGCAACCCAGAATGTCAGTACATAAAGTACTCGGTCGAAGATGTAGTAGAGGATTTTAAAAGACAATCCCTGTTCTTTTGCGGCAATCACGAGGATTGCTTGTGAGTAGAGCTTAAGATTTGCATGTTGTCAAAGTACAGATGCACAAATCCCTTCCATCCATAGACCCTTCAATACTCCCCAAGCTGTGCAAATGGCCAAGCGCAATGTTGAGACGGAGTATTCAGTTGTAGGCGCCTGGGAGCAACTAAATATTACCCTAACTGTGCTGGAGAAGTACTTGCCCCGTTATTTCAATCATGCTCGATACTTATACAACTGTGGGTTATAAAAGTATTTAGCTCGAAGTACCATTACTATTCTAACTTTTTTACAGTGCATAAACAAAGCTTCAAAATACAAAGTACCCGGTATTCCGTGGATTCCGATGTAAGGTCAATGGTAAGGCGTAACCTTACTCATGAATATGATTTCTATTATTTTTGTAAGCAGCGACTTTATAAACAATATTGGGCTTTGCAATTCGAAAATAATCTCCACTAAGGTATTCATTATAATCAAAGAAGATCATGTCTAGTAAACCAAATGTCAAACACAAATAAGTCTTATAGTACACCCAAAGTTGAAACCAAAGACCGTAACAGTTGTAAGTTGTATTAAATAATATACATACTGACGATCAGATAACCTAAATTCATATATTCACCAAATAAAGATTAATTTTGACTTTTAATATATACCTCACAGATAATGATTATTATCGAGTTTTCTCTTACAAATAATAAGTTTCAAATTAATTAAGAAATACAATTTTTTTTAAGTAAAACAATAAACCTTAAGAATAATTTTTGTGTTCCCTGAGTTTATTTTTTTGGTAACAAAAATATATAAAGAACGAAAATCAATTAATCAATATCAGAAATGGCTTTTTTATAATTATAATAATCCTAACAGAATAAATAACATGTAATAATAATTCAGTAAAACTATATAAATATTAAAGATCCAATTTTAGGGCTTAACCCCATAAACATTGTCTGTCGGTATATCTCTATCTCTTCTTGCTTCTTTCTTGCATACAATTATTTTTGTTATTGCCAAAATCATAAATTACGGTCAGTGGTTAATGCAATTTATTTTGAAGCCAATGTATCGAATAAATAAATTTATGAATATTAATATATTGTAATATTATATATATTAATATAAGATGTGGATTCCTACAGAAAATATCTTTTATTTATTTTCTTATGTTCGTCTTATTTTGGGGCGTGATTTCTATTACGTTACCTTCTTTGTTCCAACATAATTCTATATTAAAATTCAGCTCAATGATGATTTTAGAGGGATTACAAAATATTTATCCAATTCCTAAAGGGCTAGAGTTAATCAAAACACAAACAAATATCAAACACCAACGATTGAAAGGTAAATATGGCTCAAGTTAATTTTGAATGACACAATTGGTAAGCAATTTTGTTTTATTAAAAATACCTTTTTAACACATTGGAATATTTTTTAATGAACCTTAGATGTCAGCACTTAATGTACGTGATCTAAACAATACACAAAAAGCTCAAATGGAGCTGATATTTTTCAATCGTGTGCCTAAAGTGGGCAGTCAAACATTTATGGAGTTACTCCGACGTCTATCGGAACGTAATAACTTCCAGTTTCATCGGGATGCTGTCAAAAGTGGAAACTATACGTCTCGCCGAGGATCAACAACAGGAAATGGCCGAAGTTATTAGTGAGCTGCCTGAACCCTCTGTATTTATTAAGCATGTGTGCTTCACCAATTTCACCAAGTTTAATTTACCAACACCCATTTATCTAAATGTGGTGCGAGATCCAGTTGAACGTGTTATCAGTTGGTTTTATTATGTGCGTGCTCCGTGGTACTTTGTGGAACGTAAGGCAGCCTTTCCTGATTTACCTTTGCCACATCCAGCCTGGCTCAAAAAGGACTTCGAGACATGTGTATTGAGCGGTGATCAGGAATGCACCTATACACAGGGTGTCACTGTTGAGGGCATTGGCGATCACCGTCGCCAAAGTTTGTTCTTCTGTGGACATGATTACGAGTGCACGTGGGTTATTCTACTCTAATTGTTAAACATTCAAATGACAAATGCCGTATTTTTTCACAGGCCTTTTAATACTGTAGGCGCGTTAGAGCGAGCCAAGTTCGCCGTGGAACAGCAGTATGCGGTGGTTGGAGTGCTAGAAGATTTTAATACAACACTCTCAGTGCTAGAGAAATATGTGCCGCGCTTTTTTGAAGGTGTACGAGAAATCTATGCAAGTAAGTAAGGGTGTAAAGGAAACAAAATAAAAACCAGACAAGATTGTTTAAGTCGAGTTTACCCGACTACGAGGTACTCTTAACTCAGGTCTAATATTTCTCAATTGATGCTCTGAGCACATAAACTTTCACATACAAATGCACTTGTATACACTACAAGAAGTTTTTATATTTATTTTGTATTTATAATCTGTTCGCTGGAATTACCAAAGTTTTCAGTTAAAGCCTCTGCCAAAGAATTAATATAAATAATTTAAAAATTGGAAATAGATTTTGATGTGAATATGGTATTTCTAATTATCTACTACTATCTCCAAAGTATCTAAGATCAACGTCCATCACACAGATGGACGAGCGGACAAACGTTAACTTGGCTATTAATACTGATCTAGAATATAAGGATGCGCTTTATGAAGACGGGGTCCTTAAATCAGACTTTATTAAAAAAAAACTTACACTTTAAACTCAAAAACAATTTTAGAAAACTTACTTACTTATCTTAAACTCAGATTTTCTAAATTTAGTCATAGTTTCATGACAATCCAATAGCCATAGTATTACTTTTTGTTAAGATCATTATTATATACATAGTATTGTTTGCTGTATAAATTACTAATACTTATTTTTTCATATCACAGATAGTGCCGAGTATCTGACAAAAATCAATAAAAACAACTTCAAGCCACCTGTTAGTGAGCATGTCAAGGATATTGTGCGTCGAAATTTCACAAATGAGATTGAATTCTACCAGTTTTGTCGCCAGCGACTCCATAAACAATATCTAGCCGCCCATTTGCCGCAGAAGATTATAACAGCGCATCCAGTGGCGATGGGAGGCAAATAGTTCTGCATTCCTACGTTGGAAACATCTGTATAAAATATACTCGATCCTGTAGTCAACTAAGTTATATCCCCTCCATTTAACCCACATATAGTTAAAAATAATGTTTTTTCATTGTGTATATTACTTCAAAGGTTATTAAAATTATAAATTCATGTCTTTTTTTCTCAAATACATAATTATATTTATATTGTTTAGTTAGTGTTTACGAAAATTACATACAAATTGTGATGTCTCAATTGAACTGTTGAAATTTTTTGTTTTAAATATCTAGTATAAATTAGAAATAAGCATCTTAAGTTCACACACTGTAAAATAATAAAAATATACTATAAAACACGCAACTACATGAAACTTTCATATTTAACAACTTTGGTCAAGGACATAATTACTTTATTGCATCTACGTAGCATTTATGATACAAATGTGTTTAAATGGGAAGTTTGTACCTTATATTTCACCCCCCAAACTTGTCTATACCCAGATCAATTTAAAAGTAAACTACAAGTTCTTAGCGAACCTAAAGCTTAGCTCTAATGCCTCTCGACTGGCAGCGCTGAAGACGTGCCTCCTGCAACATGTACCATTTCGGTTTCCGGTGTTGACTCTAAGCCACGAAGAATTTTTTTGGTTAGTATTCATGTTTTATCGATTTGCAGTGGAGGAGGGAGGAAAACGCAAACTTTGAAGCAAACTTGATCTGCGTATGGTATCTGTCACTGACGGACAAACGGCTATAGCTAGTTCAACTCGGCTATTAATCCTGAGCAAGAGTGTGTAATCGTTCTTTACACCCGAAGTGTTTCGTTCTGCCCGTTACACACATTTCCACAGATTTATTAGCCGCTTTTACCCATTTTTAATACATTTTAAATTGCTAAGATTGCATGCTCGAAATACTATTTGCATTGTAGGCGAATATTGGCTTAGAGCTGAGCTATGGTCTATCTCGATGTAAACTTTACTCTTCAAATACCTTTCACAAATATAAGTCCGGCAGCGTAAAATCAAGTGAGCGCGGCGGCCAGTCGAAATCGCCGTTTTTTCGATATAAAGCGTCTGTCGAGCTTCGTGCGGAGAGATTCAATGAAGCATCGCGGCTACTGTGTGATGTAGCTCCGTCCTGTTGGAACCAGAAGTGGGCCATGTAATTTTAAGTCATTTCCGGAAGCATAAAGTCACGTAGCATCGCTCTTTACCATTGATCGTAACGGCGTTGCCAACCTCGTTCTCGAAAAATACGGCCCGATGATTTTTTTGGCCGATACGCCGCACCAATCGGTCACTTTTTGACCATGGAGAGTGTCCTCGAATATCTCACAACTATTTTCGTCGGCCCAAAAGCGGCAGTGTTACTATAATTAACCACGCCATTCAATGTGAAATGAGCCTCATCGCTCATGATGATTTTAAACCAATGTTAGTTGGTTTATGACAAAAAATAGGCTGAAATGACGCGTCGAAGAAGCCACTATATACAGTCTGTCAATTGTTTGCAAAATGAAATAAGTTACATGAAGAATAGAAATAATGACATTATCTGGGATAATTTTGCTTATCAATTATAATTAATATATGCAAAGCTGGGCATTAACTCGTTAACCCAATGCCGTTGAATGTAAGCCCTGTCAGTCAACCTAAAAAAACAAGACAAATTAACATTTCGCAAGCATTCTTTTAGGACTACAACAGATAATGGAGAGAATTTTGTACGAGCATTTGTGCAAATTGGCACAGATCCCGATACACTTGCAGTTCTGCTATCTGAAATAGAGTCAGAAACAGATGATAATCTTGCGAAACTTATAAGTCCAAGTTCTGATGATGATGACTTTCATTAATAATCCAAAAAAAGTAACATTTAATTTATATTGTTAATACCTATTTTTAGGTTATGGGACCTGTTGCTACTGCCCTCGATCTTATTCACAAGCGTTTCTTTGATCTTTACTACCGACAATTGCAGCCACTACAATTAAACTAAAAAACATTAAGTCTAAGGGCTTAGTTTGTTGTCCAGCTCTCGTCAATGCCTTATTAAATGGAATAGAAAAGAGGTTTGATCCACTTCTGGACGACGGACAGTGCCAACTTGCTTCCGCTAACCTAAATTTCGATTAATATTGCTTGAAACATATGACAGCAGTCGTGTCAACAATATAAAAAATTAATGGAGGAAAAGGTGGAAGAAGCTTTAAGTAGCTCGGGCTACTCGGGAAGAGGACGACTTTTTTGCCTCAGTTATTGAAGCAAAAGACCTTCCAAACAACCACAAATCTGTAAAAACTAAGGTCCAAAACTTCGTCAAAATGTGGCTGGAGCAAAACTCAAAGGGTTCCTTCACAGATGCTGTATTTCTTTATGAACCTATTTTTATAAACTTGTTCATAAAATATAATACTGGAATACCTTCAAATGCTCCAGTGGAAAGAATGTTTTCCATGGGAAAGGACTTATTAACCCCAAAGAGATCTTCTCTATCAGACGAAAACTTTGATATGCGTATGTTTATGAGAGGTAACTCTCATTTAAAATTTGATGAATAATTTGTAATAAATTACTCTATAATATAGAGTCTATATCAACTATAAATGCCTTTTTTTTAGCTAAATTTCGAAATAAAACTAAAACTCTTTTTGTATGTTAAAGGATTAACGATTAACGAATTTAACTTTTCAAGTAACAGACAATTATCGAAGTTAACTTTTGGTGTAACGATACCCAGCCATGAAGACATGTATAAATTATATTTATGAAGAAAAAATTGATAGAATTCCAAGAAAAACGGCATGGCTCAAGAAGAGAGTGGCCAAACGTCGCCGAAGTTCAAAAAATTACCTAATGAAATGCACCAATGAGTGGCGAAAATTACCGGAGCTGTACGACATTAAATCCCTAATATCGTCGATGTCGCGACGCCTCCAGAATGTTATAGAGGCTAATTAATTGGCATTTAAGAAACTAGCCAATTTGCTCCAACGGTTAAAATGATATTGGCATTTTTATTTATTTATTTCATTAATAGACAGAAAGCAAATTCAGTTTTATTTTTAGTTTTTTTTTATGAAATTTTTATGTTTTCGTTTACGTTGTTATTATTTTTGTTAATTATTATATTTAGGAAATCATATCATAAAAATTTGGTTAAAAAAATTACCACGAAAACAAGTGCCTTTCATAATAAATAATAATGTAAATTGAAATTGAAATTATGTGACATTTCATTTTGCAAACAATCAATTGACAGACTTGTGTATTCAGACAGTGGCATCATTGCTTGACCGAACTGCTTATACTATGTGCGTCAGCCTTATTGCTGGTAGTAGCGCTACAGGAAAGGTAGTGCATACCCGACATAGAAGTGAACAGCACGGATGGTTTCTATCTTGGAACGACTGCACACGATAGAGCAAGACAGAAACAGAAAACACCTTTACCAAGAACTAAACGAAACCAACGTCTTTTTGTATTAATATAGTGTGTAAATGTATGTAACAATTAAAAGGAAGCTTCCCAAAAAGTACATACATATATACAGTGTATACTCTTGTTCAGCATCAATACCTGAGCCGAAAAAGCCATGACCATCTGTCCCTTCTATACACGTATTGATCTGAGAGAATATAAGAGCTAGAGTGACTAAATGTAATACGTAGGGGCTTGGTTACTGGACGTAGATCAAGTTTGTTATGAATTTTCAAATTCTCAATGAAATGAATTGAACTGTCTATTGCTTCATTTTTAAACGAGCAGAATGCAGAGTCTTAAAGCTTTAGGTTGAAAATGCGCTTATGAAATTAGCTTTGACGTGTTTTTATCGACTTCCACCACAATAACAAGAAACGGTAATAATCTATTGGTTATTGTTACTAAAATTTAATCCAAAAAATTAAAAAGCATACAAGTATAAATGGCTCATTGGAATAATGCCAACATTGCTGAATTTTTATTCATGATCATTAAGAGTGGGTCATGATAAAGTGAAGTTCCGAACAGAAGAGATGGAGAGTCATTTTATTAAGATTTTGTCATATACATACATATGTATGTATGTACCACCTTGACATCTTGCTTAGTTAGCTCAAGAGCATGTGCATACATATGTACATATGCAACGACGACGGACTTCTGTTGTTAAACCATCTGTGTTTGACTTAAGCAACTCAACTCTGATTGTATCGATAATCGATTGATCGGTGTTTGCTTGCGATGTGTTATGGAAACAATAAAGGCAGATAAACAAGTTAATTTCTGCGAACAATAGAAACATATATCCCCTGAAATACCACAAATAATATTTTCAAGCACAAGAATGGTTCAACCAATCCTAATTAACCGATTCCGATGGTTTAATTCCATTTAAAACGCGCGAACATGAGAAAACTACCAGTTGTATTGCAAGAAAACCAACTTCGATACATAGTGCGATAAACATCGAGTACTCGATTATTGCAGTTGTATGACAGCGCTATCAAAATAACGGATCTTATAAATGGCGTCACAAATTTGTATTGTGCATTAGTTTCAAATACTTTTGTTTGCCTTCTAGTTCGCACTGTTGACAAAAGAAAATATAAGCATCATTACGCCAATAAGTATAATGGATTTTGTGACAGCTATTTCAACAGGCGCTACCGTTAAGGTGTGAGAATATATGTTTCAAATCTTAAAATAGCTACAATTATATGTTTTTTGTTATAGTACACGACAGAGGAATACACCATAAACTTCATACAATCCGTGGCAGCTAACCCAAACAATTGGTTGGCCACGTTATCACATCAATTCGTTGGCCAATGTTTTAAGGCACTGGGGCTAAATTTTAATATAAGCCATGAAGCATTTCAGGAAACTTATGATCATGCCTATGGCAACGACAACCCAAGCTATATATTTAATGCTGTGCCATTTGTTCTAGAGGGCGTCGAGGATTTCTTGGATCAGCTTCCAACACTGTTGAACCAATATGAACGCATATTAACCCAGGATAGGCCAATATATGGTATAGGAAAGAAATATTATGATTTGATACAGCCTGTGCCATGTTTCTTACGTGGTAAGCGTTTGGACAAATGTGGTGCGTGCCGTTACCGAAAAACTGCAGCAGGAAAACAATACGATTGAAAAATTTCTTTGCGAACCGCTGGCCAGGTTGTCCTTTAGCATACTTCGTGGTCTAATCAAGTTGGTACCGGAACATGGAAAAAAATTGGATCTTGAAGATATTTGCCGCAGGCTCGCCGTTCTTGCGCGCTACGGTGTATTGTAAGTGCAACTGCTAGAATCAGTTTTTTCGCTTTAATGCCAGAGAGTTTTTTTTTTATCAATAGTTTCAAGGCGACATGTCAGTTTATACTGGTTCCTATGCTGGACATATTTATGCAGAACTATCAGATCTTCTGTGATGAAAGCAAGTGTGCTTTAAATTTTATCTACTGGGTTTTAACTTGTGAGGTAAGAAGTGTTAAAATATATTTTAAACACTTTTTACTTATATAAAATGGTAGAAATTTAAGGTGAAATAAGTAAAAATGTAATACGCATGATAGATGTGTACATTGAAAATTGAAGTGTAAGCCAGACACATATTTATAACCACTCACACTGCAAGCCGTTTTCTGCTAGCGCTTGTACGAATTCACTTGCAACGCGTTTCTGACCGCCCGCGCAATATCGTATTAAATTGCTTCGTAAATATCTCTTCTGTTTCTTATTGCATTGAATATGAAATTTGCAGAATAGATTAAGAATGTAATATTTACACTCGCGCTTAGAATGGAAACTACTTCTGTATAAATTTGCGTAAACAGCTTGTTTATCGTTTTGCGGAAGTTACGGGAAGAAATTTCAACATTTAAAATAAACGATCTGCGAAATTCAGGAATATATCTGTAACTGAATAAGACTGTCAAACCCATCGTAAACGTGTCAATTAAACATACTCTAGACCTTTAGGCACAAAATTTGATCAATACAAAAAAACAGAAACAATAGTCGCTATCGAATTCCCTGCTTTATTGTAAAATAGCTGTGTTGTATATGAGCTCAAATAAACTATTATTCGACTCTAAAATAAAAAATTCTAATAGAGCAGTACGGTTTCAGTAGTATATAATACATCTACAACAATTTCAGCTGGAAGGATTTTGAAAACAACTTTTACAGTACTTAATTTGCAAATATATATCAGAATTTAATCATAAAAAAAGTCATTTTAAACCATTTCCATTTTATTTCTCAGGTATCCGACAATGACATCATAATTCAAATTTATAAATTTCTAGAGTCGATGCTAAACAAATTTGCAGACGGACAGCAGCGTGATGCAAAAGGTAATCTCTATTTGCGATTATTCACCAATGAGCTTATCACGGATGAGTATCTGATAATTCAATTTTCGATGCTCAAAGCGCAGACCTCTAATCCGCTTGCGCTGGCAACTCTTCAATATCTAAAAACGCTGCAAAAGTAAGTTTGAATAAAATGCATTTTCACAAACTTATATGAGCTCTTAGCAATCTAGTCAGCGTAGAGGTCTTTTCCCGTCGTTTTCTGGAGCAAATTCTGCTAGTGTTGCTGGAGGTGCCGCATGTATCATCTTCGGTGTCTTCCTCGGCTGTAAAGCTGTATGTAAAGCTCGCGCAACGTCAGTATCATGAACAGGAAATCGTTCTGCACATACTGGAAACCTTTCTTAAGACACAGTATAGAACACGCAAGTTATCTACATATGAAAAGTTTATGACTTTGTTAAAAAAATATTTAAGTACGATAATGGATTTTTTTCCGGCTTTGTGGCAGTTCAAATTCTATCTGTCCGTGCTAAGTGCGGACAACGTGCGCGAGGAACTGATTCTGTTCACCGCTCAAGCCGTCTGTGCACTCTTTGAACTGTGTATGGATCAATATGCTGACTTCGAGCTTGCCCGAAAACAGCTGCACACGCTTTTGCATTATTGGCCGCATCTTATTGAACGTACGGGACAGTGGCCAGAGACGCGTGCCGTGCTTTATAGCCTTTATAGTTTGTTGGACTTTAAAGCCATAGCTGAGAAGGATCTCAATGTGAGTTATTGATCATTAACTTATATATTGTTGGGTGGGTAAACGCTAGTTGTTTTGCCTGTCTGACTGTCCTTTTTATCAAATATTTATTTCCATACAAACTAGGACAGTAAAAGGTAATATTTCTGTTATATTTATCGGATATAGAAACTTATTCCATTGATATGTATTTGCACTAATGATATACAATCTGCGATTGAAAATTGAAAAGATACTTTTTTGTAGGGAGATGGTTATGATTTGTTGATTTTATTCCATTTTTGTTAACCTTTTAACTTTAATAGAAAAAACAGAGTATATGGTTTTAACATTACTTAGAACGCGACTTTATAACTTGATATTGACCAGTTTTTATACAATACTTTGTGAATAAATCTATAGCTAGCTATTTAATTATGTTATACGGGTTTCTGTTAAGTTCATGTTTAGTCTAAGTATCATCACAACTAAAGGGTGCATATTTACATATACTCCAATATATGCGAAATCATTTTTGTTTTTGTTTCAGGTTGTATGCAAGCTTGAGAAATTTTGCTTGAACGTTTTTTTGAACGATAAAACGCTTAACGATGCTGAATTCTTACCGCTCTTTGCGACCATTTGTCACTCAATAGAGAGAACTGGCAATGAGCAGTTACTTGTATTTGCGGCACAGACATTGCAAGAAACTTACGCCGAGATATCAGTGCAGTTAATTTGTCGGGAACAGGATCAGCCCCAGCCAGAACTGTTGCAGGATTATGCTCAATGCGTTCGCCGTATATATGCTTTGCTTAAAGAGAACATGCTACGCGGCCACCAGGTGTGCGACATGTACGAAACTTTAGCTATGCTATTGCTACGGGTTGCAGTAGCCAACGAGTGCCTAGGTATGGGTTAAAGCATTTATTTAATATGTATTTATATGTTTTCTAGTCCCTTAGCCCATTGAAAAATGAATCTATCACATTTGTGTAAAAGTATGTTATAAGAATAAGGAAAAGGTGTCAATATTCTTTATCAACATCAATTAATTTATTTATCCATTTCTGTCTATCCGTTCTGGTGAACGCGTCGATCTCACTATAAGTGCTAAAACTAGTGGCATGTGGGTTCTAAGATACCGTACGTGCAGATCAAGTTTGTTTTTCATTTTGGAATAATCACCCAAGCTCCTCCGTGAAATGATAAAAAGGTTTAATATGGTAAATTTTGAAGCTATAGCTTTTATTTTTGCCATACTTAATGATTTATAATAATTATACTAAACATCCGTGTTGCAAATTCCATACAAATCTGACATAAACACAGGAGTTATTCATGAGGTAATTTACCATATTGTACTGCGGAGGGGCACAGCAGCATTGCACTTACATGAAATAGCTGTATGTTTGTGTATTTGTGCACGTGTGTACAGCCGTTAAGTGTTTCTTGTTGTCAGGTAAACTCGACTACACCATTTCTTTTATAATATGTTTTATAACTACTGCAGCTCTGTACGGATATGAGTGCTTAGCCTACATGCTGACATTGGTGTACCGGGAGATAGAGCAAGTGGAAGATTCCCACGAGCATGCGTCCAAAACTATATCAGTAGCACAGCAGCTGCGGGACATTTGCGTGCGCGCACTCTGTAACAAGTCCGGAAATTTACCGCAGGACAAGTCCCTGTTTTGTGCCATTATTGTACTTCAGGTTGGACTGCAGCATTGTTTAAAATTAAGTGCACTCACTTATGAGTCGTTGCTGGACCAACTCCTTAATCCAAAATTGGCATTAAAAGCTCGTTGCGATACTCTGTCCAGAAAATATGTGCAGGAGATGCACCTTCTATTTCGATTGATACACGCCTGCGAGCTGATAGAGTTACCTAGCAACCGCATATGGAGACTGCTGCTGACATACAAAACGGTAAAAAGGGTTTCATAAAGATTAAGCATATAAGATCAAAAGAAATTTTACTTTAACCTATTGCAGACGAACATAACGCCGGACTATATAAGCCCGGAGCTAGAACAGTTAATTGAATTGTTAATTAAGCGACGTTTGAATACATATACCCATTGCCTATCTGTCATCCAGCTGCATATATGCAATGAACCTACATTAAGAAAGCGCTTGACTAGTACGCTAGCAGCTCATCTACAGCTCATCGATGCTTATGCCAGCGTCAAGGAGGCGTGGCTGCTCAAATTGTACGTCTTTAATGCCTCACTAGAGCTTTTGATAAAAAATGTAAGCGTGTGCCGAGTACAAACATCTACAACACGCCAACAAAATCAACTCTTACCACTGCAACATTTGTTGCATCTAGTGGGGAAACTTCGCCTTGAGCAGGTTCATTTTATAATGATGTAAGTATAAAAAAATCATTGGGTCTATGAATACACTACTAATTGATCGTTCTGAACAGCGCCCGATTGGTTTACAATCTAAAGACAAGTGCTTTAGGCTTTGTCAATAAACAAGACCTGGAAAATTTTATTGTGCAAATCAGCGCACACAAATACCGTTGTGAGGACGAGCTTGTAATCAATTTGAAGTCACAGCCACCAGGTCCCTTGACATCGTGGCAAGCAGAGGCCTTGAATTGTGAAATAGACAATAACAGTCAGGAGTTGAATGTGCCGAAAGTGGACTTTGCTCTGTCTGAATAACAAACGAAGCAGAAATTAACAAAATAGAAATAAACATACTGTTTGTATAAATCTACATCTATATGTATAATTTCTTTTATTCTGCGTTTAATTTGTACTCCTTATCCCTTTATGTTTTTTTCATGATAAAAGTACAAGTGTAAGAGTTACAATCATGATGCTACATTGTACATAATCTTGGATTGATTTAATATAGAATTTTCATAAAGCAAATGTAAGGCTCTGCTGATGCACCGGGAGATGCTTAATTATACCTCTGCTTAAACTTAGTTCTTAAAATTGTCCTACGGATCTAAGAGAGAATCATGCCTTTCGACGGATAACATAGTAATGGACACCATTTGGCCCCGTCTACTGTTTTCCAGGGACGATGAAAAGCGCTATATTTTGCGATCAGTGCATTTAACTAGTTTACCGGATAAAGTTTATGCGGGCTTAGCACATTAAGTAGATCTAATATTACTTTTTTATACAGCTTTAGCTACTTAACATCGTTATATATTAAATCTGTTACTTTCTTATTCCAGAATGTACTTTTTCTTATAGAGTTTTTATAATAAACGCAAAGAAAACTATGAACTACTCGTATGTAAGCCTGTTCCTTGTAAGGTAGATTTGTTGAGTAGGATACCCATGATATACACTTCTAGAAATGCTATATAAGTCGTAAGTATGAAGTTGTAATATCATATAAAACAAACAAAGTAAGATATGTGGTCCTGCTTCCAGTGAGATGAGGAAGAGGATGTCTTCATATGCTGGAGTTGGTTCGTCTCCTTCATCACCCACATTTGATGCAGAACTGGCAGCCGTATGTAATGCAGAATATTTGGATTGCAAGTCTCTGGTGTTATGGCGTCGTCCCATTAAAACTCTTAAATATGGTCTCACGGAAGCTTTTGGAATGCTTCTAAGCTTTGGGATGAGGTTATTAGATCGATGGCTTTTGGGCGGCCTGCTTATTTTGATAATCATATATTATGTACCGGGTCCGCACGAAGATTACATGAAGCTCTGCCGCCAGAATATGGGCTTTGTCATATATTGGCTAGGCTTGGGCCTGGTATCCTCAGTAGGGTTTGGAACAGGACTTCATACCTTTCTACTGTATCTCGGTCCCCACATTGCTAGCGTCACTTTGGCTGCCTATGAGTGCCAGACGCTGGATTTTCCCTCACCACCATATCCGGATCAAAAGATTTGCCCAAAGGAGCCATATGAGCGACAAATACCGAAGTTGTGGCATATACTATCAAAGGTGCGCAGCGAAACATTACTGTGGGGCGTCGGTACCGCTTTGGGCGAATTGCCACCCTACTTCATGGCCAAAGCAGCACGCCTCTCTGGCAAATATCTGGAGGAACAGCACGAGCAGGATGAGCAGGATCAAGATCGTAGACCTAATCTTCTGGAAAGAAGCAAGCTCTTAATAGAGCGCGTCGTGCTGCGCGTCGGCTTCTTTGGGATCCTTCTGTGTGCCAGCGTGCCGAATCCGCTTTTTGACTTAGCTGGTGTTGCGTGTGGCCATTTCTTGGTGCCTTTTTGGAAGTTTTTTGTAGCCACACTGATTGGCAAGGCGATCTTTAAGTCCACCATACAGCAGCTGTTTGTCGTTGTGGCGTTCAGTGAGGACTTGGTCGGTGTCCTTGCTCACTTTCTTGGACAAGTGCCTTGGATCGGACCAAAAATCCAGACACCCATCCAGAATATATTGACTTCAACCAAGCTGCGTATGCATCAAAAGACCAGTGACAGTTCGCACACGGGTCTCAGCCTGGTAGCGCACGGTTGTCAGCTTATCGCACTTATCATTGTGGCCTATTTTGTAGTTTCACTAATGAATGCGTTAGCCCAAAGGCATTGGAAACGTATGCATGATCAGAAAAGGGAACTAAGTGTCCAAAATGTCGAGTCTGAGAGTCGAGTATCTGGCACTTCTCATAATACGTTCAACGAGATCTTCAAGGACTCCCAGCAAAGTGAAGAAAGTAAACATGAAATTATCGACTGATAATTTGCCTTTCTGCTTTATTATCAATTCACAAGTAAATACATATATGTGTTGTGTATACACATATATAGTTTTGATAGGCTTTATGATGATGACCCTTGCAAAGAAGTCGGTTTCTGTATAATCATATATTATTCAAGTGAAGTTAATGGAATTTAGTACGACTCCTTTTTTTTAGATAAGTAGTTTGTAAGTCGAAGTCAAATGGGTCGGACAATCATATCATATCATAACATTATGATATCAAAAGCAACAGTTGGGAGAAGAAAAAACAAAATTCATTTGGTTACAGATGAGTCAGAAAAAAATAAAGCACTATATTGAAATTTAATGTATTGTTTATTTTATTATCATTTGATGTCCTGCTTTTTTTCTTTTGCAATTGGATTTCTGTTGCTGTGGATGTTACGTGTACATGTAATGCCATCATATTGTGTTTTAAGTTTCCATTTTACATTTACATTCAATAGCAATTTTAACTCACAGATTAGCATATACGTAACGCGAACTTTGTTTATTATTGTATAATGGGTCAAATATTTGATTTTATTTATTTATTTAAACCGTTTATCTCACAAAACAGTAGCAAACACATTGTGGTTTTTGGTTCGATATAAAATAAGTATAGTGATTCTTAAACTATTGTATTACATGACTGTATGATGATTAATGTTTTCCAGCAGTGTTCAAATTCATATTTATATTTCAATTAATATTGAAATTCTCAAGTTCAATCCCGGTTTAAGTTGGATTCAATAGGTTCCATTTAGAAAACCATACATACTTTCAATGCCAGCATACATATTGTTAGCTCTTTCTATGCACATACTCCTATGCCTATGCCTACAGCTAAATTTCGTCTAACATTTGCACTACGATCTAGGTATATGCATGGCCTCCATTAGTAAGTGAGTAGTAGTCGTATATGTATATACTATAACATACTATGTGTCTCTTTTCTTTTGGCCCTATTGCCTGTTTAGTACACGGTTTTAGTCGAACTTTTCGATTGGGTCGGCATTTCATAACATTCTTTAAAAAAAATCATTTTAAAAAAATGAATCAATACTTTAAATGCAATTTTAATATAATATACTAGTTATGTTTTTATGTATATGATGCATGATTTTGATTATGTTATTATGTTATGAGTACAACAACGTTACATTTAAATATTTCAATTTGCTTTCCCATTTATTTAAAATAACTTTTTGACCCATGAAGTGATTAATTGCATTTTTCGGGAAAGTTGTTATACGATATATTCTTTTTCTATTCGTTTACATTCTTTTTATTGGTATTAAAGAGGCCTCTAGTACTTATTGGGAGCGTTTTATTATAAACTTTTAATATCTAAGTACATACATACATATACATACAAACATACATACGTAAAGGTTCGACTATTTGCGGCAAAGTCAATAGGAAGAAATAGAGAGAGAGATAGATAGAGAGGGAGAGAGAGAAAGAGAGAGAGAGAGAGATGGATAGACAGATACGGAGGCAGAGAAACATATATAGATATATATATTTAAATATAAAATATATTTAACATATTTGAACATTTTAATAAATTGAAAATGAAAGCTCACACATGTTAATTACAAACATTTTGCGATTGTAATATTATTTTGATATTCATAACATTTAAGATCCTTTAACTTCTTCAAGCATGTCTCATTCGCCATGAACTTTGAAAGATTTGAAGTTTGCAAAATTTTTGCTAATTGGATTAAATTTTATTTGTATATTTTAGCTACATTCATATACGACACGATCGTTACAGATAGTAATCTAGTATTTTATTCCCATGCCCAGTGCTGGGCTTTTACTTTTAATTTTGACCAGATAGCATAATTTTTAGTATTCAATATTCCTGTATTTCAATTAATCAGTTTCTGCATATGAAACAAATTTTTATATGGTTTAATTCTTCATAATTGTTTTAAATAATTTCGATTAATTTGTTGATTTACGTACAATACAATATTTGTTGCTCTTTATTTTATGCTTGTATTTGAATTATTTTCTGAGTTCCTCTCGTTTCTCATCTTTTCACTAAAACTTTATGCCTGATACAATTTCTCTTACAATTTTGGTTAAAAATTCATTTGACCATAATAATACAATATTCTAGAATTTACGATGAGTATTGTATTTGTATGTATTATGTTATATATAATTATACTTATGTATGTTATTCCATAAAATTCAATTATAAAAAAGACTAGAAACACGAAATTATTAATATATTAAGGCTTTAGAAGTGTTATACAATAGAAACAGATTGAATTCCATTATTTTCAGTGCAAAATAATAAATAAAAACATATAGAAAAATATTAATTATTCGAAATGAGACAGTTTTCAAATCAGCAAAATATATAGTGTCATTAGAAGATAATATATATATAATATATATCTGTATATAAAATATTTATTGCAGCTAGTTTTTATTTTTTTTTTACAAACGCCTAGACATGTGATTATTTTTACTTTTACTTGTAGGTACATTTATTGTATTGATTTTTATCCAAAAAAAAGAAATTTAAATTTTTTTTATTTTGCTTAGGCTTTCGTTATTCTTTTCTGTTTGGCTGTATTATTCTCTCTCATCCTCGAGCCAAAAGTATTCAACTGTTATATTGGAAATTATTTTATTGCAAGACGAATCGTAAGCAGAGGCTGCGTTTATCATTATTAAGTATTCAACTTTAATATGTACTTTTAACAGATATAAACGGCGGGAAGTACTACAATCGTTTTGAAGCATTTTATAAGTTTGCCTTTAACTTCTAACTGGTTTATTTGTTATTTGTTAATATAATCGTATCTGTTCGATTTTTAACAAAATGTTTATAATATTATATTTGTAATTATTATTATTATTATTATTTTCTTTTTGTTGATTGTAGAAATATGTATGCGAACTATTTCCAAGTATGTATTTTACATCGAAATGCATATTTTGGGTCGTTTTCAGTTAAATTTTCATCAAAAAGAGCAAAAACGTATTTTGTATTGTCCTTAATGTCTCAGAAATGTTTTATTTAGCATTGGATGACGGTTACTTTTTTTTTTCAATAAATTGTGAAGATGTTTTCAAGGCTAATGAAGTGAATTCTAATATTCTAGCAATTGTCTTCCTGGGTTTTGTTTTCTTCGTAAATCCTTTATTGCTTTGGGACAATGACAATGAAGTGTAAAATGCTATTTCGAGCATTGAAGTTACGTTTTTAGGTTTTCATTTCAATATTGTCTACTAATTATTTACATCCCTTGTTTATGTTGTTTTTGTGTCCATTATATATTTAGAATTCGGCCTCATTATTTTTCTTTTTACTTAAATCAATACCAGTTTTAAGAATTTCAAATATCAACGCTCACTTTTTATATTATATATATGAGTATGTATATCGTTGGAAGTTATACGCTAATGACGCTATCGTTAATTGTTTTAATTTGGAGATTTAATACTTTTTGCGGTTTCTGTTGCAGTACCAAAATTTTATTTAAATGCCATCGATTGTTTGTTTATTGATCTTGCTTACTCACGGTTCGGTTTAAACTACAAAAAAAGCCAAATTGAAATATATAGTATATGTATTATAAAAGAAACACATAAAAAACAAATTAAGAAACACAAAAAAACCTCTAATTTAAGAGTGCCAAGGACTCTTTTCAAGCTGAAGGCCTTTAAATAATATACTAGACATTCCGATTTACGTATATCTATAATCTAAAATATTTAATATAATTCTATTTAATGCTTTTGCTTGTTTGGTTTAATTCGGTATGGTTATCGTTCTTGCGTTTAGCTATTTGTATTAATTATAAAATAATTAAAATTAATTTTTATATATAAACTATATACAATTGCATTGGATATCCGACAAAATTGTACGCTTTACGGCACATTTTGCCCAACGCTTTTGAGATTCTGCCTGGGTACGAGTAGATCTCTTTAATATACACCCTGCGCGGTGATGTCCACATTATTTGTTGTTTAATATAGTCATACAGTCCTGCAGGATAAATGAATAATTGAATAAATAAATTAAAATAAATTTAATTTGCATATTACGGATGTGAACCTTACTTTATTTAATGCTCTGCAAATATCCATTAAATCACTTAATAAAGTGCAGATTATTGTGCTCAAGTCAATTATATTGTTGGTTTGTCTTTAAAATCTTTCACTATGAACCACTGAACCGGAACCAGTTCGGGAATTGCTGTTGCCGTATGCAATACCTACACGAACCACTCGTCCTTTTGAGCAGCGCCGATAGAGGCGTTGGCCTTCGGATGATTGCCAATGGCAATGTTCGTCTGGCTGAGTCCGGCGGAGCTGTGTGAAAGATCTTGACCTAATTGACGGAATTTGCCAAGCACCAAATGGGACGGACTGTGGTGGCCATCTTCAAGTAATTGTGTGGAATGCGGTGGTACCCGGATGGTCCCGCAGGGTGATGCCAGTTTCCCGACACTGGTGGTAATTGTGTGTGCTCTCTTGTCAGCGTGCCTCCCATGCCAATGCCCATGCCCATACCTACACCATGGTAATGCAGATGTTTTGATGAGCCATTAGTTTCCGCATTATGATGTACTGCAGTGCAAGCAAAGATTAGTAATAGATAGGGAGGTGATACTATGTGATACATACACTGTAGTGCGGTATTCTGGTTAACGGCATTCTCGTCCTGGCGACGGCAAAAGCAAATTGCGATGGCAACAATGATGGCGCTGATCACTAAAAGGACTCCGACTACAATCAACACAAACCAGGTCATGTCCACGCCAAAGATGGTGCTACTTGTCTCATCTACAAAAGTAATTAATATCTTTGATGAAATGCCCTTCATTAACCTAGTGACTGGCTCTTACTCTGGCATAGGTTCTGCACAGACTCATCGGAGTTATCGCCACAGTGGTTGACGCCGTCGCATAAAAGATCGGGATTGATGCAGAACTCGCGTGTGGAGCATGTGAAATCCTTACATGTGTGTTCTGCGAAGGAAAGGCACAAATGTCAATCGAAATGCTGTCAAAGAAACCTATTCCTACAATAGGACAATACTTACTGGGATCCTTCACCGATGTTATTACCAACTTGAAACCGTTCGCATCTGTCCCCCATCCATCGGTCACGTACTTAAGCGTCACGAAGTTCGTGCGCGTCAATATTGCGTTTACCGTGTTCTTAGTGTTGCGACAGGAGATGTCAATCTGAAAAGAAAATATAGATAATTAACTTAAAGTTCAAGGCTGAGGGATGTATGTTATAAATAGATAGTATAAAATTACACAAAAGGTCTTACATTCGTTTGAGTTTTTTTCTGAATACTCTAGCAACATTTTTGCTTGATTCAAACAAATTTTCTTAAAGAAAGAAAACAGTAGTTTTCCTTTTCTCATTTCCCTGCCCTACCCTGATATTGCCTACGCGCAAATGATACCATAAAGTAGGCAGATCACTGGGTTGCTGAATCAATCTCAATATACCAACGTTTAATATTTTTCATATCAGTATGAGGACAACGGGTAATTTAAACTCTATCACAGTGCCAGACTCCATCTAACTGTCCACGTGAACTGCTATCATTGAGCAAGCAGTCACATGCTAGTGCATACGCAGTAGTTGGATAAGAGAAACCATTTAAGTATATGGAGAACTTAGCAATTCAACGGTATGATTATATTTATCGAAATTCACAAAGTTCTTGTATATCGGACTTAGATAAAAACAAGAAAGAATAAAATATTCGACTGTACCAAACAAATCTTCATATTTTCTTCCAATAATCGAAGATGTAACAGAGAATTATTAAATTATGGATATCTGCTCTATTTTGTTGCACATAAAAAATGTTTTCGAACAAGCGTTGCAACTCGAAGGTACTTTCGAAGTTTTATTTGGAAAGCAGCAAAAGTCGTTTTACATTTAAATTTAAATTAAATTTAAATTTTATTAAAAGGTTTATGTCAAGATGAAGTGAAATAACTTCAATATTTCCACCAACACATCCTGGTGAAAACTTTGAAACATATTGCTGGTTTACATGATGCAGCCTTTTTCCTGGATTCCTTTCCCGTTGCAATTTCCAACGTTGACACCGCAAAGTCTAAAACGATGATAATGATGTCTTTCATGGGACGTGCCACGCCTCGAATAGCTTGTCTGTAAATTTGTAGTATGGCTTGCGTTCCCTGCCTTGTGAAAGTTGCACTGAAGTTCATCAAAGTCCACGTGTTACGTCGCACAGCATACCAGCCCACCAAACACACAAGCTCATAAACACATACACATACACACTGTGGGGCTTGTGCGTGTCATCGTTCAGGCCTTTGCCTTTGCTGTGGCTGCTTTCTTGACACAGCGTTCTAGTTGTTCGATGCTGCTACTGGTTCTGGGCCATGTGACTGTGGCAGTGGCAGTGGCAGCGCCTCTCAAATGCAGCTGTAGTTGGCCGGCATCTTCGACGTGCGACGCTTTGTGGCATATTTTAATTTTTGGTGCAGCCCCAAAAAAGCAAACTTCCAGTACATTTTCTGCGTTCTTCACACTCCCGCTAGCCCCGTTACTTTGTGTGCTCTACATATACATATGCACCCAAACAAGCAAAATTTTAATTTTGCGTTTTTGAAAGCAGTGACAACTTCTTTGGTCCCAAAGAATTTACATACCAAGTCTCTCGACTCCTCACTCCTGCATTCTTGCAAAATGTTATTCGTTTTTCAAGCTTCAGATTCGGTTTCGGTTCACTTTGCTGTGGTCGGTGGCATGCAAATGAGCCAAAGACTAGAATTAAGTAGTACAGCAAATTCATAAATCCTTCCACATTGTTCATACGCCACGTACTTAGTGCAAGGATACATTAAGAGCAGGGATCAAAATGGTGGAGAAGCAAGAAACACGGAAGCGTGTAAAGCTTCTTAGGTCACATGCAACTGACTCCTTACATACTAGCTTAACTTCCCGGGCAAGTCCTTGAAAAGGGTGGGATACCACCTGCGTCGGTTTCAATAGTCTCTAAGACTGTAGAAAAACAAACCACTTGACAAATATTTACGATACTACACGACTGCTGTTGTAAAAAGGAGTACAAAATCAATGTATATGGCAAAACGAATATAATCGGCCCCCCGTTAAAACGGCTAAAGAACAAGTAAAAAGTATGCCCCACACAAGTATGATTTAAATAAAATGTATCTATAATTTCCTTTACTGGAAACTATGTTTTTAACTTTCATTTAAGAAAAAAAATTATACTGCAAGATATTATTGGAAGTAATTTTATTATTTTAATTGGACATTTTGGTTCCGGCCATTTAGAAATTATAGAAGTCATTATGAATAGAATCATGAATAGTGATTCGAAAAACGATTTCTATGCTTTTCAGTGCATGAATTGAATAATGTATAATCTAGATCATATCGTATCGTATCGTATCTTATAAAAAATAATACAAATTAAATTCTGCGCGAGCAGATAGAATTCTACCCAAGAAAATAAATTAAATGGCTTCTATCATATATGAACTACATAAAGCGGATCAATCGCTACCGAGGCTGTCCCCATAAGTTATGCTACTCTTGATATAAGTCCTTTTTAAGATACATGTCCTCTACATGTGCTAAGGTGTTACTAGGATAAAATTATATAATTCTATCGTTAAGATTTCTATAGAAATTTCTATTAAATTATAAACAATTAATTAAAACTAGTGTTCACAAATATAATCTGGCAGCACTGCTTAGGCCCAAGTTTAGAGTGAATATAGTCATTCCGCTCTAACTAATTGTTTCGTATTGCCCTGCACAAAAGCAAACAAAAAAATACTTCTATCTCTTTCACGTTTGAAAAGTGTAGAGCGTGAAGAACATCCAGCCTTTCTTTGTGTTAGTGTTTGTTTTACACATCGTGTGTAATTCGTTAAAAAGTATGTATCCATGTATTGGCATTAGTGTTGGTGACACTTTCAAATTGATTTCCTCGCTTTATATTAAACTAATACTAACTAAAATTGGAATTCTGAACTTATCAACTATGAACTTATAAAAGCTTTGAGAGCTCTAATCTAATAAGGATGATTGTCAAGAAAAAAAAATGAATTTTCTAAAAAAAATATTCATTTTATTTTTTTTTTAAATCTGCAGTTTAGATTGTTCCGTTGTCTCTTGAGTGTAAGGGTGTACTTATGTTTCATTGACAGTTACGTATCGGTACAGAAAATCCTTAGGATTGTCACAATAGTTGCGATTATTCTCCACTGTGAGCAAAGACGGTACCCAACTTGCCGAGATTTTCATACATCACATACAATATTTGAGTTCCATTTATTTGACTGTGCTTTGCGATATGCTTGTGGCTTTAGCTTTTTCGCGCTTTGATTTCTTTCGGTGTAACAAAGTCTTTCAAATTATAGTTAATAATAATTATAGTAATTAAGCTGGAACTCTAAAATATGACTAGTTAGGCGTGTGGCTTAAAGAAATATTAGCGCAACCTTATAGATTTCCCAAGAACTTATTGAAGGACCCTCGTAGCAATAGCCTCGTGTATACATATATGATTTATTCTATTAGGTATTTAATCTGTGCGTGCGTGTGTGAGTGCAGTATCCGTGTAAGGTTACATTAAGCCAAGTGACACATGACACTCAAACAACATACTCGGAGCGTAATTTGAACAAATTTGATTAAGTATGCTGTCTCTCTAATTAACAGTATGAAGTAACTCGGACAATTGGCTTAAAGTTTTATGTCTGTGCATACAATAGTCTGTAATATTGTATTAAATATATACATGTATGTATATATATTCTGTTACGCTCTCATTGAAACCGCACATACACTATATCATCCAGTCAGGCAGTTGCAGTATGAAAAATATAAAAATTCCTCCGGATAAAAACAGAAAGATATCGGAAACTTAGTTGGCAGCTGTGCGTTGGCGCTGCACTGCAACCGCAATGGGGCAGTCAACAAACCCATCAAACAACCAGCCACCCATCACCCACCCGACCGACCCACATTCGCCTGCGTTGGCATCATTGCAAATGTCGCAGCTGCTTAAATGTCTCATTTTTACATTCTGTATCCAATTCACATCAAATAGGTCAAAAGTGTATATTAGCAGGCAGGACCGAGTTTCTGTATATATACGTATATATATATTCGATCAGTATGAACTCAAGCCAATACCGATTAAGGTTGTCACATACTACTCTGCACTTCACTAACTAGGAGTTAGTTATAAGTAACGATCGATTCAAATTTTAGAAAATACATATGCATTTAGAAACAAGAAACGAATAACACTTGGTGACGAAAAGATCAATTGCGACTGACTATAAGAGTCCTCACTAGGTATATCGAAGTCAATCACTTTCTGCTAATTATAAATGTACGTTTTTTCTAAGGCGTAGCCAGGGGGACAGGGGGAACGGCAGCTGTCCCTCTATACATAAAAATAAATACAATTTTATTAATGGCAAAAGCACCATTAGAAAATGTTAAATTTCAGCTAATAAATTATGACTATTATAAAAGAGATACATGCTCTATAATAATATATAGTATATTAATGTTTGTTTCAGAAATTCGGCCAATCTGCTTTGGAATCTTCTGGCTACGACCTGGTGTGTGCTTCAAAACGGAAGCACTGCAAATATTGAACCGAAAGGTATCTTTGTTAAAAGAAATATTTGTCAGACTTTGTTGAATTGAAGAAATGTAACTAAGTGTACTTATTATAAATGGGCATACATATTGCAAAAGGCTAAGAGCAAGTGCTTGAGATCTTACCTTAGGCGTGGATACGGCATGTGCTCCATCGTAGACAAGTAAATGATCATTACAGTCCAGCTGGAGCATATCGAAGCGCAGCATGAAGCGCTGTAGGATCGAGTGTGTCTGAAAGGTGATGACACAGTCCAAATTACGCTCGTTCTGGGACCACAGGACTGCGCCATCAATTTTGCGATAGAGTTGCTGCAAAAAGTGATTCTTGCATAACGATTGCATATAGTCTGAAAAATAAAGGAAAGCAACATCGATTAGTTCATATAATATTTAATTATAAAGTTAAAAGAAACGCTGCATGTTACTCATATAACGAGCTGCTGATGAATATAACCATTTTTAATAATGTTACATAGTTTTATAATTTTGTGGCAAAAATTCTTTGCACACAGCTCAAAGGCAACAAAGCACCGGACGCCACACTCCGCTCCAGCTCCAACTCAACTTCTCAACTTCCTTAAAGTTAATGGCTATGATTTCCACAGCGTTGGCCACCCGGTTACCTCTCGTGTGCTGCGCCGGAAAATGTGCACTTAAATGTTAATGGCAGAATGAAAAATTCATTTACGCTTCGTTTCATGTAGTATAACCAACACATGTTTCCATACATTCACTCAAGAACAGCCATTCGCCCCATGGGAAAAAGTTGTATATTGTATCTGGTATATATATATTACTGTTATTCCTAACTGACTGATGATCAACGCATCGCTCCAGGTGGTTACCTGTACGGTAGAAAATAAACACTATTCAGATGACGGACAGTTGGTGAAAGAAAATCGTTAATTTCAAAATGATTTAATTTGATAAATTTAATTGGGAAACCCGAGCTCTTAAGGATACTAATAGGTCTAAGCTGCTATTGTCGACAGTTTATTGAAAGTTTAAGGTGCATCAACTTTATTATCAGAGATCTGCGCAAAGGATAATTGATGTTTATTAAACGGGTTCAAAACTATTGTATAGTTTTAATGTAATACTCCTGCAATAAATTCTGAGATTCATGCATTGTTGTAGCCCTCAAGCAAAACAGCATTATTAACGGTGGCATTAATTATCTATTGGCAACAGCTTGAAGTTAATCTGACGTTCTACAGATGTAATCTATCTCAAATTCATATGTATACGAAATTCAGTAGACACACATAGTGTGGGTTTATAATTGTGTCAGTTGGAAGGGAGAGAGTGAGAGAGGTTTAATAATCCCTGTTTAGAATTAACTGAAATTGGGAAAATGAAGAGACGCACCGAACGTGTAGTGTATGGCATTTGTCAAATGACTTTCAATTAGCTTAAAGAAGAAAATCTATTGCGCTTAAGTGCAAAATCCATTAACATTAAATGAAGCGCTATTCTAAGAGCTAAATGTGGAAACGACGTCAAAATTGACCATTCGCGGTGCATACAAATGAAGAGAGAAACAGATACAGAAACAGGATAAGCTTGTCGCTTAAAGACCAAAAAAAATGCCATGACCAACTGCTGCTATTTCAGGATTTTAATGAAACACACAAATAAAAACCACCTGATTTTGGACTGGTTCATTCCTCGAATAGATGGAAGTTATTTTATTAGACCCTTAACACGAAAAAAGTATTCAACAAAATTATGTAGGCAGAAAGAAGCATCTCCTACACCATAAAGTATATATACTCTTGACCAGTATCAAAAGCCGAGTCGATATAGCCATGTATCTG
Source organism: Hirtodrosophila trivittata (assembly GCA_035045065.1). Lineage (NCBI taxonomy): Eukaryota > Metazoa > Arthropoda > Insecta > Diptera > Drosophilidae > Hirtodrosophila > Hirtodrosophila trivittata. The sequence continues at coordinate 73,096 of JAWNNK010001459.1, read as the reverse complement.
TGGATAGGTGCGTGGATCTCAGAGATTATAAGAGCTAGAGCCACTAAATTTGGTAAATGAGTTCCCCCCACCCATCCACCACAACAATATACGGAGGGTAAACGGCCAAGTAACATGATCGTGGGATACTTTTTACTGGAAACCTTAGAACGTGTATGTACACTGGATTCAGATTTGTCTAGCTTTCGGATTTTTGTGAGTCGTAACCTTTGAAATGCTGCTAAATATATGTATTTGAGTATATATACTTAAGTATATTTTTCGTTTCTATGTGTGTGTGCTTGTGTGTGTGGTTGGGGCGTGACGGCGGCCACGAGTATACGTGCGCCTGTTTTCGGGCAATTTCCTGCTTAGCAACCGCTTCCGCTTTCGCCGTCGCACTAATTCAATTCCGCTTCAATAAAGCGCACATGAAGGCGACGCAACCAAAGACGAAAGAGCAGCTGAAAAGATGTCGACACAGCAGGCCGTACAAACAGGGGACACAGGACGTACAAGAGGGGAAGTCAAGGAATTTAGTGCAAATTCGATTTACGCCTTCACCATACACACAAGCGAGAATGGGGTAGCAAGAGAGTAAAAGAGCAAGAGATATAGCAAGTAAGAGAACGAGAAGGAGAGAAAGGAGCTCATATGGCGTTGCCACTTTTTTATAGTTGCTGCAGTTTTAGTTAACAATTTTAGCGTTGCCAATTGTGGCCCAAGCGCTGCTAACATTAAAATTGAATTCACAATTGAATTGAAATTGCCGGGAGCAGCGGTCTTTTGTTTTAGACATTCTCCGTAATCCACCCTCTTCTCTTCCTCCTCCACCACCACCATCTTCCGTAATCCATGCTCCGGTTTGATTCTGTCACGACAACGACCATTCAAAGGCCAGGTACAGTCAATATTGCGTGTTTTATATGTAATTGGCAATTTTGTTACACATTTTGCTTTGAATTTCGCCGCCGTTAGACCCTATAGTCAGACGCCGGGTGGGGGGACAGCAGCTGGTAAATGGCCCCGTCCAGGGCGCAAGGCATTTTTGGAAAATATTTCCCGGTGCGTTGAACTTCTTTTTCCACAACTTATTCGAATCCAATCCCAGGATTGATTACCGTGTCGTTTTTATTCTAATCTGATGATGTTAGCGGAAGTTTCTTTTGTAAAATTTTCAAATAAGTTAATATGCAAATTACAAGTATCGTTAGATCTATAAAAGTTAAATATATGAACTGCTTAATAAGAAACTGGTATTATTAAAGTGTAAGTGGATTTCATATGCATTCCATTCTTCAGAGTTATAAAGTCTACAGAAAACAGAGCTTATAAAAAACGAGGTTTTTCCTTTTAGCAAACTATTTGCACTGACAGTAAAATAAAGGGGAGATGAGGCGAATCGGTGTTCATATGAAGTCAGTGAAGACAGTGAGAAATAGAATTTCTGCACAATTTGACACAAAGTCAGCAGAGCGTAAGGCGTCACAGGATTGAAGCTGCCAGAGGCCAGAGTCAGCCAGTCTAGAGTTAGCTGGAGCAGCTTCCAGTCGAGGCAATTCTAACAAGCAAGAATACTCTTGTTTGAGACTATTAGATATCAGGATACCCTATACTACATATAATAAGCACATTTTATTTGATCGGTTAATGGCATATATACATATATATTAAATATCCAAAAGAAAGCTCTATTTAAGAAACTATGCCTGAAATCAAATATGGTTTATTGACTATACAAACTTGATTTGTATAAAGCATACAGACACCTAGATATATTTAGCTTATGTAGTATCTAAAATGAAGTCCTTGGTATAATAGGACATAAGGACATAGCTAGATCGACTTTTAATGACTTAACCAATATTTTATATATAGCACACGAACAGCTCTACCATACCCATTTGAAAAGAGTAGAGAACAGGGCACAAAGTATCAATTACGGATGAAAGTAAAGTGCTCGAGCATACATATTTCCATGCAGCTAAGCCAACAGATGCGAATCTTTCAATCATTTCTAGGCAGGCTCCACTGAAGCTTGGGATGGCTGTGGGAGCGTCCTAGGCACTCGTACCTACATGATATCTAGATTACTCGTACTGCGAAACGACTGTGGAGCACGTCACTGTGCGCTGCTGACATTGGGGATTCGAGAAGCACAAACACACAGCAATCCGTTGCCTGGTCCCTTGGGAGGTGAAAAACGAGCTCATGTGACAACTGAAGCTAGACAGGGAAAAGCTAGAAATAAGCAGTAGTAGAAACATTTTCTATAAATTAATACAGAAAACAATTCCATTTGCTATGACTGGACGGCGAATGCGATATTGCACTCAGCCTTCAGTACAGTTCAGTTTCAGACTAATTAGTCCACCCTTTAGCTTGTAGTTACGCGTGGGAGTAGACTGCGAGAAACGAGTAAGACGTTTTGGAAATAAGGAACTTTATCTTAACTAATATAGTTTTCTTTGGATTTAGCTAAAATACGAGCATGCGAGTTAAAGAGGTGGGAATGAGTTGAAGCGTACAATAACTGTATGACAATGAGCCAGGTAGAGTTTTGTGATATCTTGCATAAGATGGTGGGACGTCAAAGGACTTCACAAGCAAATGTTCCTTTTTGTTTTGGTAATAACATACCCTGAGGCTTAACTAAACCGTAAACTATACGAGTATACTTCGGATGTAAATGGTGTAATGGTGTAACATAGTTCCACAAATCCAGAGCAGGTCATTTCACCTGCGGTTGTTGGTCACTTCAAATGGCCTCAACTAAGCCTCTTCTAATGGACTACAAGTCCAAGGGCAAATAAAAGCCCTGGGTGTTAGCTTCCCACTCCATTACAGACCAGGAATTTCATTTCCATTTCTTGTTGGTTTTTTTGTTTTTGTTGTTGCCTGTGGTGTATTAAGTGCTCAGCTTGCAGAAAATAAGCTGAAGCTTTAGTTGGGGCAAACACCCACGTAGAATGTTTCTTGGTTTGGTTAATGGACAGATTAGTTAGTCAAAATGTCATTTGTTAGCATGAAAGCACTGCCAAAAAGGATTAAAATTAGCATAATTATTTTCAAGGACTTAGTCCTTACAAGGGTTTATTCTGTTGTTATTAATCGAAAGTGTTTCCAATGGTCACACAGCCAAGAGTGCTAAAGTTCTGGGCTTTGATTCAAATTTTTCATTTAATTTAAATGGCGTGAAAGAGAATAATTTTAAATCAACAAAAGTTTGAAGGATAAAACATTGGCAGCTACATTGTCACAGCATTGTGAGTTATTTCCTTCATACAAGTAATATTGGGTTAGTCTAAAAAAGTTGACAGCTATAAAAAACTTAAGCAACTCATTCAAGATAAAACTAAGCTTTGACATTGAAACGCATAGAGCCGCAGATGTAAAAACCAGCAAAGGGATAAGCAAACGCGAGATTGTCCACAAAGTACTGAACTATTTTGAAGGTTAATGTTTCCGGCAAAGCACTGTCCTGAGCTTCCGGAAATATTTGCTGCTCTTAAACGCCACTATTCAAAGAAAAATGGCAACGCTGTCCTTTCTCTTCTCCGTTGCCATTATTGAGTCTGGTTAGAGAAGAAACATTTCTCCTGCTTGCAAAGTACACAACACATTTGCTGCATCTATGACAGGTGCATTGGCATAAGGCACACCAAGGCACCTCTGTCTCGTCTCTGCATATGGGAAAAGTAGCTAGAAGTAGTTTTCCTCGAGAAAAATTATGTTTACCTTGTCGCAACATTCTAAAATCTAGTATCTAGCTAAGCTTCGTCATTTCGACGTATTTTAACGTCTTTTCTGACTACCCATTTTCAAGCCAAGGACCCACAACACATACGCGTCCTGACACGGGCGGACAGTAGCTGTGGGCATTACTCAGAGCAGTTGCAATTCCTGTCAAATCTCTTACCTACGAGAATATGTATACTTTTTTTTGTGTGTACATCCCATTCGAGCGCCTAGCACTTACCTAAGCTGTGCCATGCCAAGTACTCTACCACTAAAAGCCATGCCAGGATTACTTCGCTCTGTCAAATATTGAATGCATTTCTGTTCCAGTATGAGCTGAATACGAGTATGTGTGGTAAAGGTTGCCAATGAAGAGCAGTATGTAGTTAATACCTAGCCTATACACATAGTGTACGGAATCTGCCAAACGTTTGCTTATAGTACATGTCCATGAATGCATGAGAAAAGGGTGGGGTAGAGTGTTTGACGCAAAGAAAATTACCGAAAGAGGAAAAATTCTTATGAAAAAATTCAAGAACATTCTAGCAATATACATTCACATTACAGGCTAGTAAATATTCATTTTCGTTTATAATTATTTAAAGGAATTCTTACAAATTGGAAAAGAGAACTCAGAGATTTGCAAAAAGTAAAAGATACATTCCTGGGAATGTTTGGATTGAAATTTTGCCTGACCAACACCCTGCAATGATGAAAACATTTTTGACTGCTGACGTTGAAATGTAAATGTAATTTCAAACTAATTTTCAGTAAATATGCAAAACCACAAATAAATGTGCAGCAATAAAATACAAAACTGTGGGAAAACCCCAATTCGGGCTCAGGACAGGACAACATAAAAACAATGGCAGCGTAACGAAACTGCGGGAGAGCCTGAAGGAAGTTTTCAGCAACCAGCAACGAGGCACGTGCTTGAACCAAGAGGTCAGTGGGGGGAGTGTAGCTGAATTTGTGAATTTTGGACCGTGCAAAAACTTTAGCTTATAATCCGCTTAGTTTTGTGCAAGGTTGCGGTGTCTGCGGGAGCTTGGGGGCGAGTGAATGTTCTTGGTTATTTGGCAAAAACGAAATAATTTCGATGACTCGTTTGTCAAACTAATGGCAGGAATCCGAGCAATTTAAGAAACAAAGGTTAAACAATGAATTTTCTGTGCCCCAATATTGAATTCAGCTGTCCAAGAACTGACCTCCTTGCCATTCCAGCCCCTGGCCATTTGTGCTGTATAAAAATGTCACCTACAGCCCCTCCCATCTCATATTATACTCTTCACTCAACCAAATGCCAAATCACACACAGTTGACTAAGCCGACCAAGTGCTACCAGTGCTAGTAATGCCTTTGTATAAGTGTGCCCAACAGCTGCTACCGAGCTCACACGCTCCATTAGCGCGACCAAAATTTGAAGGCGTCTGCCTTGGGTGGTTTGGTGGTTAGGGTCCAAGCGCAAGCGAACTTTGCTTCAGTGACATATTGTATGTGTATATCTAATTGGAGTAAATTCTTGGGCATTGACGTTGTTAGATCTCATGATCTAAAAACCATCTGTAAGCTGAATTGGCTAATGGAAAGTGCTGGAGATTAGGGCGTAATCTTTAAAGGACATACAAACAGAAATTGTATACCTTGAAGTACAGCTTGCGATTTCTCTGATAATTTAAAAGATTCTACGAATAAATATTTCTGTTTGTGTCAACTTTATTAAAAAGTGGATTTCCAATTTCTTGGAAAACGGAAAAATTGCAAGGATGTGGCCACGTCAAACAGCAGGCACTTGAGCGTGCAACAAAGCCGAAGTGCCAAACTAATGACCGTTAAGTTAACACCACGTTTTCCTTCGTCTTTCATTGGATTTCATCGCTATAATAAAGCAAATTGTCTCCTGTCATAGTGCTTAAATTGCAAAGTTCTCAACATGTTAGCTAAGTGTCAGGATCTCAACTCATATACTAGAATTTAACGATTTCCCTGATCACAAAGTGTCAGACAAATAAATTAAGTAATTTAGTTTTTAGGTACTGATCACAAAGTGTCAGACAAATAAATTAAGTAATTTAGTTTTTAGGTACTATTTAATCTCTTAGCATATTATTATATTGTTCATATAATTGTTATATTATTAGATAAAAAGGGTATTTAAGTATTCTACTCGTATTTAGCATAGTATTTTAGAGCATGATGCAATTCAGTATTTAAACTTCATATTTAATATTTAAATTGGTAAACTTTTTAATTATTTTGAGTGGGATTAGATTTTAATCCATTTTCCCTTTGCTTTTATCGTTTTTTTATTATTAGCGTTTTGCCTACTGTTTCATCTTTCAATTGCTTTCCTCTTCAACCCTTCAACTCTTGTTGAAGATGGACCTCAAAAGTTTCTTTATGCCCGGAGTCGGAAGTCTTATGAAAAATGTCATTTGGGCAATTAGCGCTTTTGCTGAGATTTGCATGTTTTGATTCCCAGCTGGTCGTTCGTTTCTTTGTCTTTTTAAGTCTTTCAAATGACACTGACTAACCCCTCCAACTTTTCAGCACTTTAGACACCCTAATAAATGGACTCTAGGCACAAAGTTTTGAAAGTTGCTCGGAGTTGTTGACAGGACAATTCAAAGTATGCGCAAAGCTTAAGCTTTAAATTGTAGATGAGGACTGGAATATCTTCAATATTGAGTTAACTAACTATTCGGATATTTAATTATGATTGAAGTGGAATTTGAAGCCATAAAACAGTAGGAAGGCTGTCCTACTAAAACTGCAAAAATATTGCAGTGGAAACTAAATTACATAAAAAGATTGTTCCCTCCATGTTTTGGATTAGCCTCATTTTATCATGTTGTTTCTCTCTCTGTCTCTACATCTCTCTCATTAGAAGTAATGGTAAATGTTATTTTGTATTGTGTCCGTTAATCTTAACGTGTTTAACTATCTATTTTAATTTAAGTTGTTATTTTTACTTTTTAGTGGGTTTTTTTTTTCAAATACTAAATAAATTTACGCCATCTTCAGCTACAATGTCATCGCTATCGTTTTCATCTCTATAACTGAATATCCACTTAAATATTTAGCAAATAGTTTATCTATATTAATTTATAAAGGAATTTATTTTGCGTGAGCAAAACGCAAAAAATTCAAGGCGAGTGAGAGATTCTAAGACTAAGAGATACCCTAAACCATGTCTCAAATACTAAAAGCATATTCTAGCTGAGCTCAGCACACAAAACAGATATACATACAACAATTTATGCAATTTTGAGTAATTGTTTTTTGGATATCTTCTGTGTTCTATGACTTATATTAAAGTGCCAAATAATAAAGTCAACTATCTTATGAACTTTTTGCTTAAAAACTTTTTTTGTTGTTTTACGAACAAGTTCGAAATTTTAAAATACCAAATACATTTGCATTAGCTTAATACACCCTTTTTACCAATTTTTAATGGGCTAAGGGTATAAAAAGAACATGAAACCAGGGCGAAAACAAAGCAAACAGTTTGCCTTATAGTTTTTGTTTTACGGCTAGTTTATTACGCTATTGTGTTCTTTGTTGTTATTTTTATTGTTGTATACTTATTTTATGGTTGTTGTCTAGGCTCTTGTAATAGTAATCTCTACTAGGGAGAGGGCAGCTCCGCAGACGAGGACGAAGATAATTTTGCTGCTTTGTTTTGCAAGCGCGCGAATTTTCTTTATTTCGACCGCTCGTTTTCCCAATGCCTAAATGGAAAACGCAGACACATACCCAAGTGCTCACACAAACAGCACACAATTTCAGATAAACAATTGTACGGATATACAGATACAGTACTACATGAAGTTAGTCACGATACACCCACAGCACAGCCGCCAACACTAAGCCCATCAGGGAAAAATGCGAAAGAGGATTTGGTATTCCTTTATCTTATTTGTATACCCTGCACTCGTTCATAATGGGTAATGAGGTATTACAAAGCAAAAAGAGCCGTATTTTACTTTACTATAGTACTAATATTTTATCAGAATCAACATACACCATTTAGCTTCCCTGTAAGCTTCATAATAACTTGATAATAAGCTCATAAGCTATTGAAGAGGATGTAAAAAAACATAAACTCTGTTCTGTTGAGCGCAAGCAGTGCACCTCTTGAAGCGTGTGTGTATGTGTATGACTTCGGCTACCTCGCACATATATATGTATATACAGGGTGTATCATAGGTAAGCCTTTTCGATTAGAGCATATTTTGGTTGCCTTTTTTTTTTGAAAAGAAATTAATAAATTTAATTTTCAGTGCATTTAATTGAAAAGGGATTCATGCTCTCAACGGGTCGTCTTACTGTAACTGCTCAAAATTCTCTATTTTTAATTAATTTGGATAATTAAATGAATATTATCAGACATGCTTTAAACAACCAACAAAAAAATGCAATTTTACTGAAAGTTACAAAAATGCAGGGAAAGCAAAAAAGTTGGTTTTTCCTTGTAGATAAAACCAAAAGAATTTTTGATTAAATTGAATCGAAATTTAATATATCGAAAAATAAAAAATTGTTGGAGATTTATAAAACAGAATAAATCATATTAACTTTTTGCCTCTTTCTGGAACTTTAAAATATATATACATACATATTAAATGTTTTTATTTTATTGAGGTTCACTGTTGAAATACTATTATTTTCAATAACCCATAAAAATTTCAGACCAATTCGTGAAGCAGTTAATCGTGTAGTTAAAAGAAGTAAGAAGTTCACTAAAAAAACTAAGGAAAAAACACTCGTAAAATATATATATAATGTATAAGAGTATATGCTAAAAAAATATGTGAAATAAATGAAGCAAATACTGTTGGAGTAGATATACATGTATATGTACGCATTTTCCGCGATTTAAACTTAGAAGAGCTGCATGCTGTAAATAGAAGCATATATGGTCGAGTTTCATATTATGTGTATAATAAACTATTTATCTATCTATCAATCCTATTAAAATAATCCGTCCAATTTAATTCACTTTAATAATCCAATTATACATTTAAATGCAGAAAAAGTAAATTATAGTAATTACTGAAACAAAAAAAAACAATTAATGGAATGTAATTGGTAAAAAAGAGAAGGAATTGAATTTAAATTGCAATTTATTATTATCATCATCAATTGCTCAATTTCGCGCGGCCAGTTGCCAGTTGCAGCCCAATTAAAATTGGCTTCAGCTCGCAATCGATTTTAAATTCGAGTAATAACAGTTTTCTGTTTCGCGTTTGAACGGAAACATTGATATATGTATAACCCTAACTCACTAAACCCAACAGACCCACCAGACCCACTAGACCCACCAGCCCCCACCACATTCGGGGACAATTTCGCCAATTTATTGTTTGGCTTTGAGAGTTTGGTAGAGCATGATTTGGCCTGTGGCAGTGGCCAAGAGTTCGCAAACGCATCAATCGTCGATTTGGCATTGGCAGTGGTTGGGCGTTTAGTCTACATTCATGTTCCTCCCCCACACTCCTACACCCCGCCCTCATCACGCGCTGCCATTCTATTTGGCAAAAATGTTTAGCTACAAATGACATTTGTTATGTTTCATTCGCGCTTCGATTTTGCAGCTGTGAATTTATCATACACAATATACGCATTTATCTTCCCATTCATCTGTGATACGAGTTAACGACCGAAATTTTGGATTTTTTCCCAACTCTCTGGATGACTAAACAGTTCGGCTTAAATATGGATGTACTTCTGTGAAATCTACTTTGTGGTATAGTATCTTAAAGTCTTTAAGACATTATATCAATTTAAGTACATATGTATGTGTACGTAAAAGAGATTGTAATTTAACAAACATTTATCAACAACTTTTTATTTAAATATTTTCATTTGTCATATAATACATACACGGATCCCAGCTCTTGTGTCTACAGCAAGCAGTAAAAATAAAAAGGCTTTAGATAATACAAAATTCTATGTGCTGCAAATCTTCTTTCGTATGCGGATGGATTCTTATAAAATTAAAATTTATTGCTTCCGCAAAGCTGTCATAATGCTAACATCCTTTTCCATTTGCTCCCCCTTTCCCAGGGTTTCCCCACCAGGCTGCAGTACTGTCCGGCACGTGAGAGAACCACAGCAGTTGCCTTTCTTTTGGCTCAGTCTCATTTGCTCAGTTTGAAACATGCCGCAGTGGCAACTGGTACGATTACTGTACCGCCTTTACATACACATCCTATTCCGAAACAATCTCTCCTGGACGCAAATCCATCCTTTTATATACATTCATGCATCCATGTATATATATATATATACACACGTGTATGTATACGCCAAACTAAAAGCAAAAGTTTTATGCCATTTCTTGGTCGTCGACAGTTGTTTTTCTCAGCATTTTATTGGCAGTCAGCCATCAGCGGCTGCTTAAGTCTGCCAAAAGGAAATCTTCTTCTTTTTCTTCTCGGCAACGTGACCCATTTTACAAAAATTGTGTAATGCTCGTATTATTGCACAAATTCGCACAAAGCTATACACCAGTGGGTGCTGCAAGACATAGGGGAGCTGTGAAAACAGGAGGACTTATTTTGTAAAGAAACTGATTGCTTGAGATGTCATTCATTATTTTCATTGAAATTAAATGATCTGAGATCCAATTGCATTGAATACTCTAAGTATTAACAGAAATCCTTAGAAATCTTACTATAAGCAGTGTTTTAAAAAAACATTTGCAACTTAAATAAACCTGTACCTAAAAATGATTAGTTTAAATTTCAAAATTGTTGCATTGCAAAGTTCTCTGTGTAACCATTTCGGGCACAGCGAAAAAATGTAGATTAAAAATGAAATATTCAGAGATAATATCTTTCCCAGTAGTAAATAAGGTTGATAACTCAAATATTTAGAAAATTGAATAAGTTGTTAATCGTAGCAGCTTCTACCGGAGGTAAACAAGCGAGTAGCTGGTTCATATCTGAAGTACACGGCCAAACTTATGCTTCAGATAATTTGAAGTGAGCACACAATGTAATTATGAAAACCACTTACAAATACGAGAGACGGACACCCACGCAAACATACATACACATACACATACACATACGCACTCTTTGGTTACACATTTACTTATGTAAGTGAGTGTTTGGCAATGGGGAAGCAGAAACCTGGCCAACAAGTTTGGCTCGAGTCGCAGCTCGTGCGAGTCATTAGAAGTTACACTAATCAACTTGAACGTGCAGCAGTAACGATGTGTGGCGGCATTGGGGTTGTGACAGGGAGCCGGAAGGCTGGCAGACCGCTAGAGGCCCGGCAAATGTTAGGTTGAACAGATAGAGAGCGAATAAGAGCGAAGGGAGGAGATCGAGAAGCGTCGAGTGTCTGAGACAGGAAATGACAATTCAAATTAAACGCAACGGTCCAAAAAATTCACGAGTGTGTAGACTAGCGGGGAGAAAAAGGGGGCGAAAGGAAGGAAATGAGGTAAAAATGGGCGGAAAGTGGTGTCAAGGCAAGCTGGAGTTGCAGGTCCTCCCTTACGTTACGTTCGCACTGCCACTTAATTATGAAACTTTTGTGCAAAATTTTGTTGAACGAGTTGATAAGTCTTCAATGCTACCAAGCCAACGTACTGTGGAGCATCTGCCTAAAAAAAACAAGTAGGAATGGTGTGGTCGAGTGTACTCAACTACGAGAAGCCCTTAACCCAAATATGGTGCATATAAACACATTTAGACGCACTGTACTTAGTTATCTGAAAGTGAAATACTGTTAGGAAGTCCCCATCCACAAGGCGTGGTATATTGTCTTTTGAATTACTTCTGTGTTTATTGTCCGATCTTATAATCTTATAAACACAGATCTAATCTATAAGAATATATCCAAGTTGGTGTTTTTTCAGTTGCTGAGGTAAAGAGTTTACAAAAAATAATTTTCGAATGAAAAAGTCAGCTGGCCACACTGTGCGTCTGTGTCAAAAACAGCAGCAACGGAAGCCTTGGCCCAACCGCTACCATCTCCGTAGCCGTCGCCAATTGAGCGAGTGCATTGCGCACAAAAATGTTTTAACGCGCCTGGCAATGAGCATGGGAAAGTTAAGTACACGCCACGTGGGCCACAAGTCTGCTGAGGACAACTAACAAGATGCGTGAGTGTGTCTGTGTGTTTGTGTGTATTGTGTACTTGTGTGTGTAAGACTACAGCAAACAGCAGCCACACCAGAAGCAAAGCAGCTAAGCCTGCTGCTTCTGTTATGGCGTTCCCGGAAATGAGCAAGAAAAAGGCAACAACACCAACTAGGAAGCAGGGCAAATCCGACTCGTTACCCAAACTGTGTTTCATGGGTAGCGCTCTGCAATTAGACGCGCACGTCGGAGAAGTCAGCAAACGGCGGCAACCGGAAACAGGCCCAAAAAAGTATGTAAAAACTTTTTTGCTAGCGCAAACTTTTAATGCCGCCGACGCTGACGTTAACGTCGCTGTTTGCTGGCTTGTAAGTTGTTTTACTTCAAAATTTTTAATTATGATTTAATGTTAAAATACGAAAATAATTTGCGGCTGCAACTTTAGTCGCCGCCGGGACGACGTCGCAACGCTTCAGCAATTTCATTTCATTTGCCAGCATTTCCTCCTCCTCACTCACCATTTACCACCACAGTCGAAACCCAACGCACACACCTTTCTCTGATGTTTGTGTGTGTGTGTGTGTGTGTGTGCTATATATCAGTAAAGAAATGCCGTCAGCAGTATATTATAAATTATTCAATACTATGTAAACAGCTCATTACAGAGGTTTTATATGCCGCAAACCAAATAAAATCTTTGCTATTTCCACATGTTCATAAAACTGATTTTATAATAAATGAGAGCAGTTCAAAAGTGTACAAAATCATTCTGTCGTCACTTCAGTCTCTTTAGAAGTATTATAGTATATTGAATGCAAGGATACGAGTAATATTTATTTAGAATATGCCAGTTCAAATATTGCTCATGATATTTAAAGTGTCACAACTACTTTTTTCTCTACTGATAAGTATTTTTTGATAAGTGTAGTCTGAATAGTCTTACAAGTCTTATTCTTGTGTCAATCTAAGCCTCTATAATAGCTTGATGTATTTTATTTTCGTACTCTCTTATACACAGATATGTTCTTGTACATAAGTACATAGTACGTTAAGTAAAAACTTAAGAATCTGAATACTGGGCTGCCTGCTTGTTGATGGTACTTGCTTCTTTGCCACTTGAGGACATCTCATTGTCTGATTAGTATTCAATCATTTGAGATATGCACTAACGATAGAACATAAGGAGAGTCTATAATATATCTATCTATATTCATACTTGATCAGCATGAACTACCCATTTGTAGAATTTGTCTTTTTTCCGAGCTCAGTTCAGTTTGTGCGTACGAATTGCTGAATATCTTGTTGTCGATTGTTCTCGGTTGGAGTTATTTTACTTGTTGTTTTGTAGCTTTTAACGTATTGGACATTTTGTCAATGTCCCGGGTATATCACATGTGCTTACTTATCCTGCCACACAGCTGAATTTATACGTGTGTTCACGAGAAGCTGTTTAGTATGCAAGTTGTCTTCTCATCGTAAATCTGTATTTATGTTGTTTATTCTTTGTAAAAATACTCGTAATATGTCCAATATGAATGAATTACCACAGAAAGTAAAAATATACAAGTTAAAGTGCTAGAATCGATAGTTGACATCGTGATACCCTTTACCCCAAAACTTGAACACACGGACAAGGTTGAATCAATTTATTTAATATTGATCAAGAATACATTTATACTATGTTAAGCCAAAAATGCTTGCTTCGCAGTATAATAAACATTTTTACCACTTTTTTATAACTTTAATACACATTTTTAAACTTTACAGGGTATAAACATCACACACGCATGTCTTCATGGGTGAGGGTATGAGTAGATATTTTATAGTTCCAGCATTTTGTGTGTTGATGTGTGTGCGTTTTTTAACAACATTTTTATGCACTTTGCATAAGCTTGATGAAATTTTATTGTCCTGCCAAAGGAACGCACAAAATCACACAAAATAACAGATTGGGTGCAAATATTTCGTTCGAAGGACAAAAATAAATATAAAAAAAGTTGCAAGCCGAGAAAATGTTAAAAAGTATTACATTTGTCGTGATTTAGTATGCTTGACTGGTAGTCATCAAACTTAACTTGATGCATATCGATTGTTTCTCAAAAGCAAGCGGAAACTTTTAAATACCCTGAAAGTATGCCACATTTTATTTCTCTAGTGTCAATATTTTCTTAGAATATTTATATACGAGTATATAATATATTAATGAAAATCCAACCCACTGCCCAGTCAACGCTAACAAAGAAAATATAAAAAGAAATTATTCTATTCTTAAAACAAACCAAAATTTACCACGAAATTTAAAACACAAAATTGATCACAACCAAAACATTATATAAAAATCTTTGTACTTGGTATAGCAGAAGAATCCCCGCAGTCATGCTAAATAAACCCTCTTTTTTAGACCATGTTTTGTAAACGAATCTATCAATATTAATAAGTAAATAAATAAATATTAATTTTTTTTCTTATATTGTGTTTAACTAAAAAGTGTACTATAACCTATTGTGGCAACTTAAGCTAATGTGAAGTTATTGTTGAGACAATGATATGATAATGGGGGTATAATGTCTAGTATCGTCTAGCAAGGCGGTTCGGGTGGAATGCTAATCTCTGTGTATAATAGAAAACATATAGTCTGTCCCGCAGAAACTACCCAATGGAGCTCATCGACAGAAACTTTTAAAATTACCACAGTATTATTAAGTATTATTCTCATTGTAGATACTTTATTATTAAGTTATTTTTGGAGAATTTTCATTTTGCACCCCTCATACAAATTTAATTAAAGTTGTTTATAGATAATAATAACTGTATAATTAAACAATAGAAATAAATTAAAAAGAAAATATATATACCCTGTCTATGATACATTTGTTTACTTAAATTTTCTCAGAGAGATAAATCAAAATATTTTAAGCCAACAATTTGAGAATTACTTTGATAAAACACAAACTTTCATCTAAACTGGGTTGAAATTGAGTCAAAGGGTGTTTCCAAATTGAATAAAAAATTATTAAACTGTCAAAATGGTATTGAGGCCAAATTATTCTTGTGTTCGTATATACATAAGAAATAAAGTTTTATTTTTTGTCAACAAAGCTTTTTGTTGTGAGTCTCTAAAAGTTTTGCGCTGGGAAAAAAGGACAATTTGTTTTTCAACACTAAAGTGGACAGAGGACGAGGGTAGAATGTAGAAATAACTTCGATTCT
Organism: Hirtodrosophila trivittata; assembly: GCA_035045065.1. Taxonomy (NCBI): domain Eukaryota; kingdom Metazoa; phylum Arthropoda; class Insecta; order Diptera; family Drosophilidae; genus Hirtodrosophila; species Hirtodrosophila trivittata. The sequence continues at coordinate 58,073 of JAWNNK010001459.1, read as the reverse complement.
TAACAATAATTCATAAGTATACTCAAAAAATATATATAAATACAATACTTACAGTGTTTACTCTTCTCGGCGGTCACTTGATGGTTGGGCGCTTGGGCCACAAAGGCGAAAAGCATGATGAGCATTAAGAGCCATTTGGGAATGCCAGTTAACGGGCTAGCTGGTCCCTTGGATAGTATTCGTAGTTGGTCGTGGATGCGTACATGATCATGGTCTAAACTAACGTCAACAACGTGTGCGACCTTTGGTGGCCCAGGGCCACACGATGTTGGCATCAGCAGCATTTTGTTAGCTGAATTTTAAGATTTTTTTTTATCAATTTTCACTCCTCCAGCTTGTAGAAATGTTTCTTGCTTCTAATAATAGTGCAATCATTTTTGCTTTAGTTTCCAGTGCTTTTGACATTTTTTCAATTAAAATCAATTATTGAGGATATTCATTTAGCAGCCACACGGCGTATGCGTTATATTTCAATTTTCACTGATGCTTCTCCGACTTTTTAGATCGCTTCCATATTAATTGCCATTCGATGCGTTTGTCATCAAGCCTGGAAATAGAAAGTTATTTTGCAAATTAGAAAGATGACTTCCGCTGAGAGGAACCAATAAATTTTCAGAAATCCTGTCACTATATAAAACAAAAAGCTAACTGCATAATAACGTAATTGACGGTCGAACAGGCTGCTAAGAAAATTATACTTTAATCTAAAATTCTCTACATTTTCATAAAAGAAACCTGCTTTAAAGCGACCCCCGTGAATACTTCACCTGCTTAGCAATAACCGATTCATATGTCTAATAAGAACCAAGAAATCAATGCATAAATTTATTCATACGACAGCGGAATGCTTTGATATGGGTGAAAAAGGGGGCTATACAAGTATACGCACTGAAGAGTGCATGATATTCCGATATAACGAGTGTGTATTGCTATATGTGTGTTGCTATGTGCTTGTTGCTATGTGTGTGTTGCTATGTGTGTTCCTGTATGTACGTACGCGTATTACCAATAATAATGAGACCCAACTGCATGACTGGGTAATAAGAAACTAGCGCTGATTTTAAAGAGCCGCCTGTCGTTGCTGTTGCCATAGAATAATTTCTTGAGCCCAACTGGTGGTGTATAGGGAAGGAGGAGGCGTTGTGGAAAAAGTCTGTTATACAGTGGCTAACTCAGGCCGAGCGCCACGGGACAGCAACTGGCAGAGCAGCGCTCTTGTGGCATCAAAAGTTTATCACATTAGAAATCAGCGGCAGCGGCAGCGCAGAGTAAAGCTGAGCACATGGAGCACAGCTCGTCGGTGGCGAGATGTGGCCACACTGACTACTCTCACCCTCCCCACTCCCACACTGCTATACTCATTCTATTCTTGTGCCACATAAAAGGCAAAATAATAATGAGAAACCAGAAGCAGAAACAGGAGCAGAAGCAACAGCAAAAAAAAAATAAAAGAAAAATTTATCACACATATTTTGTTGTGCTTTATTTGCTTGCAGCTAGCAGTAGTCCCAGCAGCTTACTGCTGCCCCTTACCACCAACAGGCCCCACCCCCCTTCATCCCATCGCTTCGTCTCCCTTTTCTCTCTCCCCTGCTTTCCACTTCTCTATGGACCACTCACGGCCAGGACTCGGTATGTGTCACATACACGCGCACTGTTTGTTATCCTTCGAGCGATCCAATTTCGCCTTTAATTAAATTTGATTATAGTTCTTTCCATTTTTTCATTGTACGTTTCAACTTTTCCAGAGAGTTCACTGAGAAATTTGTCTTGCAGCGTTGTTATTTTCAAGAAAACTCAATTCGGTTGACTTTCAATATATTTGCTTTTAGGTTTTCACTGGCTTTTTAAAATAGGTGACCCTATAAATGAGTTAATCTCTGTGATTATATGAGCTTCATACAAATCAAATTATGTATGTAAGCTTACAATATTTAATATAAAACAATCTCATAATACTAATGGTAATGTAATAACGCATACTAAATATGTATCTACAAATATCTTTGAACAAACTGCCTGAAATACTCACAATAACCACAGAAAATATTTACAAAACAATTCATTATACTGTATTTCTGAGCATGTTGCAAGCATTTAACATTCCTTGGTGTTATTGATGGGTTCAAGCGATACGTGAATGCACAATCCAGAGGTCCCTGCCGGTTAAGGGAATTCTTATTTTTCATAGAATCTGCGTTAAAATCTAAAATTATTATGTAGTAGTACAGCGCCTGGGATCTAGTATAATGCCAAGCACTGTCAGTAACTAAGGGCTAATTACTGAAATATAATACGAAGACATATATTTTAGTTATATCTATCTATATATTATATATATGTATACATATATGTATAGGTATATATATATGTGTATATATAGGAGGTATTTATGCACATTTTGTTATGTTTTTGCTGTCGCTATAGTTGGTACTGTTTCTATTGTTGGCGCTGTTGCTAATGTTGGTGCACTGGAAGCCATGACAACCAATTGGCTTGGTGAGTTGGCAATGTTAAGGAAACGTTTTTACTTATATTGATAATCGGTATTTGATTGGGGATAATAGATAATGGCAGAGCAAAATAAGCAGAGAAAAACACGCTTGATAGCTCTTTTATCACCAGTGTATTAGTGGTTATAAAATTTTATGAAGAATGATTACGAAAGCTTCCAGAGTCTATTTACAAAAATTAATTTAAAATATTGAAAATTTTAAAATAGACTCTAAAATATGGCAGAGATATAAAGTCAGGCCAATAATCGGGCGAACTTAAATGGGAGCACAATTTTGCTTTTTCTCAAAGAGAGTAAAAAACAATTGTTGACAGGTGGGGATGGCTGGGGGAAGCCGTATAAATTACAAACACCGGTAACTTATCGACAAAAAACCGGAAAAAAATAATAAAAAAAATACCAAAAGTAACAACATGTCTAAAGCAGCTGTCTAACCGAAACAAAGAAAGCTAACAACAGTACCAATAATGTGCGAGTGTGTGTACTGTTCTTTCTGTGTGTACGTGTCTATGTTAGTGCGTAAAACATGGCTCACAAAATTGGAAATAGTGGACTAAAAAAATACATTTTTTAAACTGCCATACAATTAATGGCCCTGTGGGGTTTCTTCGGGCCATTGCTTTGGAGTTTTATGCCTGTGTGTTATTTAGGTCTTTATGCGACTACAATAAACATACATATAATATATACATATATCATAGAATACACTATACAGAATCGGCTTTGTTCTAGCTTAAATTTAGCTGTTACTTTTTACACTATATTATTCACGATGTGTTGTCAAAAGAGGACAAACAACGGACACAAGCAAGAAAAAATTTAGCAAATATTGTCGATGTGAAAGCTCATTATTTTAGAAAAACCCATCAAATATGAGTAGTAAATATTATATATTATAAATAAATACCAATATGTATGTTTATGTATGGATAAGTCTGTATATTATTCCTTTATAATCAATTATAATTTAATAATATCCTAGAAATTACTCTGTCTTGTCTGTTTTCTGAATATTAAAATACTATATTCAGATTTATTTTATCGTAGGCAGAAAACTTACTAAGCTATACAGATACTCCTCCCACTTAATACATTTTTTGGAAATAGGTATAGGTATATAGGTATATCTCTATAACTGAATTACATACAGGAATATCGAGAAACAATTCAAAATATCCTTGTCGAGATGGAGGATTACTACCTTTCGGATTTAGGGAACGATACAGACACAGCTGTTAGATGAATTATAGTACAGGGTATAACAGCCAAACAGAGCTCTACTGGGTAAACATTCGCAAAATTCTATTAGGAACACTACATTAATTCCATTGAGTACAGAGAAGTAAAAAGGAAACCGACATACACGTATTAACTGCTGGTCGACAATAAACAAAAGAAATTACTTTATATATAACTGCAAAGTGTTTTTATGTCTGTGGGCAACACTTCATACAACACCAGCATGTACCCTGACTTCCCTTACCCCTGCATTCCCCGCACACCCCCGCCACCATCCTTATAACGTGCTCGATGTCTCTGTCTCCGGGTCCGTCTCCATTTGCGCCCTGCTTCCCTGCCTCTCCACTTCATTTTGTCCGTCGCACTTGTCTGCCAGTCAGTCTGGCCACCCGCCTTTGGCCATGTCCATTTGTCTGCTAAATGGGGGCTGCGAGCAACGCTGGTAGAATCAGCAGAAACAACAACAACAGTAAAAAACAAACTCACTAACACACACACACACACACACACATACAACTCATACATGTGTGGTATAAACATGACTTGGTTGTTCTGCGTTCGTATTTCATTGCCGAATAAGTAATTTTTCAGGCGGGTTGTCGAAAAGCCGCATTGTTTTGCAAGCGTTCCCTTCTATACACACCCGCACGCACACTCACACACATACACACGTTATGCATGTGCATTTAAAAGCAATTTGAGCTGGTGCCTTCTTTATCCTTTAGCTTTTCTCCTTTAGGCTTTCGTTCAGGTGTCGAGGTTTGCCTAAGTATTCGCGTTGTTCCACGTCATTTTTCATTTGACGTCATCGCTCCAAAAGTCGAGGGAATTACGGAAAGGGATTTAGCATGCAAACGTGCAGGCTATAAAATATTTTCTATACCAGTAAAAAAGGCCAATCGATCTAGCTAGAGATGATAAAAGCTAGTACATAGTTACTTCCAAGTCTTTCTAACTCTTTGAGAATAATTCTTGTAAAGCACTTTGGATCCGGTTCAAAAGTGTCTCCAATCCGAGCACTAAAGCATTCTTACCAGATAACTTGCCGTTATTCTATGCTGCATAACTATCGACTTATATATCCTGTACTCAAATAATAGAAAATAATGTTAATACAATAGTAATGAATGTGTGGTTGGGGCTATTCAATTTATATATATACACACAATGTACAATATGTATTAAGCCCCTAGTAAATGAGGAACAGCGCATAATTACTGGATACACTGCCTTTGGCTATAATGGAAGTCAAATATCATGCTTAATTTATCAGACGAGGTGTATAATAAACAATATCATGTAAATATGAAACAGATCAATACTCTGGGTGGAATAGGTGTAATATTTAAAAACAATTCAATGAATTATTGTACCAAGCTCACTACTCTTAGGAGAATTTCAGTATGTATTGTGATCGAGTAGCGCACCTTAAGCGTTCCAGAACCGTAGTCAGAAGTTTGGTCATATTGGGGTTGGAAGTAGTCGTTATCATGTAAGTGTTTGGTACTTTACCATTAAAAGTAGTAAGGATTCAGCCAGAAAATAAAAGATATTTTTATTTTTAAATATTACGAAAAGAAGAATGCAAAACAAAAGTTAGGATAAAGTCATTTGTAATTGATTTCATATTGTATATATACTTGTAATATAAAATCAGACTAATAAGCATAAGCGGTGAAATACCAATCAAAAATACACGGGTTTTTTGTACTATGAAATATCAAGCAAGGTATACAATAAACGGGTACCCGAAGCAGGAACATATCATTGGTCAGGTGTTGTGGATAGGCACACGGATTTGGACCCTTTTTTAAATTATTTTTTGTTCGATTGCTTGCATGAAAAGCTGTTAAGTCGGACTTCTCAGGAATATTCCATTATCTTTTCTCTGAATCTATGTATTTCTCTGAGTATATAATAAATGGTGCAAGAGAGCTTATGGTATATTTGCCATGTTATAAAAGATTGCCAAAGGCCAGCGCAAAGTATTTCTTTTGGTTGCATATGTGGCCAGCAGTTGAATTGTATCGACTCCTCTTTTTCTTGTGTTGTAGTCAAGGATATAGTTAAATGTTCGCAGAGAGAATAGCATTTGCCAAAAGCGTTCTGGGAATAAGTATGTCCGCGTTTATCTTTTGGCAGTGCGGACACCAACTTAGCGCAACTCTCTTGCTTTCATATCATTTTATACAAATGTTTTTTTTTGGGAAACAGTGTCAGGAAAAGCAAGACATAAAATGCCTACCCCAATCCAGTCATGTAAATGAATTGTCGTAGACTATAGCTTTTTTCTGCTGTTTTCACAATGATGGATCAGTTTTTGCACAACACTCTTCGAATTAATTGCTTGTCCTGCGTATAAATTTCGCTGTTGAGAGGATAAAATGTTTGGGTTTCACATGCGAACCAAATTTTGCAGTTTGCAAACTTGAAAACTATATACTAAGTTAATTTAGTTATTTTGCAGTATCTAAATATTTGCTTATTAACTGTATTTCTCCACAGGACTTATAGTATTTGAGCAAATTACTGTTCATATAGAATCAAAATTCAGAGATTGGAGCAGTATTATTATTTACCAGTCAAACAGCTGTAGTGCTCCGCGCATCAAAGTAATTAAGAACGTTGTAGTCGAGTGTTTCCGATAACAAGAAGCGCTTAACCCACGTGGGATATGCCCTTACTTGTACTCTTGCTGCAAATCGACATACACAGCGACTGTAGTAACTTATGTAGTAAAATACCAAAAAAAGGTCCTTAACATTTGTTTTTCTTATCAATTTAAGGGGGCATCTACTTACGGTATACCGTATTACAGTCTCTAAGATCCACGTGTTAATAAAAATGGACCTGGTTTTAACTTGGCTAAAAACTTCTTAGTCCTCTTTTACTCAGTCTTCAATAGGTCAAGTGACTCAAAATTTGGTTTCCTTTTTAAATTAATTTGTTTTCTTTATAAATTTTGTATGGTGACTACATTTTTAGTCATTTGGCTGCGGAATTATCGATGGCAAGAACATATAGTGTGGAAGTCTTGTACTTTATTTTAATATAAATATTTTATATGATTATTTGTAGGAAGCAAAAACATCGAACCCAGATATATTGGAACTTTTTGTTACATTATTTATTTTTTAAGAACGCTCGATCCGTACATATCCACGTACATGATGGTTAAAGTTCGCTTCCTTACAGTTTTCATAGAGATCAGTCCACTAGCTTAGACTCCTTTGAACCCCTTTAATATATGTTTCTGGATATGTATGTGCTTGGATATTTTATTTATAGCACCTGTGCTTTTGGCCTTATTTTTTATTTGTTTGCCGCTTTAGCATATGTTGTCACACTCGCTGATTCGCTGTCAATATTTGATTAACAATCCTCAATCCTCCTCGAACGTTCTCTCTGTGGCCACTTATACTGCTTGTTTCCTTGGGCGTCAAAAGTGCCAAATCATGAGTTTAAGATTGAGCTGCGATTGTATGCTAGAAGACAGTAGTGACGACGATGTTGATGTGGAAATTGAAATGGCTTAGTGCCTGAACGAGTGATAACTGGGTCAATCCCAAGATAGAAAAACAAAGATACGACCAGAGCTAAATATGATGATGATAAGAACAAACTCAAATGCTAAACAAGTATAAAAATCGATGTGTTCGACTTTGTTTCGGACACATTAATAGCCAGCGTAGAGCATAATCTGAGGCAGGAGGAATGGAACATTGGGGTGATGACAAGATTAGACCATGAGAGGCTGTCGACAAATCCACAACAACAAACCGCAATCGTAGTCACATTTATTTATATTTTTTTGTCTAGGGCCTAACGCAGCACAAAAGCTGACAGACGGCATATCAAGTATCCCGGGCAGGAACTTTTGGAAACGGGAGAGAAGATAGTAAAATGGCCGACCCTTAAAAGGGTCGAGGTCATCCCAATGATTAATACGATTGTCAAATGAGAATAAACATTCGAGATGTGCAAGCAGGAAAACATAAACTATATATACGAAAAGCTTTTACTACCCCTGCACTTTATTGGCATCAACTCAAAATCTGAATGAAACTTGAATTTTCTCAAGACAGCTTTCGTACATGAAATATAAAAACTTGTTTCAAAATTTTTGGAAACCTATATATAACGACGAATCAGACTATCAATATTGACTCGTACCAAAAAAAAGTTTTCTGAGAAACAGACAAAATGACAGAGGGTACCGGTTGAAAGTGGCCCCAGAAGAGTCTATACTTGCAAGTTCGATTAACTGTTATACATATTTGTTTTTTGTATGGATTTCATAATTTCATCTTACTTTACGATGTACTATTATATTTAGTTTTACGTTTTGATGTTTAAGTAAAGAAAGTTGACTTTACAGCCATTGTGCACTAGTCGACTAGTTATGCTTACACGTACACGTTTATCAGAGTGTGTATACATCTAAACGAACCTACACACATTGGAAAGCAACATAAAAACGCAACAGAATGGTATTTCATTACACACATCCTGACCCTGGCTACGAAATTCCATTTACTCTTATTCTTATATGCGTAGCATAAGTATAAAATACAAACATATAAACAAGTATATGATGGACCTATGTACAGGGCTTGACACTACTTTTACAGTGTATACATACTATATATCCATACAAACAAACATTCACATAATTACATAGTATGTACGTGAAGGACTTTTAAAATCGACCTCTTACACTACGTCCAAACACTGTGCGCCAAAGTGAGACGGCAATATTAACAGCCCTGCTTTGCGAGCGTTGCCTTTAGCTCTCACGAAGAGAGCCCTGTAAATGTACTCGTAACGGAGTATCAGAGATGGGGGTGACGAGCGACGCAAGACAAGCTATCGGCATTGCTTGTTCGCAGTGTACGAGTATATGTGTGTAGTATACTCGCAGGCGTAAAAATGTGTAAAACTCGACTCTCTGATGAATGAGATTAACCGTAACACCGACACACACACACACACACACACACACACACTCATGTACAGTGCGTAATATCGCAGTGAAGCCAAGCAACCCCCTGGCACAGGCGCACACTACGAGTACAACGGCTTCAGCAGTTGTAGCCGCTACAATCAGAACAACAAAAAAGGTTCAAAACCGAAAAAGCACTTGCTGCCGCTTCTGTCGCTGTTGCCTCTACTCCAAGGCATTCACTACGCGAATGTGCGGGGTAGGAGTGGTTGGACGCTACTCGCTATTTTTTACTGTTCTTTTACTATAGTGCTAACAATTTTGTATACATCTACTGTGTATTTCTGTTACTGTTTGTTGTTGGGCAATTCACGTTTGCAGGTTTTTTTTTATCAAGCACCTAACGTTGCAATGCGACACGCAAAGATACTAGCAAAGACTTAATCTGAGCTTGCGCTTTAGTTAACGCCCGTTGCTGTATGCAGACGAGTTAATACTCACACATAAAAAAAAATTAAGTATATTTCACTCGGGATGTCTTCTAAATTCAATGAACTTCAGCGAAATTGACTTGATTTTACAGTACACTCGTTTTTGTTTATGTACATTGCGGTTCACATTTTCAAAATCCTCAGGACACGCATATACTTATTACGAGTTTGCTGTTGGCACGCTTCCGCCTGAATGTCTCAAAGTTTCCACTGCGACTGCGACTACTCGTCACTTGCTCCAAAGCCGACTAAGCAAGCAACTTACATATAACATTAAGTTGGCAGCCCTCTGTTAAGTTTATCGATTGAATGTTAGGCTCTGTGCGAGCGAGATAACCCTACTGCACGTCACCTGATGGGTGAAAGTGGCAGCGCTTAAAATTTTTATTTATATGTCGTTTGCACTGATGTTTTTCCTGGCAAACTACATACAATATTTATCTCTCTTATGTATAGCTTACTTTATTATCGAATCAATCAATGCAAACAATGGCTGCCAAATTTTATTATTTTCAAGAAACTCATTTATAAACCTAAATTTATCACTATACTTGCAGAATAAGTAAAACCAACTGCGACCCTTGGCTGCATTTTTTCAAAAGCCGGCGTTGTCTCTGGTACCAAGCCAACAACCACCTAGAGTGGTAGCCAGACGCACCCCATAAACTCATGTAACTCTCTTAGACACGCTCTGTACTGCCTACTGTTCACCGTTTGGCTTGCATGGCTTGTGCACAATGTTGCCCTATAGTTCATAGCAGTATTTTACTGTAATTAACTTTTGGCGCCTAATTCGTTGCCCCTAAAAACTTCTCTTTTAGTACCTTATCTTACAATCTTTTATGGGTATATGCATATACTATGCACATAATATTGAGTACTTTACTAATGAATTTTCTACAATAAATTATATGAATTGGACTGACTGAAGCATAAACATAACATATGCTTCTAGTTGCAGTCATATTCTTTGATAAAGGCCTGTTCCAAATGCCATGTGTAACATAAAACTTTGTGATTGTCATGTATGATTGACTTTGTCACGTGAATCGTCCTAGTATAAAATCGATTTCATTCTGCTCCTCAGCTGTCAGTTGTATGCGGCATGTCCTGTAATTTGTAGCAACACTTCGAGGACTAGCTGCCAAACTCAACAGACAGCTACATGTATTCGCAAGCTAACTTCAACTGAGACTTGAAGTTCATACTTGTAGAAAACTGAGTAAACAAGAAAACGTTGAATTCAATTTGGAATATGGTTTCCTAATACCAGAAAAATAAACCTTTAGTTTACTTGTATTTTACAATCATCAAAAATATTACTTAATCCCTGTGAAAGATAATAACATATACTGTCCCAATAAATAATACATAATAGCAATGTAATTTTCTTTAAACACCATCAAATCTATAATATAGTATACCCGTTTTAGTATACGCCATTAGTTAACATACTCGCACTTTAGCATACCCTTTCACCATTAATACATAATATTGCTCTAACATATATACACATATGTATGTATGTATATCATAATTGTATTAATAATATTAATATACTGGTTGTCCCTCAAATACTGCACTCGACCAAACGCTTTTGATCACAGAGCCCGCGATGAAGATCAAACCATTTTCCAGGTGAACAGAAATGGGTAGCTGGTTTTCCATTCCTGCAGACGTAATATTTATTACACATTTTCGAATCCCGCATGGTAGTCCCATCCTTTTTATCGCTACAGTTGGGAACACCAAGAGATATTGCTATTTTGCTGGCCGTACTGTCCGGCTTGCTTAATAGAGATTCGTCAATTGAGCAATCCACTCGACTGGGGAAATTGCAGTATTTTGTCTTCGTGTCAATGTATAGGCCTCTTGGACATTTCCGTGGTAAAGCGCGACCATTGGCACATACATAAAATTTGCTACAGGACTTTGGGTCTCTAAGATAAGCGCCATTTGGTAATGAGCTGCAATCTGGAACAATGGGATTCTCCTTTACAGCAATAGAGAATTTGCTATTGACATGTATAGACGTAGGTTTTATGGAAGCATAGGTGGTCTCTTTCACATTCGAGCAATTTACTAAGCTGGGAAAATTACAGACCTTCTTTTGCACATCAAAATGTAGACCTCCAGAACACTGTCGGGGTATAGCGCGGCCACTTGTACATACGTAAAACTTTCCACAATTCTTAGAGTCTCTTATAAATACACCATTTGGTAAAAGGTGCACTCTGGAAATTTCCTCACTTTTACAGAAACATAAGGTGGGCTACCTAGGTCAATGTTACTCTCCTTGTTGGGTACGACTTGTGGGCTCTTCAATATTTTAGTATCATTCGATTTGTAGGTTTTAGATAATATAATTTCTTTGGTTTTCAAACGTTCTGCCACGGGGATGCTGTTTTGTTTTTGGTTTGGTGATACGACGATTTGTGCACTCTTAGAACTGACTTTGTCATGCTCAGTTGAAGAATTTAGTGACATTGGTGAAACTCTTGTGTTTGCTGTTTTGTTTTTCTCAGAATTATCACTTTTAGGTAAACTTTTGAAGTTTATTTTGGGTTCCGACTTATGGCCAATTGAATTTATTGCATTACCAAATCTTAATTTTTCATTGTGAGGGACCTTATCCAGATTTTTTTCAGGCAACGGAGGATTCTGTTTTAAATTAGTATTTTCTTGTGCTTCGTTTTGACATTCCACTAGACTGGGAAAATTACAAACTTTTCTCTTGATATCAAAATATAAATCTTTAGGACAATGTCTGGAAATAGCGTGGCCTTCTGAACACAGATAAAACTTGGTGCAAGATTTTGGATCCCTCAAGTATGTGCCACTTGGTAGTAACCTACAATACGAAACTTCCTGAATGTCTGTAGATGAAATCGTAGGTGCACTTTGAGATAATTTAAAAATAACTGAGCCGGAGTTCGAACTTTCCGTGGAACTTTCTGTTGGATCAAAGGTTGAGCTAGAGCTCTCAGTAGAATACTCCACTGATGTTTCAAGTCCTTCCAAAGTAGACGATGACGAATCCAGTCCTAAGCTGAAGCTCTCAGTAGAACTGTACTGATCAGATTCTGTTGTAATAGATGATGATTCGTCGTAGCTCAAGGTAAAACTTTCAGTAGAATAATTCTCTGATGTGTCAGGTTCTTCAGAAGTAGACGGTGATGTATCTAAAAGCAAGCTGAAACTCTCAGTAGTATTGTCACTTTCTGAGCTTAAGGTAGAACTTTCAGTAGATTCTGTTATTGTTGGAGAAGATGAATCCTCAGAGCTTGAGCTAGATATCTCAGTAGAGCTTTCCAGTGATGATATCGTCGAAAAAGATGATAGTTCCTCGGTACTTGAGCTAGAGTCCTCTGTAGAACTGTAGCTTGAGCTCAAGTTATCACTGAAAATATTTTCTGCTTCCGTAACGGTCAAAGATGATGCCTCGGAGCTTGAGCTATAGCTGTTAGTAAAACTATCCAGGGATGACTCAGTTATAGCTGAAGAAGATGATCCCTCGGAACTAGGGGTAGAGCTCTCAGTGAGACTTTCTGAACTTGAGTTCGGAATTTCATTCAAGTCTCCTTCTCTTAACCTATACGATGCTGATAAAGACGATATTAATGGTTTGTTAGCTGTTATGGATTCATTATCATTAGACGGAGTATTGGGGGCTGCTCCAAGCGGTAATGGTGTTGGCGGAGCTAGTGGTGGTTTTTGAGGTCTATTCCATAGATAGCCAAAGATATTAAAAATGATTGGTCTGTCAAGGGCTATGTTCTGATTAACTTTCAATTCATTTTTAACACCGTTGTCATTATTGTGGGTATTGGCGTTATTCAGCATATACTGTACACATTTCTGTCGTTGTCCATCAAATCGATATCTTTCCGCACAAGAGTTTCTTACTTTTCCAAATATTCCCAAACACAAGTAGTATGCATCAGGATCTACTGGATCTGCAGCTTTATATCCAAAATGTTGTCCAGTACATACATTCAGCGCGTATGTCAGTGGAAGCGTCAGAAGACCAATCCAAAGGAAGCTTACTAAATATACAAAATACAAATACATCAGTAAGTTTATTGAATAATTTCTTCTTTTTACCTTACCCAATTGCATTTTTAATGTTTATCCAACAAAATGCGATGTGCAAAGGCTACATATTTCTATTTATACCCTAAAGACAATGGCACTATGCAACAATTAACTAAAAGTCTTTTCATCTTTCCATCTATCTACTCACTCAAGTGAATGTTTTTAGCTATCTACTAACAACGTAAGTTTACAACAAATTAAATATTTTAAGTAAATTATATTAACTTTCAGTAGTGAATACACGGACGGGAGCTTCTGTATAACATATTGTCGAATGCAGTTAACAAGACACGTGAGATGACGTCATTAGTCTTATCTATATGTACATACCTATACTTCTCTCTCTTTCTATCTCACTTTCTACATAATTAAGTGTTTTTCTGGTACACATTTATGTATTTTATCTATTTCTTCTATACCTGAACACATTGCAAATGGGTAAATAGGCATAATAAAATTGAGCGAATTTATGTAAAAGATAGCAATGACACATTAGCAATATTTAAAGATACATTCATATTTTGTGCATAGATGCTTCTTTATTCTTTACAGTGAACACACGCTACTAGCGATGACCCTGTTATTGCGACAGCTATTGTACATTTTTAGCATTGTTACATATTTTATTATTTAAATATATTTCCACCATTGCCGCATTTTTAGCTGAGATAACATCAACAAAATTTGACATAAATATTCAAGGTTCAAGACAAATTTCCTGTGGAAAGTAATGAGGAGCCGGCATAATTTTTAGATCTGGAAGCGAGGGACTCATATGACAGAGTCCATTAAGAAAATAATATTAAAGTACAAAAAAGTACATAAAAACAGTCTCCTAAAAAAACTAACTTAACATATGTAACTTTTTTCAATTGTGTGCAATTTGAATTTTTCACAGATATACGAATTTAAAGAAAGAATGAAAGTATGTGATATATACTATAGTTTATGTACAAGGCTGCAGCACAGGTCAAATGCATTCCAATAATTATTTTCTTTAATTAATGTAGTATCACACATTTCTTTCACTTTGTGGAAATGCGGTTGGAGGAGAATTCAAAAATATGCAACAAACTTTATTTGCGTCAAATACCAATAACCCAATAACCGAAATTTGGTGTTTTTAACTCTATTATAAAGTCTCTTAAAGATATGAGTTCATCCGGACAGAATGAGGGACGGACGCTATTGACTGGAATATTGATCTTGATCAACAATATACATATACTTTATCGGCATGGACCTGTTTCCTTTTGGCGCTTGCATTCGCACACATTTAGTACTCTATTCTTAACATATTTTAATGGAATAAACACAATCGATCGAACAATAAACCTTAAGATATTCTGATAACACCCTCGAATCAAGCATTCTAACTTAATTTATGCTTTTATATGGTCTCTTTCATGGTTCCTTCTGTCTCATACCTTTACATATAGAATAAGTATTTGATAATAGATATTTTGATATAAATTAATTACTTCTTTATTATTTTTGTTCTTCGAAGGTATTTATCATAATAAGATACTCTCAAGTTTAATAATCTTGTCAAGTGGTACGTATCATTGTGCAAATGTTTTTTTTTGTCGTGATAATGTTATTACTCCGTAATCAGCGTCACTTACCGATTTTTGTTAGCTTGTGTGCGTATTTTATAGCCAAAAAGCCCACCTGTCAGCTGTTACACCCCCTTGTCTAGTCCGTATCTGGGTCGGACCGAGGTCCGATTAGTTGCTTAGATAAGGTACCGAGGGCTCTACTTATCGTATTCTTGCAATGATTACTCAAACTGGGTGCACTTGGTGTTGGTGTTACTATTTTTAGTGTTGGGAAAAGAGCTTTGGTAAAAAGCACAAACTCTACTATATAGAGGTATTTTAGTTCGGACTCTTATCGTAACTTGTGTGGCTTCGAATGTACCTGGTTGAGGAAAACGAATTCAATGTTGGATTTTGTTGCCTCTGGTATTCGAGCCAATAAGTTCGGCCTCAAGTTCGCCTTTTATCTTTTGCATTTTTTTATTATTTTTAATTTTTTTTTTTTTTTTTAATAAATATTTATTTTTTTTTTTACAGTTTTTTTTGGCAAAGGTCACTTGCACTCATTAAAAAAACTGGGGAAGGCTTGTCGCCGATTGATAACAACATTCTTGATAGCGATGTTTTTTTTATTACGCTTCTCATTATCTAAAATCGAGATTTAAGACGATTGCATTTTTAATATTCATTGTCTAAAATATAAATACATATATAAATATAATATTTATATATATAATTCAGTGACCTAGAATACTTTAGAATTTGCAAATCTTTGCACGTACCTTGAAAACTAAAACAAATTACAGAAAATATTTTTTTTTATTTTTATTTAAAAATATTTAAAATACTTTTTTAAAAACAAGTGTGACGCGCCAGATCGTTATAATTGTAAATTTTACACATTAATGTATTGTAGTTTTTAAGATCAAAGTCCAAACAAAACGTATTAATTAATTCAACATATTGTATAATTATTAATAATTCACATTGTCAACAAATCAATTCTGGATAAGAACATAAAGTAAACCATCCTTCTTTGATAGAGTGCAAGTGCAAATAGGATATGTAATAAGTTTGTCTTCTTCTTTCAAACCATTGATTTAATTTGTGTGATAAATCCAAAGCATCTCTCTGTCTCTCTCTGATTTGTGCTCGTTTTTAAAATAAATGTATTACATTACAGATTTATTAAGTTTTTTTTTTTTGTGTGTCCAGCAGAGATGGGCTTATACGAGTTCAGAATGTATAGAACTGAAAACAATCATTCGAATTGGGCAAAATTTGCATATGATGACAAACGATGCAATGGATTAGAGTGGTCTCGAAACTACACTACGCTGTAAACTGCGTTAAGTCCAATTGTTCATCCGTTAGCTAACGAGACCATTCCAAACACGATAACGATCGCTGAATTTTGCACATATAAAGCTGAAAGCTACAACAGACAGATCCTCAACGCCTATTACAAATTTGTGACAAGGGTGGGGCCTATTGCTGTTGCACTTCGCAGAGCTAAGTAATCGGGCTTATCTAATTGGTTGTATGATAAGCGATTGACTGGGTCTGAATCTGATTAAAGTTTAAAGCTTGGCTGTACCTATATGATAAGGACAAGAGAATAACAGAAAATTGAATCTCTTTTATTACAACTGAATTTTTGAAGCTCGTTCAGTTCAACGCATCCTCAATCTGCATTGCCTTGACCTGTTCACGTTGTAGACGATTTCCATAGGTGCGTGAGACGAGATTCCATGTATCCAAGAAACGATCCATACACTGGGTAATGCAACGCTGCTCGGTGCCATCCAAACTCTTACCGGGTTTAAATATGCACTTTTTGAAGCACTTCTCAGTCATCTTAGATAGCATCTCCTGGGCATTTGCCACAGCGATTTGCTGCTTCACTTGACTCATCAGCTCCCCCTTCTCCAAATTTGCATGAGCCATTCTTATTGATGGTTATTTAACTTGCAATTTCCAAATAAACCAAAATCAAATCGAAATCTCTTTCAAGTTTTCCCACTTTTCACACAGTATTTTAAAGCAACTGTCAGCCAATAGACTTTTACTTTGTCTGACATAGAAAGAAACTCAACACAAACTGAAATTATAACACCAAAATTATTATTATGGAATTTGATTTTGAAACTTTGGGATTAGATGGTGATCTTGATGACCATTAGGCAGGTTCGTATATTTCTCTTTATGTCCATATGATCGTTTATCCATGCCAGTGTAAAAGCCCGACTTTTTATTATCTTAATTTAATTAATTGTTACAACATGCATATATTTTTTCAAGGCTTGCTAATTGTTAAAACTCTATCATTTAATCTTTACATCTCAGAAATATCTTATACTTATATGTTCGCTCTTATATTAAATTATGATTTTTTTATTAAATACAAATTTCTATAAATGTAAGAAAAGAGTTATCATGTCATAAAAGTTAATGTATTTATATGCTATTTATTCTGCTGATAAATCGTTTTATTTTCATGTTGCAATTCGCAACTTACTGGTGAGGAGTTGAGTTGTAACATTTACCAACTTACAGATGATGAGAAGCTAAAATGTCAAAGCTGTTGATTCTGATCAAGAATATACATATTGTTAATAAATTAGTATATGTATTTTCTTTATGGTATATCTAGAAGCTGTTTTACATACCTTTTTCTAATTTCAAAGCTACTTTTTAAATATATAAGTCTATACTTTCAAAACTATTATACTATTATATTTCTAACTAATTGTAAAATATAACTCCTTTTAATTATAATTGAGGATAAATAAATAAACAGTCGATCAAAAATTAAGGGGTAAAAATATTAAAATCGTATTAACATAAATTATATTAAATATATTTGAAATTATTGAATTTTCAATTAATCTACCTGCTCTGATCGAATCTTTCGATGCACTATTCTTTATTAAACTGATTCATTCGAAAATCCTTTACAGTACCAATAATTGCCAAAAGTAAGTATAAGCAATGTATTTAATATCTTACTTTATATGTGTAACTTTAGCTTTAGTCTACCATTATACAAATAAATAATGATTTATTATTTAAAAAATGTTTTTTAAGTTAATTGTTATTTGAGCTCAATTATGGTGTATTCCAAAGTCGGTCTAAAAATTCAATGATATCTAAGTTATGCCAAAAAAACTTAGGTGCAGCAAAGAATCTAAAGATTGAATAAGTAATTTTGAGGAAGAGCGGTATACGGAAAGAAAAATCTAAAATTTCGTCCTAGTAGCCCTATCATATGCACCGCTGAGACAACTAGTCTGGGCTTTTGTTATGCACAGACAGCTCGTCCTTGTATTGACTAGTGCTACAGTAGGGGTATTGCTGTCAGGCTGACTTTTTGAGATCCTCACATTCAGATGGTGAGGACTTTGTCTCGTTGAGACAACCATTTCTACAATAAATTCGATAACAGCCATGTATACGATCCTCCATTGCATCTACGGATCCATACGATCCATTATTGCAGATTCACTGCTTTAGGGGATGCTGAATAATATAACAATTTAGTAAATACACGTTTAACAAAAGAAGAAGCTTGTCCAAGTTTATTGAATTTAATTGTCTTACCAAACCGGAGTAAAGGGGTTTAGATTTTCAGTTGTAAGTGTACGAATTGTTGAACCTTAGCTTAGCTTTAGTTTAAATAAAAGGATCGTCAGTGATATGTAAGACACATGATAAATTACATTTATTTTTGTTAACACATATATAATTTGCTTAGGTTTTTGATTTACAACACATATTAACGAAATTTCTGTGAAATTATCTGATCTCTTATGATTCTTATCAAACAGTTTATGGAATTTAGTTTCTTTTGGATAATATTTAGATTGTAATTAGTGTTAAGTGTTTTACATTTTAAAAAGATCTTTGCTGTTTGATTAGAAAAAATATACATTAAAAAAAATTGTTTTTTTTTTGTTTTAATCGTTTATTTAATTTTATTTTAAAGTGTACGACAAAAAGTCACATTGTATATAAAAATAAAAACTTGAAGTTTTATTTTTTAACACCGTTAGGAGTGACCCAGTGAATACACCGAAGATCATCATATAGTAATATTCTTTGGATCGCAACTATTTAAGAACCTTTCGAGCTTATGCCGGACTCAAGCTATTTTGGCAGTAAGCAATGTTTGAAGCATTTTTAGATCCAATAACAATAGGATAAAGACAACAGCCAGTAGTAATTAAATGTCATTGCATAGCTGCAGTATAAGAAAATAGACTTGATTTTTAAATACATATAACCGAAATTTATATACTTTTAATGAAGCTGCTGATATTTGGATATTTTGCTAATCCAAGCTGATAATTGACTGTGGGACTGTGCACTGATAGATTACAATTATATTTAAATCCACTGCCAGGGCTTTAATACTGTCATAAATATTTACTACTTCGCACTAGACTTGACTTAAAGGATGCGACTTACAATTTGGCCTAGAGAAAAATTTTAATATATTTTAACACATCAATCCCATGGAAGCCCCTGAAATTATCATATCTGGAATACGGAGTACAGCATCCCACGGACTGACCTGATTTAATAGTTATGTTGCATTCAATTATTTACTTTTGATCGGCACACGTATCACTTATATTTGGTTGATTTATGTACATATACAAAATTTTAGTTGACATGTAAAAGTTTGTGCAATAGGTACACATCATTATCTTTGTTTATAAAAATATGTATAAGCAATGTGTGTCTGTATATGTATATGTGTATATTATTTACAAGTGATAGATACAGCTTTATGTCAACTAAATTATATATATATATATATATATATATATATATATATATATATATATATATATATATATATATATATATATATATATATATTTATATACATATACATATACATATATATATACGGAATGTATAATCACTTTGAGTATGTAAGTATTATTGCGTTGAAAGGACAATATATATACATATATATATATATATATACATATATATATATATATATATACATATATATATATATATTTATATATATATACATATATATATATATATAGTTGTTTTTTTGGGCGGGGGTTTGGTGAATTAAAGACAGCTTTAGTTCCTAGGCACCGAGCCCAAGCGGTGCCAATCGCACAGCTCCTGGCGCAAATCATGTTTGGATAAATCCAATTCAAAGCCACCAAGAAGCTCATTCTCCTGCAGCGTATATATATACATATATATATATATATTTATATATATATACATATATATATACATATATATATATATATAGTTGTTTTTTTGGGCGGGGGTTTGGTGAATTAAAGACAGCTTTAGTTCCTAGGCACCGAGCCCAAGCGGTGCCAATCGCACAGCTCCTGGCGCAAATCATGTTTGGATAAATCCAATTCAAAGCCACCAAGAAGCTCATTCTCCTGCAGCGTATCGTGCGACCAGACTGTCACCTGTAGCCTACGCTGCTGAACAACATCCAACGGCATGCGGTACTCCAACTGTTACAGAAATATACACATTGTTCTTAGTATGGAAAACCAATTTCTAGAGTAGCTACTTTCTTACCGTTTCCATAAAGCTGGGCACACAAGTTTTGCGGACCACTTTGGTTTTACGTTTGGTGGCTTTGGTTGGATCAGGTTTTAGGTAGCACTTGACGTATGTATTCGGCTCTTGGCCCTGCAGCATGGGCAAACCCTTAGCGTGGTGTATCTGTTAAAAGAGCAAGTAATAACAACATTATTTTTAGATGCTTAGTATTAGGGGTTGGTACAGGATTGATGATACCTACCATCACAGTTAACACGCCACGTTGATATTGCAGCGATAGGCGTATCTGGCCAATTTCATTGGGACTATCCCGCGATGGCAGTCGCTTGACCTCTGCAAATAAAACAGTTATTCACTTTATCCTTTATATCGTTAATCACATTACCCTTTATCTTCGGCATCTCCAGTTTGGCTTCCTGCTGGTCACGCAATAATGGATGAAAGAATGTATATACCAAATCCGAGTGCGCTATTTCTTCGGCAGCATCGAAAAGGGATTTCAGGAAACGCTGTATCAGAGGTAAACGTTTCTCAGCAACAGACTTGATATTGGATCGGCCAACATGGACACCCGCTGGAAGACTGAAATTAAATATGAGAAAGAATTTTTTAATAATTTGGTTATTCCTCGAATTTGTATACAATACTATATACTCTTTAAAAGCTACTCCTATTCTAGTTAAGTCAGACTGTCACTGGCACCATAAAATATTCTTTTGAACGTAACATGTGCAACGGAGGACTTAACTTAATCTTCATGAGATTAATGTATTGCTGCAGTTATGTAAACGTAAGTATAAAAACATCAAAAAATTCTATAACATTTTTTCCGTTGCACTTATTTAACGTTGGATACCGCATTATCCAACAAACATTCAAAGTAAAGAATATAAAATTACAACTTCGCTTCTTCGAAAACTGTGTGGAAAATATTGAACATTACATTACATTACATACAGTCTGTCAAGTAATTCTTTGCAAAATAAAAAATGTATGGAAAGTTCAACTTTAACATATATGAATATATATGAATTATCAGACGATTATTTAGCACACAACCTTCAGAAAGAAGTAATGTTAACAACAGTTCTCAAAAATGGTCAAAAGACATTTTAACAATAAATGTTGGCCTGTTATATTGCATATATTAGCGTATGAAGCTCAAATCCATTTTTTAGAACTGATTGAAAAACTAGGAAACCTGTCTTTGGGAATTTAAAATATCGAATAAAAATACTCAAGAAAAAAATATATAATGAAGAGTGTTGAACCGTTTTCGTAAAGTGGACTTATCTTAACGGAGAATTTTTCGAAACCCAGCGTGATATATCGTTGAAATTTAAAAAAAAAAAATAAAATAAAAATAGTGCTGTTGAAGCTTTTGGTTTCGTTTCAGAATTGGAATTTCGTACTGTAAAATAAGTCGAAATGATAACGCATTGTGTGTGTGCCAAAATATAAAATAGATATAAAGACACGAACTGCAGTCGATTGGTTATCAGTGAACGCGAAGCGATACACGAACGATTGGTTACATTGCTAATGTTTGATAAATCAGCAAACTATTGTTTCACGACCAAAACAACCAATACGTCCAAGCCGAGCCAAAGAGCAGTGGGTGAAAGAAGAGCGAGTCACAACAACACCACCGATTCAATCAACGAGAGAAGAGGAGAGTCAAGCATTCGGAGCGTCAAGCTATCGTTTCGATAAGCCTCGAGCGGTAGCGAACTTCAACGTCAGCGTTCAATCAGTTAACGAGCGAGCTGCGGTGAGGACGGCAAGCGCTGAGAACGGGGAGCTGGAAGCCGAGAGCCAAAAGCTGCACGGCATTGGCGTTCGATTAACGACGACGTGGTGAGGTGAAGACCAAGAAAAAAAAAACAACGCTACAAAAAAAAAACATTAAAATCAGGTGTACAACTTTGAAATGCTGGTCAAAAGTGTTTAGAAGCCATGGCTCAGTTAACATATGTGGGCCAAGGTAAGTTTACTAGCATCTATGAGTCCCGCACTTATCAAGAGAATCCTTCACAGGCCAGCATACTTTGACTTTTGGTCCTGTTGCTGCATCGATTTTGCTTTTGACAACTCTCATCTTCGCACTGCTGGGCATTAAAATTTGGGGCTTCCGAAGACGATTAAATTTTAATCGTAGCGGTCAGTCTTCGGCGCGGGAAACGCAGCAGCATCAGTCTACGCAGACGCCGCCACGTTATGCAGCCTTTGAATCGCAGGTGCGTATTACTTGATTACACATGCAAATCACGCAACTCCCAACACTTGCCAATTATAAACTCATAACGAATTTTGCTGTAAGCCATTTATAAAGGTTTATAAGCATCGTGATATCGTTGATACTCAACGACAATGACAACAGCAACTACTCACTCTGATAAGGCGAAGCAAATACTCGACGAAACAACAAATCACACAACAGGTGTATTTGTATGTGCGTATGTGTGTATGTGTGTGCATATGTGTTGGTAATTCTTGTGCTGACAATAGAAATTGAGATGAGCACGTGAGAATCGCGTATCATATATCGATTTAGGGCACATATCGATAATAGATTGCTCGAGCAACTTTCTCTCACTCCCATATACAATATATATACACTAGTCAGCAAAGTTTTTAAACCAGCAACTGATATTTAAAAGCATTAGATTATGCAGTCAGAACTAGTCTTCTTATAATTTCTAAACTAACCCAGCCATATGCGATATCAAATTCATAACTTATCAATATTAATGGGACTTACAATTTATATGATCACTTACTACTTGCTTAGGGCTAGAAGATTCCTTTTCCTTTGTTACTTTTAGGTTTGTGTTATTGAACTTATACTAGAAATAACGGAATGTCAAACAATTATAAGATTTATATTCTCCTAAGCTAAGCTCCCTGATATGAAAACACAAAGCCATTCCCATCATTTCTCTAACATGTTGTGCGCTCAAGCACTCGTACATTGGTAGAACACTACTAGTCAACATACTTGCACGTACTTGTGCTCAGACATGACTGGGTGTGCTCACTTCTGTGCCCGTGTCTGTGTCATGTGTTCATGTGCTACGTTTTAGCCGTTATATTTGTGACGCATCCAAAAACTGTTGTTGTTGCTTGCGTTGGTGTTTGGGAGCAACAGCTGAGGCAACAGCTGCTTAAATTTATTACACGAACATTAACAAATGGCAAACTTTATAAAATCCATTAGCCATTAAGAAATCCAAGAAACAATCGAATGTACTTTACAGGTAAACGGCACTGACAATGCAGTACACGGAGTATTTCGCCAGCGAAATGTTGATGAATTTGAAAGTGATCGACCAACAAATGCAACAGGTAAGGAGATATGTACATACATGTATATATATATTCATAAGTTTGAGGTATTACCCAATGTGAATGGAATAGGAAGTTAATTGATTGATTGGTATAAATGACTAGCTACTAACGATGATTTTGCAAGTGATCACATGATGATACGAGTACTAAATAATAAAGGGAACATTTTAGCAGCTATTTATGCTTCCGTGCATTGAGTAAAAACTTGTATAATCTTTTTATGTAGGATATAAAAGTTTAATATAAAAGTCATTGCATTCATTTTTGCTGATGCACGGAAATATTCAAATATAGATTTGCATTTATTTTATATTCCAAAGCTTTACTTTGACTCCGACTAATGATTTACAATTTTACAGTCAACAAATACCTCACAGGCAGTGTACCCAATCTGCAGTTGGCCACATTGCCCGCTCGGGAATGTAAAGGCGACGGAGTCACACCAGAACTGGCTAAAAAAGCTGCGTACCGACAAGAAAGGCATAGTGCAAACTATGATTACTATGCTATGCCACCTACACGCCAACCTCCGCCACCACCCGCTCCGCCCATACCACCAGCAGCCGTCGAGCACAATACT
This sequence comes from Hirtodrosophila trivittata, assembly GCA_035045065.1. Classification (NCBI taxonomy): domain Eukaryota; kingdom Metazoa; phylum Arthropoda; class Insecta; order Diptera; family Drosophilidae; genus Hirtodrosophila; species Hirtodrosophila trivittata. The sequence goes on along the minus strand of JAWNNK010001459.1, from coordinate 33,766 downwards.
CAGCTGGACATACCTAACTTCGATCACTTTGCTGAGAAATATGAACTTATTAGTGCCAAGCCTGTTGGCGAAGAGCCAAAAGATTCGCAACTCATAAACAAGGAGAGTGGGCGTTATGTAAAGTACGAACAGGTTGATGATGTTCCGGAGTTGCTAACGCCCGATGATGACCAAGTCAGAGCACCTATTTCCGTAGCAGCTGTGGTGCACCACATGCCGACTGTAACTCACCATGTGGTAGTGGCAGATCAAGAACCAGAGTCTGAAACGGCACTTGGAAGTCCACTGATTAACGATTCTTTCTTTGAGCATACGGATTCGGCGTTTGTTGTGGAAATTATTGCTGGCACGCCCGATGCCATTGAGCAGACGGAGCCATTTGTAGCCCCTCGTTTGTTTGATAACCTGGAGTCTGCCCACCATATAGATGATGCTGAATTTGTGCGCATTCGATCCTCTTACGAAATGAACGAGGCGGACATCTTGGACATCCCCTCGGACCTTTCTGGACCGCCTATACCAGCGCCAAGCAGCCCGCCTGGCTTTGGCAAAAGCATCGATGAGGATTGGGAGAACTTTGAGAACCTAGACAATGTCCAAATACCCGAACCGAATTGGTTAGTGCATCCTGCCATGCTGGAGTTGCCGCAGCAACTTGACACATCTAGCATAGAACTAGAAACTGTTGTGCAACAAGACCAACTCTTTGAGCAACTGGAGCTTATTGAACCAGCATATGAACAACCGCAGCTGCCGCCACCTGTAAATTATATTCAACCACCACCATATAAAGATGATATACCTATTCCGGCCACTCTGCCTGACTACGAATCCCTGATGCAATTGGAGTACTCACAGCCCAACCAAAACTTGCCAAAATACGCCGATGTCGTCGCCCACGCCATGGGAAACGGTGCGCAATACGTAAGCAGCATAGAAGATATCTTTGAAGAGCTTGAGAAGAATGGAGCAGAAAACACTGGCAACATTATACCACACACTGAACAGGTGCTGAATTTCGAGGAGCTCTGCGAAGAACTGGACATCGTGGAGTCACCGGTGCCAGCACGTAGGCGACCCAAGCCAATGCCACGCGTTTCTAAGCCAGCAACACTCAATGTGCGAGGTGATGCATCGCCTCTGACATGCTATGCGCCCGAGGAACTTTCCAGCTCCAGTATAAGTGACGCGGAAGAAGCAAGTCAACCAGCACCACCACAGCCTACTAAGCGTCAAGCACGTACTTTGAAGGTGCGCTTTGACGTAGAGAATTTGCAATATTATCAGTCTGCCCAGGTGCCCAGCTCAAATGAGTCCGATTCGACCGATGATGAGCAAGAGCTCCAATTGCTGCCAAAGCCCACGCAACGCTTGGTAACAGTATTGCAACCACTTGAGTCTGGTGTGCCAAGACTGTTTAGTACACAAGTCTCCCAGGAAGACAGCGACGATGAATCGTTTGGTCGCGCCATACGTCAGCATCGCTCCATGACAGAAGCATTACGTCCAGCCATTCAGCTGGAACGCACAGCACATAGCGATAGAGACACTGAGGCTTAGAACTGGAAACCCACAAGGCAAGATGCTGCTCTTCATTTCCTTAGCAAAGACAGTATTTTATACATGTACATAATTCTGTATATTCGCATATAAGACGTACATATATCATATATCTCTAAACTAGAAGTTGCCATATAATGTTGTCTATATTTAAATACATTTATCAGAAAACTATCCACGAGTATATACAACTTTCCCCTAACAAACAGGTCGGAAGACATGTCACCCAAACCAACTACTTCAAGTATCTCCACAAGCTAACGATTCCCGCGCCACACTTTGACGAATATTTTCTGGAATATCTTGGATCTATTGTCCGATCTATATGAAATTTGGAGATTAACATCACGGAAATATATGAAAATTAATTACACATTTTTTTCAAGGACTACTCAATGTCAGTGAGCAAAATTGTAACAGCGTGTTTAGGCAACAAAAGTACTCAAAAGAATAAAAATACAATCGGGTATTACCGTTAATTGCACTTTTCATGTTGATTGCTGCAAAGGCGGTTGTAACTTGGCTTAGGCGTTTGTTTTAAAAGAAACAGTCATTAATAATACAGGTGATGACTAAGCTAAGCTAAGCTAATAAAGCCATTGTACCTTTCGATAAAGCAGATATTACAGAGCTGTTAAATTGAAATATCTTAAATAGACGCATTCATATATACGTACAAAGAGTCAGACGGGCACAGCTAAATCGACTGAGGATTTCATACTGAAGCAGAGCTGCTCCCTTTTACCATACTTTTTCACAACTCTAACATTTTTTTCTCTTATCAGAGAGTCCTTATCAGAGCCTGGAAGATACATAGCACGCGAGCTAAAAACTACAACTACAGCTTATGTTTAATTGGCGAATATTTGTTGCAGATGGTGCGATCTCTTTCTCTTTATGTTTGTCTCGCTTTTATGTGTGCAAACTTTTTGATACTTGCTATGTTCTTTGCTTTTAAGATTTCAACTCTTTTGAGGGGGAAATAGAGAAATACTTCTCCCATAGAAAAAATAACTTATTTAAGTAGTTTCCTAAAAACTAAAACTAGTTATTTTTGTTTTATCCCCAGAAAAGAATGTTGAAAATGATTCACTTACCTATGAAGCTTGACCAAAGGAAAGTGTATACATAGTTTTTGATGGAATTCGGTAAACTCGCGATAGGATCGAAACAGATGTGTTGGATCCGGTTGCCCGTGTCGTGTAACTTGTAGAATGTACATATAATACTTCTCCATGCTGTAGTGCTTCTGAAATCGTACTACTTTTACGATTTTAAGACGTCCATCCTGCTGCATACTGTAAATATAATATACAATTTACAATCTATAGATCTGACTGAACGCACATTGTGTTTGGGGGTATAACTCACGTGTATTTTCGTGGCACAAAGGATAAGAGTTCCCCAGTGCCTTCGTCATTGTTAAAACGCATCTGTGCCAAGTTATGCAAAAAGAAATTAAATTGTGTGAACCAGCTCTTTAGCGAAGATTGTATCATTTTAGCGAATGTAGCCGCTGCTTCTGGATTTGATTGTGACGGAAGCAAAGCACGACGCACATAGGCGACAGCATTCGAATTGACTCCCGGCATACCCGCAGTGGCCATATGAGCCAGCGTGTGAAGGAGCAAGTCAGCATTTTTACGGACAATGTTAAATGCACGACAGCAGAGGTCAACAAAATAGTGGAAGTCTGTGGAAGGTCTATCGCCCCATTTATCACATATGCCATATCCGAGGTTAGCACAAACGGAGTGCGATCTCTGCCAAAACAAACGATACAGATTAATAAAAGTTTAATCTTAATCTATAATTATTAATATTAAAGATAATTATGTTATATATATATACTTCAAATAAATGTCTTCGTTTCTTGAGCTTTTAATCTTAAGAGACCTAAATGGAAATAAAAGTTTTTCAATATTGCGTAGTTCCCTCTTAGGACTTACCTTTTGAAATTGCCAAACATCTGTGCATCACCTAGAAATTTACCAAAATCGATGTGAAACAAGTGTCCGGATGTTTTAAGCATAATGTTATCGTTGTGTCGATCACATATGCCAAGCACATAGGTGGCCACACTGTAGCCGGCGCAGGATAGAGTAAAATTCCGTACCGCACTTTGATATTCGAGCGGACTTGGATTTTGTTCAAGCCATTCAGCTATAGGTCTGTCTTTAAATGAACCTGTTAAGCCACATTCCACTTGGATTTTGCGTAGTGTTTCCGCCTCGGACACAAGTTCAATCATACCGCTCTTGTACCCAGTAGGTACACAGTTAAAGGTTACCATTTTAAGGTCCAGTCGCTCCGCAAGCCACATTTTGTTCATGATACGTATTAACTGAATGGTGAGCATGTCCTGCTGCAAATCATCGCCACACTGCAAAGCATTTAAGCGAAATTAAAAAAATTATTCGAAAATTATATCAGCGGAGCACTTACCTTAAAAATGGCTGGCAACGGCTCCGCATCAGGTCCTATGAAGGTTATCTTAAGCGGCAATGTATTAGAGTTAAAGTAGCTACAATTGCGCACATTGACACCTGTTACTTCCAGCTCAGGACCCAATGGCAGGCAAGTAGGCTTCTCGAGGAGATCCTGATGTACCTGATCCATGCCCGCAACTAGACTCTTTTGACGCATCGATTCTTTAGCTTCCTTTACTGATTCAGCAATCGTAGCCAAGTTCTAAGATAAAGAAACAGGTGAATAGGAATTAGAGCTCAATATGTTCATGCTATTTACCTGGCACATACGATGCTGGTACATGAAGCGCTTGAGCAGCTTTTCGCCGCAGATGGCCATTAGAGCACGCAACATCATTTTGTTGCGTCGATAGTAACGGGCCTGAGTGATTTGCGACTCATCGCAATCCTGATCCACTAGTGATGCACCGATGGAGTTAAGCGGATCATCTGGAAGACTGTGCACCAGCAACCAGTACATGTGATGAGCAAAGCGCGGCGACTCCAGGCATTTGGAAAGCAAGAAGCGCGCCAGCGTGGAAGCCTCGTAGGTGTCGTGTTTAAGGGATTGCACTAACTGTGGCAAAAAGTCTACCAACTGATCGTTGGGCATGTGTGATATCCATTCGACAGCCTTTTCCCGGACCTTGGCATCAGGATAGCGAGGCAGTAGCAGCTCCAATGCCTGCAGAGGTGATAACGGTGCCCAGGAGTGTAGAAGGGCGTGTAAATCAATCAGATTAGCATAGTCCCAACTATGGGCAGCATGCAATACTTTGGGAAGTGCATTGGGATAGTTCTTTAGATAGAGACGCTTCTCCCAGAATACTTCACGACGCTCAGTAGCACCAGAATAGCCTAATTCGGCAGTATCCAGTAACTCCTCCTGCAGATTGGCATCCAGCGAGGCAAAATCATAGCTATGTTTATGGATTTAAGTGTAGTCACTGCACAAAACAAATTTTAGGACGAGCGCTACTTACTGTGGTGCAGGTTTAGGCGTCTCCTGATGTTCTGGGAACTCAATGCGACCGCCATAGGGTGGCACCTCAATGCTTAACACCGGACAGTAGTCGGGATGCGGATGACAGCCGCGTGCTGGTGCTGGTCCTAGCATTTTATCTGTCGTGGGCGGCCACACAGATAGCAAATACGGACCGCAGATCATGGTGCGCTTAAAGTCGAAGAGCTGTATGGAGCACCAACCCAACTCTGTGGTCACCTGTCGTCGCTCACCATTTGGGTCGGCATTCGGGTCGTTCTCACCGGCCGCCTGCTTGCCGTAAAGCACAAATGTAAGACGTGCTTCACGTGGCAGCGTGCATATTGGATGCTGCTCGAAGGTCAGCCACGCACTGAAGTTCAAGCGGGGAAAGAGCCCGCCGCTTGTATCATTGGAGCAGTTTAGAACATTAGGCTTGGACAAAAGACGTGTGCCATACACGAGCTGTACGCAAAGCGAGTAGTCCTCGTATTTCCAAATTGGCGGCGGTCTGTGCAGGCAATTGATGCTCACAACAATAGGCTTGGACACGCATGAGATGGGAATGGGCGCTGAAAAAAGAGGTTGGTAATTAGTGACTGATGAAAATCATGTTCGATCCACTTACTTGTGGCGTAATCCGGAGACTTCACCGAGAAAGCAACACGAAATACATTGGCATAGAGCTCAACAAGCTCCTGGACAGCATCTCGTAGCCGATTGCACTTTAGTTTAATATGCTCTAACATGGATCGTGGTCGCAGCGTTACTTGTGCGTATTCGCCATAATCGCTGACGATTTCTGGATTGTTAGCACCAGCTATGGGTGCATATTTTGTCTGTGCTTCCTCACAGATGCGCTTGAGCTCGTTAATGCAACGAGCTATCTCCAGCGTATCGATGGATCCAAGTAGCGCGCAAATGGCCTTCACAGCTTGCACCACACCCGAACAGCTGACAATAGTGCGGCCAGCAGGCGCACCATCAACCGCAGACTCGAGTTTGTCTATCTCCATTTCAAGCGTCTCAATGAGTATCATCATATTGTCGTATGTGACAATAGGCACTACTTCGTTGGGCAGAACCTGCTCCGGCAATACGTCAGCATCATGATCATCGTCCTCGGCGGTGCGCGCTATGGCTTGCATATTGGAAATGCTACGCAGGCACAGGCCCAAATGCACATCTTTCTCCAGCTGAAAGCTGTTATGGACGCACTCCAGCTGACTTAATTTCGACGTGGGTGCCAGCCACTCCAGCAATCCAATGGGCTGTCCAATATAAATCAGGCGTTACAGTAATTCACAAGACATTCCTCCTTGACCACATACACACCTTGACCACATAGTCCGTTACAGTGCCTTGAACCTGGCCCTCCAGTGAAGCCAGCGCTTGAGCCACTACCTGAGCCACCACCGAGTCAACTACAAGCAATGATTTTTTAGTTCAATTTTTAGGACTTGTTACTTCTATTGTCACTTACTATCGCAGGTGAATGTGACTGGCGTGCCATAGCCTTTAACCTGCTCCCCAGCTAGTGAATTGGAGACTGCATGCGGCTGCAGCGTGTTAACAGCCGGATGCACAATTATTTTGATACTGGTGTCCATCATGTAGTAATAATCAAACTCGGCGGCTATCACATGGCCCACATTTGTATCTACATCCCTATGTGGGTAACTAGCGCGCACGTCACGAACCATATGATAGAACTCCAAGAGCTCGGCATCATCCGTGCGCTGTTCGCTAATCAGCTCATAGAGGCGTGTGCAAGTTTTCCGGCGATCAAGGACAACGTGAGCGGGTATGCTGTTGTTATAACTATCCGTAAATTGAGTCGGTTGCTGCGCTTTGGACGAGGATACACTTGCTGAACCTGATTCATACAGTTGCTGATTGCGCGGCGGCAATGGAGGAGGGGGTGATACAGAATCAGAATTGCAGCTACCTGTTGTCGCCGTTGCAGCTACTGCTGGTGTGGGAGATGGTGAGTAAGAGTGTGATGGCTGCGTGAGATATTCCTGTCGCCAGCCAATAGAGCTGACGCTACCACTGTTCGCGCTCTTATCCCACCTGTTGACCGCCTCGTACATAGGATCTGAATACTGTGTGCCATTATCGCCACTATACAAAAAGTCAAATGGATCGTACTCCGCGTAGTAGGAGGTGCAATCAGAAGCACAGTCGTTGCCTGCAAGTAACGAGTGCATCACTAATTAGTGAATAAAACAACAACACGAAAACAAACAATCGATTAACGAATCACATCGCACGCAGTTATGCAAATGCTATTACAATCGACTGGCAAGAGGGGATCAAGCAAGTCGAATGGATCCGAGCGTGTAGCCAAAAATAAAGTCGTCACCCCCAAAACAAAAGTGAACGCCGCGCGAGTAATGGTCTGAATATTGAGCACGGCGAGCACAAATCGTATCAAGCAGAGAACATTTCGCAAGCTTATGCTAACAAATCCGTTCTGTCCATTGTCGCCTGTGGCTCCCGCACTCCCGCACTCCCCATAACCCCATCTCTAATAACTAATTGGCTCGCCTGTGTGTGGACGCCTACACAACGCGAGACCTACACAGCAATATGAATATATATATATATTATATATAATACATAAAATTCACAATCACATTTGCCGTCGCTGTGACCTTTCCCTATCATCTGTGCAGCATATGTCAAAAGAGAAAACAAACATATATCTAAATACTCTTTCCCCAGAAATAATCAACAGACAACGATGGGTTTATATTAAAGATTTAGCTATCATATAGATGATCTTTTAGTCCTTTTGACAACAGGTTTGGTAGAAAACTGTTCCATTGCGGAAAATATATAGAATACGAGGTTCATCAAATAGGAAGGACTGTGTTTCGTCTAATTGCCTTTAAAAAATAGAAATCCTGACCTGAACCCATAGGTATAATAAAATTGTCGAAATGAATTGCAAAAGCAGAAGACGCATCTCCGACACTATGAAACACATATTTACTGTAGTATTTTTGAATACTGTCAACCGCTGATTAGCTCAATCAAAAGTTATAAAAGAGTTAAGGACAGCGAATTTCGTATATAGGTTCCTATACACTAAATGATTTTTACCCCTTTCAACACGTAATTTATTAGCAAAATTTTGAAGCTGTAACTTTGATTTTTGGCACACATATAATTTAATATGCTTTTTATCTATGGTAATAGTTAAAAAAAGGTTAAATATACTTAACAATAAATATAGAAAAGTTTTAAACAAACACTTTACCACAGTGGCGAACAAGGGTAGTTGGCACCTGTGAAGCCCACTCTGATTTTCTCAATGTGCAACAACATCGTCTAATGATTTTAGTGTGAATATTTGTGTGGTTGTATGTTAATGTATATGTGAATGGCTATGAGAACTTTCACGACGGCATTAGACTCTGTAAAACCTGGGTTCTGGGTGTCCCACATAAATTAAAAGATTGAGTTTCTAACCTTGCCGTTGGAATATAACTTGAAATAAATTTATTTAAATATTTAAAATCTTCGCTGTTAGTTTAGAGCATAGAGCCAATAAAGGGTGCCTTATATACATACATACATACATATATTGTTTTAAAGTAGATACAATAGGGAATTAGAGTGAGCTTTGATATGTTTGTGCTCAAATTATATACTTTTGTATAAAACATTTAAAAACAAATTTGAATTTAGTATTCAATACCAAAGGAGAATATGTTTAATAAAACAACAAAAAATTGGAATTTTTATTTTCAGACATAATTTATTATTGGTCTCTTCGTTATACAAGATTGTCTTTAACATATGTATGTATGTATATATGTGTATTAAAATATTATAGTTATATGTTTATATATATATATATATACATATATTGATATGTGTATGTATAAAAGTATATGTAGCTGCAAATCACAATTTTTTGTTCCGTAATACTCCGAATATAATACAAATTTTATTTCATTTCCCACTGGGATGATGGACAATTTTTGGTATTTCATAAAAGAGAAATAAAAAACATTTTTAGTTTTTAACATTGTGATGTTGTTAATGGTTATTTTGTGAATTATGGTCATCATTTGCTCAGTGTAGGCAAAAACTTTCACATTTACTCTCTTGCTCTCTAATACTAATCTTTACTCTGATGCAGTCAAGTGGAAGGCATGAGTTTTTGGACGTGATTAAAGATTAATATTTATAAGTAAATAGAGGATATATATTATATATATATATATATATATATATATATATATATATATATATATATATATATATATATATTTATACGTATGTATATGTGTGTGAGAGAGAGAGAGAGAGAGTAGGAGGCTAGAAGTAAGTTCTATGATATTTGTATATGACTGAATTTATCCACACCAAAACCCTGAGCCCATTTTGCCTGTAGCTGGTGTTCTGTAAGTGTCGCCTGACTTTTTGGTTGTTGTTGTTGTAGGTGGATGTTGTGGTAGTACATAGTTAAGTAGTTGCAGTTTTGATAGTAGTATTACTTATTATTGGATAGTAGTAGTAGTAGTGGTAGTAGTCGTTTTCATTAAATGTATTACTCTTTCGACACTGCAAGATAGAGAAAACAGAAAGCATTCAGTTTAACAGTTTTCTATTTTTTTTTTTTTTGTGTCGGTTAACAACAACGACAAACAGCAACAACAGCATCGTCAAACAGTAGAAACACATCAAGGTATAAGTAATTTATATAGTAAGCGATGAATATAGACCAACATAATTCACTTTAATACAAATATCCAGACAATAAACTGGCACTATGAGTAGGAAGCGGCGGCGCATCTGCTCCTGTTTTCATTAAAATATATAAAATAATAAAAGATAATAGAACTAGGCGGACGGACAAACATATTTTAAAGAATATATGCAAGTTGAACGTACTGTTACTGAATATATATAATATATTCTAATCTTAAATATATGTTAAATACTTAAATGATGATATGTATAAATTGTCCTTAAACTTTTATGGATTTTTCCGATAACCTTGTGATTACAACAGCGCCATTAAAAACCCTCAAAAAGAAAAACTGTAGAGTAATTTACAACTTATTTTTAATCATTTGGATTGTAAGGATAAAATAAAAGTATCTTTGGAAGCCATTATCAATGTTTAGATTAAAAAGTAAATTCAGGTTATAATAATCGATGATATTTGTGGAAGTGCTTTGGGTGAAATTTAGTATGATTTAAAAATAGTCAAACTTAGCCATTGATGCTGATTCAAAATATACTTATAAATTTTATTCTCTTTTTGCACCTAAACAAGACTTGGAATTTGAATAAATATTCACCAATTATATCCATTGAAATTGAATTATGGACGCAACTCTCTGACCGCTGATGACAGACAGACAGACGCATGAGCCCGTCCTAATGATTAATTGATAACTTTAACCCATAGCTTACCAGAGTTCTCATTAAGCAGGGGATCAAATGCTTCCAGGACACTCACACGGGAACTAAAAGAAGAAAAAGAAAATAAACAATTTGAATTATATTAATTTAGTATAATGGGAGAAAAAGCTGTATCATACTAATCGTCTTTATTTAAATCGATCAAGTCGTTGCCTGTGCGTTGAGCTGCCAATGCGGGTCCAACTGAGGGTGACGTAGCAACAGGAGGCGCAGGCCGACGTGCGTTGTATGAGGCAACGCTTGCGGTTAGAACCGTAGTTGACTGGCTGGGCGGTATGTTGGGGCTGGTGCTACTGTTGCTCGATGGCATACTGTGGGGACGGGCAAAGTCGACATGGGTACTTCCGCTGTTGTTGAGTGCAAAGCTAGCGACATTATACCCAAAGCCATGTGATGGATACTGAGGCGGCATATATGCTGCTGAGCCGGGCACAACTGGTGCAGAAAAAGTGGGATAGTACACATAGTTCGCCGGATGTGAAGGTGCTACTGGCTGCAACGCCAACTGATTGGGCATGCTGTAAAGACGTTGGAGCTCCTCGTTGCTTAATGGCCGCTGCTGTGGTTGCTGCGCGTTACCTTGGTATGGTACCAACTGCATTCCGGCCCCACCTGGAACACTAGCATACGTTGGTGATGATGCATAGTGCATGGGCATGGGCACGGCCACTGGTGTCGCAGCGGCCACAGGACCCATCGGCACAATAGCGGTTTGCGAATTGTTTGTTTGCATACGCTGCAAATCCTCAATCAGCCGATCAAAGGTACTCCCGCTCTCTTGAGTCGGTTGCTTGCTGGTAGGACTAGCAAAGCATATGAGATCGCTGTCTCCATTACCGTTTCCATTGCCCGTTTGTGCTGGCGGGGTGCGCGAGCGCTCCACACTGCTCAGTGTTGTAACCGCCGGATGGACCTCCGAGTGACGACGCTGCGATACACTGTAATTCTTCTGGTGTTGTTGCTGCTGCTGCTGGGTATAGTAATCAGCACTGCCACTTTGATAGGCATTTCCATATTTCTTGTGCCGCCTGTAGTCATCAAGTGCCTGCTGCTCCAAGCTAAGTGCTGTCGCCTTGGCCAAATCCTCCTGGAATTGCCGTTCGCTGTCAATTTGCGCCTGATTCGACATTATCCACACAGAATCTTCGTCCACGACCAACTGCAAACAGTTAAAGCAACACAAAAGAATATGTGTATTAATTAAAATTTTGTTTTTTGTTCGAGTATTTCCGAACAAAGCCGTGTGATTTTTTTTCGCTTATCTGTTGCCCATTCGGTTGGGCGATAACAAACACCACGATAAAAGCGATTACGCGTTGTAAACTGGCTTCATATTCTAGGTACGTTTAGGTGAAATACAACTCAAGAAGTTTTTTCAAACAATGCAATGATATTTTTTTGGCTGTTGGGAATACTAGCTCAGGGCCAGACATGATCTGGCTGCATATTAAAAAAAAGAAGCAATTGAATGAAGAAGAAAATAAAATAAAAACAAATCTAACTTGGCAACTAAGTTATTCTATACATATACTATTTTTTGTCAAACGATGTACAGGGTACAAATGTTGTTATGTCTTAGCCAGTCATAAAGAAATATGATTCATGTTTACGTGTCAATGTAACCTTTATAATTTATTTATTGTCCTAGTTAAATAAATATAACAGAAATAAAATTATTGTTTTCTTATCTTTCTGGTGAATTAATAGAAATGGTTATTAATATAAATTCTTTTCAACTTTATAACTAAAACAATTGGAATTACTACACATTGTATTACTAAAAGTACATTAACTGTCTTATATATTTCTTTTAGGTATATCTTATTTTGTAAAAAAGTACATTAAAAATGCTATGTTACCAGTCTCCAAAAGTCAAATTTCTTTAATTTACTTCTTATTAAGTTTGAATTCCAAACTGATTCTAAAACATTGAAGTTTGTGTAAGAAATTGAATTAAATTGGATGAACAAATTAAAAAAAGGAAATTGCTTGCTGAGTCACTCCCAACGATTCTGCGAGTTCAGTTTGCATTTGGCACCGATCTTGATCCAATATAGCCTCCAAATCCTCATCTTCAAACTTTTGGGTTGGCCAGGACGGTCTTTGTCTTCAACGCTAAAATCACCACTTTTGAAGCGTCGAAACCACTCTCTGCATGACTTATCGGTCGGAGCAGATTCACCATAAACTTCCACAAGCATTCGATGGGCTTCTGCTGCACTTTTCTTCCCATTAAAAAAGAAAATCAAAACTTCCCGCGAATGTTGATTATTTAACACAAATTCAGACATTTTCGAAGAGGCAAAAAACTATGTTGTGGTCACAAAGAGACGCTGACGCACACTAATTATTATTGACAGAAGTCAAATCTTTCCAATGAAATATGTATACACTTCCAAGATTGGCCACAATTTCAGGTGAAGCCATCTTTGAAAACGGACCATCTTAATTTGTACTCTCAATATAATAAGTAATAAGTTCATAGCAAATGTTCAAAATCTAATTAACTTACTTGTTGAGTAAGTTCAGAGAGGAGGCGTAACGGGTTTTACTATGTAAAAAACTGTTTAGCGTAAGTGCTATTATTTTTTTTTTTATTATTATATCATATTATTGTATTTTATATTACTGAGAAAGAATGCTTCAGCTGTCTTAACAATAAACATAGATAACACAAAACAGACTTTAAGAAGTGTAGGTTTACTACACATATATTTTAATGTTAAAAAATAAAAATGTGAAAAAAATAATATAAGGGAGAAGAAAATTTTCTATATTAATTTAATAAAATGTCGATGGCACTCTTCACATACGTTACATTATTAAATAGGAATTATACTTTATATAAAAAAATGTTTTAAATGCTATTACCTTTAATTAGATTCACAGAAGAATGTATAAATATTCTTAATCAAGATCAAAACCCGAGTCAACCTAGCCATGCCATTCTGTTTGTACGTCTGTAAGAACTGTAGACACCAAATTTCGTATACATATATATCCTAACAATATATATATATATTTATTATAGATATTCTCCACACACCCACGCATTACTAAAATTATCCGCACCTTAGCATATTTAAATAACCTAATCATTTTGCGATCAGCTTGGCCAAAGCTTCGTCCATGTATGCGTACATAGTAATCATGCCTTCCAACTTAATATTATCACACTACAGTGATTATAACGGAACGATTTTAGCATATGTCAACAGATCGATTTTCAACACTTTTCATTTTGTATTACATATTTAGAAAGAACGTGCATATTTTGTTATTATAAAGACTAATTTTATAGTAATAAAATCCATTGGCTATTATAGCATCCGACTAAGACCTATCAACATCCACAGAGTTTGGCCAGTAAAAAACTACCGGCACGGCACAGAAATTATATATATTATATATAATTAAAAATTATATATCCGCAAAATTTATAGAGAATCGGAACTTGATTACAAGTTGCTCGTTTACAAGTTGATTGTCCCCTTATTACTCAAATTTCAATGGGATAAGGGACTAAAACTTAAGATAACGCATTCCCATTTTTTTTTTATTTTGTAAGCTACTAGAAAAATATAATAACAAGCAAATGCCCAACTTTCTCACAATTGTCTTAAGAGGAACAGCTGTTCAGCATGAATGCTTACCACACAGATACGTAAACACACACACACACACATACACAACGCAGTAGTAGTACCGGTACATATATATGTATATATGTTCACCATGAAAACGAATTTAAAAGCTATGAAAGAGAGGACATAAAAAAGATAAGAAAACATATGTACACCGGCAAAGCGAAAGCATCAGCGAGGTAACAAAGGTTAAAGCCAATCAATAACAGATATTCAAAAGCTAAATAACAATAAATGTCGTGAAAAGGAGCAGCAGTTTGACAAGTTCACATTCGCATGCATATACATATATATATATATATATATATATATATATATATATATAATAAGTATATATATACATACAAAGAAAGGTAGGTACGTTTATGTATATATTGAGCTGTATGTGCAGAAAGAACACTATAATTATTAATGTTAAAATGCTTTACATTTATTTATAAAATGATAATGGGGTTTGTTGCTAAATAAATTAATAAATTAAATTATATTGTAAGAACATAAACACACAAATCATAGCTAATATATGTATATATACACATATTCAACAATTCAGTTTTTGGTAACTTACTTGGTTCGCTTCAGTTTTTTCGTACTTGCTCAATACTGGCGTCGATTGTGTTTGCGTCAAATTTTGTATGCTAGATATTTATTACGTTTTCATTTGATTTCTCGTTGCTTTCGCGGCTTTGGAGCTTCCTCCACTCACATACATGTACATAAATACATACATAAAAACAGATATAGCACTAACACACAGAAAACAGAGACTTGCACAAAAAAAATGAAACTGGGACACACACGATCACGTAGGCGTTGTACACGAAATACTGTTTAATACATATTATTTACAACATTTTTTAAACATTTAAATATGCCTTATTAACTACTTCTAAATTGCTACGTTCGCTTCGTCACACACGATAATAACAAACGCCATAGAAAAATGCAGAAAACGGAATGCAACAAGCAGAGTAATAAGTTGACTTGAGAAATATGTACACACTGGCACTGGCGATTAACTCACCAGAAAGTGATCGATAAATCAAAGAATTTGAGTTTAAAGTAATTTTAATAATACACGTTTTTTGTACTTGCTGCTCAGTTTATATTAAGGTTTGCCAACATTAAATCTTCAAGTTCCAATACATTTCCGGTGTCTAGCGCCAATTTTTTAGAATCATCATCCAGACCAACTGTTGTCCAATAGTCTAATTCGGTATTTTCCGATAAATTGTACATTCTACGATAGGAAGCCTCGATGTTTTCGTCCAGTATGCGGTCCACAATATCGCTAGCCGGCATCACCATTTGACTAGCTGTTTTTTGCCGCAGTTGATACTGACTTTGAGGATGTTCGATGGCTTCGTTTGATTTTTGTGTGCTTTTACTATGGCCAGCAATTCGCTGCGTAAAGTTTGCGTTCTCCACGCCCATTCTGCAAAGGGCACATTTGCTCTGGCCAATCTTTCGCTTCATTTTGTGAACGGCAATACGATCTTGCGCGAGTAACATGCGTTCCTGGGACAATTGTGCCTCCTTTTCGCTTAGCTCTTGGTTGCGCTTGCCCAACAGCTGCAGTTTGGCATGCAAGAGCTGCTCGGTCTCACGAGCTTTGTTTTCAGCCATATGGGAGCGATTGATGGCCAGGCGATAGGCACTGGAAGCTTGTACCATCTCATCCTCCTTCACATTAAGCGCATTTTCTTTGTCCATCAAAATACGCTTTCGTTGCTCTAGCTCGCGCTGTTGCTTGTGACAGCGTTCTCGCTGCTCATCCGCACGTTTAATTGCATCTCGTGCGACCTGAAGCTGTGCATCCAGCTCTAAACGCTCCTTATCAAAATCGCTATGTTCGTGCAATTTGTGTTGCATTTCAATCTTCTGTTGCTCAACTAGGAGGCGTGTACGTTCCTGCTGTAGATTGAACTGCATACGCTCTGTTTCTGCTAACTGAAGCGTTTTAAGTTCTTCGATCCTTTTCTCATCGCGTTCCATTTGCTCATGATGAAATTGCTTCTCTCGCTCAAATGCCTTTTTTTCGGCATCAATGCTGGCCATGCGTTGTCGAAGCTGCCAGTTCTCCTCCGCTGAGTCCTTTGAAAGGCGACTGAGTTGCAGCTCCAATGTGGTAACGAGTTCCATAAGGCGCTGTTTTTCTTGTTCAGCTACCTCCTCGTTGACCTTTAGGCGTCGCTCTGAGTCCGCCAGACGACGCTCACGTGCCTCTAATTGCTGTTCACGTTCCTTGGTTGTATTCATACCCTCGCGCAGTTCTTGTAAATCGCTAGATGCCATTCGTAACGTTTCCAAATAGTTTCCATGATCTCGTACAGTCGTCTGCTCCAGTACTTTAGCTTGCCTTATGCTTTCCAAGTCCGCCTCATGCGAAGCTCGTAGCATGCGTAAATCATCCTCATGATCCTGCCTAACTGTGGAAATCTGCACATCATAATCGCTTTTCAGTTTTTCCAGCTTTCCAGTGTAGTATTCTTTTAGTTCAGAGTTCTCCAACTTTAATCGATCTTCCACTGCTGCCAAATGCTGCTCCAACATTTTTAGCTGCTTTCTAAAAGAGAAAAAAGGGTAAAAAGTTAGTAGAATAAAATCTTTTCTTCACAAATTTTTTAAGTTATTTACTAATATTAATACATAAATAAATATTTACTTATACGAGCTTTCAATCATTTCAATTTCTTGTTCGTAGTTGACCTTGATGTTGGCCACCAGTTCTTCCAATCGCTGTTTTTCCAGCATGTTGCGTTTGACATCTGTTTCCAGTTGGAGCAGCTGTTCTCTGCTCTCATCTTTTGTTATTTTTGGTAGCGGCACTTTTTCAACCTCAGTTTCACTTGTGATCGTGTTTGTGGCTGGAGGATTTACCATTACAGGTTGGCTCATCATCAGCTGCAGGTGCATATTGATGCGTTCCTGCTGCGCTTTAATGTGCTCCTCCATTTGCTGCTGGCGCTTTAATTGCTGTTCTAATAACGCTTGAAATTTACGATCCTGAGAATCCTGCTTGCTCTGCATTTCAACCAGCGATCGCTCTTGGATTTTCATTTGGGCAGCAATCACCAGCTGTGCTTCTTGCTGCTGTAAGGCACTGTAGTTATGAGCGCTCTCCAAGTTTATACTATTAAGCATAAGAATGTTTTGCGCTGTGCTATCTGTAGCAGGTCGGGCGGTTGCTTGTTGCTCTTCCAGATCAATCTCGTCAGAGTCCGGTATACGCAATA
The DNA here is from genome assembly GCA_035045065.1 of Hirtodrosophila trivittata. Classification (NCBI taxonomy): domain Eukaryota; kingdom Metazoa; phylum Arthropoda; class Insecta; order Diptera; family Drosophilidae; genus Hirtodrosophila; species Hirtodrosophila trivittata. The sequence goes on along the minus strand of JAWNNK010001459.1, from coordinate 16,431 downwards.
TGTCTGTTGTAATATTTGTGACTGTTACAGCTTCTTTAGGTAGCTGTGGTGTGGGCACACGATCATGGTGTTCCTCGGTCACTGTAGAAGCTGCAGCTATTTCCAAGCCCAATCCCAGCCAGTCAGCCGTGCCGCGCTTTTTGGAAACAGGCGTGGACAATCCCGAAATTGTGGCATTTGTCTCTTTGTCCCTTCCAAATAAGCCTAAAGGATCAGCATTAAGATTAACCGATTGGGCGGAGGCAGAACTGCGCCGACCCGGACCTGCAGAGGTTTTGGGACGTGCTTGTGGGTTCACATTCGAGTTTTCCGTTGTCGTATCTGTCGATTGGCGCGACATAGAAGGCTTTGCAGTTGCAGGTCGTTTTGAAGTTTCGCCACTGTTTGAAATTTCATCAAAAATGTTTTTTTTTGACTCAGCCGCACCAAGTAGATCGTCCAACAAGTTTTTCCTTGACCCGCCAACACTTTTCGGCCGTTTGGGATCGAATCCCAAATCATCATCATCGGCATCATCCATGGACGACGAAGGCTTCTGTTTGACAATTCGTGGTGTACTTGTAGTAGACGGTTTAGTAATAAGTTGTCCTAATGCAGTAGGATTTTGAACATCCGCTTCAGTTTCTTCTTTTATTCCAAATAGATCCTCCAGTTTCCCCTTGGGCTTACTCGTTTTGGGTAATTTTTTTGCACTGCCTCCGGCTGGTGCGTCAAAAAAGTTGTCATTGTCCAAACTATTATCACTTAATAGATCAGCGAGTGGGTCGTCGCTAAAGTTCATTATAAATCCTGTCTATTATTTGTTCTTTTTTTCGCTTTTAAACTTGAAAGAAAAACATATACAAACGTTGCTTAGTAACGAGTTTTGGTATTTTTTGGTTTTTTTTTTTTTTTGCATTGAAGATGTGTACACATTGTCATTATTACACTGCAACAGGTTGGACAATATACTCATATTTTGGTAAGCATTAGATATCTGTTGGTAGATTTTTAAATTTTCAGATGTATCAAAAGTTGTTTGAAAACATTATCGATATATATCGATAAAATGACAACAATTCCAGTAACATCGATGCCAATCATCTGTTTAAGATCTTTGAAGCAAAAACTTTTTGAGTGTATTGTTTATTTTTTTTCATTAAAATGAGTAATATTTACATCCAGGAGCCGCCAACGACGGGCAAAGTACTGTTAAAGACTACAGTTGGCGATATCGATGTCGAGCTATGGGCCAGAGAATGCCCAAAAGCGTGTCGCAACTTTGTGCAACTATGTATGGAAGGCTATTACAATGGCACAATTTTCCATCGGTTGGTCAAAGGATTTATTGTACAGGGTGGCGACCCAAGCGGTGATGGCAGTGGTGGGGCATCAATTTACGGCCACCCGTTTAAAGATGAATTTCATTCACGATTACGGTACTCGCGTCGTGGTTTGGTTGGTATGGCGAATTCTTGCAAGGATGACAACACATCACAATTCTTCTTTACGTTTGGTCCGACACCAGAGTTGGAAAACAAAAATACGCTTTTTGGTAAAATTGCGGGCGATACAATTTTCAATATGCTAAAGCTGGAAGAAGGCATCGTTGATCAACAAGAACGGCCAATTTACACACATTCTATAATCTCTACAGAGGTTCTGAGCAATCCTTTTAATGATATTGTGCCGCGTTCTTTGCCAAAAGTTGTTTCAAAGCCCAAAAAAGTCAAAAGAGAAATGCAGGGTGTCAAGTGAGTTGAGCACATTCTTTAATGCTTTGCGATTTAGGAACATCATATTTTTCTTAAAGGAATTTTGGACTACTTTCTTTTGGAGAGGAAGCCGAGGGCGATGAGCAGGAAACGAGCATATTTGTGAAGCAGTATGCGGGCAAAGCAAAGTCATTGCATGATGCAACGAACGACCCGAAGTTGAGTAAAGAACCGATTCAGGTTCAGGTGACCAAAATTAAGATAGAAAAAAGTGAGGCACATTTATCAGACGATGGCGAGGAGTCTAAACATGTACCCACCACTAAGATTACTGATATTATAAAAAGTAAACTCTCCAAGGCAACAAAAATCAAAGTAGAGATCAAAAGTGAATCAGAAGATGGAGATGACGACTTTCTGATGACCCGGGAACGAGAACAAAGCCTAAAGGTTTCAGAGGAAAAGTATGTATGCTGTTTGTCTATTGATACATATATATATTTTTTTTTGCATTTGTTATGTTTTTGCTAATTTAGGTCCAAAATACGAGAGGAAATTGCATCATTGAAGCGACAATATCAAATGGATAAAATCAGCAAAGAAAAACACCTATCCAAAGAGGCTGATAAAAACTCAAAGGTTACTAATATGAAGGGAGCCAGTGAAAATCATTATATTCATGATTTCATTCAAACTAAAGAACTTTACACCGCCAAGGCAAAAAATAATCTTAAAGGACAACATAGGTAACTTTAATGACTATATTTGAATTGAAAGTTAGAAAATTAATGGTATTCTTATTCTTTTTAGGGAAGCCTTTACATTAAATTTATTATCCAAGTTTAAATCGAAATTAAGCAACCTTAAGGATAAATCATGCACGGAGAGTGTGGATACGGAACCAAATAACATTGACGATAGTGTTGTGGAAAAGGAGATCAATGGTGACGACTGGCTAGCGCACACACTTAACTTTAATAGTAATACACCAGTCGTTGCGAAAGATGCATCCACGAAAGGTGATGATTGGTATGATGTTTACGATCCTCGTAATCCTATCAATAAACGTAAACGAGGCGAAACGGACTCTACTAAATCATCAAATAATCAATGGTTCAAACGAAATTAATTTTTTGTTTTGATAATATTTGGTTTATATTTAAAATATATGAACAATATTTGTAATAACGTATTCAAATATTTAATATAGGTATCGACTTAAAGTTAGTAAACTTTGTAATTTTGATAAAAATAACACGGTATCATTTATTTATGTATAATATTTGGTTTATATTTAAAATATATGAACAATATTTGTAATGTATTCAAATATTTAATATAGGTATCGACTTAAAGATAGTAAATTTTGTAATTTTGATAAAAATAACACGGTATCATTTATTTACGTATAGAAAATATACCAAAAATGTTAGCGATATACAAGGTGTTTCTCAAAATTTCCCGAACTGTTGGAATAAAATTAAAACTAAAATAGATTTTTGAGTGCTTGTTTTTTTATTATTCAAAGTAATCCCCATCCGACTGAATACACTTATTAGCTCGATCCAATAACATTTGATGAGTGTTTTAGATCGTTGGCCGGAATGACCTTTAGGACGTCAGTGCACGCCTTTTGCATGGCCTCCACATCAGCAAAGAGCCGTCCTTTCATGGATAATTTCGGCTTGCGGAACAGAAAAAAGTTACATGGTGCCAAATCAGGGGAATACGTCTTTGAAACGCGTATACCATTTTTAAATAGTTGTACGAGATGGACAATTATTCGCATTAACTTTTTTCATCAACTCGTGAGTTTCACTAAAAGTTTTACCAAGTTTAAAACAAAACTTAATATTGGCTCTGCGTTCAACACTCATTTTTGCAGCGATGACAATAACTGTCACATTAGACGCTATAAAATTTGGGAATGTCAATGAAAAATTAATGTTTCCAACGCAGGTGGCACCACCAAAAAATACCCTGGAAAAAATGTTCGGGAACTTTTGACACACACCTTGTATAAACTAACTTAGTGGGCTAATTTGTTTAATTTCTTGGAAATTAACAGTTAAGTGGGCATATGTGTGTGTGCATAATTTCAAATAATGCTTACACATTTTTTATAATAGTTTGGCCATTATCTACGCCGGTATCTTAGTAACCTGGATAGGGACCCTTAAGTTTGAATTTACCTGACAAGTTTTTGAATGTCACAGACCCGATTACTGACTTCACACCGGCTTTTTGGCTAATGACCCTATAACGGGCTCAGTGTAAATACTGTATATTACGTATAACAATATGGTTTACATGTGACATTTCATTGTGGGGAGCTGTGAAAACTTAACTTTTGGTATAAATTAAGAACAACAATAAAATGGAATTTGATGGCGATTAATTTTTACAAAAACTTTGGATCGCAAAATAATAACAAGACACAATTGTACTGTGTCGACAAAACTTAACTTAATTTTACAAAGTCTTACAAAAAATAATAAATATATTATTTAATTCTTAAAATGCTGTATTCTGCAATTTTTCCAATTTTTATTATTTAATTTTTCTTATACCCTTTTAAATGTTCGCAGCCTTTTTTTAAAGTTATTTGTAATTTTGCATATGAACAAATTATACCGCTCATGTGTAGAAATACCCATTTCATTGTTAATGCTGTTTTTTTTCTCGGTATTCAATAAAAATACTGTTCACACTTTTTAAGAATATACACGTTCTAGTATTAAAAAGAGTGTGTAAAAACTGTCGAAATATCGGATTAATATCGATAACTGGCTAGCGGTAGCAGCTGAACAATAAAAACGTACTCAAGGTGAAGTAAATTGGCTTTAAAAAACAGGTAATTGTTGCAATGGCTTAACTACAAATTGTGCAAAACTGTCAATTAGTTAAATGACATATAAGAATTAAACAAAATAATCACACTAAAAACAAGAACAAACAAACTTCGCGATACCATCAAATTATTGATTTTATTTGACATTTGTTTTCATTGCTGTTGTCGTCACAGCTACAGCTACAAACATAGCTACAAACAAACTGTGATTGACTGCGGGGCGACAAGGGGTGACAAAGGCAAGGCTGCTTTAGTCACCATCTCCAAAAAAACTTCAAACAGAAAAATCAGCTAAATGAGTGCAAAGAGCAAACGCCCTGGCACGGCTGGCAGCCAAACACCTAACGAGTGTGTGCAGGTTGTTGTGCGATGCCGTCCGATGAGCAATCGGGAGCGATCTGAAGGTTCGCCGGAGGTTGTGAATGTGTACCCAAATCGGGGTGTTGTAGAGCTGCAGAATGTAGTAGATGCAAACAAGGAGCAGCGCAAGGTGTTTACTTACGATGCGGCGTACGATGCAAGTGCAACGCAGACTACGCTCTACCATGAAGTGGTATTTCCACTTGTCAGTTCTGTGCTTGAGGGGTTTAATGGCTGCATCTTCGCCTATGGCCAAACGGGCACGGGCAAGACTTTTACGATGGAAGGATCACGAGGAAATGATGATTTAATGGGCATCATACCGCGCACCTTTGAGCAGATTTGGCTACACATCAATCGCACTGAAAACTTTCAGTTTCTGGTGGACGTGTCGTACCTAGAGATCTACATGGAGGAGTTGCGTGATCTGCTCAAGCCTAATTCCAAGCATTTGGAGGTGCGTGAGCGCGGCTCGGGCGTCTATGTACCCAATCTGCATGCAATTAACTGCAAAAGTGTCGATGACATGATAAACGTTATGAAGGTGGGGAATAAAAATCGAACCGTTGGCTTTACCAACATGAACGAGCACAGCTCACGGTAAGTCAATAACGTTGTTCTTAATGCTAACAGATTGCTTCAGCGTGGATCTTTTATGCTTTGCAGCTCTCATGCCATATTCATGATTAAGATAGAGATGTGCGACACAGAGACTAACACGATTAAAGTGGGAAAACTTAATTTGATTGATTTGGCCGGCAGTGAGCGGCAATCAAAGACAGGCGCTTCAGCAGAACGTTTGAAGGAAGCCAGTAAGATCAACTTGGCCTTGTCCTCGCTGGGCAACGTAATCTCTGCACTGGCTGAAAATTCGCCTCATGTGCCGTATCGTGATTCGAAGCTGACGCGCCTGTTGCAGGACTCGCTGGGTGGCAACTCCAAGACCATTATGATTGCGAACATTGGTCCCTCAAATTATAACTACAATGAGACTTTGACAACTCTCCGCTACGCGCAGCGTGCCAAGAACATACAGAATCAGCCGGTGAAGAACGAGGATCCGCAAGACGCCAAACTTAAGGAGTATCAAGCTGAAATCGAGCGGCTCAAGCGGCTTATTGCTCCTCAGCAACAACAGCGCACTGAAAAACTTGCGGCGGCCGCTAAAAAGCGTGTCAAGAAACCAAAACGTGAGATTATGCGACATGAGCTAACGGATAGTGTCACGCTGGAACAGCAGCTTCCATCGGAGGACGATAGGGAAAGCGATCAAGATGTTTCAGAGCCTGAGTCAGACAAGGAAAACGAAGCTGAAGTAGCTAAGTCAACCGAGCAATTGGAGCGTGAGCGTGTAGAAAATGCTAAGCTAGCCGCCAAACTAGCGGAACTAGAAGGTCAGCTAGTGCGCGGCGGAAAGAATCTGTTAGATACTTACAGCGAACGTCAAAAAGAATTGGAAAAGAAACTGGTGGAGATAGCGGAACGCAAAAGCGTGAAATTGAAATACAACAGCAACTGGAACTGCAGGAAGAGACAACACTGGAGATACGTGAGCGCAACGTGTCGCTGGAGCAGGAAGTTGAGCTAAAGAAGCGCAAGCTATCGAAATGTTATGCCAAGTATCTGGCGCTTCAACAGGAACTGAACGACTGCAAGCACGATCATAATCAGGATCTGCGTGAGCTTGAGATGGCACAGAACGAGCTGGTCAAGGAGCTAAAGCGGCAGCTACTCATTATTGACAATTTTGTACCCATCGAGGTGAAGCAGCGCCTTTACACTCAAGCAAAGTACGATGAGGAGCAGGAGGAATGGAAGTTTGCCCCAATGCCACTGCCACTGACCACTGGCGATGGCAAATTTAGCAGCAAGCGTCCCGTCTCGCATCCACAGCGACGCCGTCCCATCTCTGAGTTCGCGCTACAAGAGGCCAAGTCGAATGCGCCGAGTGCAATGCGCTATAAGATGGAGAACATTGTCAGCTATGAACTTGAGATGCCTTGCCGCACTACACAAGAGTATCGTTCGCCAAAAGTTTCCGCTTCCCTGCAGGCAGTGCTGGCACAAGCCATGCAACCCGGCGACGATATCGATATCGTCGACTCGCACACAAATTCACTGCGCCATCGTCTTGAAAACATTATCAACGGCAATGCTAATGCCAGCGCTGTTCCAGCCCCATCTACTGCCACTGCCCCTGGTGCCAGTGCAATGCCCAGTGTGCGTAACATCAAGTCCAGTCGAAGCGAGCTACCCAGTGGTGGGTCAGCTCTAGATTCAAACCGTCGACCGCCCACAGGCCGTATACAGCCTAAGAAGCCAGCCTCAGCATATCCCAAGGCACGAGGGCTCGTTAACAAATAAAAAACGAAAGACTAACACAACTCATCTCAGTCAGTCAGTCAATCAGTCAGTCAGCCACACACAAATATACATATATACAAAAACACAGACACACAGACTAACCAAAGTTCTCATAGTCACAGACACATGTCAGTTGCACATGTAAAAATTAAATCCTTGTTCTAGTTGTGCACCAATGCATGCTTTTTAGCCCAATCTCTGTACATTTCGCGCTTTTTAAAAGTATTTTGTATTTTTTTTAGGTATTTGTTTTTGTTTTACCTTTAGTTATTCCTATTTATTTGTTATTGCTTTTTGTGCCCAGTTGAGGTGCACCTGCATTTTGCCCCAATGTGGCCAGTCATTCTTTTATTGTGCAATTTACGCTTAAGTTTAATGTGTATTCTTAATTGTTTATTATTATACTTAGTACAAGCAGCTTAGTTAATCAGATCAGACCAAATAAAAGCAACTCAAACAAAATTTCAATGATATTTTATTGCCCGACTTACGACAGAACATTAACAAAATCCAGCAATATGGTCCTGAAAATTTTTCATTTCATTTAAAGATGTACCAGCTAATCTGTGCAGTACATAGCCCAATTTTATGCACATTCTATTATAATAAGTCGGAGGCAGAAAATTCAACGTATGGTACACCTTCATACCAAGATTCATATCAATAGCTCTTATAGTCTCTGAGTGGAACACATACATAGAAACGGGCGGTCAACTTGTTAACATCTTATCAAGATTATGTATACTTTATACGGATGTTACATAAATTTGTATAAAATTATGCGATTCGGATGAATTACACAAAAAGCTTTAAAGATTTCTAAAATTTTCCGAGCATACGTCGAAATTGACAAACACATCTATATCGACTATATCGACCAGACCAAGATGTATGTATACTTTGAAGACTTAATAACCCAGTTGCCAAAAGGTAGGAACGCAATAAGAAACAAACTTGAAATTTCTTTTATTACTTTAAAGCAAACATTAAAAGATTAAACAAAATATTCGATAAGTTTTAAAATCTTTAGATTAATTATATTTTACTTGAGTTTCGTTTTGTAAATGCAAACAAATTTCTTGAATGACTTATAAATGCAGCAGAAAAATACTTCACACTTTGGAGTGTGGATTGCACCCAAGTGACAAACGGCTGGCAACATCACTGGATAACTTTGAGGGATCGGCCGACTTCAGTGAAGGCTTCTACAGCCCGATCAATTTCCGCATCCGTATGAGCTGCCGAGATTTGGACGCGAATGCGCGCCTTGCCCTGCGGCACCACTGGATAGCTGAAGCCAATGACGTAAATGCCCTTTGCTGAAAGAATTCAATGTTTTACTCGCATAGTGCAGAATGAGGAACACAAATGAGTCTTACTTAACATTTTATCGGCAAAGGTGGAAGCTAGACGTGCGTCACCTAACATAACGGGGCAGATAGGATGATTCTCGCCTCCAATGGTGAAACCGGCCTTGGTCATAGCATCGCGGAAACGCTGTGTGTTACTCTGTACGCGCTGGCTAAGTTCGCTTGAGCTGAGCAGCATGTCCATGACCTTGATACCCACGCCCACAACAGCGGGTGGGAGTGTGTTGGAGAAGAGATATGGACGCGATTTTTGTCGCAGAAACGAGATTAGCTCAGCGGGGCCTGTAGTGTACCCCCCAGATGCACCGCCCAATGCCTTGCCTAACGTCGAATTTATAATATCCACTTCGCCCATGACATTGTCGTACTCCTCGGTACCACGTCCAGTAGCGCCAAAGAAGCCCGTCGCATGGCACTCATCCACAAAGACCAAAGCATTGTATTTCTTGGCTAGCTCAACAATACGTGCCAGCGGTGCTATGTTACCGTCCATAGAGAAGACGCCGTCAGTTACAATCAACTTAAGACGGCCATCACTTGACCGCAACTGTTGCTCCAGATCGGCAAGATCTCGGTGCTTGTAGCGCTGCTTCTTGGCTTTGCACAGCCGTATACCATCAATGATGGATGCATGGTTAAGCTCATCCGAGAAAACAGCATCTTCCGGTGTGAGTATGGCTTCAAACAGACCCGCATTTGCATCAAAACAGGAGGCATATAAAATACTATCCTCGCGTCCATGGAATTGTGCTATCTTTCCCTCCAGCTGCTTGTGTATATCCTGAGTACCGCAAATAAATCTCACAGAGCTTAGACCCGCACCATACTTAGCCAGAAGCTGCTGACTGTGCTCCACGATTTCTGGATTATTCTGGCCGATTGTAAAAAAAATCCAGTAAAAACATATCATTAAGTAGGCCACAGATCAAAAAGTATATAAACTTACAGCCAGACCCAGATAATTGTTGGCACAGAAGTTGAGTATCCTCTCTTCACTGCCCTGCACCGTGATCTGTGTGCTCTGGGACGAGGTAATGATGCGCTCCGCCTTAAATGTGCCCGCCTCCTTAATGCTATCAAGCTGTTTGCCAAGCACCTCGCGAAGCTGCGTCTGCGCTGCGGCGCTATAACGACGCACTTGCTCCAAACCTGCAGTCAAAAGACAATTGCATAACAACAAACTCATAAACACTTAATATGTAACAGTAGCCATTGCCTGAGTGTCTTACCAGAGACACCACGCATTGTCAGTACTTTCGAGAGAATTGGCATTATAAGGCGTTTACTCAATATATGAGGAAATATGTATTTATATATAATTTACTTCTGCGAATATCGGGAGAGGCCTCTCGTTCGCACGACGCCTCGCAGGGAACTAAGCGCAGAGCAGCGACTACCACATTACGAGGCCCCTTAAACATGGCAACGACAAGTTGATCATCAGCGCTGACAGCAAATGTTTTGTTGTTTTCCGATTTAAAAATACATAGACTCCATACATACATATGTAGTATTCATAACTATGTACATAACGGCTTGTTAGTAAATTAATTGAATTTGCTTTCAGTTTCGTTGGCATAGTTGCCGTTGCCGACTGTTAAAAGTAGATTTATAGGTACACTCCACATACATTCATGTGTATTTAGCTAAATTCTACACTAAAAAAATAAATAAAACTCTTAAATCAGAGCAGTGTATATATATAATATTATGTAAAAGTATAAAATATTAAAGTTGCTGATTGAAAATAAATATTTTTTTCTTTTAAATCTAATTAATTGTGACTTACAAAACAATCAAAGAAAAATCATTACATTTAAAACTTTTTGTTAAGAATTTTTCACTGTATATTATGATATTTTTCAAAATTGGATACATAAATTATATCTCCAATTTAAAGTGATCTTAAAGATCTACATAAGTGCGTTACATAGAGAAGGAACAGAAGAATAGCCCAGTCGGTAAAGCGTGTTGTACAACTTGAACAAACATATTGCCTCTTGCTGCTATAGAGTTGAGATCTACGTTAAACAGACATACGAATATGGCTAATCCAGCTATTGCTCCTGATAATCCTTCCTTCTGCTTAATACAATTGCATAAATTTAATAGAAGGTGTCCAAAAAGTTATATATATATATATATGTATATATAAATATAAAAAGATAAATTCATATTTCATAAATTGGGTTCCGCCCATGGAATCTTGTGGCTGCGACCTTGGATGTGTTCGTGTAACATACGTACTCTTACTTTTATTCTCTTTATACAATTGTTTTTAAGGTCATTGTCAATTGTTGCTATTATAAAAATTTAATATCACAAAAATTACACACGACATACATTCTCATATAATTAAATGATGAATTGCATTAAGTGGACGTTTGTTTTTGATTTGAAAATTATTGAAAAGTAAAGCTGATAACCCAGATATTACATTTATAGGGCTTGTATTATACACATATACTTTAGTAAAATATATTTATATATGTATATATAGAAATGCATAATCTGAATCTCATAAAAGTATTTTTTAAACACGAGCGCGACCTCTATTATTGTAGTTCGAACTTAAAGCTATTTTTCGGTCTTTAGGATCTATGGAATCTATGGAATCACTACCCTCCTTTCTAGTGGATAATATTACTGTCTATATATATTGTATATGTACACATACGTAGATACGACAAGCTTAATTTTCCCCTTGTAAGAATGGGGTCACGACGTTACATATTACTTATTACTGTTCAATAGTAACGCACAGTAAAATTCCAAAATGAACGGCTCTGTGTTTTAGAAGCAAATATACTTGTGTATATCTACCTGCAACACAAATAATAGCAACGCTCGTATACATAATGTTTCCAACGTTGGCAATTTTATATTACTAAGTTTAAATAACATGAGTGTTTTTTAGAAGGAGAATTCCTTAACAAAATTATAATTGGAAACATATTTTTTAGTTTTCTTCACCGTTTTTAAGATATTTAACAAAATCTCTGTTTATTTTCCGAGTTTGGAAGACACCTGAAAGCATTTTCCACCAAACATTACTACCTTGCATCATCAGTTTTATATTATAAAATATATATTTTATTTCAAAAAACGCGTTTTTTTATATTGCACGTCCCATTGTATTAATCATTTGTATGGCTTTTTTTTAACTTGATTCTTGAAATAACAAAATTAATGTCAAATATATTGAAAACATGCTTTTCTGCAAAACAAATTGTTTCATAAAAATGCGTTAGTGGTGCTATTATTTTTTTCGCTCTTTTTTAGAGCTTTTGCAATAAAAATTAAAAACAAAATATATGGTTTTTTTTTATTTTAAGGCGATATTATATTTTTCGTATAGGGGGAATATTAAACAATGTATTGAATAAAAGAATAAAAAAAATTCCAAAATGTATTTGTTGTTTTTTGATTAATAAGAACAAGAGTCATAGTAGTGCTACTAATTATTAAAATATAATCGCATATGTATTATATATTATATATATGTATATAAATGTAAATATATATGTATATATAATAATAATTATTATTATAATTCAGTCACAGACCATATATATAATATATATGATACCTTTTTATATATTATATGTATATATATATTATATTATATGTATATATAAAAAGGTATCATATATATTATATATATGGTCTGTGACTGAATTATAATAATAATTATTAGATCGTATTTTCGCCAAGATCGGGAAGTTGTGCAATATATGGTTAACAGATAGTTTTCCAACGTAGAAACAGCTTTCTTTCATGAGTTATTCTTTTTTTTAGTGAAAGGAAATTCAATACTTGATTTGTGTTATATTTTAACGTAGTTAAATTATTGTGTGGGCGCTGCTCGTCGCATTTGCCGTTTTTTCATTGCTTTACAACCTTGTGGCTCGTTACCCGATCAGCCAATAGACCCTTAACTCATAAAAAAATGGGTAAGGAGTGGTTAATTAAGTTGTGCAGATGTACATATGTATGTAATAGGCAATAGCTGAGTCGATCTAGCCAAGTCCATGTATATGTAAGACCTAGAGCCACCAAATTTGCTATGTAGGATCTTGTATATTGTATTAACTAATTAAAGACAGATTCAAGAAACAATTTCACTACCTTGTCGTCGGCACCGCAACAGAATTCATGCAAACGGAGCAGATAATTGCTTGTAGTGTGTGAAGAAAGAATATAATGTTTATACATATGTATATATATACATATATATGTAAACGTAGGTGTATATAGATGTGCGTTTAACAAGAGTGTATTTTACAATATAGGAACCTGGCCTAAGGGTTCTGATTGAAGCATTCCAACTTGTTATTTTTTGGGTGTGTAAGCAAAGATTCCTGATATCAGCTATAATATTATTGTGGTAGTTCAGATTCTGCTTTATTTGTTGATAGACTGTAGGTAAAAATCCGTGTATCGAAAAGCAGATGAGAAATCCCCTGCCATTGTTATTGTTATTTAGCACTGTACAGGTCGGGCTTTGGTTTGAGGGGCATCTGTAAACAACCAATTTGATCCTTCTACCAGAAAGAGTTGTCTAAATATGTTATGTAACTACAATATAAGCATAGTAGTACCCTTCCTAAAGTGGTTAATTAGAGTGTTGAATGAGGTACTTTGAGATTGCTAGGATGGGTAGCTAAGCATATTTTGGGGGTTTTGGGCATTATGAAACGGAAGGCATAGCGACGAAAATGAGTACACAGTACACATACATATGTATGTATGCATATTGAAAAGTGGCACAATTGTTGCTAAGTTAGATTTTCATAAGCACACACATAAGTACATAATTATACATACGTAATCACATTTAAATAGGGACACTTACATATGTATATCTGTCAAACATACATATTTTTTGTCGAGTTTCTGAGTTGAGTTACAATACGATACAATACAAGTGCATAGTAGTGTAATTGTAAATAAAAATGCTTGTTCTTGATCTAATCGATTACCTCGAGATAACAGTGTGTAATGCATTTGCTTATCAGTAGAACATTTAAATATGCTTCTTAACTTTTCAAGTTTTTTAAATTTTGTAATTTTCAACTTGAAGAAGGTGGGATCGTATGTTATTCAAGTGATGTACATATTAAATTGAGATCAGCATTTCTGTATGCAATGTAGTATTTTGAATAGGAATTACGCTCTAATCAAGTGTACATAGATAACCTAGCTCAAGTCCGATATATGTACATATGTACATATCTTTATGTACAGTAATTAATTAAAGTTCATTCTAAAATTGAAAAAAATTTATTTACTGTCTTTTAAAATGTCACCGGTTTCTTTTCGGTCAACCCAATACATACATATACTGTCAAGAACATCTTACACTGCAACGATGTGTACAATGTAACAGGTACAATAAAAAAATATTTATTCTTCGGTACAACATTAAGCTCAAAATTAAAAATTAACGTTGTTAAATATGCCGAATAGTCAACGAGGCTTTGTATAAATGTTAAGAAAAATGCCGAAATTCATATATTTCATGAAACTATAAAATTTTATAAATTTTTGCATTTCCATATTTTTTATTTATTTTAATATTACTTCAAAATAATAAGATATCCAGTACTTAACTGAAAGCCTACATCAGGGGTGCCCACTGTGCACTGAACACATTTTGCCAGCAGCTTAAACCTACATACATACATGTATATATGTATGTATGTATACTTAGTTTTACAAGTGGAAGCTTGTAGGCAAGACAATAGTAAAATCACATTGGGACTTAGTACCGCAATAACGAAACACGTAAAAGAGATGTTGCACAGCTCAGCGCATTGAGAAAAAATTAAGATAAAAAATGAATTATGCTAAATTGTTTTTGTATTTTACATTGGTGTATGCTGCGATAAGTGCATGCATACGAGTATTGATCGCCTATCCCTAATAAGGAATTACAAATACAAATGCTCACAAATATTATGGAGTGGTTACTTCTCATGTACATGCATATGTATGTATGTGTATTGGTGTCTATGTACCCTTACCTTACACATGAAAAATTAATAAATATGGTATATCGTATTGGTGGCGTGTTTACAACAGTTATATGGAAGCATCATTATGTATCACTATCATTGATATAGTTCTATTCGTCTATTAGATATTTATGGATCGAAGACATTCTACATTAATAAGTTCTTAATTTATCATAGTGCAGCGCATGGACTACACCAGCAATGAAAACATATGGTTGTAGTGTCTGTCCTAGTGTACACTTGACTTCAGTTCGACTATTTAATAGTTGGCTTAAGGGTATCGCGTAGTCGTATACACTTCACATAAAGTAACATATACATGCACACATATATTTTTTTCGCTTTGTTACGAAAATTCGCCTGCTTCAAATGGTATTGCCTTGGCTTTTCGTCCGTCCGTCCGTCTGGATATCACGTCGATCTTAGAGACTATAAATAGGTATATATATACATATATTTTTATACATACATATGTATATACATGTATATATGATAATAGATATATATATATATATATTAGATTTATATATATATACAGTGGCTCACAGCTTATTTCATGCAGACGTAATATGAAACTTTAAATACATAGCTATATTTTAAAAACTATACAAGATATCGAAAAATTTATTTAAAGTTGCATTTTACGTCTGCATGAAATAAGCGGTGAGTCACTGTATATATATATATATATATATATATATATATATATATATATATATATATATATGTCTGTGATAGTGTACTGGGTTCAATTAGACTATTCCACTTGGATTAAGGGTACCACGTAGTCGTGCAAATTAGAAATAAAATTCTTTATTTTTGTTCGCAGTGCTTTGGCTTACTCATTAAAAATTGATAAATGGGGTATATTGGAGCTGTGCCGTTTATGTAACAGTTAGAGGAAAGCGTGTCGGACTTTTACAGATCAGTAACATTGATATAGTCATTTTCGTCTGTCCATCTGTACGATTGATTTATTTATCATAGTACAGCGCATAGACTACACCAGTATTAGAAGAATATGTCTGTGTTAGTGTAATGTTAGTGCAGTTAAATTATTTCAGACTTGGCTTAAGGGTGTCGCGTAGCGTGCAAGAAAAACCTTCTTAATTTTTTGTTCGCTTTCTTATGGAAATTCGCCTGCTTCGAATGGCAGTGTCTAAATTTTCTCGTAATTGCATTTTAGTCTTGTCTGTGGCGCCAGCATCGTGACATGTTTGCATTTTTAAGTCAACGAAGATAATGCAATCCCTCTAGTTCTTTGGCTAATAATCGAGAAAATGTCTACAATGAGCTCAAATTGAATCGATACTTTGAAGTGAGGTACGGGGATTCTTAAGCATAATTTTTTATTAATGCTGCAATTTACAGCCATTCAAGTGTGATATATGAATGTGTCATTACCGATGCTCTGACTTAAGAGGCATATACATACGTAGCACGTACATACATATGTATGTATATAGACGCACGCACTACAAGAAACTCTCTGCATGCGGTTACATGAGTTCTAATGTCAACAGCTCCGCCCTGCATCCTGTTATATTGCTTTTGAGTATCTTCTGTGCCAAATTTCAGAGCTATCAAAATAAAAGAGCCTAGATCCTAGCCTAGATTACGACCTCGTCGTACTGGCTTATGGCGTAAAAAACCGCGCACATAGCATCGGGCTGCATGCCAGAATGGCAAACAGCCTTCTTGACCAGGCGCTGAACCTCACTCAGCCTGTACACAACAGCCTGTGTGCCATTGGCAGCACGAGCGCAAGCGGGGGC